>CAXDIO010000222.1:1814349-2481849 GCA_963989345.1 Clangula hyemalis | reverse complement strand
CCACAATTACCGATGTGGCTACCTGGATGGAGGTCTTGGGGAAACACGCAACCATACAGGTCTTTGGCTGCAGGGTGTGCCTGAATCTTCTGTTGGTCTCTGACAGCAGCAGTGGTGGGTATGCCTGTGGGAGCTGTGCACAGGCTGAAGAATTGCTCAGCCCAGTGGCGAAGCTTTGGGAGGAGGTGAGCAGTATGAGGAGCATCAGGCAGGTGGAGAGGGAAGCTGACTGGTGGAAGCATACTCTACCCTCCCTGAGGCAGACTCATGAGCCAGCCACAACACAAGTAACAAAGGTTCCTCAATCCCACCAGGCAGCCACTACACAAAAGACAAAAGTTCCCCCATCTTGCCAGGCAAGGAGGGGACCTAGGCCAAGGGAGGGAATGGAAGCAGGTTCCTGCTCGGGGTGGTAGGTGAGCCCTCTCCCTGCCCACCTCGCCTTCCTGACTACCCATCTGTAACAGCTATGAGGCTCTAGAACATGGCAATCAAAACAATGATGAAGACAAAAGCCCATCCCAGTTGGAAGGGGTGCCTAAGGCAAGGCAACCTACCCCTTGCAGGACTACATCTTCTGTCAAGAAAGAAAGAAGGGTTATCATCATGGGGACTCCCTTCTGAAAGGGACAGAGGGCCTGATATGCCATCCAGACCCAACCCACAAGGAAGTCTGCTGCCTCCCCATGGCTGAGGTAAAAGGCATTGCCAGGAAAGTCACTCGCCTGGTACGGCTGTCTGACTACTACCCACTACTGTTTTTTTTCAGGCTGGTAATGATGATGTAGCAAGGAGAAGTCTAAGATCAATCCAAAGGGACTTTAGAGCTTTGGGGAGACTGGTTAAAGGATATGGGGCACAGGTCATGTTTGCCTCTGTCCTTCTGATAGGAGGAAAAAATGTTGACAGGCAGTCTCGGCTCATCAATACGTGGCTCTGAGACTGGTGCCACCAGCAGAACTTTGTGTTTGTTCATCATGGGAAGGTCTATGCAACACCAAGCCTCCTGGCATGAAACGGGATGCACCTTTCTCAGAGGGGGAAAAGGATTTTTGCCCAGGAATTATTAGGGCTGATAGACAGGGCTTTCAACTAGAGTCAAAAGGGGAAAGGGATAAAACCAGGCATGTCAGTGATAAGCTAAGGGATGGAGTGCCAGAATTAGAGGGACTGTGTGCTAGTGAGGTCTTTCGGGCTTCTCCACTAAGTGCTGCGTGCAATGAGGTGCATTTGAAGTGCTTCTACACAAATGCACACAGTATGAGGAATAAACTGGGTGAGTTAGAATTCTTGACCCAGTCCCAGAGCAATGATATCATCAGCATAAGCAAAACCTGGTGGTATGAGTCCTGTGAATGGCGTGTTGCAACAGATGGTTACAGACTCCTCAGTAGGGACAGGCAGGGCAGGCAAGGTGGTGGGGTGGTGCTGTATGTAAAGGAAAGGCTGGACTGCATGGAGCTTGCAGTTGGTGGTGGCAATGTTGAGATCCTCTGGGTTAGGATTAAGGAAAAAAACAAATAAAGGGGATGTCGTTGTGGGAGTCTATGAAAGACAACCCAGCCAGGATGACAACACTGATTAATTATTCTTTAAGGAACTAAGAAATACATTGAAATTGACTGCCCTTGTCCTTATAGGAGACTTTAACTTGCTTTGTTTTCTCCCTTTCTTCATAAGGAAGATGCTCCAGGCCCCGTATCATTGTCGTGGCCCTCTGCTGGATTCCTTCCAGGAGATCCCTGTCTTTTTTGTACCGTGGAACCCAGAACTGGACACACGATATCAGAAGTCAAGAAGGTGGGGCACATGGCCAGCTTGGCTGACCAGGGATCTTCCTCTGGAGCTTAGGCATAAAAAGAAATTGTATGGGTGCTGGAAGCATGGTCAGGCAATGTGGAAGGACTACAGGGATGCTGTTCATGTTTGTAGGGAGAAAATGCATGCAGACAAAGCCTGGAGCTTCAAAGAGTTGAAGCTGGCCATATCTGTGGGTGACAATAAAAAGTTTTCTTTTAAATATGTGAACAGAAAAAGGAGGACCAGAGAAAACATATATCCATTACTTGATGGGGAAGGTCACCTCGCAGACAAGGACATAGGCAAAGCAGAGATGTTTAATGCCTTCTTTGCCTCCGCCTTTAATGCCGAGGGTGTGTTTCAGGACCCCTGGGTGCTGTGACGACCATAACAGTAGGAATGATAAACCCCCAACTGACCTTGAATGTGTGTGTGATTTGCTGCACCACATGGATCCGTACAAGTCCATGGGTCCGGACAGTGCTCAGAGAGCTGGCTGACATTATCACAGGACCTCTCTCAATTAATTTTCAACAGTCTTGGGAATATGGAGAGGTCCCAGTTGGCAAATGTTGTGCCAGTTTCAAGAAGAACAAGAAAGAAGACACCGCTAACTACGGGCCTGTCTGTTTCACATCAGTGCCTGGTAAAATTATGGAGAAGATTGTCCTTGTAGATACTGAAGCGCACTTGGGGGACAATGCAGTCATTGGTCCCAGTCAACATGGGTTCATGAGAGGTAGGTCCTCTTTGACAAATTTGATTTCCTCTTATGATAAGATCACCCACTTAGTCGATCAAGGGAAACCAGCTGATGTGATCTTTTTGGATTTCAGTAAAGCTTTTGACACAGTTTCACAGAGGATACTACTGGATAAAATGTCCAGCATATAGCTGGACAAAAATATCATACATGTTGCAGGAAGAACGGCTGAAAACACGACAGACACTAGTATGGTCAGATCATGCAGCCCTTTATTACCCGAATAGCCTGACTTTTATAGTAAACTTAACAGGGATGGATAGTGTCTCACACAAGATTATTGGTCAAAAGCACTCAGACAAACAACTGCACGAAAACAACCCCACCTGCAAGAAAACAACCCCCTTGTGAATAGCAGTCACGTAGATTCCATCCTTGAAGCCAGCTGCTGGCAACAATACTTTTCTAAATTCCTCAATTGGGTGATGTGGGAACTTCTCATAGTTGTCCTGGTAGCTTGGTTTGCTCAGCTGCAGCAAGCCATGGGATCTTTGCTGTTTCAAAAATCCCTCAACACATACATTGGGTGAATACCCAGTTGACGGGTAGGACTCAAAGGGTTGTGGTAAATGGGTCTGCATCAAGCTGGTGGATGGTCACTAGCGGGGTCCCTCAAGGCTCCATTTTAGGGCCAGTCCTCTTCAATGTCTTTATAAATGATTTGGAGGTAGGACTAGGTGTTTTGAGCAAATTTGCTGACGACACCAAACTTGGAGGAGTTGTGGAGTCAGCTGAGGGTGGAAAGTCCTTGCAGAGAGATCTGGACAGATTGGAGAGCTGGGCAATCACCAACCGCATGAAGTGTAACAACAGCAAGTACCAGGTCCTGCATCTGGGATGGGGCAACCCTGGCTCTACATATAGGCTGGGGGACGAGAAGCTGGAGAGCAGCCCCACAGAGGGATCTGGGGGTTGTGGTTGAGCGCAAGCTGAATATGAACCAGCAGTGTGCCCTGGCAGCCATAAGGGCCAACCATATCCGGGGGTGAATCAAGCACGATATCGCTAGTCAGTCGAGGGAATAGATTGTTCCGCTCTACTCTGTGCTAGTCCGGCCTCACCTCGAGTACTGTGTGCAGTTCTGGGAACCACAGTAAAAAAAGGACGTAAAACTATTGGAGAGTGTCCAGAGGAGGGCAATGAAGATGGTGAAGGTCCTAGAGGGGAAGACATATGAGGAGCGGCTGAGGTCACTTGGCCTGTTCAGCCTGGAGAAGAGGAGGCTGAGGGGGGACCTCATCACAGTCAACAACTTCCTCACAAGGGGGAGTGGAGGGGCAGGTGCTGACCTATTCTCCTTAATCACCAGTGACAGGACTCACGGGAATGGTGTTAAGCTGAGGCAGGGGAAGTTTAAGCTAGACATCAGGAAGAGGTTCTTCACCGAGTGGGTGGTTGCACACTGGAACAGGCTCCCCAGGGAAGTAGTCACTGCACCAAGCCTGTCTGAATTTAAGAAGTGATTGCACTGTGCATTTGGTCACATGGTCTAAAATTTTGGGTAGACCTGTGTTGTGCCAGGAGTTGGACTCAATGATCCTTATGGATCCCTTCCAACTTGGGATATTCTATGATTCTCTGATTCTACGATCCCTCTTTGCGAGACTGCTCTTCAGCCTCTCATCCTGTAGTCTGTACGCATAGCCAGGGTTGCCCCATCCCAGGTGCAGGACTCAGCACTTGCTCTTGTTAAACTTCAGGAGATGTTTACAATACTAATGCAGGAGAGATGGGATCACTTTTCTTAAGAGCTCTGAAAGTTATAGTCAGGTCTTAATTAAGTGTGAACTGTCTCTCTTTCCCTTCAGTTTTCCATCTTAATTTGAGGTTTTGACCACCTCATTGAATATCTCAACCTTTTGGAAGATCTTTGATGCTTGAAGACAAGGTGTCTTTATAGTTTTTAATCCCCTTCTATCTTTTTCATAACTATGCTCTCAGGGCTCCTATCTGTTTCTCAGCACCGTGGGTTTGACCTGTACAGCAGGACAGTTGGCATTAGTAACAAGGAAGAAGTGATTTGAGGATCAGGTGTTCAGGTTAGGGTTTAGGGATTAGATCTGGCCTCCAGGGTTAGGGATTGAGCAAGGTCTTTGAGTGAGGCTTTCGTGTTCTGCTTTGAGCTGACAAATTATTGTCAGGGATTAAGGACTAGGGATTAGCAAAAGGAATAGGTTAAGACTAATAGTAACAGGTAATGTGTCTGGGGTTTGACTTCCAGGTAGTATAGGAGGCTGGGGATTAGAGCAGTGGGTTCCTTTCTGGGTGAGAGGGGCCATTTAGGATAGCACCAGAACCTAAGGTTCCTGGTTAGAAATATTACCAGTGGTCTAACATGAATGTTCTCCCAGTGAGTGTTACAGCAGCAGCAGCCTTACCTGAACCTCTCTCACCTCTTCTGAACCTTTCCTTTCTGTTATTAAGACCCTCTTCTCTCCCCCAAATCTCCCACCTTTATTCTCCCAACTTTCCCCTGGCCTCCCCAAATGTGTCACCCTGTTGGGGGCAGCTTTCTGATGGCCTTTATGACCTCAGAGGCTCTGCCTCCCTGCTGTTGGCCAGTGAGGGGCTGGGACACAAGTGACCTCACAGCCAGCATCCACAGGGCTACAAGGAGCTGTTGTGCTCAGGAGGCCTCTTCCCAGCTTGCCCCCGCAGCAGCAGTGGGTGCAGGGGATGCCCTGCACAATCCCTCCGGTTCTCTGCCTGTCAACCAGCTCATGCTTCAGAAGGCCTCCCAGACATCTAGACTCACATTGTTCCTGACAATTCTTCAGAAACCTCGGGGCATCCTGAAGGGAATGACCACCTCTATGTGGACAAGTGAATCAAGACCTGAATGTATATTTTAGGAAAATGTTGAGAAAACTGAAGAGAAGATTGGTGTAGTTTGTGTGATAGTCCTGACATCTATCCTTCCTTTATTCAGGTGTTTTCCCACAGTTTATAGCACATGCTCTCTCAGGATCATTTACCACAGCAATACTGTGGGGAATCTCATATGGACAAGACAATCACGTCCTTCTGATGTCATCCTTTGGTGTCCATCGCTGAAGAAACAAACCACCTGTCTGATCGGGGGTGAGAGCCCAGTGCTGGGAATGGTCATTGCAAGGGGTGGCTCTGGGACAAATCCCCTTGGAAAGCATCTGCCTGGGTGTCCGGACAAGAAGGACCCAAACCAGCCCCTTCTGTGCTGGTCCTCCCTGTCTCTCTCAGGAGGCCAGCCCAGCCCAGGCCCTCCTCAGCTCTCCACACCTCCCTGTCCTCTCGCCAGCCCAGCCCAGCAGAACAGCCCATGCTGGGATGGAACACAAACAGGAAATGGAGAAGAGGACGTTAGTAGCAGTGTCCCTGCTGCTGCCATCTGCAGGAGGTAAGCCCCACCGCTCCACCTTCTCAGTCAGCCTGCAGCCCCCTTGTCCAGCCCCACTCCCCAGCACAGAACAGCACCACACTGCTGGCCATGGGGCTCCTCAGGCAGCACCACTGCACACCCACAGCACCCTGCTCTGCTCCCGGGACACCCCATGTCCACACAGCCTTGCCCCAGCCCAGCACGTCTGGGCTGGCCTGAGCAGCCATTCCTGCAGCCCCTGCCCAAGCTGCCCACATTCCCCGAGCTGGTGGTGTTGCTCTGCAGAGCGAGGGGGCTGTGTTGTGTGGAGCTGTGGAGGCACTCTGCAGGGCTGTGCTGGTCAGGCTGGGAAGGCAGAGCCAGCTGGTGGGGGGCACTGCCACTGACTGCCTCCCACACAAGTGGTTTTTGGCCATGGAGGGTGCAGACAGATAGATTGCCTTCTTCAGAATCAGAGACTCACGGAATAGCCTGACAAGGAGGAACCCACAAGGATCATCAAGTCCAACTCATTTCCAATGTCATTAGATGTTTTGGGGTGGTTCACTGTATTCAGTCTATGAAATTTCACCAGAGGTATAACAACTAATCCAACAGATTGTTTTCCCTATGCCTGCTGTGTTTCCTGGAGTTGCAGAGCTCTCCTTGCCCTGATTTAGCACCTTGAATGCTTTAGCACGTGGGTGACTGCACATTGGACAGACATGTCCTGTATGTTCCATGCTCTGCTGACTCCTCAGCAACAAGAAGAATCAGTCCTCACAGTAACACAAGGGCTCCAAAGAGGAATGTGGGAGGTGAAAGAGGGCAGCTTGGGAAAAAAAATAAATAAATAAATAAATAAAATAAAAAATAAAATAAAATAAAATAAAATAAAATAAAATAAAATAAAATAAAATAAAATAAAATAAAATAAAATAAAATAAAATAAAATAAAATAAAATAAAATAAAATAAATCCTGGGGCTCCCTGGCAGTGCTGCTGTGCCAGGGCTCTTTTTCCCTCCACCTTTGCACACATCCAAGTGCACCTGCAACTCCACCACAGGTCTCTGAGGAAGGATCTCAGGCAAGCAAATCACAGCAGGGTTCTTTCTTTTATTGAAATACACAGAGAGCCTGGCTTCTCGTTTACTCCATGTCTCAGAGTCACACGGACAGGTAGATACTGAAATGGAAGGGGATGAATAATGACATTTTTGTGTACAACACTATCACACATAGATCAAATATAAGATAATGCAACACAACCACACACAAATTTCCAGCTTCTGAGCCTGTAATGAGCTACATTATAAATGATATGCAGAGGAAGAACGGCAGTTTATTGGTTCTGAAAATATCCAGTTACCAATTCACACACTGCATCCTTGAGCTCCTTGTTCCTCATGCTGTAGATGAGGGGGTTCACTGCTGGAGGCACCACTGAATACAAAACTGCCAGCAAAAGATTCAGGGAGGAGGAGGATACAGAGGGGGGCTTCAGATAGGCAAATAATCCAGTGCTGATGAACAAGGAGACAACGGCCAGGTGAGGGAGGCATGTGGAAAAGGCTTTGTGCCGGCCCTGCTGTGAGCGGATCCTCAGCATGGCCCTGAAGATCTGCACATAGGACAGCACAAGGAAAACAAAACATGTAAAGAAAAAACATGCTGTAACCACAAGAAGCCCAACTTCTCTGAAGTAGGCATCTGAGCAGGAGAGCTTGAGGATCTGGGAAATTTCACAGAAGAACTGGTCCAGGGCATTGCCTTGGCAGAGGGGGAGGGAAAAGGTATTGGCAGTGTGCAGCACAGCATAGAGAAAAGTAATGTCCCAGGCAGCTGCTACTATATTGACACAAGTTCTGCTGTCCATTATTGTCCCATACTGCAGGGGTTTGCAGATGGCAATGTAGCGGTCATAGGCCATGATGGTGAGAAGATAAAACTCTGCTGAAATGAAAAAGAAAAAGAATAAAATCTGAGCAGCACATCCTTGATAGGAGATGGCCCTGGTGTCCCAGAGGGAATTGGCCATGGCTTTGGGAACAGTGGTGGAGATGGAGCCCATGTCTATGAGGGCAAGGTTGAGGAGGAAGAAGTACATGGGGGTGTGGAGGTGGTGGTTGCAGGCTATGGTTGTGAGGATGAGGCCGTTGCCCAGGAGGGCAGCCAGGTAGATGCCCAGGAAGAGCGTGAAGTGCAGGAGCTGCAGCTCGCGCGTGTCTGCGAATGGCAGGAGGAGGAACTCGGTGGGGAAGCTGCTGTTGGACATTTGCTGCCTCCGGTCATGGATGCCTGTCCATGGAGGAATAGGCAGTGACACGTTAGAGAGACTTCTGAGCGAAAACGAAACCTTATTTCATAGAAAACATCCTCACCAAGGCTGTATCCTCACTGCATCTTCATCTCAAGAAGATTTGCTCCTGCCTGGAGCTCTGCATCTCTCTGCCTAAGGATGCCACAGAGACCATGAATATCCTCTGTAATCTCAGCAGTAATCAGTGCTGCTGGTAAAGGACACCGGGGTGCATCTCAGGTATCCAGTGGCCAGAGGCATCTCCCTATTTACAAGTGCTGCGAAGGACATCCAACAATCCCACAAGAATCAAAGAAGTTTGTGTTGGTGCTGCCTGTAGGTTAAATGGCATGGAGTGAATATATGAATTTCCTCGAAGACCTACAAATCTCTTTTAACTGTAATGCTCTATGAGTTCAGGTCCCTTCTACAATCCTAACAACACCATTATCATCTCCCTGACTGCCGTCCAAAGCAGGAAGTTGAAAAATGAGACCTCAGAGAGTGCCATCCTGTCAGTTATGGCAGGTGTTGTTCTTCCCTTTCAAGAATCTCCCCAGGAAATGCCCTGGTGGTGCTGGGGAGATATGAGGAGCCTGGCCCATGTAGCAGCCCCCTGACGGCATCAGGACCCTGCCCGGCCCTGGCCTTCTGGTCCTTCCAGCCACAGCTTCTCCCCGCAACACCCTGGGCAGCTCCCCAGGCAGGCTGAGTACTGAGCCTCCCAGGCAGCAGAGGCCTCTCCTGGCACACAGCCCCTGGAGCAAAGCAGGGCCCCTGCTCTGCACCACAGCCCTGGACACCCCTGCCTGCACCCTGCCTGCACAGCCTGCAGCTAGCCCTGTGAGAAGGAACCCTCATGTCCTGTCCCACTGATAGCTTTGGTAGGTAATCCCTGCTCTGGAGCTTGTCATTCTTCTGTTATCCAAAGAAATTCTGAGTGTTCTCCTGAAATATCCCATAGGCTGTGGGATTTGCCAGCAAATCTGGAGATGGCACCAGGAACAATAGCTGAAGCCCGGCCCAGCTCAGCAGCACAGCTCCAGCCTAACGCCTCTCTGTCTCTCCCCTCTCTCATGTCCCTTGAGATGTCCCTGGGCCTCCAGGGGAATCAGCTTTGAAACACACTGAAGTAATCACTGATATTACTTCCCTCAACTGCTGAAGGAATCTCATTTCCAGCACCGTCCTTCCTTATTCAGAAAATGGATGAGGTCCAAGGATCACCTTTCCATGCCCTGTTTTTAGGCAGGACATTCCTGCAAGGACAGGGATGGATCTTCCTTCTCCCTGCTGAGGGAAAGGTTTCAACTGAGCCAACCAAGGTACCTCCTACATTGTTCGCTGTCCAGAGGCTAGAAGGGGTCTCTGCTCTCTCCCATGCCTCACATTTGGAAACTGCCCTGGCTATGTTACGCAGTGACCATTCACTGCCTCTACTGTGAACAGCGCAGGGAGCTCTTGGCAAGTCCCTGGTCCTCCAGGGGAATCAACTCGGAATCAAACCAATGCAATCACTGTTCTTCCTGCTGTCAGCTAGGGAGAGACACCTATTTCCAGTGCTATCTTTTCTCTTAATTCAAAAACAGTGTTTTTTATGAGAATCATCTTTTCTTGTCCTTTTATTAGTTAGGACACCCACAAATTTTATTCCGTTTCTTTCAAGCACCTGTTAATATTCCGGAGAATGAATCTTTTTCACTGCAAATGAAATCCCTCTGTCTACACAGACTACACAACCCAGCAAGCTCATAGAGTCATAGAATGTTTGTGGTTGGAAAAGTCCTTAAGGTCTAGTTCCAGTCCCCGTGAAATGGGCAGAGTCATCTCCCACTAGACCAGTAGTGCTCAAGGTCCCATCCAACCTGACCTTAGACATTACCAGCGATGAGGCACCCACCACTTCTCTGGGCAACCTGTTCCAGAGCCTCACCACCCACTGCGTGAAGAATTTCTTCTTTAGGTCTGATCTAAATCTGCTCTCTTTTAGCTTAAAAGCACTGCCCCTTGTCCTATCACTACACTCCCTGATACAGTCTCTCCAGATATTTATCCTATGTGTCTCCCCCTGTTCTCTTAAGAGTAGGGAGGGAGAGAGTGGCTGTGCGGTGCTTGGCTACCTCCTGGGGATAAAGCACAACACATGTGGGGACACAAACCTGACAAACAAGTGATAAAGGAGGCAGTGAGGGAGCCAGACCTGGTCAGTCACACTGACTGGTGAGAGTATGAGAGATGATGTTTCTTCCAGCGAGTTTATCTGACCAGGAATCTTGTCAGTTGGGAAACCAAGGGAAAACAGGGAATACTGGTAAAAGGGGATGTCCTATAAGGAGAGGCTGAGGACACTTGGGTTGTCTAGTCTGGAGAAAAGAAAGCTGAGGAGCGACCTCATTTTTCTCAGCCACTGTCTTAGGAGGGCAAGTGGAGAGGGAGGTGATGACCTCTTCTCACTGGTAAATGATCAGAGAAAGTGTGCAACGGCACACAGATGCACCAGGGAGGTCCAGACTGGAGAGTGGGAAAGTTGTCTCTACTGTGAGGGTGGTCAGACACTGGAACAGGCTTCCTTGAGACCTGGTTTTTGTTCCCAGCCTGTCAGTGTTCAAGAAGCATTTGGACATTGCCCTCATTGATATGCTGTAACTTTTGTTTAGCCCTGAAGAGATCAGGTAGTTGGACCAGACAACCTTTGAAGGTCTCTTCCAACTGAACTATTCTGTTCTAGTCTAGTCTTGTCCAGTCTAGTCACTACACATGTGCGTAGGCCCCATTTGTGTATTGGAAGACCACAATAATGCTTCCTTCTTTTCTTCAGGCTAATCCCAACTCTCTCAGCTGCTCTTCACAGGACATGTATTTGGTGTGCATGGCATGCTTTTGGCAGTCAGGTGGTATGCTGCAGGGGGTGCTGGATGATGAGGAACATCAATTTGATCACTCTGAGTTAGCTCTCCTGGCTGTGTCCCATCACAATGTCCTGCACACCTCCAACCTACATGGCATGAGGGGCAGTATTAGAATCAGAAACCCTTGATGCTGTGTAGACACACTCCATGCCTGTTTCTAAACCTTCTCAAAGCCAGTTACCCCCTGCACTAAAACACCTCATCCCTGGAGAACCCTGTGCAACAGCTGTCTTGAAGAGTGTTTGTTTTGTTTTCATCTTTCCTTTAACATGTGACCAAGTCTTGGAAGACAGCAGATGTTACAGAAGTCTTTGTTTGGAAGACAAAGTTGAGGCTGAGCTGAGAACTAAGTAAAAAATATGTGTTTATTGAGTTAATTAAGCAACACTGAAAAAAAAAAAAAAAAAAGTTTTTTCTTTTATTGATGGTGTGCAGAATGTTAGGAAATATGGCATTTGCCTTTGCAAGTAATGCTTCTTGCAGCTAGGAGTGGCCTTGCAAGGACATCAGCCAGCTCCCTCTGCTCTCCCAGGTAAATCTCATCATGTCCAATAGGCTTGTGTATCCCATTAAGTCAAGTATGCCCTGACCTGACCCACTCCCACCCAGTGTACATCTTCCTTGCCCCTGTCCTTCCCCCATTCTCTGTGGCCTGGTTTTCCCAAAGGCCATTCTTGCCTGTACTGACTGAGGTGAAGAAGGAATTCAGCACTTCAGCCTTTTCCCTGTCCTGTGTTAACAGATCCTGGGCCTCATTCAGCAGTAGGTCCACATATTCCCAAGTGTTCCTTTTGCCACCTATAGACTTCTAGAAGCCCTTCTTACTGCCTTTGACATCCTTGGTCAAATGCCATCAGAGTTGGGCTTTAGCTTTCCGATACTCATCCCTACGTGCTTGGGCAAAGCCTCTGTATTCCTCTGAGCTTATCTGTGCTTGTTTCCACCGTTGCTGAGCTTCTTTTCTGTGTTGGAGTTTTGCCAGGACCTCCTGGTTCATCCATGCAGGCCTCCTGTAATTTTTACCTGACTTCCTTACTCTTAGAAGGGACTGCTCTTGATGTTGGAGGAGCTGATCCTGGAATATTAACCACCTTTCTTGGACTGCTCTTCTCTCCAGGGCCTTATCCCACAGGACCCTTCCAAGCAGATGGCTGAAGATGCCAAAGACCAGGGCTGCGAGCTTGCTATTTATTTTGTTTCTCATTGTCATTGGAGACAGCAGGCATAGTTTGCCATGGTCCCACAGCTGAGGTGTGACGACCCAAAAATGTATCGATGCCCTCAACCGGGAGCACAGACTAGAACAAGCTGCAGTCTGTGCTTTTTGACATTCGTGAAGTCACTGCCAAGGCATGGTGGGACAAGTCATGCAGCTTGGAATGCTGCAATGGGTGGATACAGACTTTAGGACAGACAGACTGGAATGATCCAGAGTTAGATTTCCTCATGGAAGCTGCTTGGATATATGGAGCTCCTCTATGTGACCTGTGAAAAGTTTTCTGAGCGCTTGTGGGTGCCAATCAGAGAAGGGGTCACTAAGGGTGCTATCATGGTGGGAGAAAATAACCTGCAGCCAGGGCAAGGAAGTGGACATAGTCATTGTTAAGCACCCCAAAGAAGTCTCTTAGAGTAAGAGTCTGGGTCTCCCTGAGGGTTTTTTATTGTCCCTGCCATTTTCCAGAAGGGGAACAGAGCTGCGTGCAAACAGTCCAGATGGTTTCTGGAGTGTCTTGGGATAGCTTCCTTGTCCAGCTGGCAGATATTCCAACAGAGATAATACAAGCCTGGATCTGATATCTGCATGCCAGAAAAAGCTGGTCAGGGATGTGATGATCTGTGTCAGCCGTGGCTGTCATGACCCTGAAATTGATGGGTCCCAGATCCCAAGGGGTGTGAGAAAGGAAATAAAAGACTTTTAGTGGGGATCCCAGGTGAGCAGCACACAAGTGCAGAACAGTGGTTGGACGCCTCACAAGTTCTGTGCAGGGGTGAGGAGGCAATAAAGCCCTGGGCTGGTGTCCTCTTGTGGTCCTCAGTGGAAGGGATGACAGCCCTAGATAGCTGAGAGGACAAGGACCTCAGTTCTGTTGGTGGAGGTCCCAGCCATGCCAGAGCCCTCAGCTATTCCCACCACAAGCTGTCCAATGCTTCTGCATGTCTGTGCTTGTTTCTCTGCAGATAACTCTTATGTCACTTCAAAGTAAGTGATAATAAATCTTTCTCCATTAATTTTCTCCCAGTTTTGGGGAGGAGAGAGAGATGTTATAGGGGAGTTTTATATGATTTAGCTAACGGCCAAGGGACTGCTCCCAGGTTAGTGACAAGGCACAAATAAAGTCAACATTTTTAGGCAGTATACACTGACAAAATGCCAATACCTATATTCCCAATCTCTAAAGTCGTAATGACTGCTAACCTGGACATCCTCTGGCACCCTAAATGTCAATTGGTGTTTGCATTTGAACATCTCACTGCTCTTCTCTATCTCCTGTAATTACTGTGGGAGCTTAAGCTAGAGTATTTTGTGCATACCCAAACAGAGGTGAGAGAAATCACATCACCCATGTGTGGGTTTGTGGCTGATAAGGAAGGTTCTGGACCCCATTACAGGCCTGGGAAATCAAACTGAGAATGAGATATATTAATTGACTCAATGTGGTCACTGCCCTCAGCTTGGGAAAGGTGATTCTTGACAGTCACAGTCTGGGTGTCCTGCCTAAAAGTGGAAGAGGACAAGGGGATTCTTTGATGAAACTTCTCCCAATAGGAGAAATGACATTGCTGGCACTAAGTGTTGCTCCTCAGCTAAGGGAGGGAACATCAGAGATTGCTTCAGTGTGTTTCAAAGTTGGTTCCCCTGGAGAGCCAGGGACATCTCAAGGGACATGAGAGAGGGGAGAGACAGAGAAGCATTGGGCTGAAGCTGTGCTGCTGAGCTGGGTTGGGCTCCTGGGCCCAAGGGGAGCTCCTGACAAGCGGGCAGCACTGCAGACAGACAGCTCTGCCCAGGAGCAGCTCCTCTGCACAGCACAGCAGCAGGGCTGGGGGCACTGCCTGCAGGGGACAAGGGCGGCTGAGAGAAGGGAGATGTTAAAGGCAGTGTGGAGGGGGGATGCTGAGAGCTCACTGCGGGAGAAATCTTTACAGCCCTGAACAGGGTAAGTCTCTGGCTGCAGGGCAATGCAGCTGTTGTTCCTGGTGCCATCTCCATATTTGCTGGCAAATCCCACAGCCTATGGGATCTTTCAGGAAGACTCTCAGAGTTTCTTTGGATAACAGAAGAATGACAAGCTCCAGAGCAGGGATTTCCTACCAAAGCTGTCAGAGAGACAGGACTTGAGGGTTCCTTCTCACAGGGCTAGCTGCAGGCTATGCAGGCTGTGCAGGCAGGGTGCAGGCAGGGGTGTCCAGGGCTGTGGTGCAGAGCAGGGTCCCTGCTGTGCCCCAGGGGCTGTGTGCTGGGGCAGGGCCTCTGCTGCCTGGGAGGCTCAGCACTCAGCCTGCCTGGGGAGCTGCCCAGGGTGCTGCGGGGAGAAGCTGTGAGTGAAAGGAACCCCCCAGGCAGGACAGGACTGGGCAGCGTCCTGCTGGTGCCCAGAGGCTTTTGCCTGTGTCTGGCTGCTCACAGCTCCACGACACAGCCCTGATACCTCTAGAGGGGACTGTTCACGTATATGATCAAGGCAGACGTTTCCAGCTCAAGTCTGTGTTTTTCTGAATCTTTCTTTTCTGCTTTTTTGTTTGCTCATGCTGATGGGAATGAAAATACATTTTTCAGGTTTAGAGTAAGGGCTCAGTTTCCCAAAGCATCACACTGAGGTTTTTGAGAACCTCAGCACCCATCCACCTGCAGGTAAGAATAATATTACCTTCCTGTTTTCATCATGGTATGAGTGAGCTGACTGCAAGCATAATGTCCTGGTCTTAGCTAGGATAGAGTAAATTTCCTTCTTAGGAGCTGTTATGGTGCTGTGCTTTGGTTTTAGGATGGCAAGAATGTTGGTAACATTGTGCTGAGCAGTGTTTACACAGAGACAAGGTTTTTCAGCTTCTGTTGCTGCCCTCCCAGTGAGCAGGCCAGGGGTGCCCAAGAAGCTGTGAGGGGACAGAGCCAGGACAGCTGACCCAAACTGGCCAAAGGAATACATGTATTCCACAGCATGTCACATCATGATCTGCACTGAAAACAGAGGGGTTCTCTTGGGTTGTTACCTTTGCTCAGGGACAATGTTAGTATTTTTTTTTGTTTCTCCTTTTGCTTTTTGTTGTTGTTGTTTTGTTTTGTTTTTGGTTTTGTTTACCCTTTACTTTCCTCTTAAACTGTCCTGATCTTGGCCCTCATTGTTTTTTGTTTGTTTATTTGTTTGGTTGTTTCTGATTCTTTCCCCCATCCCACTGTGGGAAAGTGACACTGAATGCTGCCTGGTGCTGAGCTGCCTGCAGGGCTAAACCACAACACCTGGCAATGCCCCTGGGCTGTTCCCCACTCCTGGTAGTGTCTGCAGGGCAGAGCTGAGAAAACAGCACAGGGCATGGGGTCAGTGAGCCATGGCAGGGCACAGACATGGGGACAGAGAAGCAGCTCCCAGCAGGGACAGCTCCAAGCAGCAGAGACAAGGGCAGGCACTAAGGAAATATTTGACCAGAATCCTGTGTCAGGGCAATAGAGGCACCTCATGCCATGTCATGCAGTGCAGATCCCTTCCTCTGAGCAACGGCCCTCTCCTCCCCAGTCCAGCTAGGAAAGGGGAAGCCTTGCTTGAGTACCCAGCTTTCATCTCCTTACCTCTCTCCCCTACCAAATCATTATATTTCTTCTCATTTCTCCAGCTGTCTGTGCTGCTCTTGGCATTGTTGTCTGGCCCTCTGGGGATGGCAGTTTCAGCTTCAGAGTCAGGCACTAACCTTGTGGCTCCCACCCCACGGATGTGTCCATGGGGCTGTGGTGTCCCAGCATTCCTCTAACCTGTGGGACTTTGGCGATGCAGATAGTGGGGGTGGGAAAAGATCTGACTCTCCCTTCACCAGATATATCCTCATTAAGACACTTGACTGAGTCCTTGAGATGTCCTTCCAAGCTGTGAGCTCCTTCCAGACTGCAACCCTCCCATAGCAGCTCTGCTTTATCTGATGGAGAAGTGCAGAAATGTTATGGGCAGGGAAAGGCTGTTGGGGTGGTGAAAGGAACTCCTTGGCTAGAAGATGGGTGCTGAGAATACCTGGAGGCAGAGTGAGGCACTCAGTCATTTGCAGTGGATCTGCCTGTGCTCTCAGAGGTATCTGATTTCTTCTCAGAGGGACACAGGACTATAATACTCCTCTTCCTACACCCAACTGTCTTCAAATTGGGGGTGTAGATGCTGACAAACTTTGCTGTTTTCAGAGGGATTTCATCTGGAAGATTCTGAATATCAAATCTGGCCTCCGCATCCCCCCCTGCTTCCAGGTACCACAGAATTAGAGCATGACCAACACCTGGGGAGTCTATGGGAAGAGGCCCTGCTCCTTGTGGCACACTCATTCATCATAAAACAGAACTCCAGGGAGGGAACTGCATCAAGGTCCTGCCAAAAAGGACTAAGGATCAGAGTGTTGTGAGGGGGAGTCTATGAGGAATGGCTTTGACTTCTTCTGTAGAGAAGTCTGTTCTAAATTTTCCCTTTCTTTTTCTCCTGGGACAGTCATCAGGGCCCACAGGGAGAAAATGTCCAACAGCAGCTTCCCCACAGAGTTCCTCCTCCTGCCATTCGCAGACACACGTGAGCTGCAGCTCCTGCACTTCGGGCTCTTCCTGGGCATCTACCTGGCTGCCCTCCTGGGCAACGGCCTCATCCTCACCGCCATAGCCTGCGACCACCGCCTCCACACCCCCATGTACTTCTTCCTCCTCAACCTCGCCCTCCTCGACCTGGGCACTATTACCACCACTGTCCCCAAAGCCATGGCCAACTCCCTCTGGGACACCAGGACCATCTCCTACTCTGTATGTGCTGCACAGGTCTTTCTACTTGTTTTTTTGATTGGAGGAGAGTGTTTACTTCTCATTGTCATGGCCTATGACCGCTACATTGCCATCTGCAAACCCCTGCACTACAGGACCCTTATAAATGGCAAGACTTGTGTCAAAATGGCAGCAGCTGCCTGGGGCAGTAGTGCTCGTAATGCCATGGTACACTCTACCAATACCTTTTCCCTCCCCCTCTGCCAAGGCAATGTCTTGGACCAGTTCTTCTGTGAAGTTCCCCAGATGTCAAGCTGTCTTGCTCAAATGCCTACCTCAGGGAAGTTGGGTTTCTTGTGGTTACTGCATGTTTCCTCTTTGCTTGTTTTGTTTTCCTTGTGCTGTCCTATGTGCAGATCTTCAGGGCTGTGCTGAGTATGTCATCTGAGCCTGGACAGCACAAAGCCTTTTCCACGTGCCTCCCTCACCTGGCTGTGGTCTCCCTGTTTATCAGCACTGCCTTTTTAGCTTACCTGAAGCCCCCCTCCATGTCCTCCTCCTCCCTCAATCTTTTGCTGGCAGTTCTGTACTCGGTGGTGCCTCCAGCAGTGAACCCCCTCATCTACAGCATGAGGAACAAGGAGCTCAAGGATGCAGTAAGGAAACTGATTTGGGGGATGTTTTTCAGTACTCTTAAGGATCCCTTTACTCTCCAATAATGAATCCCAGTACACCACCTTCCAAGCTTTTGTTTTGGTTGTTCTTATTATAATAATTATTATTTTCTTATTAACATTAGAACACCTTGTGGTACTTGCATTCCTACATAAATATTTGTATTCTCCCTACTGCTAAGATTGAATAAAACCTGCTCTGTCCTATATGGAGGCTGTATAAATGTGCATTTAACACAGCGAGTGAGTCAGTGAAGACTCTCTTATAGCATCTCTGTAATAAAATGGCATCACCCCAGTGCAGTGCATGAAGGCTGGGATTTCTTTCCCAACCAGTGCCAAGAAAAGGCCCCAACAATTGTTCCCTACAAGGGTCTCTTATTCCTTTGGTTCCGGAAGGCATGGCTCGTTGTCACATTGTGACCTGTGAGAGACCAAGGGCTAGATTTAAGACTCGCCCATGGGTGTCTGCTGACAGCAGAGGCAGATCCCATTGGGCCCAAGAGCCCGGCCCAGCACAGGGAGCACAGGGAGCTCTTGACCAGTCCCTGGGCCTCAAGGGGAATCGACTTTGAAACAGACTGAAGCAATCCCTGATGCTCCTTCCCTCTACAGGATAAAGAAACTCTTTTCCAGTACTGTCGTTCCTCATACAGGAAAAGTATGCGGTCCAGGAATCACCTTTCTGTGCCCTGGTTTTAGGCAGGACACCCAAGGACAGAGAGGGATCTCCATTTCCCCTCCAGGGAAGGGTTTCAGCTGAACCAAGCAAGGCATCTCATTCTTTGCAGTCCAGAAGCTAGGAGGGGACTCAGCTGTCTCCCATGCCTCATTCAAGCCCACAGGAGTTGGGATTCACTGAATCACAGAAGCATCTAGGTTGGAAGAGACCTCCAAGATCACCAACTCCCACCTGTGACCTAACATTAACAAGTCCTCCACTAAGTCATATCACTAAGCTCTAAATTGAAATGTTTTTTAAATACCTCCAGGGATGGCGACTCCACTACTTCCCCAGTCAGCCCATTCCAATGCCTAACAACCCTTTCAGTAAAGAAGTTTTTCCTAATATCCAACCTAATATCCAACTGGCAGAAGAGCTGACTAAGCCACTCTCCATCATTTATCAACAGTCCTGGCTATCAGGGGAGGTCCCACATAGCTGGCAGCTAGCAAATGTGACACCCATCTACAAGAAGGGCTGGAGGGTAGACCCGGGAAACTATAGGCCTGTTAGTTTGACCAGTGCCAGGGAAGCTCATGGAACACATTTTCTTGAGTGTCATCACGCGGCACTTACAGAGCAACCAAGCGATTAGGCCCAGTCAGCATGGATTTATGAAAGGCAGATCTTGCTTGATGAACCTGATCTCCTTCTATGACAAAGTGTTGTGCTTAGTGGATGAGGGAAAGGCTGTGGCTGTGGTCTACCTTGACTTCAGTAAGGCTTTTGACATCGTTTCCCACAGCATTCTCCTCAAGAAATTGGCTGCTTATGGCATTGGCTGTCATACGCTTCATTGGGTTAAAAGTTTTCTGGGTAGCCACACCCAGAAAAAGAGTCAAAAGAGTCATGGTAAATGGAGTTAAATCCAGTCAGAGGGTGGTCACTAATGGCGCCCCCAGCACCCAGTATTAGGGCCATTTTTATCAATGATCTGGATGAGGGGATCGAGTGCACCCTCAGTAAGTTTGCAGATGACGCCAGGTTAGGTGCATGTGTCGATCTGTTCGAGGGTAGGAAGGCTCTGCAGGAGGATCTGGATAGGCTGGACCAGTGAGCTGAGGCCAGCTGTATGAAGTTCAACAAGGCCAAGTGCTGGGTCCTGCACCTGGGGCACAACAACCCCAAGCAGAGCTACAGGCTGGGAGATGAGTGGTTGGAGAGCTGCCAGGCGGAGAAGGACCTGGGAGTATTGGAGGATAGTCGGCTGAATATGAGCCAGCAGTGTGCTCAGGTGGCCAAGAAGGCCAACAGCATCCTGGCTTGTATCAGAAGCAGTGTGGCCAGCAGCGCTAGGGAAATGATTGTACTCAGCTCTGGTGAGGCCGCACCTTGAGTACTGTGTTCAGTTTTGGGCCCTTCACTACAGGAAGGACATCGAGGTGCTTGAGCGAGTCCAGAGAAGGGAAATGAAGCTGGTGAGGGGTCTGGAGAACAAGTCTTACGAGGAATGGCTGAGGGAGCTGGTGTTGTTTCGCCTGGAGAAGAGGAGGCTCAGGGGAGACCTTATCACTCTCTTTAGGTACTCTAAAGGAGGCTGTAGCAAGGTGGGGATCTGTCTATTCTCTGACATGCCTGGTGATAGGATGAAGGGGAATGGACGAAAGGGGAGGTTTAGGTTGGATATTAGGAAAAACTTCTTTATTGAAAGGGTTGTTAGGCATTGGAATGGGCTGCCCAATGAAGTGGTTGAGTCACCATTCCTGGAGGTCTTTAAAGGTTGTTCAGAGGTGGAGCTTAGTGATCCGGTTTAGTGGAGGACTTGTTAGTGTTAACATTGGAGTTAGGACTCGGTGATCTTGGAGGTCTCTTCCAACCTAAATGACTCTGTGATTCTGTGATGCTGTGAAAAGCTTGTGTGTTGAGATAAGGACAGTTTAATAAGACAGAAAAGGAAGATAAAATAATAATAATAATGATAATTATATCTTTTATGATTAATAATAATAAATATTTTTATTACTATTATTGAATGTACAAACCAAGTGATACTCAAGGCACTTGTTCAACACTCATTGACTAATACCCAGCCTATCCCCAAGCAGCTGTCTTCTGACTCTGGCCAGCCGGCAGCAGGATCTGCTCTGCAGGTGTCTTGACCCTACCTTTGTTTATGACAAAATCATCTGTCAGAAGGATTTGAACTATTTTCTTCCCTTTCTCAAATACTTCTGCCGTGTTACCCCACTCAGTGATGCCATCAATGGACTGCAGGTGTTCATAAGCTTCCCCCTGTTCCAGAACAGTCTGGATCAGTCCATGGCAAATGGCAGGGCTGTGTATCCACCCCTCGGGCAGTGATTCCAGGTGTATTGGACACCCCTGAAGTGAAAGCAAACTGTGGCCTTCACACTGTTTTCACAGGGCTGGATAAAAATGCATTCGTGATATCCATTGTGGCATACCACTTGGCTGCCTTTGACTCCAGTTCGTATTGCAGTTCTGGCATGTCCAGCATGGCAGCACCCAGTGGTGTAGAAACTTCATTCAGGCCACAGTAGTCTACCATTAGTCTCGACTTACCATTATACTTTCACCCTGGCCATATGGGACTATTAAAGTGCGAGCGAGTCTTGCTGATCACTCCTTGGCTCTCCGGTTGATGGCTTGCATTATGGATGGAATCAGGGAGTCTCAGTTAGTGCAATAATGCCTCAGGTGCACTATTGTGGTAGCAATGACCACCAGTTGTTCATCAATCTTCATCAACCCAAATCAGCTGTCACAGTAGTTGGAGTGGCTGCAGGACCTTTGGCATGTGTTGGAGTGGTTGCAGGGCATAACACAGGGGTTGAAGTGGCATTGATTGAGGCTCCATAAGCAGAGGTCAACTCCCAGCATGTTGATTTGTGTCTCTTTGGAATGGCCGTGGTGATCACACTACTTTTTCAAGGGGTTCTCTAGATTTTTTGGATTCTGCACTTGTTCAGGTGTGAATTTCCAAAGCATTGGAGGTGTTCACTGCAATAGGTACCTGGCCATATCCTCCCTCAATCCCTGCCACTCTTAACTCTCCTGCCTCTAGACAGATCTCTGGATGGCATTCTTAAATAATTGTCTGACGTTAAAAAAAAGCTGAAACACATTCATGAGACATAACAATATGAACATGCTGTTTTGACCATCCCAAGGATAGTCAAAGCTTTGCGGAGCTACTGTGAGTATCCTGGAGGAGAAGGGGGAGATGAAGGAGAAAGGGAGAGTTAACAAGTGGGGGAAGTGTCCCCCTCTTGTCCTCTCCATGTCCCAGTCTACCGGTTCTGGGGGCTGAGTATCAGAACAACTGGTGCTGCTGCTAAAGACTGAGGGAAAGAAAGCATTAAATACCTCAGCCTTTGCCTCATCTCTTGTCACTATGTCTACCCCACCTACAATATAGGATGAAGATTTTCCTTAATCCTCCTTTAAAGTATTTCTATAAACAGTTTTGATTGTCTTTGACAGTAATAGATGGATTGAGCTCCAGCTGGGTTTTGACACTTCTAATTTTCGTCCCTGCACTGTATCATAACATTTAGGACACAGCTCTGGACAAAATGACAACACGCATGACAAGGAAGCACAGAAAAGGTGGAACGTGGCAGCCTGCAATCCCTTACCCTTCTGAGACTCTGTGTTGCAATTCCACTCAGCTGGTTACTCGTTACTCCTGTATTATCCAAACTTGCCTGCAACTCCTGATGCTGCTCTCTTGTCAGAGATAGCACAATCACACGAAGGTTGAACCGTCTGCCTGCAGACATTAACAGCTGACAGAATGGAGCATCAGTGTGGGGGAGCCTTGAGAAACTGCATGGATTTGCCTACAGAAACCTCTTGACATTTACAAGGAGAAGAGCCTAGTCCTGCACCAGTGGAAGAGGAGCCCCACACATCAGGGCAGACTGCGACCCTGCTGAGTGAGCAGTGCCCAGGAGGAAGAGGAGGGCCTGGGCACCACCATGGATGCCATACGAGCAGTGGTGCCTGCTCACCACGAACCAGGCCAGATTCCTACAGAGCTGCCTTACGAGGAGCACAGCCACCAAGAAAATCTCAATTACCAGACTCAGCTCAGATCCGGTGAGACACCGCATGGAAGAGGGTCTACAGCCAGCAGGGAAAGAGGTGGAAGTGTGAGAGTCCCAAGGACTGCATGGTGTGGAGTGGAACAAGGGCTGTGGCAAGGCTGAAAGTCCAAAGACTTTGTGTCCATGCCTATGGCTGTTGTCAGTGTCACTGAGGCCTATGAGGAGACAGCTTATCGCTAAAGTGCCATGGCCTCATTGCCTCCTGACATCCAGCCATGAACCAGGCAGAGGTCATACCACTGTCCTGCACTTGGCAATGCACATCCCCATCTCCTACTGTCCTGCGAAGAGCCTTGAGCAATGTCTTAAGGGAAAGGATCTCCCTTCCCAGAGGCCAGGGGTCAAGGCTCAGCTTTTGTGCTTGGTGAAACATATCCAGTTTTTCCAAAGATCAGTGTCAATTTCACATTGACTTTGTCTCCTTGGCCTCACCGCCTCCAATGTTTGTCTCTAATGAGCTCCAAGGGAGGCTATGTCAGTTCTAGCCCTCAGGGGGGAAACTCCAGAAAACTTGCATCTGACTTGGACTTCTTGAGAGAGTTCTTCACCTTCCACTCAGTGTCTGAGGCTCATGGGCTCATCACCAAAGCCACCAGAGGGATGATTCCAATGCCTTGGGCTGGGCCTGTGCTGCTGAGCTTGGCCAGGCTCCTGGGACAGAGAGAGCTCCTGGCAAGAGGGCCCTGGTGCAGACAGACAGCTCTGCCCAGGAGCAGCTTCTCTGCACAGCGCAACAGGGCTGGGGGCTCTCACCACAGGTGGCATGGGGAGAGGAAAGAAGGAGAGAGGGGCTGAAAGCAGTTGGGAGTGGGAGAATGCTGAGAGCTGACTGCAGGAGAAATCTCCACAAGGTTAAGTCTCTGGCTGCAGGGCCATGACGCTGCAGGTCCTGGAAGGGTCTCCTGCTGGGTCTTGTTTCTGGGAGGGCAGTGGGCAATGCAGTAGGCTTTGAGAGTCCTTCTGGGTTGCACTGTGAGGTGAGGAAGTCTGGCAAAAGCCCCTTGGAGTGCCCTAAGGCAGGCACCCTGGTCAGCCCAGAACACCCTGCCCTGGCTGGCCATGTTGAGCCCAGATGAGGAGAAGCTCCCAGGCTCCTTCTGGCTGAGAGCTTCACCTGGAGACAAGTTGAACATTCTGTCCAGCTGCACTTGGACTGGGGCTTCTCTGCTCTAAGCTGTCTCCAGTTTCTTCTCAGGAAAACATCTAAGTGCGATTGTGCTGCAGCTCACAGAGGGGTGACACAGGGCAGCTGAGAGCAGGACTGGTTGGCACGTCTGTTCTGCTCGGTCTTCACCAAGGCACAGTCCTGTTGCCTCCTGGCACCCACAGTGTTTCACTAGGAGCATACATGAACTGTTAGAGCATTCAACCATCTCATACATCTCCTAACCATTATAAGGGCAACTCTGATAAAATAAACCAATAAAATATCTGTACCTCTGCTCTTCATTCAGATGAGGTGTTTGCAACAGCTCATGTCTTATTTGTGGACTGAACATGAGTTTCCCTTACTCTCCTGTTTCATTTCCAGTTTTCCTCATTTAATTCTGTTTTAACCTTTTTTCCTTCTTCTCCTCTTCAAAGGACAACTGGGTCCAATGTCAGCAAATGCCCAACATCAGCTCTTTGAGCGAGTTCCTCCTGCTGGCATTTGCAGACACGAGCGAGCTGCAGCTCCTCCACTTCTCGCTCTTCCTGGGCATCTACCTGGCTGCCCTCCTGGGCAACGGCCTCATCCTCACAGCTGTAGCCTGCGACCACCGCCTCCACACCCCCATGTACTTCTTCCTCCTCAACCTCGCCCTCCTTGACCTGGGCTCCATCACCACCACTCTCCCCAAAGCCATGGCCAATGCGCTCTGGAACACCAGGGCCATCTCCTATCAAGGGTGTGCTGCCCAAGTTTTTATTTTTGCCTTCCTGGCTGGCACGGAGTTTTGTCTTCTCACTGTCATGGCCTATGACCGCTACATTGCCATCTGCAAGCCCCTGCACTATGGGAGCCTCCTGGGCAGCAGAGCTTGTGCCCAGATGGCAGCAGCTGCCTGGGGCAGTGGCTTTCTCAATGCTGTCCTGCACACGGCTAATACATTTTCCCTGCCCCTCTGCCAAGGCAATGCTGTGGACCAGTTCTTCTGTGAAATTCCCCAGATCCTCAAGCTCTCCTGCTCAGATGCCTACCTCAGGGAAGCTGGGGCACTTATATTTACTGTTTCTTTAATCTTTAGTTGCTTTGTTTTCATTGTGGTGTCCTATGTGCAGATCTTCAGGGCAGTGCTGAGGATGCCCTCTGAGCAGGGCCAGCACAAAGCCTTTTCCACGTGCCTCCCTCATTTGGCTGTGGTCTCCCTCTTTGTCAGTACTGTCATGTTCGCCCACCTGAAGCCCTCGTCTATCTCCTCCCCATCCCTGGACCTGGTGCTGGCAGTTCTGTACTCGGTGGTGCCTCCAGCAGTGAACCCCCTCATCTACAGCATAAGGAACCAGGAACTGAAGGGTGCTGTCATTAAACTGTTTTTTATATATGGTTCTTAAGCTTCAGTAATGTGTTCTTTTTTGTTATTATTGCATCATTTAAATTATTATGATTATATATATAAATATATATAATTTAAATTATTATTGTTGTTGTTGTTGTTATTATTGGGTCAGGGTCAAGAGCCTGGGATATTACAACGCCTTTTCCATCTGCCTTCCTCACTTGGTTGTGGTCTCTCTATTTGTGAACACTGTCCTATTTCCCCACCTTCAACCTTCCTCCATTTATTCCCCATCCCTGGACCTTATGGTGGCCATTCTGTACTCAGTAGTGCCTCCAGCAATGAACCCCCTCATCTACAGCACGAGGAACGAAGAACTCAAAGATACCCTGAGGAAATTGATTGCTAATTGAGTTTCAGGAGGAATGAATTTCCAGTCTCCTTCTGCAGATGACTCATAACGTCAATTTTTACAGGAATAGTCAATATTCTGTGTGTGTGTGTTTATTGCAACCGTTGCTTAGTTTTAATTTGGCTAATTTTTCACATTAAAATTGTATTATTCATCCCGTTTCCCTTTCAGTATCTACTTGTTGAGCATAGTTCAAAGACTGCATGCAACAGGCGCAATATTTTGTTTATATTTTGTTTATATTTTTTTTATATTCTCTGTGAATATGAAGTAAAGAAAGGAGCCTGCACTGCCTTCTTTGTCTGACGTCCTTCCTCTGAGACCTGGTCTGGATCTGCAGGGGCAGTGCCTGTGTGCAGAGGTGATTTGTTACAGCCCTGGGTCAATGGCAGTGACCCCAGGAGCTGGGTCTGCCTCCCAGACTGCCCAGCACTGCCCTGCAGAGTGCTCCGGGCACCACAGCCCCCTCGCTGTACAGAACAGCACCGCCGGCTGGGGCTGTGGCTGGGGCTGGGGCTGGGGATGGGAGGGCACTTCCCCTGGGTGTCTTCTAGGCCAGCTTCAGGCACATGGCTTCTGGATGTGTGATCTTCACTGTGCACAAGGAGCTGAGAGACCACCAACAGGCAGGGGGCTGGAACATTGCCTGCAAGGTCCCTTCTGCCCTAGCACCACACAGGACTGGCATGGAACTGGCTCAGAGAGGTCAGAGACTGTGCGTCAGAGAGGCTGGGAATCCAGCAGCCGTGTCATGGGCTTGAAGGATCATAACCAGCTCACTTCAGCTTGGGCAGATTCTGGCCCAAGAAGGGGGTGTTTTGTAGGTATGGCATTACGAGGGCAGTGGTGCCTCAGAAGCTCTAAGTTCAGTAGGAGACAAATGGCTCTTAAACGGCCTGTGAGTTGACTTCTTTCTGAAGCAGCTGACAGGTCATCCCTTGACTCTTGGCTGGGATCTGTGCCTTTAGGCTCACATATGCTGGTCTCCATGACAAGCCAGCAGATGCACCTGCTTTGCACATAGTTGGTGAGATCCTCTCTTCCTAAGTCCCTGGCAGGCTCCATAGAGGAAGAGGTCTTGAAGAGGTGTTGTCATGTCAGAAGTTTCAGCTTTTGCCTAATTCATCCTTCAGGGCTGCTTTCAGTTTTTGACACAGAGGGGGCCACTGCCTCCGAGATGTCTGGGGGAGCACAAAGCCTTCATGAGGGCAGGGAAAAAGTTACCCTGGGTCCATAGGAGCCATTCTAGAACCAAAATATGTAGGCAGGAAGCAGACGTTTGTGGTGTTGCAGAGCTATTGGGCACATTGCGCAGGGTGCTCTGACAGCCTTTGTGTCCTTCTCCATGCTGCCTTAGGAGCTGCTTCTTTCTCAGGAACAGAGTAGCCAAGAGAGGTAAGACAGATACTCTGAGTTCATGAAAGCTATCAGAAAGCTGCCACTAAGAAGATGACTGATATGGGGAAGGCAGGGGGAACCTGGCCAGGAGAGATGTGAGATTTGGGGGAGGAAAGAGGGGCTTGGATAGCAGAAGGTAACGATTTTGGAGAGGTAAGAATATTCAGGTAATGCTGATCCCACCATAAAGCTGACTTAAAGCAGCCATGTGAGGCCCTTACACTTTTTTTTTATCTGTTATATTAATATCTGAATCTCAGTGCCACTCTACACCCTGACAGGAAACCACTGCTCTAATTTTTCCAAAATTAGCCAAAATTAGTCCATAACCCCTTTCCATTACCTTTCCTCTCTTGCTCACCCTGATCCCTGCCCTTAACAATAACATTGAAATGCTCTATTTATCCCTAGTCTTCTTGCAGACCTAAACAAAACCCTCAAGCAAAGAGCTTGCCCATACTCTAACCACAGACCTGACACCACAAGCAGAACACCAAACCCTCCCACTAAATGTCTGCTTAATCTCTCACCCAGAAAGGTTTGCCATAGTCCCTAATGCCATAACATGAACAACTAACTTCCAAAGCCTGTCTTCCTGTGCATTAACCTTCTCACCTTTAACCCTTTTCCTAACCCTTAGGATAGGTTCTTGTTCTCTTGGGGCAGGTCAGGAACCGTGAGATTGCTGTGCAGTCACATGGCATTCAAAATGAATGTGATGGGCCATGGATTTGATCAGCTTCTAGGCCAGAAGGAGGAGATGGGTGGGAATGCTCTGATGGGCTCAGTTCTGCCTCAGGATCTCCTGAACCAGCAGGAGGAATTGGCCTGTGAAAGGGACTGTGAGGTCACTTCTGTCTCCGCAGTTGATAGGGCAGCAGCAGGAACGTGTCACAGAAAGGGACTGTGAGGTCACTTCTGTCTCCGCAGTTGATAGGGCAGCAGCAGGAATGTGTCACAGAAAGGGACTGTGAGGTCACTTCTGTCTGAAGCAGCTGACAGGTCACACTTATACCCTGGATCTGTACTTTTCAGCTGACATCTGCCAGTGGTCCTGGTAGGCCAGCAGAAGGCACCTGGTTGGCATGCTTACTGTGGGATCCACTCTGCCTCCATACCCAGGAGGACCCAGACAGAAAGAAGGCCCACATATGGGTTGTCCTGTCCCTTCTGTCTGAGTACACAACTGGACAGCAGCAGGCACAAGGCTTGGGTGTGTCTACACAAGAAGCTGCAAGGCCAGCAGCAGGACCGTGGTTTGGAAGATGCTGGTGAGATGACTTCTGTCTGGTTGGCTGACAGGCCACAAGAAGGCCAATGGGTTGGGATGCCTACTTTAGGAGTGGTTTCCACCCAGGTGGAACTTTCTTTGTTAGTAGGAAAGAGCAGGAGAGGAAAACCTGCCAGAAAATGCACCTTGGAAGGTTGGCACTTGCCATGAGGAGGAAGAAATGTGGCTCAGAGAGTTGTGCTGTGGTTTGGGTTTGAACGAACAGCTGTTGAGGGTTGACGAGACATTGGTGAAACCACAGAAATGCTGGGATGAGAGCAAGGTGGTGAACAGAGATGGGTGTCTGCAGATTTCAAGGAAATAGGGCAAAGTGTGAGGCAGCATAGGAAAGTCTGGAGAGGCCAAAGAGGTGGGTGCTGTCAAGAACAGAAGGCCCCAGCAGCCCTGACTTTTTTGTCCCCTTGGATAGAGCTTCTGAGGAGATGAAATATAGTCATTGTAAGGGGGCTTATTGCTTTCTTGAGACCCTGTGCAGAGGCAGGAAGGAGTCATACTATTTTTCTTCTTGTGGCATCACACTGCCCACCACACCCCACAGACCCCCAGCAAGAGCCCCGAGCAAGCCGTGGGGGTGCAGGATCTCCCCACCCAGTAGCTAGAGTCAGGACCTGGCCCTTTTACTTCAGCACAACAAACCCAAACTTTTCTCAGAACAGTGCTTTGACTATCTGTAATCATGGCCTCCAATTATCTGCCTTAACAAGTCCCTGAGGAGAATCTCTTGGTAACGGTCCTCAGTGGGGCCCATTAATACTCCAAGTCAATTCAACTTTTCCTTCTGACTTTACTTGCTCAAGCAATTGCATCATTCTCCTCTCATTACCTGATGTTCACAGACTGAGCACCAAAATCCACCATGGAACTCATTACAATGCAGAAACTCCTAAGCAAACATATGTCTTCCATAGTTTTATTCAAGTCTTCAAGACTTGGAGAACTAATTGGAGAGCTTTCATAGTGTAGTTAAGGAGGAAGATTTCAAAAAGCACCTAATACAAATCTCTTCTAATTTTAAAGGATGATTTTTATTGCATTTCAGTTTTGAGCATCTTTCTTCAATTTATATCAATCCAGGGCTTCTCCTATGGAGACATCCATAGGGAGGAAAAGCAGAGTCTTGAGGTCTGACAGTGCATGGACAACCTTGCTCCTCACCACCCCAACCCTGACATTTCTCTCATTGGCCACCTGGCGCTTGCATCACTTTCCCTTACACCAGACTTCTGCACTGAAGTCTGCAGCTGGATGTTACAGCCCCCTTGCACCAGCTCCCACCTGCTTTCCTTGGAGACCTGGCTGCACACAGAAGGGTTTTTCCTTCTTCTAAAACAAACAACAAGAAAACACGCAGCAATCTTCCAAAAAGCAAAACAAGCTCCTCATCTTATATGTCTCCAGTAGGTTTACCTCACTGGTTTATCCTCACAAAAGGATGACTGTAAATTAAGTATTTTATACTGATTAATAGGAAATTATAGGTATTAAGATTAGTATTATTCCATATGATCTTAATTTAATGATAAATGATGAGGAGCTTGCTAGAGAAACAATTAGGCAGACTGCTAATCAATGGGCAAGCTTGAACTCAATGAATATCAATCTCAGCAACTAGGTCAATGAGAGAAGTCTGAATGATCAAAGAGATTCACCTGAAGGATGTAGGTCACTGGTGAAGGAACTGTCTTTTTGTGCCATCACCAATGCAGATTACAAAAATCCTTCCACACACCATGATAATATGCCCCACTCAATTCTTGTCATCCTGTGGGGCAGGGGAGAGGGAGCTGTCGGCCAAGGGACACATTTGGGTGACAAAGAGGGGACCCAGCAGAGACAAGGAGTCAAGGCAGTGGGTGGGGGAGGCCAGGAGAAGCAGCCCAAGGGGTGGTGCTTCTTGTGAGGACACGTTTGTGCCAGCAGCCTGAGTGGGCAGCAGCTGTCTGGAGGCGAGGGGAGGCCAGGGAGCACATGCCAAGAACCCTCCTGCCAGCACAGACAAGGTCGGGGCTGAGGCCAAGGGGAAAGGCAGGCCCAGGGCAGGGGGCTGCAAGGGCCATGCTGAGCTCCCTGCCCCTGCAGCAGCCGCACTGGCCCTCAGCAGATGTGCTGGCCGGCAGGCACGGGAAGGCCCTGGCATGCAGCAAGGAAGGCGCTGGAGAGGGCTGGGGTGAGGCAGGTGGCAGAGCCCCATGCAGGGGCTGGCTGGGGGTCCCCTCTGCTGCAGCCACCGCATGGAGCATGGCAGGAGGAGGGCACGCAGGGCTTGTGGCCACAGTGCAGAGCCTGACCCTGGATGCTCCATGACTGCCTTACTGGTCCTGGCAGGCCATGGTGAGGGGATGAATGCCCTGAGCCCCCTTCCTCCTCTGCCCAGGCCAGCAAGGGCCCAGAGCGGCCTCCTCTCCCCTGGCCCTGCAGCTCTGGGCTCCCTTTGCGCAGCCCTGGCTCTGCAGCACCAAGCCCTGCTGGGAGCCCTCCCCTGCATGCTGCCACCGCTCCCTGATGCTGCTGTTGCCCTCTGCCGGGCAATGCCTAGCCCAGCACAGTCCGTGGCCACCTCTCCCCACTTCGATGCCCTCTCCCCAGTCCAGTGCAGCCCAGTCCAGCCCATCCCAGCCCAACAGCCCAGGCTGGGCTGGCCCCAGGGCAGTGCCCACCACAGGCTGCTGCAGGGCTCTGGGCATGGCCACGACAGCTGCAACCTCTCGCAAGGCACCACAGCTGCTGGGACAAAGGTGAAGAAAGGAATTTATTGAGTAAGCAAGCAGCAAGCAAAACAGCGCTGGGCGGCCAGGGAGTCTCTGCTCCGCCAACGGCGCGCACCTCACCCCCACCAGGGTCCCTTTTTATATCTTCGTAATTCCAGGATTACGCAGCACATCCTGGTATGTTCTGCGACTGCGCGCACTGTTGCTAGGGGGTCGTCTCTGTCCCTCTGGTCGTCGTGAAGATAAAGGCCGTAGTCTTCCTCGGCGTTGTGGTTCAACTTCTTTTTTTTTTTTTTTTTATTTGGTCATGTTGGCCCAGCATGAGACAGGAGGGCAGGATGTTGATACACCAGTTTAACAACTTATCAGGAGGCGGTTACATGAGCTTTGCAACGGTGTCTTTGAACAAAAGAGGCAACTGAGATGCAGAAAGAGAGAAGGGGAGGGGGTTCTCTTTTTTTGTTACATTAAGCAAAAGCATTTTCATAGTGTCTAGCCAAGCATTATACAGCTCCTTACTTCAGCAGGGAGTTTTCACAACTCCCGCTCCTCAAACCGAACTCCTTGATTTTTATAATACAAAAGACAATGAACAAACATTTATGGTTAGTTCATAAACCCTCTTCCTCTCTACTCAAGTGTATCTAGCGACTCACCGAGGCTGTCTTTGTTCCGTTGTCCTCATGGAGCGGTCACTCCCGTCCTAGCCTGATCATGTCACCTTCCTGCTTACTGTGGACAGTGGTGGGTATGGGTTGTGGCAATCTTACCTCTCCTGGAGAGCGTTGGCAGCTCTTCCTCCCAGCTGACTTCTCAAGGGGAGGGCGGCCAAAGTTGTGCCGTGGTCTGTTCCAATCACCATGTGATTCTGGGAGAAAGAGAAGAAGCACCAAACGGAGCAGCATCCCTCTGTCAACACAGGCAGCCCCTGCCTCTGTGCCCGAGGGTCTCCATCAACTCACCGAGGCCGTCCCTGTCCCATCGTCCTCATGGAGCGGTCACTGCCCTCCTGGCCCGAGCGTGTCACATTCTTGCTTGTTGTTAGAGGCTGGTGGATGTGGGTTGGGGCGACCTTACATGTACATGCCCTGGAGAGCGTTGGCAGCTCTACCTTACAGCTGACTTCTCAAGGGAGAGCGGCAAGGATGTGCCATTGTCTGGTTCCATCGCTGTGCATTTCTGGCTAAAAGAGAATCACCACAAGACAGAGCAGCATCTCTCTGTGAACACGAGCATCCCCTGCCTCTGTGCCCGAGGGTCTCTAGCGACACACCAAAGCTGTCCCTGTCCCATCATCCACATGGAGCGGTCACTGCCCTCCTGGTCCAAGCGTGACACCATGGTGGGGAATGGCTTGGAGCTGTCTTATCTGTCCTGTAGAGCCTTCGCAGCTTTTGTGGCTGAGTTCTCAAAGCAAGAGAGACCAGCAGTGTGCCATGGTCCGGTTTCATCGCTAGGGATGTTTCTGTCTAAAAGAGGAAAAACACCAAATGGAGCAGCATCCCCCTGTAGCCATGGGCAGCGCTTCCCTGAGTGCCCAAGGGTCTCCAGCAACTCACCGAGGCTGTCCGTGTCCCATCATCCTGATCCAGCGGTCACTCTCATCTTACCCCGATCATGTTACCATGCTGCTTGCAGTTAGAGCCTGGTGTGTGTGTGTTGGGGCAATCTTACCTCTCCTGGAGAGCGTTGGCAGCTCTTCCTCCCAGCTGAGCAGTCGAAGCCAGAGAGGCTACGAGTTTGCCGTGGTCTGGTCTCATCGATTTGTATGTCTGGCTGAAAGAGAAGAAACACAAAACAAAGCAGCACCTCCCTGTGACCATGGGCAGCCCCTGCCTCTCTGCTGAAGAGCATCTAGCGACTCACCGAGGCTGCCTGTGTCCCGTCTTCCTGACGCACGATTCGCTGCCGTCCTGCTCCCATTCTGTCAGCTTCCTGCTTGCTGTGGACTTTCGGGGGTGTAGCCTGGGGCGATCTTACCTGTTCTGGAGAGCGTTGGCAGCTCTTCCTCCCAGCTGACTTATCAACGGGAGAGCAGCCAGGATTGTGCCTTGGTCTGGTCCAATCGCCGTTGGATTCTGGCTGAAAGAGAAGAAGCACCAAACGGAGCAGCATCCCTCTGTGACCACGGGCAACCCCTGCCTCTGTGCCCGAGGGTCTCCAGCGACTCACTGAGGCTGTCATGTCCCATCGTCCTCATGGAGCAGTCACTCCCATCCTGACCCAATCATGTCACCTTCCTGCTTGCTGTTCGAGGCTGGTGGGTGTGGGTTGGGGTGATATTACTTGTCCTGGATAGTGCTGGATGTTCCTTCCAGATGACTTCTTAAAGGGAGAGTCACCACGATTGTGCCGTCGTCTGCTTCCCATCGCTGTGTGTCTGGCTTTAATAAGAGAAAGAACAAACGGAGCAGCATCCCTGTGTGACCAGGGGCTGGCCCTGCCTCTGTGCCCAACAACCTTGAGTATCTCACCACGTCAATCCATCTCCCGTCATCCTGATTGAGCGGTCACTCCCGTCCTGGCCCAAGCGTGTCACTGTCCTGCTTGCAGTTAGAGCCTGGTGGGTGTGGGTTGGGGCAATGTTGCCTGTCCTGACGAGCGTTGGCAGCTCTTCCTTACAACTGACATCTCAAGGTGAGAGTGGCCAGGATTGTGCTGTGTCCTGGTCCACACTCCGTGTAATTTTGGCTGAAAGAGAAGAAGCACCAAACAGAGCAGCATCCCTCTGTGAACACGGGCAGCCCCTGCCTCTGTGCCCGAGGGTCTCCAGCGACTCAGCGAGGCTGTCATTGTTCTGTCATCCTGATGCAGCGACCACTCCCATCCTACCCCGATCATGTCACCGTCCTCCTTGCTGTTAGAGCCTGGTGGGTGTGGGTTGGGGCAATCTTACCTGTCCTGGAGTGCATTGGCAGCTCTTATTCCAGCTGACTTCTCAAGGGGAGCGCAGCCAAGGTTTTGCCATGGTCTCATCCAATCGCTGTGTGATTCTGGCTGCAAAAGAGAAGCACCAAACAGAGCAGCATGCCTCTGTCAACACGGGCAACCCCTGCCTCTGTGCCCGAGTGTCTGCAGCGACTCACCGAGGCCGTCCCTGTCCCATCGTCCTCATGGAGCGGTCACTGCCATCCAGGCCCGAGCTTGTCACCGTTCTGCTTACTGTTACAGCCTGCTGGGCGTAGGTTGGGGATATCTTAGCCGTCCTGGAGAGCGCTGGAATTTCCTCCCAGCTGACTTCTCAAGGGGAGAGAGGCCAGGATTGTGCCGTGGTCTCGTCCCATCAGTGTGTGTCTGGCTATAATAACAGACAGAACAAATGGAGCAGTACGCCCGTGTGACCACAGGCTGAGCCTGCAACTGTGCCCGAGGTTCTAGAGCATCTTACCAAGTCTGATCATCTCCCATCATCCTGTTGTAGTGCTCACTGCAGTCATGGACCAATCGAATCACCTTCCTGTTTGCTGTGGACCTTGGTGAGTGTGGGTTGGGGTGATCTTACCTCTCCTGAAGAGCATTGGAAGTTCTTCCTTCCAGCTGCGTTCTCAAAGGCAGAGAAGCCAGGACTCTGCCGTGGTCTGGAATCAATTCTGCATGTGTCTGACTTTAATAAGAAAAAGAAAAATAGGAGCAGCATCCCTCCATGACCACGGGCAGACCCTGCCTCTCTGCCCGAGGCTCTGCTGCCACTCACCGAGGCTGTCGTGTTCCATCATCTCCACGGAGCGGTCACTGCCGTCCTAGCCTGATCGTGTCACCTTCCTTCTTACTGTGGACAGTGGTGGGTGTGGGATAGGGCAATCTTACCTGTCCTGGAGAGCGTTGGGACCTCTTCCTCCCAGCTGACTTCTCAAGGGGAGAACGCAAAGGTTGTGCCATAGTCTGGTCCAATCGCCGTGTGATTCTGGCTGAAAGAGAAGAAGCTCCAAATAGAACAGCATCCCTCTGTGACCACGGGCAGCCCCTGCCTCTCTGCTCAAGAGTATCTAGCAGCTCACCGAGGCTGTCCGTGTCCCATCATCCTGATGGAGCGATCACTCCCATCCTGGCCCAAGCGTGTCACTGTCCTGCTTGCTATGAGACCATGCTGGGGTGTGGGCTGGGGCAAAATTACCTGTCCTGGAGAGTGTTGACACCTTTTCCAGCTGACTTCTCAATGCGAGAGAGTCCAGGAGTGTGCCGTGGCTTCATTCCATCACTGTCAGTGTCTCCAGCTGTAACAGAGGAGGCAACAAACCGAGCAGCCACCCCCTCTCAGCACTGGAAGCCATTCCTTCCTCCTTGCACAAGGCTCTCCCAGCCTCACACCAAGGCTGTCCATCTCCCATCTTCCTGATGTCCAGGAGATATTTGTTTCTTGTAGCTTAAATGTGTCATATTCCCACATAGAGTGGTGACACTGTGGTGGGGAATGGCTTGGGGCTGTCTTATCTGTCCTGTAGAGCCTTGGCATCTTTTCTGGCTGAGTTCTCAAAGCATGAGAGGCCAGCAGTGTGCCATGGTCCAGTCTCATCGCTAGGGATGTTTCTGTCTGAAAGAGGAAAAGCACCAAACAGAGCAGTAGCCCCCTGCGACCATGGCAGCCCCTGCCTCTGTGCTCAAGAGTATCTAGAGACTCACCGAGGTTGTCCATGTCCCGTTGTCCTCATGCAGCGGTCACTGCCCTCCCGGCCTGAGCGTGTCACCATCCTGATTGCTTTTACAGGCTTCTGGGCGTAGGTTGATGAGGTCTTAGCTGTCCTGGAGAGCGCTGGAAGTTCCTTCCAGCTGACTTCTCAAGGGGAGAAAGGCCAGGATTGTGCCGTGGTCTGGAGTCAATTCTCTGTTTGTATGGATTTAATAAGAGAAGGAAAAAGAGGAGCAGCATCTCTCCATGACCACAGGCAGCCCCAACCTCTCTGTCCGAGGGTCTACCATGACTCACCAAGGCTGTCATTGCTCCGTCATCCTGATCGAGCGGTCACTCCCATCCTACCCCGATCATGTCACTGTCCTGCTTGCTGTTAGAGCCTGGTGGGTGTGGGTTGGGGCAATCTTACCTCTCTTGGAGAGCGTTGGCAGCTCTTCCTTCCAGCTGAGCGGTCGAGACCAGAGAGTTAAGGAGTTTGCTGTGATCTGGTCTCATCGCTGTGTCTTTCTGGCTGAAAGAGAAGAAGCACAAAACAAAGCAGCACCTCCCTGTGACCATGGGCAGCCCCTGCCTCTCTGCTCAAGAGTACCAAGGGACTCACCGAGGCTGTCTGTGTCCCATCTTCCTGACGCAGCATTCACTGCCATCCTGACCCAATTCTGTCAGCTTCCTGCTTGCTGCGGACCATCCGGGGTGTAGGTTGGGGGGTTCTTACCCTCATGGAGAGCGCCTGGAGCTCTTCCTTCCAGCAGATTTCTTAAGGGGAGAGTGGCCAGGAGCATGCTGTGGTTTGGTCCCATCGCTGTGTGAATCTGGCTGCAAAAGGAGAAGCACCAAACAAAGCGGCATGCCCCTGAGACCACAGGCTGCCCCTACTTCTGTGCCCGACGGTCTCCAGCGACTCACAAAGGCTGTCATTGTTCCGTCATCCTGATACAGCGACCACTCCCGTCCTACCCCGATCATGTCACCGTCCTCCTTGCTGTTAGAACCTGGTGGGTGTGGGTTGGGGCAATCTTACCTGTCCTGGAGAGTGTTGGCAGCTCTTCCTCCCAGATGACTTCTCAAGGGGAGAGCAGCAAGGTTGTGCCGTGGTCTGGTTCCATCGCTGTGCGATTCTGGCTGAAAGAGAAGCACCACGAGACAGAGCAGCACCTCCCTGTGACCACGGGCAGCCCCTGCCTCTGTGCCCGAGGATCTCCAGCGACTCACCAAGGCTGTCCGTGTCCCGTCATCGTCATGCAGCGGTCACTCCCGTCCTGACCCGATGGTGTCACCATCCTGCTTGCAATTAGAGCCTGGTGTGTGTGGGTTGGGGTGATCTTACCTGTCCTGGAGAGCGTTGGCAGCTCTTCCTTCCAGATGAGTGGTCGAGGCCTGAGAGGCCAGAAATTTGCCGTGGTCTGGTCTCGTCGCTTTGTGTCTGGCTGAAAAGGAAGAAGCACCAAACGGAGCAGCAACTCTCTGTGACCACAGGCAGTCCCTGCCTCTCTGCTCAAGAGTATCTAGTGACTCACCAAGGCTGTCCTTGTCTCGTTGTCCTGATGGAGCGGTCACTCATGTCCTACCCCGGTCATGTCACTGTCCTGCTTGCTAATAGAACCTGAAAAAACCTTGGTACGTAAATCCATGACACAGCAAGAGGCTCAGACTTTCTCTTCCTGGAACTACTCCAGAAATGAGAGTATCAGACAATTCGAACAAACGTTGAGGTTTGAAAGCCTATGGCTCTAAGGATTGAAGCCTATTTTTAACATTTTACATGTTGCTTGGCATTCACAGAGCAGTGTTCAATGGTAGGCCTCACAGCTGGTTTCCTCTGGATTTCCGATAATCCAACAAATTTCTCCTTCCGTTGATAGTAGTCTCACCCTAGTATACAACAGTCTTGTAGTAGCAAGTCCTGGTCCCTGCCAAATAATTATCAGTACAGGAAAGATCTGAGAAACGTTCTGAATGGATACTGTCAGTAGATGTTTGCAATGATTTTAAAAAATCTGAACAGAAACATTGAAGATCATACCCATGCAGGGAATGTGATTAGACCCTGTTTCAAGCATCTTAGCACTGAGACAAAACATCAAGGAAAAAACAAAACAAAACAACAACAACAACAACAACAACAAAAAACAACAAAACAAACAAACAAACTTTCAGATTTGTTTTTGAGAGTCTGAATAACACATTATCTCTTCTCATTTTATTGCTTATTAGACAGTATTGCCATTCACACATTTTTCTCCAACAATGAGAAAGTCAAATGGCAAAAAGATTGGAAAATAGTTCTGAAAAACACCAGTTTAATCAGGGATAGTTCGCCAGTCTTGAGCCTGAAAAATGCCACGTCTCCAAATCCAGTCTTTTTTTAAACTCTGTTCCTTATCCCCAAAGAATTATGAAATGGTGACAAAGGCAGTCCTAAAGGTCTGAACACCAGTGCATTTAAAGCCTGAGACATGAGCACTACTGTCTGCCTGGGCAGACCTATTCTCCCATGTGGAGCCTATGGTTCAGTTAACAGGACTCCAACCATCTGCAAGAAAGTACACGAGAACATCAAGACCTCAATTATTCTCCACTACCGCAGTATATTTATATTCTGAAATCAAACTTAGACCTTCATTTTCTGCTTACATTTAAGTGTGGAAATTAATCACTTGGGATTGTAATTATACATATGATGCTAGGGGAAATTATAATAACATCCAAAGTACCACATCTTTAGTCTGCATTTTGCTTTAGACATGTTAGATAATGCTTAGTGAAGTATTTTACATCCTATTAAAGCTTTACAGCACACACTCTTCCTACTAAAAAATTCTTAGAGTGAGTACCTAAGTGCCGCTTAAAATCAGATACACTTCTAAAACATAAAACATAATATATAATTTTCCTGTATGATAGAGTTCATGCAACTCTTTTGTATATTTGGTGCAGTATTCATAGCAATAACTGCTGGTGGTAAAATATAGTAGGCTGAGATCAAGTAGCATGTGTGCATTGTAACATTATAGGTTCCAGAATTTTCATATATGACTCAAATAAATACAATAAACACAATATTTATGTAATATAATGCACCTGGATGCTATTTCCATTAATGAATGATAATGTGCTATAGAGCTTTCTAATAGTCTGAAATAAAAACATTATTCAAGACAAATAGGCTGAAGCATTCTGGAAGTCCTTAGACACAGAGGAGTACCATTTGTCAATAAATAAGTCTTTTCATAAACATTAACAACAGGATTTCAAAACAAATGGGTATTGATCACTGAAAAATGGGACAGATACAAAATCTGAATCAACTTTTAAGCACATAATCAAATCTTGCTAATGCTAGTAGGGCAACGTAACTCACCCAGGTAAATATTCAGGCAACTATACATGTAAAAACAGAGAAGGCAGGAAGAAAGCCGTAGAGATGTCATAAAGATTGCACAAGATTCTGTGGCATTAAAAACCATGAAGGAAAAAAAAAAAAAAAAAAAAAAAAAAAAAAAAAAAGAGTTGAGTCATCTGACCCAAACAGTTAATTCCAGAAATATCTTCAGCAACTGTGATTTGATCAAATTTGAAGTAACTAATGGAAGTGTTGAAAGCCCCATCCTTAACACTAGATAAACTTGCTGATGAATTCCAAGTGCTTGATCCAAACACTAATTTTGTTGGAGAACAGTTCCAACCTTAGAACAGTTTTTCTACCTCCGTTCTTGTAAAAAGATGCATTGAAGCTTTCCAAACACTTCAGCTATAGGTATATATAGGTATACCAACCTATTATGTTTCAGCCTAAATTACTGATATTTTAAGATACTAAAACAGGGTTCTTATGGTATGGTGATAACCATAGATGTAATTGTGACCATATGTGTCTATTCTACTGGGAGAAATAAACTATAAAAGTTTACCACTATCTTTGCCACAGCTGTGGCAAAGAGCTGGCACAAGGCTATGTAACACATAAAGCCTATATTGAAGTGATAAACTGTGATAGCCTCCTCCTGTTTTAGTTCATAGAAGTAATTCCATCTTTATCAAGGACGTGACCCAGTATAGTGCATCCAAATCCTGAAAGTTGAATCTGCCCATACATAGTTATATCTAGTTATAGAATTAAGCCTTCAAAAGTAGAGCTCAGAAGGGAGCACTAAAACACTTCAATAATAAACAGACTAATTAGAATAAACAGGCATCTCAGCCATATTAATTATTATTAATGTGGGAGTGAACATCTCTTGAGCCATAAGGGGATAATCATGGAGGCGACTACCTTATAAGCACCACCACAATACCACAGTCAAACTGTTGATTCATCCGGTCTCATATCCTGCCTCCAGTGGAGGTCAGTGCCAGCTGCAGCAGAGGAAGGCAAAAACAACCAGACAGTTTAATGAGGATCCTATTGTAACTGGTCTCTAATGAAGACAGAGTGAAGGTGTTTTCAGGTTTAATTTCTCTGTCAAAAATGTTTTCTAGTGCAGAACATTTGTATGAGTCTTTGACCAGTCAGTCTCCAGAAGCCATTTCATTGTATCTACCCTTTGTATGCTTGCATTACTGTTCTTCATTCCGTGTCTTCATCTGCGGTGACACTGCCCTCAAATTCAAGCAAAAATGCCATGAAGGACTTCTATGCAAAGTTCAGGAATCAGAGCTTCAGGCTGATAGAAGTGATTCAACTGTCTGCCTCTCATTAAATGCTCAGAGAAAGAGCTGTTATGCTTCTTTAAATAAGCTGTTCTTTCAAGTGTAGAACAACAACAAAAAAAATAATAATAAAAAATGCTCCAGTCATTAGCATTTTCTTTCCAAAAAGGAAAACAGATCAACTTATGTCAATGCACCGTCAGTTATCAGAATAATAATACCAGCTTGAGCAGATCAGAACTGAAGGATAGAAATATATTTTGTTTTGTTAAATGATTTGGTAAGGGATAGGTTTGTTTTGTTTGTTTGTTTCATAAATATACATGAGAACAGGAGGAAAAGGGAAAAAAAAATATATCCTCATTAAGAAATATTGGGCTAGTGTTTAGAAAAGTGGAGGAGGAGGGAGGATGGTATTTTGGTTCCCAGTTCAGATGAGGCTCTGGTGTGCACAAGGAATGTTAAAATAGATGAAGCCTCATGAGCCTGATTGAAGCTGGCATGGAAACAGCTACAACACTCATAAGCTGTACATAGCTAGTCCAGTCAATAGGTCACTTTCTAGGCCTGCTTACATTCCTTGAAGTACTTCCTACTTCATCTAAATGTTTCCTAGGCTCTCATACCCAAAGTAGGCTGTGAAAATGTTCCTTTCTTTCATCTATCTAAGCTGCCTAAGTAAAAGCAAAGAGACACCTCTATTCGACCATGTCCCATTGCAAGGCCTACAAGTAAATCCACCTGTAAGAGAATTAAAGATCCTGCCCACTTCCATGTGAGCGTCCTACCAGGAGACAGGAGCCCAAGGCTGTACTCAAGCAGCAACCACATGTAAAGCATCCCTCACAAGCACTTCAATTTGAACAAGGGAAGAAAGCATGCTTCAGTCCTCCAGCTCAAGCTGAGCCACCATGCCAGTAATGTCAGGGAAGCTCTGTTCCAGCTTAATAATATAGCGGGATTGTCCTGGAAAATAGACAGGCTGAGTGGCTCCCCGGGAGTGAGTGGGGATTAGGTGTTTATAACTAAACATAAGTAAATTTAGGGAGGTTGAAACCTGTTGTCGACGGAAGGAAGACACAGACGCTCAATATGAGTGTGCAGTGAACTCCCTTTTATTGCCCGAATAGCCTAACTTATATAGTGAACTTAGCAGGGGCGGACAGTGTTTCACACGAGATTATTGGTTAAAAGCACTCAGATAACAACTGCAAGAAAACAACCCCACCTGCAAGATAACAACCCCCTTGTAATTAGCCCCTGTTCATAGAGGGATGCTGCTCTGTTTGGTGCTTCTCCTTTTGCAGCCAGAATCACACAGCGATGGCACCAAACCACAGCACACTCCTGGCCACTCTCCCCTTGAGAAATCACCTGGAAAAAGCGCTGCCAACCCTCTCCAGGACAGGTAAGATCACCCCAATACACACCCCTGATGGTCCACAGCACGCAGGAAGCTGACAGAATGGGGTCAGGACGGCACCAGGTTCTAACAGCAAGGAGGTCGGTGACATGATCGGCATAGGACGGAAGTGACCGCTCCATCAGGATAATGGAACAATGACAGCCTCGGTGAGTCGCTGGAGACCCTCGGGTACAGAGGCAGGGGCTTCCCGTGGTCACAGGGTGGTGCTGCTCTGTTTGGTTCTTCTTCTCTTTTCAGTCAGACTCGCATAGCGATTCAACCAGACCACGGCACAATCCTGGCCGCTCTCCCCTTGAGAAGTCAGCTGGAAGGAAGAGCTGCCAACGCTCTCCAGGAGAGGTAAGATTGCCCCAACACACAGCCACCAGGCTCTAACAGCAAGCAGGACGGTGACACGATCGGGGTAGGTTGGGAGTGACCACTCCATCAGGATGATGGAACATGGGCAGCCTTGGTGAGTAGCTGGAGACCCTTGGGCAGAGAGGCAGGGGCTGCCCGTGTTGACAGAGGCATGCTGCTCCATTTGGTGCTTCTAATTGGCAGCCAGAATCACACAGCGATGGGACCAAACCACAGCACACTCCTGGCCTCTCTCCCCTTGAGAAATCAGCTGGAAGGAAGAGCTCCCAACGCTCTCCAGGACAGGTAAGATCGCCCCAACCCACACCCACCAGGTTCGAACAGCAAGGAGGACGGTGACATGATCGGGGTAGGATGGGAGTGGCCGCTGGATCAGGATGACAGAACACGGACACGCTCGGTGAGTCGCTGGAGACCCTCGTGCATAGAGGCAGGGGCTGCCTGTGCTCACAGAGGGATGCTGCTCCGTTTGGTGCTTCTCTTTTGCAGCCAGAATCATGCAGCGATTGGACCAGACCACGGCAGAATCATGGCGAATCTCCCTTTGAGAAGACATCTGGAAGGAACTTCCAGCGCTCTCCAGTAAGGGTAAGATCTCCCCAACCCACATCCCCCACTGTCCACAGAAAGCAGGAAGGTGACACAATCAGGCTGGGACGGCAGTGACTGCTCCATGGAGAAGACGGAACATGGAAAGCCTCGGTGAGTCGCTAGAGATCCTCGGGCACAGAGGCAGGGGCTGCCCGTGGTCACAGGGAGGTGCTGCTTTGTTTTGTACTGCTTCTCTTTCAGGCAGATACACACAGCAATGAGACCAGACCACGGCACAACCTTGCTGCTCTCCCCTTGAGCAGTCATCTGGGAGGAAGAGCTGCCAACGCTCTCCAGGACAGGTAAGATTGCCCCAACCCACACCCACCAGGTTCTAGCAGCAAGGAGGACGGTGACATGATCGGGGTAGGACGGGAGTGACCGCTGGACCAGGATGAGGGAAAACGGACAGCCTCGGTGAGTCGCGGTAGACCCTCGGGCAGAGAGGTCGGGGCTGCCTGTGGTCATGGAGGGGTGGTGCTCCTCTTTTTCCTTCTCTTATTAAATCCATACAAACACAGAATTGACTCCAGACCACGGCACAATCCTGGCCTTTCTCCCCTTGAGAAGTCAGCTGGAAGGAACTTCCAGAGCTCTCCAGGACAAGTAAGATCTCCCCATCGTACGCCCAGCAGGCTGTAACAGCATGCAGGATGGTGACACGCTCGGGCCAGGATGGCAGTGACCGCTGCATGAGGACGATGGGACACGGACAGACTCGGTGAGTCGCTAGATACTCTTGAGCAGAGAGGCAGGGGCTGCCCGTGGTGACAGGGAAGTGCTGCTCCATTTGGTGCTTTTCCTCTTTCAGCCAGAAACGGCACAATCCTGGCCTCTCTGCCCTCGACCACTCCTCTGGAAGGAAGAGCTGCCAACGCTCTCCAGGACAGGTAAGATCGCCCCAACCTACACCCACCAGCCTCTAACAGCAAGCAGGAAGATGACACTCTGTGGTGGTTTTACAGGGCTGGGCAGCTAAACACCACAACCGCTCTCTCACTCCCCCTCTTTATATGAGGAGGGGGAAAAGTAAAGCAAAGAACAACTCACGGGTTGAGATAAGGATAATTTAATTAAAGGGAAATAATAATAATAATTAAAGAAAGATTATTATGAACTAAACAATTTAACTAAAGGGAAATAAAAAGGGAAAGGGAAAAAGGGAAGGGTAAAAGGAAAATAAAAAAAAAAAGGAAGTAAAACAAACAAATAAAACAAATGAAGTCTATGTGGAAGTAAAGAGGAAAGAAATTACTCTCTACTTCCCACAAATGAGTGATGATTGACCACGTCCTTGAGGGAGGGCCTCAACGCATGTAGCCGTTGTTCGGGAGGAGGACCGACGTCTTCACAACGAGAGCCCACCCCTCCCCTCTTCTTCCTGTTTCCACCTTTTATTGCTGAGGGTGACATCATATGGTATGGAATATCCCTTTGGTTGGTTTAGGTGAGCTGCCCTGGTGATGTTTCTCTTCTCACTTTTTGCCCACCTCCTAGGAGGGTTAGAGAGAGTCCCGATGCTGTGCCAGCACTGCTCAGCAGTAGACACAACACAGGTGTGATAACACTGCTGTTCCAGCTACAAGTGCAGAGCACAGCACTGTATGGGCTGCTGCAGGGAAAGTTAACATTCCAGCCAGACCCAGTACACACTCTCGGACCCGGAGGGCAGTGACCGCTCCATGAGGACGATGGGACAGGGACGGCCTCGGTGAGTTGCTGGAGACCCTCGGGCCGAGATACAGTGGCTGCCCGTGTTCACAGGGAGGTGCTGCTCCGTTAGGTGCTTCTTCTCTTTCAGCCAGACACACACAGCGACGAGACCAGACCACGGCAAACTTCTGGCCTCTCTGGCCTCGCCCACTCATCTGGAAGGAAGAGCTGCCAACGCTCTCCAGGACAGGTAAGATCGCCCCAACCCACACCCACCACTGTCCACAGAAAGCAGGAAGGTGACACGCTCAGGCTAGGATGGGAGTGACCACTCTATCGGGACGACGGGACATGGACATCCTCGGTGAGTCGCTGGAGAGCCTTGGGCACTCAGGCAAGTGCTGCCCATGGTTACAGGGGGATGCTGCTCCGTTCGGTGCTTTTCCTCTTTCAGACAGAAATATACCTAGCGATGAGACTGGACCATGACACACTGCTGGCCTCTCTCGCTTTGAGAAGTCAGCCAGAAAAAATGCCAGCACTCTACAGGACAGATAAGACTGCCCCAAGCCATTCCCCACCACGGTGTCACCACGCTAAGTGGGAATATGACACATTTAAGGTACAACAAACAAACATCTCCTGGACATCAGGAAGATGCGAGATGGAAGCCTTGGTGTGAGGCTGGGAGAGCCTCGTGCAAGGAGGAAGGAATGGCTTCCAGTGCTGAGAGGGGGTGGCTGCTCGGTTTGTCGCCTCCTCTGTTACAGCTGGAGACACTGACAGTGATGGAATGAAGCCATGGCACACTCCTGGACTGTCTCGCATTGAGAAGTCAGCTGGAAAAGGTGTCAGCGCTCTCCAGGACAGGTAATGTTGCCCCAACCCACACCCCAGCATGGTCTCATAGCAAGCAGGACAGTGACACGCTTAGGCCAGGACGGGAGTGACCGCTCAATCAGGATGACGGAACACAGACAGCCTCGGTGAGCTGCTAGATACTCTTGAGCAGAGAGGCAGGGTCTGCCCGTGGTCATGGAGGGATGCTGCTCCTCTTTTTCTTTTTCTTATTAAATTCAGACACACGCAGAATTGATTCCAGACCACGGCAGAGTCCTGGCTTCTCTGCCTTTGAGAACGCAGCTGGAAGGAAGAACTTGCCATGCTCTTCAGGAGAGGTAAGATCACCCCAAGCAACACTCACCAAGGTCCACAGCAAGCAGGAAGGTGATTTGATTGGTCCAGGACGGCAGTGAGCACTCCAACAGGATGATGGGAGGCGGTCAGAGTTGGTGAGATGCTCGAGAACCTCAGGCACAGAGGCAGGTTCATCCTGTGGTCACACTGGGGTGTTGCTCCGTTTCTTCTGTCTGTAATCAAAGCCAGACACACACAGCAATGGGACGAGACCACGGCACAGTCCTGGCCTCTCTCCCCCTGAGAAGGCAGCTGGAAGGAACTTCCAGAGCTCTCCAGGACAGATAAGATCGCCCCAACCTACGCCCTGCAGGCAGTAACAGCAAGCAGCATGGTGACACGCTCGGGCCAGGATGGCAGTGACCGCTCCATGAGGACGATGGGACAGGGACAGCCTCGGTGAGTCGCTGCAGACCCTCGGGCACAGAGGCAGGGGCTGCCAGTGTTGACAGAGGGATGCTGCTCCATTTGGTGCTTCTTCTCTTTCAGCCAGAATCACATGGCGATTGGATGAGACCATGGCAAAACCTTGGCTGCGCTCCCCTTGAGAAGTCAGCTGGAATAAGAGCTGCCAATGCTCTCCAGGACAGGTAAGATTGCCCCAACCCACACCCACCAGGTTCTAACAGCAAGAAGGACGGTGACATGATCGTGGTAGGATGGGAGTGGCCACTGTATGAGGACGACGGGATAATGACAGCCTCGGTGAGTCGCTGGAGACCCTCGGGCACAGAAGTAGGGGCAGCCTGTGGTCTCAGGGGGATGCTTCTCCGGTTGATGCTTCTCTTTTCCAGCCAGAATAACACATCAATGGCACCAAAATACAGCACACTCCTGGCCACGCTCCCCTTGAGAAATCAGCTGGAAGGAAGAGCTGCCAACGCTCTCCAGGAGAGGTAAGATTGCCCCAACCCACACCCACCAGGTTCTAACAGCAAGAAGGACGGTGACATGATCAGGGTAGGACAGGAGTGGTCGCTGTATCAGGATGACGGAACAATGACAGCCTCAGTGAGTCGCTGGAGACCGTCGGGCACTGAAGTAGGGGCAGCCTGTGGTCTCAGGGGGATGCTGCTCCGTTTGGTGCTTCGCCTTTTACAGCCAGATTCACACAGCAATGGGACAAACCACAGCACACTCCTGGTCACTCACCCCTTGAGAAATCAGCTGGAAGGAAGAGCTCTCAACGCAGTCCAGCACAGGCAAGATCGCCCCAACCCACACCCTTGATGGTTCACAGCACGCAGGAAGCTGACAGTGAACGCTGCATCAGGAAGACGGGACACAGACAGCCTCGGTGAGTCGCTAGATACTCTTGAGCGGAGAGGCAGGGGCTGCTTGTGGTCAAAGGGAGCTGCTGCTTTGTTTTGTGCTTCTTCTCTTTCAGCCAGACACACACAGTGAAGAGACCAGACCACAGCAAAGTCCTAGCCTCACTGGCCTCGACCGCTCAGCTGGAAGGAAGAGCTGCTAATGCTCTCCAGGAGAGGTAAGATTGCCCCAACCCACACCCACCAGGCTCTAACAGTAAGCAGGATGTTGACAAGTTCAAGTCAGGACAAGGGTGACCGCTGCATGAGGATGACGGGACAGGGACAGCCTTGGTGAGTCACGGTAGACCCTTGGGCACTCAGGCAAGCGCTGCCCATGGTTACAGGGGGATACGGCTCCGTTTGGTGCTTTTCCTCTTTCAGACAGAAACATCCCTAGCGATGACACCGGACCATGGCACACTGCTGGCCTCCCTCGCTTTGAGAACTCAGCCAGAAAATTGCCAAGGCTCTACAGGACAGATAAGACAGCCCTAAGTCATTCCCCACCACGGTGTCACCACGCTAAGTGGGAATATGACACATTTAAGCTACAACAAACAAACATCTCCTGGACATCAGGAAGATGGGAGATGGACAGCCTTGGTGTGAGGCTGGGAGAGCCTCGTGCAAGGAGGAAGGAATGGCTTCCAGTGCTGAGAGGGGGTGGCTGCTCGGTTTGTCGCCTCCTCTGTTACAGCTGGGGACACTGACAGTGATGGAATGAAGCCATGGCACACTCCTGGACTGTCTCGCATTGAGAAGTCAGCTGGAAAAGGTGTCAACGCTCTCCAGGACAGGTAATGTTGCCCCAACCCACACCCCAGCATGGTCTCATAGCAAGCAGGACAGTGACACGCTTAGGCCAGGACAGGAGTGACCGCTCAATCAGGATGACGGGAGACGGATTGACATGGTGAGACGCTCGAGTCCGTTGGGCACAGAGGCAGGGTCAGCCCCTGGTCACATGGGGATGCTGTGGCGTTTGTTCTTTCTCTTATTAAAGCCAGACACACAGAGCGATGGGAAGCAGACGATGGCAAAATCCTGGCAACTCTCCCTTTGAGAAGACATCTTGAAGGAACTTCCAGCGCTCTCCAGGACAGGTAAGTCTGCCTCAACCCACACCCACCACGTTCTAGCAGCAAGGAGGACGGTGACATGATCGGCGTAGGACGGGAGTGGCCGCTCTATCAGGATGACAGAACACGGACAGCCTTGGTGAGTTTCTAGATACTCTTGAGCAGAGAGGCAGGAGCTGCCCGTGTTCACAGAGGGATGCTGCTCTGTCTCGTGGTGCCACTCTTTTAGCCAGAAACGCACAACGATGGAACCAGACCATGGCACAACCTTGGCCGCTCTCTCCTTGAGAAGTCAGCTGTAAGGAAGAGCTGCCAACGCTCTCCAGGACAGGTAAGATTGCTCCAAACCACACCCTATAATGTTCTAACAGCAAGGAGGACGGTGACATGATCGGCGTAGGACGGGAGTGGTCGCTGCATCAGGATGACAGAACAATGACAGCCTCGGTGAGTCGCTGGAGACCCTCGGGCACAGAGGCAGGGTCAGCCCCTGGTCACACGGGGATGCTGCTCCGTTTGTTCTTTCTCTTACTAAAGCCAGACATACACAGCGATGGGAAGCAGACGACGGCACAATCGTGGCGACTCTCCCTTTGAGAAGTCATCTGGAAGGAACATCCAGTGCTCTCCAAGACAAGTAAGATCACCCCAACCCATACCCACCAGCCTCGAACAGCAAGCTGGAAGGTGACATGATCGGGTCAGGATGGGAGTGACCGCTCCATGAGGACGATGGGACACGACAGCCTCAGTGAGTCGCTGGAGACCGTCGGGCACAGACGCAGGGGTTGCCTGTGGTCACAGAGGGATGCTGCTCCGTTCGGTGCATCTTCTCTTTCAGCCAGAATCCAACGGCAATAGGACCAGACCAAGGCACAATCCTGGCTGCTCTCCCGTTGAGAATTCAGCTGGAATAAGAGCTGCCAACCCTCTCCAGGACAGGAAAGATCGCCCCAAGCTATACCCCCGAAAGTCCACAGCAAGCAGGAAGCTGACAATGGGGGCAGGACGGCAGCAAATGCTGCATCAGGAAGACGGGACACAGACAGTCTCGGTGAGTCGCTAGATGCTCTTGAGCTTAGAGGCAAGGGCTGCCCATGGTCACAGGGAGGTGCTGCGTTGTTTTGTGCTTCTTCTCTTTCAGCCAGACACACACAGCGATGAGACCAGACCACGGCAAACTCCTAGCCTCTCTGGCCTCGACCGCTCAGCTGGAAGGAAAATCTGCCAACACTCTACAGGAGAGGTAAGATTGACCCAATGCACACCCACCAGGCTCTAACAGCAAGCAGGAAGGTGACACGATCGGGGTAGTATGGGAGTGACCCCTGGATCAGGATGACAGAACACAGACAGCCTTGCTGAGTCACGGTAGAGCCTCGGGCAGAGAGGCAGGGGCTGCCCGTGGTCATGGAGGGATGCTGCTCCTCTGTTTCCTTCTCTTATTAAAGCCAGACACACACAGAATTGACTCCAGACCACGGCACAGTCCCGGCTTCTTTGTTATTGAGAACGCAGCTGGAAGGAAGAACTTGCCATGCTCTTCAGGAGAGGTAAGATCACCCCAAGCAACACTCACCAAGGTCCACAGCAAGCAGGAAGGTGATTTGATTGGTCCAGGACGGCAGTGAGCACTCCAACAGGATGATGGGAGGCGGTCAGAGTTGGTGAGATGCTCGAGAACCTCGGGCACAGAGGCAGGTTCATCCTGTGGTCACACTGGGGTGTTGCTCCGTTTCTTCTGTCTGTAATCAAAGCCAGACACACACAGCAATGGGACGAGACCACGGCACAGTCCTGGCCTCTCTCCTCTTGTGAAGTCAGCTGGATGGAACTTCCAGAGCTCTCCAGGACAGGTAAGATCGCCCCAACCTACGCCCAGCAGGCTGTAACAGCAAGCAGCATGGTGACACGCTTGGGCCAGGATGGCAGTGACCGCCCCATGAGGAAGACAGGATACAGACAGCCTCGGTGAGTCACTAGATACTCTTGAGCAGAGAGGCAGGGTCTGCCCATGGCCACAGGGGGTTGCCGCTCCGTTTGGTGCTTCTTCTCTTTCAGCCAGACACACACAGCGACGAGACAAGACCACAGCAAACTTCTGGCCTCTCTGCCCTCGACCACTCATCTGGGAGGAAGAGCTGCCAGCGCTCTCCAGGACAGGTAAGATCGCCCCAACCCACACCCACCAGCCTCTAACAGCAAGCAGGATGGTGATATAATCGGGCCAGGAGGACAGTGACCGTTGCATGAGCATGGCGGGACACGGACAGCCTCGGTGAGTCGCTGGAGACCCTTGGGCACTCAGGCAAGTGCTGCCCATGGTTACAGGGGGATGCTGCTCTGTTTGGTGCTTTTCCTCTTTCAGACAGAAACATCCCTAGCGATGAGACCAGACCATGGCACACTGCTGGCCTCTCTCGCTTTGAGAAGTCAGCCAGAAAAGATGCCAAGGCTCTACAGTACAGATAAGACAGCCCCAAGCCATTCCCCACCACGGTGTAACCACGCTCGGACCAGGAGGGCAGTGAACGCTCCATGTGGATGATGGGACAGGGACAGCTTTGGTGTGTCGCTAGAGACCCTCGGGCACAGAGGCAGGGGATGCTTGTGTTCACAGGGGGATGCTGCTCTGTTTTGTGGTGATTCTCTTTTAGCCAGAAATGCACAGCGATGGAACCAGACAATGGCACATCCTTGCCGCTCTCCCCTGAGAAGTCAGCTGTTAGGAAGTGCTGCCAACGCTGTCCAGGACAGGTAAGGTTGCTCCAACCCACACCCACCAGGTTCTAACAGCAAGAAGGATGGTGACATGATCGGGATAGGATGGGAGTGACCACTGGATCAGGATGAAGGAACATGGACAGCCTCAGTGAGTTGCGGTAGAGCCTCGGGCAGAGAGGCAGGGGCTGCCCGTGGTCATGGAGGGATGCTGCTCCTCTTTTTCCTTCTATTATTAAAGCCAGACACACAGAAAATTGACTCCAGACCACAGCACAATCTTGGCCTCTCTCCCCTTGAGAAGTCAGCTGGAAGGATCTTCCAGCGCACTCCAGGACAGGTAAGATCTCCCCAGCCTACGCCCAGCAGGCTATAACAGCAAGCAGCATGGTGACACACTCGGGCCAAGATGGCAGTGACCACTCCATGAGGATGATGGGACACGGACAGACTAGGTGAGTCGCTAGAGACCGTTGATCACAGAGGCAGGGGCTGCCCATGTTCACAGAGGGATGCTGCTCCGTTTGGTGCTTCTTCTCTTTCAGCCAGAATCACACGGCGATTGGACCAGACAACGGCACAACCTTGGCCGCCCTCCCCTTGAGAAGTCAGCTGGGAGGAAGAGCTGCCAATGCTCTCCAGGAGAGGTACGATTGCCACAACCCATACCCACCACTGTCCACAGTAAGCAGGAAGGTGACACGATCAGGCTAGGACGGCAGTGACCGCTCGATGAGGACAACGGAACAAAGACAGCCTCGGTGAGTCGCTAGATACGCTTGAGCAGAGAGGAAGAGGGTTTATGAACAAACCAGAAATGTTTGTTCATTGTCTTTTGTATTATAAAAAACAAAGAGTTCTGTTTGAGGAGCGGGAGTTGCGAAAACTCCGTGCTGAAGTAAGGAGCTGTATAATGCTTGGCTAGACACTATGAAAATTCTTTTGCTTAATGTAACAAAAAAAGAGAACCCCCTCCCCTTCTCTCTTTCTGCATCTCAGTTGCCTCTTTTGTTCAAAGACACTGTTGCAAAGCTCATGTAACCACCTCCTGATAAGTTGCTAAACTAGTGTATCAACATCCTGCCTTCCTGTCTCATGCTGGGCCAACATGACCTAATAAAAAAAAAAGAAGTTGAACCACAATGCCAAGGAAGACTATGGCCTTCATCTTCACGACGACCAGAGGAACAGAGACGACCCCCTAGCAACAGTGCACGCAGTCGCAGAACATACCAGGATGTGCTGCGTAATCCCGGAATTACCAAGATATAAAAAGGGACCCTGGCGGGGGTGAGGTGCGCGCCGTTGGCGGAGCAGAGACTCCCCGGCCGCCCAGCGCTGCTAGCTTTCTGCTTGCTTACTCAATAAATTCCTTTCTATGGTTAATAAAATGCTCTCTGAAAATTAATTCAGGGGGCAACTTATAACATTGGTGAAGAAGAATGCAGCCTAATGTACGTCCATTTCCTGAGCCATGGCTGGCCCCAGCGTGGGGGCTGCTGAGGAAGCCCAGAGTTGCATTTGTCCCAGCAGCTGTGGTGCCAGCAAATAGGAGCTGTCCTTTTACTGGCCTGGCAGTGTCACAAAGGTGCTGGGACTGATGGCAAATGTCATCCTGGAGGGGAATGTGGAGCTGCCCTGTGCCTGGGCCAGGCCTCTTGTGCTGGCCTGGGGACTGGGGCTGGCCCTGCGGGACACAGGCACTCTGTGCTGGGGATCTCCCAGGCAAGAGACCAGGACTCCTACAGCTTCAGGGACCTCCATTTCCCGAGCCATGGCTGGCCCCAGCCCTGGGGTTGCTGGGGAGGCCCAGAGCCACCTTTGTCCCAGCAGCTGTGGTGCCTTGCGAGAGGCTGCAGCTGTGGTGGCCATGCCCAGAGCCCTGCAGCAGCCTGTGGTGGCTGGCAGCACTGTGTGACCCCATCACCCTACAGACACTGACCAGGGGATGCTGAGTCCCACTCAGCCCCACCACTGAGCTGGGACCCAAGCACTACATCCATCCCAGTCCAAGGGGCCACAGGAACTGAACACAAAAAGCTCCCAGGAAAAGTGACTGTGTCCTGTGGTGTCTCCATGGTGGCATCTGGGTGCAACCCCTTTCACCAAATGGAGACGCAAAGCTTGGTGCTGGAAGCAGCCAGATTCTGCACCTGGGAAGGGGAAACCCTGCCTATACGTACAGACTGGGGGACGAGATGCTGGAGAGCAGCCCCAAAGAGAGGAATCTGCGGGTTTTGATGGACAGCAAGCTCTTAACCCAGGACAGTGGTCACAGCACCAAGCCTGACGGTGTTCAAGAAGTGTTAGGACAATGCTCTCAGACACACAGTCTGATTTTATTTTATCATTTTTTGTGCCATATCTTTTATCGTGCCATATTTATTTTTGGGCCATATTATTTTTATCTTTTTTTTTCGGTGACATATTTGCAAGCAGCACAAAGCGTATTTCCTCCTGGTCTGGACGGAATCACACAAGAGGCCTAAGCTTTGGAGGTCTCTTCAGATCTCCTGGATTGGCCTTAGGTGGAAGACTCTGAGCTGGTTGACAGATGTGCCTTTTGTACACTTGACAACCTGCCTGTGGCTGTGGTCATCAGACAATATTTCTGTGGTGCTGGAGCGTGGGGAGGACTGGAGGGACTGTGTGGTGCAGCCTCAAAGTCAGGCCCGAGCTCTTATCGAATGGACACTGCTGCTGTATGTGCTTGAAGACACATGACGTAGCCAAGGAGACCTGGACGGGGCCCTGGGAAGGCACAGCCAGGGACCCCGGACTGCTGGGAAACACCAGTGCCAAGGACAAGACAAGAGTTGGGGGGCATGGAGGGGACACGAGCATTGCGGGAGGCCTCAGAATCTGGGGCCAGAGAGCTGCCGAGGTGAGGATGGGCCATTGGGCTATCTCCTACGGGTGGCTGGTGGCGTCTCCAAGCGATGGCCTGTGATGTCTGTGAGCAATGGATTGTGACTGCGTGGCCCTCACTGCTTATATGTGGGCGCAGAGTCCCACCCCGCCGGCTAGTGCCCGCACTCCGGCTGAGCGTTGACGTGAGGTCTGGAGTGAGGAGCGAGGTTGGCCTTGGTGCTGGTGTCGTGCCCTGGGAGTTGCTGCAGCAGCTCTCAGTGCCCTTCCCAGAGCCATCAGAGCTTCTTCCACGGTCCTGCGTCGTTCGGGCCGTCGGGAGACCCAGGAGGAGCGCTCGCAGCAGCAGAGGTGAGCACTGCAGGGACACCTCCCCCTGGGCAGCTGGAAGGGTTTCCTCCCTGAGGGACCTGCACAGCTCTTCCAGCTGCCCCCACACCAGCCGATGACCGTGGCCTCTTCTCTGCCTTTTGCAGCGTGACAGCTGCTGCTGCTGCTGCAGCAGCAGTGAGGAGGAGCAGCCCCTCATCCCCTGCTCCACGCAGCCCACTGCAGCAGCTGGAGAGCATGGCCACGGCGCTGGAGAGCCGCTGCCCCATTTGTCTTGACAGCTGGGACAACGCGGGCTACGTGATGCCATGTCTCCACCAGTTTTGCTTCCAGTGCATCCAGCAGTGGATGGAGAGCAAGCCCGAGTGCCCCCTCTGCAAGAGGAGGGTCAGCTCCATCATACACTCGGTGCGGGCAGACAACCAATTTGAGGAGGTCGTCATCCCACCGCCGGCAGAGGCATCCCTCGTGGCCCAGCCGGCTGGGAGAGCTCGTGGCCACGCAGCCACCACCGACCCCCGTCACCACCCTGCAGCATCTCCGCCATCAGCAGCAGGGCCGGCTCTTGTGGGAGGCCTCCAGCCTGAAGTCTGGGCCTCCCTTTTGCGAGACCACCCAACTCTGATCCGTCCCGTGCTGCCCTGGCTGCGCCAGGAGCTGGGGCGCATCCATGGGGCTGATCACGCGGAGGCGCAAATGGTGGAAGACCTCCTCACCTCCGCCCTGGGCCTCCTGGGGCTGGATGAAGATCGCCTGGTCCAGCTGCTGCAGCTTTCCATGCCGGACCACGCAGCCACCTTTGTGCACCAGCTCATCAGCATCACCGTGCAGCGGTGCAGCTGGGTGGCCCACCACCTGCTGGGCCTGGAGGGCTCCCGTGCTGCCATGGGACAGACAGGCAGCCCCGCAGCTGCCCCCAGGCCTTCTGCCTCCCGAGAGGGGACTGCTGGTCCCGGTCCAGAGCCCTCCAACAACGCTGCTGGAGCCAGCACAGACGAAATCGCAGGCAGCTCCTGTGCTGCCCTTCAAGGGGGTCGCGGCCTCCCCCCCTCCAGCCTGGTTCAGGACCCAGGGAACCAAGAAGCGTCCCAGGAGGAGACACCGGAGGCTGTTCCTGGACCCTCCACAGCAGACCAGGGCAGGGACCATCCCCAAAGGGGTCCCCGGCGAGCCCCGAAGAGGAGGGCCCCCACCTCCCAGGCCTCTTCTCCAGCAGCCAAGAAGAGGCCACCCCGCCGGCAACACTAGGGCAGCACCCCAGGAGCTGACCACAACAGGGCCGGGCCAGCAGACGGGGCACACGGAAGGCCCTCAGGAAATAAATTTATACAATGTAGGAAATAAATCATATATATATAAAGTCTCAGTGTAGCTAACAATGTATTTGGTGTTGCCATCCACACCCCTGCCGCCATCTCCCCCTCTTCCTGCTGCTGTGCCCACCGCCTCCTCGCGTGCCCGCTCTGAGGTCTGGTGGGGTTGGGGCACGGCGATGCCGCCCTTCGCCAGGAGGGCTGGGGTGTTCGTCTCGGCGCTCCCCTCCCCAGGTGCCCGGCCCCACTGCTGCGCTCCCCCTGACAGCGCGTGCTGCCCAGCCGCAGGCCTGCAGCTCTGCAGCTGCTCCCAGCGGGAGGTTTGGTGCCAGGGGGTGCCTGGGTTCAACAAGTGCAAACAAAAGGGGCTGCACCTGTGTCAGAGCAATACCAGGCACAAGAAGAACTCCCTGACAGCAGCCCTGTGGAGAGGGACTTGGGGGTTCTGTTGGATGAGCAGCTCGACATGAGCCAGCAGCGCGTGCTTGCAGCCCAGAAGACCAACTGCCTCCTGGGCTACATCAAAAGCAGCGTGGCCAGCAGGGGAGGGAGGGGATTGCCCCCCTCTGCTCTGCCTTTGTGAGGCCTCACTGGGAGTGCTGCATCCAGGTCTGGAGCCCACAGCACAAGAAGGACACAGATCTCTTAGAGTGTATCCAAAGAAGAGCCCTGAGGATGATCAAAGAGCTGGAGCACCTCTATTGTAAGGAAAGGCTGAGGGAGCTGGGGATGTTGAGCCTGGAGAAGAGAAGGCTCAGGGGTGACCTTATTGCAGCTTTTCAGTTCTTAAAGGGGGCTTTGAAAAAAGATTGAGAGCAACTTTATGCTCAGGCAGGCAGTGACTGGACAAAGGCAGATGGACTTGATGATCCTTGTGGGTCCCTTCTATGATTCTAAGGGGGAATGGTTTTAAACTAAAAGAAGGGAGATTTGGATTAGATGTTAGAAATTCTTTATTCAGGGGGCGGTGAGGCACTGGCACAGGCTGCCCAGAGAAGCTGTGGATGCCCCATCCGTGGAGGTGTTCAAGGCCAGGCTGGATGGGGCTTTGGGCAACCTGGTCTGGTGGGAGGTGTCCCTGCCCATGGCAGGGGATTGGAACCAGGTGATCTTTAAGATCCCCTCCAACCCAAAGCAGCTCCATGGTCCTAGGATTCTGTGACTATCAGGTGGCAGAAGTGAGTATTGTCTTGTTACCAAATGCACACCCTGGAGCTAGAAGCCATACTGAAAATCACAGTTTCAGATCCCGGTCCTGGGAGGCAATGGTGGACAGGTATGTATGAGGGATTTTGTATCATGTGTGTGGGGAGAGGCAATCTGGTGACCAGGCCTGATGCCACCAAGTCAAGCTGTGGGCAGTGACGACCAGCTTCAGCACAGGGATCCTGGCAGGCCAGGCCCCCAGGGACTAAGGATCAACCACAACCCTGCTTTCTCTTTTAAAACCCAGGCAGGGCACTGGTGCTACAAGGTGCAGGTGTCTTATTTCCCCCCTTAGACAGAGTCTGGTTCCTGGCTGGGCTCATTCCTCACATGGGGCTTGCTCATCAGAGCAGGGCCTGGATAAGGGGTTCCCTGCTCACAAGCTGCTAACAAGGAAGGAAATAAAGGGAGGGAGCTTGTTCCGTGTCGTGGTTCTGCTCGAGTGGGCAGCCGAGCTCCACCACAGCCGCTCTCTCACTCCCCCTCCTCAAAGAGGAATGGGGAGAAAATATGTGAAAAGGGCTCAAAGGTTGAGATAAGGACGAGAAAATCATGCAGTAATTATTGTAACGGGCAAAACAGACTCCCTTCAGCACCTTCCCCCCCATCCACCCTCTTCCACTTCCTCTCCCCGAGCGGCGCAGGGGAACGGGCAAATGGGGCTTATGGTCAGTCTACAGAGCTTCTTCTCTGCCGCTCCTTCTCGGTCACTTTCATCCCTTGTGCTGTGGGGTCCCACCCACGGGATGCAGTCCCTGATGAACTGATCTGGCGTGGGCTTCCCACAGGCAGCAGCTCTTCCAGAGCTGCTCCAGATATGGGTCCGTACCACGGGGTCCATCCCTCCGGAGAAAACTGCTCCAACCTGGCTCCCCCACGGGCAGCAGCTCCTACCAGGTCACCTGCTCCTGCATGGGCTCCTCTCCACGGGCTACAGGTCCGGCCCGGAATCTGCTCCAGCAGGGGTCTTCCACAGGCGGCAGCCTCCGTCGGTGCAGGGCCACCTGCTCCACCGTGGTCTCCTCTACGGGCTGCAGCGTGGAACCCTGCTCCACCGTGGGACTCCATGGGCTGCAGGGGGACAGCATGCTTCACCATGGTCCTCACCACAGGCCGCAGGGAACTTCTGCTCTGGCACCTGGAGCACCTCTCCCCCTCCTTCTACACTGACCTTGGCGCCTGCAAGGCCGTTCCTCACTGCTCTCACTCTCCCAGCTGCTGTGTGTCGCAGTTGTTTTTTTCCCTGTCTTAAATATGCTCTCACAGAGGCGCAAAACAACATCGCTTATGGGCTCAGTTCTGGAAAACAATGGGGCCCTTACCAAACATGGGGCAGCTTCTAGATCCGTCTCACAGAAACCACACCTACGGCCCCCTGCTACCAAAACCTTGCCACGTAAACCCACTACATTGCTACTCCTCCCTCTTGTTGCTTCTACTCCCTCCTGTGCTGCCACTGTAAACGTCTGAGAGATAATAAAGCCAAACTTTGTTATTAATCATGTACAACTTCTTATCCAGCAGGATACCTGCATCCTTTTCTGCAAAGACCTCTTTTAGCTGGGTGGCCCCGGCAAATACTAGTTCATGTATTTTTTCCTCCCATGATGTAGGACTTTGCACTGCTCTGAGAAATAGTTTTGAAAAGAGCTCATTCTCCACAGCTCAACAGTTCTGTGGGCACTCTGAGCAAAGCATTGGATTTGTTGACTTTCAGAGGTCCCTACCAGCCAGCAGGATGCTGTGACTGTATGGTCAGGGCGGTCTGCATCCTGCTCTCATTCTGTCAGTGCCTGTACCTCTGTGTGCGGCCTGCACCAACCACAGAGATATCTCATTGGCTGTCAGCAGCCTGCTCTCCAGGTCATGTAATTTCTCCTTAAAGTCAGACTTTAGCTCTTTATTTACAAAAATTCCCCTCGCTGTTATTGTCTAATGCTCTGGGGCTTGCCAAATGTCAGAGTGAAGAACAGGCTGTCTGATCGTGCCTGTCCGCTAGTGAGGCCCAAAGCTAGCCAGACCAGCCTTTCCTGAGCCTGCAAGTAAGTGTGCAGAGACACCTGTAGCAGGAAAATATCCTCAGAACAGCACGCCCAGGCAAGAGGTCTCCTGAGGGTGGGACTAAAGATTGTGTTCAGAACATAGTCAGGCCTCACAGTTGTCTTTGTGTTTCCCAAGAGGAAAAATGGACCAATGTCCGATGGTTTAATGTGCATCATTCTCCTCTCAGTACCTGACATTCACAGACTAAGCACCAAAATCCACCATGGAACTCATTACAATGCAGAAACTCCTAAGCAAACATATGTCTTCCATAGTTTTATTCAAGTCTTCAGGACTTGGAGAACTAATTGGAGAGCTTTCACAGTGTAGTTAAGGAGGAAGATTTCAAAAAGCACCTAATGAATCTCTCCTCTCATTTTAAAGGGTGAATTTTATTGCATTTCTGTTTTGAGCATCTTTCGTCAATTGATGTTAATCCAGGGCTTCTTCAATGGAGATGTCCAATAGGAGGAAAAGCAGAGTCTTGAGGTCTGACAGTGCATGGACAACCTTGCTCCTCACCACCCCAACCCTGACATTTCTCTCATTGGCCACCTGGCGCTTGCATCACTTTTCCTTACTCCACACTTCTGCACTGAAGTCTGCAGCTGGATGTTACAGCCCCTTTGCACCAGCTCCCACCTGTTTTCCTTAGAGACCTGGCTGCACACAGAAGGGTTTTTCCTTGTTTTAAAACAATCAACAGGAAAACATGCAGCACTTTTCCAAACAGCAAAGCAAGCACCTCATCTTATATGTCTCCAGTCAGATTTACCTCACTGGTTTATCCTCACAAAAGGATGACTGTAAATTAAGTATTTTATATTGATTGATAAGAAATTATAGGTATTAAGATTAGTATTATTCCATATAATCTTAATTCAATGAAAAATGATGAGGAGCTTGCTACAGAAACAATTAGGCAGACCGCTAATCAATGGGCAACCTTGAACTCAATGAAGCTCAAAGCAGCAACTGGGTCAGTGCGAACAGTCTGAATGATCAAAGAGTAAGGGGGGGCAAAACAGGAGAACCATGGGAAGAGCATAGTTCCAGACAGGCAGCTAGAAAGGGGACATTTAACAGGGAATGTTTATTCAAGAGGGGTGGAAGTGCCTGGAAGATGAGGGAGTACACCATGATAGAGAAAGCAATGAAATGCAAGTGCTCATAACCATCAGTATTTCTTCTCCTGTGATGAACAGAGATCCTGATAATTCACCTGAAGAAGGACGTAGATCACTGGTGAAGGAAGTGTCTTTTTGTGCCATCACCAATGCAGATTACAAAATACTTCCACACGCCATGGTAATATGTCCCACCCAATTCTTGTCATCATGACAACCAAGGGACACATTTGGGTGACAAAGAGGGGACCCAGCAGAGACAAGGAATCAAGGCAGTGGGGTGGGGGAGGCCAGGAGAAGCAGCCCAAGGGGTGCTGCTGCTTGTGAGGACACGTTTGTGCCAGCAGCCTGAGTGGGCAGCAGCTGTCTGGAGGCAAGGGGAGGCCAGGGAGCACATGCCAAGAGCCCTCCTGCCAGCAGAGAAAAGGTCGGGGCTGAGGCCAAGGGGAGAGGCAGGCCCAGGGCAGGGGGCTGCAAGGGCCATGCTGAGCTCCCTGCCCCTGCAGCAGCCGCACTGGCCCTCAGCAGATGTGCTGGCCAGCACGCACGGAGAGGTCCTGGCATGCATCAGAGAGCAGCAAGGAAGGCGCTGGAGAGGGCTGGGGTGAGGCAGGTGGCAGAGCCCCATGCAGGGGCTGGCTGGGGGTCCCCTCTGCTGCAGCCACCGCATGGAGCATGGCAGGAGGAGGGCACGCAGGGCTTGTGGCCACAGTGGCCACTTGTGGCCACAGCCTGACCCGAGAAACTCCGTGACTGCCTTGCAGGTTCTGGCAGGCCATGGTGAGGGGACGAATGCCCTGGGCCCCCTTCCTCCTCTGCCCAGGCCAGCAGGGGCCCAGAGTGGCCTCCTCTCCCCTGGCCCTGCAGCCCTGGGCTAACTTTGCGCAGCCCTGGCTCTGCAGCACCAAGCCCTGCTGGGAGCCCTCCCCTGCATGCTGCCACCGCTCCCTGATGCTGCTATTGCCCTGTACTGGGCACTGCCCAGCCCAGCCCCTGCCCACCTCTCCCCACTTCGATGCCCTCTCCCCAGTCCAGCCCATCCCAGCCCAACAGCCCAGGCTGGGCTGGCCCCGGGGCAGTGCCCACCACAGGCTGCTGCAGGGCTCTGGGCATGGCCACCACAGCTGCAGCCTCTCGCAAGGCACCACAGCTGCTGGGACAAAGGTGGCTCTGGGCCTCCCCAGCAACCCCAGGGCTGGGGCCAGCCATGGCTCGGGAAATGGACGTACATTAGGCTGCATTCTTCTTCACCAATGTTATAAGTTGCCCCCTGAATTAATTTGCAGAGAGCATTGTATTAACCATAGAAAGGAATTTATTGAGTAAGCAAGCAGAAAGCAAAGCAGCGCTGGGCGGCCGGGGAGTCTCTGCTCCGCCAACGGCGCGCACCTCACCCCCGCCAGGGTCCCTTTTTATATCTTGGTAATTCCGGGATTACGCAGCACATCTGGTATGTTCTGCAACTGCGTGCACTGTTGCTAGGGGGTCGTCTCTGTTCCTCTGGTGGTCGTGAAGATGAAGGCCATAGTCTTCCTTGGCATTGTGGTTCAGCTTCTTTTTTTTTTTCATTTGGTCACGTTGGCCCAGCATGAGACAGGAAGGCAGGATGTTGATACACTAGTTTAGCAACTTATCAGGAGGTGGTTACATGAGCTTTGCAACAGTGTCTTTGAACAAAAGAGGCAACTGAGATGCAGAAAGAGAGAAGGGGAGGGGGTTCTCTTTTTTTGTTCCATTAAGCAAAAGAATTTTCATAGTGTCTAGCCAAGCATTATACAGCTCCTTACTTCAGCAGGGAGCTTTCGCAGCTCCCGCTCCTCAAACAGAACTCCTCGTGTTTTATAATACAAAAGACACTGAACAAACATTTATGGTGTATTACAACGGGCACCCGCTGCTTCTCTGCTCAAGTGTATTTAGCGACTCACTGAGGCTGTATATGTCCCGTCATCCTCATGGAGCGGTCACTCCCGTCCTAGCCTGATCGTGTCACCTTCCTGCTTACTGTGGACAGTGGTGGTGGGTATGGGTTGGGGAAATCTTACCTGTCCTGGAGAGCATTGGCAGCTCTTCCTTACAGCTGACTTCTACAGGGGATAGTGGCCAAGGTTGTGCTGTGGTCTGGTCCATTTGCCATGTGATTCTGTCTGAAAAAGAAGCACCAAACGGAGCAGCATCCCTCTGTGAACACAGGCAGACCCTGCCTCTGTGCCTGAAGGTCTCCAGCGACTCACCAATGCTGTCCGTGTCCCATCGTCCTCATGGAGCAGTCACTGCCCTCCTGGCCCGAGCGTGTCACCTTCCTGCTTGCTGTGGACAATCGGGGGTGTAGGTTGGGGTGATCTTACCTGTCCTGGACTGTGTTGGGATCTCTTTCTTCCAGCTGAGTTCTCAAGGGGAGAGTGGCCAGGAGCATGCTGTGGTTTGGTCCCATCGCTGTGTGAATCTGGCTGCAAAAGGAGAAGCACCAAACAAAGCGGCATGCCCCTGAGACCACAGGCTGCCCCTACTTCTGTGCCCGATGGTCTCCAGTGACTCACTGAGGCTGTCATTGTTCCGTCATCCTGATACAGTGGCCACTCCCGTCCTACCCCGATCATGTCACCGTCCTCCTTGCTGCTAGAACCTGGTGGGTGTGGGTTGGGGCAATTTTACCTGTCCTGCAGAGCATTGGCAGCTCTTCCTCCCAGATGACTTCTCAAGGGGAGAGCGTCCAGGATTGTGCCTTGGTCCGGTTCAATCGCTGTGTGTGTCTGGCTGAAAGAGAAGCAACACGAGACAGAGCAGCATCCCTCTGTGAACACGGGCAGCCTCTGCCTCTGTGCCCAAGGATCTCCAGCGACTCACCGAGGCCGTCCCTGTCCCATCATCCACATGGAGCAGTCACTGCCCTACTGGCCCGATCATGTCACCATCCTCCTTGCTGTTAGAACCTGGTGGGTGTGGTTTGGTGCGATCTTACCTGTCCTGGAGAGTGTTGGCAGCTCTTCCTTACAGCTGACTTCTCAAGGGAAGAGCACCCAGGATTGTGCCGTGGTCTGATCCAATTGCCATGTGATTCTGGCTGAAAGAGAAGAAGTTGCAAATGGAGCAGCATCCTTCTGTGAACACAGGCAGACCCTGCCTCTGTGCCCGAGGGTCTCCAGCGACTCGCCGAGGCTGTCCGTGTCCCATCGTCCTCATGGAGCTGTCACTGCCCTCCTAGCCCGAGTGTGTCACCATCCAGCTTGCTGTTACAGCCTACTGGGCGTAGGTTGGGGCGATCTTACCTCTCCTGAAGAGCGCTGGAAATTCCTTCCAGCTGACTTCTCAAGGGGAGAGAAGCCAGGATTGTGCCGTGGTCTGGAGTCAATTCTCTGTGTGTCTGGCTTTAATATGAGAAGGAAAAAGAGGAGCAGCATCCCTCCATGACCATGGAGGCAGCCCCTGCCTCTCTGCCCGAGGCTCTACCGCGACTCACCGAGGCTGTCCTTGTTCCATCATCCTGATCCATCGGTCACTCCCATCTTACCCAGATCACATCACCGTCCTGCTTACTGTTAGAACCTGGTTGTTGTGTGTTGGGGCGATCTTACCTGTCCTGGAGAGCGTTGGCAGCTCTTCCTTCCAGCTGAGTTCTCAAGCGGAGAGTGGCCAGGAGTGTGCTGTGGTTTAGTCCCATCACTGTGTGATTCTGGCTGCAAAACAGAAGAACCAAACGGAGCAGCAGTCCCCCGAGACCACAGGCTGCCCCTACTTCTGTGCCCGAGGGTCTCCAGGGACTCACCAAGGGTGTCATTGTTCTGTCATCCTGATCCAGCAGTCACTCATGTCCTGACCCGATCCTGTTACCATGCTGCTTGCAGTTAGAGGCTGGTGGCTGTGGGTTGGGGCAATCTTACCTGTCCTGGAGAGTGTTGGCAGCTCTTCCTTGCAGCAGAGCGGTTGAGGGCAGAGACGCCAGGATTGTGCCATTTCTGGCTGAAAGCGGAAAAGCACCAAACGGAGCAGCAACACCCAGCCTGCTGGGCGTTGGTTGGGGAGATCTTAACTGTCCTAGAGAGCGCTGGAAGTTCCTTCCAGCTGACTTCTCAAGGGGAGAGAGGCCAGGATCGTGTCATGGTCTGGAGTCAATCCTGTGTGTGTCTGGCTGAAAGAGAAGAAACAGAAAACAAAGCAACACCTCCCTGTGACCATGGGCAGCCCCTGCCTCTCTGCTCAAGAGTACCAAGTGACTCATCAAGGCTGTCTGTGTCCCGTCTTCCTGATGCAGCATTCACTGCCGTCCTGACCCAGTTCTGTCAGCTTCCTGCTTGCTGTGGACCATCGGGGGTGTAGCTTGGGGGGTTCTTACCCTCATGGAGAACGCTGGGAGCTCTTCCTTCCAGCAGATTTCTTAAGGGGAGAGTGGCCAGGAGCATGCTGTGGTTTGGTCCCATCGCTGTGTGAATCTGGCTGCAAAAGGAGAAGCACCAAACAAAGCGGCATGCCCCTGAGACCACAGGCTGCCCCTACTTCTGTGCCCGATGGTCTCCAGTGACTCACTGAGGCTGTCATTGTTCCGTCATCCTGATACAGTGGCCACTCCCGTCCTACCCCGATCATGTCACCGTCCTCCTTGCTGCTAGAACCTGGTGGGTGTGGGTTGGGGCAATTTTACCTGTCCTGCAGAGCATTGGCAGCTCTTCCTCCCAGATGACTTCTCAAGGGGAGAGCGTCCAGGATTGTGCCTTGGTCCGGTTCAATCGCTGTGTGTGTCTGGCTGAAAGAGAAGCAACACGAGACAGAGCAGCATCCCTCTGTGAACACGGGCAGCCTCTGCCTCTGTGCCCAAGGATCTCCAGCGACTCACCGAGGCCGTCCCTGTCCCATCATCCACATGGAGCAGTCACTGCCCTACTGGCCCGATCATGTCACCATCCTCCTTGCTGTTAGAACCTGGTGGGTGTGGTTTGGTGCGATCTTACCTGTCCTGGAGAGTGTTGGCAGCTCTTCCTTACAGCTGACTTCTCAAGGGAAGAGCACCCAGGATTGTGCCGTGGTCTGATCCAATTGCCATGTGATTCTGGCTGAAAGAGAAGAAGTTGCAAATGGAGCAGCATCCTTCTGTGAACACAGGCAGACCCTGCCTCTGTGCCCGAGGGTCTCCAGCGACTCGCCGAGGCTGTCCGTGTCCCATCGTCCTCATGGAGCTGTCACTGCCCTCCTAGCCCGAGTGTGTCACCATCCAGCTTGCTGTTACAGCCTACTGGGCGTAGGTTGGGGCGATCTTACCTCTCCTGAAGAGCGCTGGAAATTCCTTCCAGCTGACTTCTCAAGGGGAGAGAAGCCAGGATTGTGCCGTGGTCTGGAGTCAATTCTCTGTGTGTCTGGCTTTAATATGAGAAGGAAAAAGAGGAGCAGCATCCCTCCATGACCATGGAGGCAGCCCCTGCCTCTCTGCCCGAGGCTCTACCGCGACTCACCGAGGCTGTCCTTGTTCCATCATCCTGATCCATCGGTCACTCCCATCTTACCCAGATCACATCACCGTCCTGCTTACTGTTAGAACCTGGTTGTTGTGTGTTGGGGCGATCTTACCTGTCCTGGAGAGCGTTGGCAGCTCTTCCTTCCAGCTGAGTTCTCAAGCGGAGAGTGGCCAGGAGTGTGCTGTGGTTTAGTCCCATCACTGTGTGATTCTGGCTGCAAAACAGAAGAACCAAACGGAGCAGCAGTCCCCCGAGACCACAGGCTGCCCCTACTTCTGTGCCCGAGGGTCTCCAGGGACTCACCAAGGGTGTCATTGTTCTGTCATCCTGATCCAGCAGTCACTCATGTCCTGACCCGATCCTGTTACCATGCTGCTTGCAGTTAGAGGCTGGTGGCTGTGGGTTGGGGCAATCTTACCTGTCCTGGAGAGTGTTGGCAGCTCTTCCTTGCAGCAGAGCGGTTGAGGGCAGAGACGCCAGGATTGTGCCATTTCTGGCTGAAAGCGGAAAAGCACCAAACGGAGCAGCAACACCCAGCCTGCTGGGCGTTGGTTGGGGAGATCTTAACTGTCCTAGAGAGCGCTGGAAGTTCCTTCCAGCTGACTTCTCAAGGGGAGAGAGGCCAGGATCGTGTCATGGTCTGGAGTCAATCCTGTGTGTGTCTGGCTGAAAGAGAAGAAACAGAAAACAAAGCAACACCTCCCTGTGACCATGGGCAGCCCCTGCCTCTCTGCTCAAGAGTACCAAGTGACTCATCAAGGCTGTCTGTGTCCCGTCTTCCTGATGCAGCATTCACTGCCGTCCTGACCCAGTTCTGTCAGCTTCCTGCTTGCTGTGGACCATCGGGGGTGTAGCTTGGGGGGTTCTTACCCTCATGGAGAACGCTGGGAGCTCTTCCTTCCAGCAGATTTCTTAAGGGGAGAGTGGCCAGGAGTGTGCTGTGGTTTTCTCCCATGGCTGTGTGAATTTGGCTGCAAAAGCAGAAGCACCAAATGGAGCAGCACACTCCTGAGACCACAGGCTGCCCCTACTTCTGTGCCCAAGGGTCTCTAGTGACTCACCAAGGCTGTCATTGTTTCGTCATCCTGATATATTGGCCATTGCCGTCCTACCCCGATCATGTCACCGTCCTCCTTGCTGTTAGAGCCTGGTGGGTGTGGGTTGGGGCAATCTTACCTGTCCTGGAGAGCGTTGGCAGCTGTTATTCCAGCTGACTTCTCAAGGGGTCGCAGCCAAGGTTTTGCCATGGTCTCATCCAATCGCCATGTGATTCTGGCTGAAAGAGAAGAAGCACCAAACGGAGCAGCATCCCTCTGTCAACACGGGCAGCCCCTGCCTCTGTGCCCGAGGGTCTGCAGCGACTCACCGAGGCCTTCCCTGTCCCATCCTCCTCATGGAGCGGTCACTTCCATCCAGGCCCGAGCTTGTCACCATTCTGCTTACTGTTACTGCCTGCTGGGCGTAGGCTGGGAAGATCTTAGCTGTCCTGGAGAGCTCTGGAAGTTCCTCCCAGCTGACTTCTCAAGGGGAGAGAGGCCAGGATTGTGCCGTGGTCTCGTCCCATCAGTGTGTGTCTGGCTATAATAACAGACAGAACAAACGGAGCAGTACGCCCATGTGACCACAGGCTGAGCCTGCAACTGTGCCCGAGGTTCTAGAGCATCTTACCAAGTCTGATCGTCTCCCATCATCCTGTTGTAGTGCTCACTGCAGTCATGGACCAATCGAATCACCTTCCTGTTTGCTGTGGACCTTGGTGAGTGTGGGTTGGGGTGATCTTACCTCTCCTGAAGAGCATGGTAAGTTCTTCCTTCCAGCTGCGTTCTCAAAGGCAGAGAAGCCAGGACTCTGCCGTGGTCTGGAATCAATTCTGCATGTGTCTGACTTTAATAAGAAAAGGAAAAGGGGAGCAGCATCCCTCCATGACCACGGGCAGACCCTGCCTCTCTGCCCGAGGCTCTACAGCCACTCACCGAGGCAGTCGTGTTCCGTCATCTCCATGGAGCGGTCACTGCCGTCCTAGCCTGATCGTGTCACCTTCCTTCTTACTGTGGACAGTGGTGGGTGTGGGATGGGGCAATCTTACCTGTCCTGGAGAGTGTTAGGACCTCTTCCTCCCAGATGACTTCTCAAGGGGAGAGTGGCCAGGATTGTGCCGTGGTCTGGTCCAATCGCCGTGTGATTCTGGCTGAAAGAGAAGAAGCTCCAAATAGAACTGCATCCCTCTGTGACCACGGGCAGCCCCTGCCTCTCTGCTCAAGAGTATCTGGCAGCTCACCTAGGCTGTCCGTGTCCCGTCATCCTCATGGAGCGGTCACTGCCATCCTGGCCCAAGCGTGTCACCATCCTGCTTGCTGTTACAGCCTGCTGGGCGTAGGCTGGGGAGATCTTACCTGTCCTGGAGAGCTCTGGAAGTTCCTTCCAGCTGACTTCTCAAGGGGAGAAAGGCCAGGATTGTGCCATGGTCTGGAGTCAATTTTGTGTTTGTATGGATTTAATAAGAGAAGGAAAAAGAGGAGCACCATCCCTCCATGACCAGGGGCAGTCCCGACCTCTCTGCCCGAGAGTCTACCGCGACTCACCAAGGCTGTCTGTGTTCCGTCTTCCTGATGCAGCATTCACTGCCGTCCTGACCCCATTCTGTCAGCTTCCCGCTTTCTGTGGACCATTGGGGGTGTAGCCTGGGGGGTTCTTACCCTCACGGAGAGCGCTAGGAGCTCTTCCTTCCAGCAGATTTCTTAAGGGGAGAGTGGCCAGGAGCATGCTGTGGTTTGGTCCCATCGCTGTGTGAATCTGGCTGCAAAAGGAGAAGCACCAAACAAAGCGGCATGCCCCTGAGACCACAGGCTGCCCCTACTTCTGTGCCCAAGGGTTTCCAGCGACTCACCGAGGCCGTTATTGTCCCGTCATCCTGATACAGCGGCCACTCCCGTCCTACCCCGATCATGTCACCGTCCTCCTTGCTGCTAGAACCTGGTGGGTGTGGGTTGGGGCGATCTTACCTGTCCTGGAGAGTGTTGGCAGCTCTTCCTTACAGCTGACTTCTCAAGGGGAGAGCAGCAAGGTTGTGCCGTGGTCTGGTTCCATCGCTGTGCCTTTCTGGCTGAAAGAGAAGCACCACGAGACAGAGCAGCATCCCTCTGTGAACACGGGCAGCCCCTGCCTCTGTGACCGAGGATCTCCAGCGACCCACCAAGCTCGTGCCTGTCCCATCGTCCTCATGGAGCGGTCACTGCCATCCTAATCCGAGCATGTCACCATCCTGCTTGCTGTTACAGCCTGCTGGGCGTAGGTTTGGGCGATTTTACCGCTTCTGAAGGGCTCTGGAAGTTCCTTCCAGCTGACTTCTCAAGAGGAAAGAGTCCAGCATTGTGCCATGGCCTGGAGTCAGTTCTGTGTCTGGCTTTAATAAGAGAAGGAAAAAGAGGAGCAGCATCCCTCCATGACCACGGGCAGCCCCTGTCTCTCTGCGAGGCTCTGCCGTGAATCACCGAGGCTGTCCGTGTTCTGTCATCCTGATCCAGCAGCCACTCCCATCCTACCCTGATCATGTCACCGTCCTCCTTGCTATTCGAACCTTGTGGGTGTGGGTTGGGGCAATCTTACCTGTCCTGGAGAGTGTTGGCAGCTCTTCCGTCCAGCTGAGTGCTCGAGGGCAGAGAGGCCAGCATTGTGCCGTTTCTGGCTGAAAGAGGAAAAGTACCAAACGGAGCAGCATCCCCCTGTGACCGTGGGCAGCCCCTGCCTCTCTGCTTAAGAGTATCTAGCAACTCACCGACGCTGTCTGTATCCCGTTTTCCAGATCCAGCATTCACTGCCGTCCTGCCCCCATTCTGTCAACTTCCTGCGTGGACCATCGGGGGTGTGGGTTTGGGCGATCTTACCTGTCCTGGAGAGTGCTTGGAGCTCTTCTTTAAAGCAGATTTCTCAAGGGGAGTGTAGCCAGGAGCGTGCTGTGGTTTGGTGCCATCGCTGTGTGAATCTGGCTGCAAAAAGAGAAGCACCATGAGACAGAGCAGCATGCCTCTGTGAACATGGGCAGCCCCTACTTCTGTGCCCGAGGGTCTCCAGCAACTCACCGATGCTGTCCGTGTCCCATCATCGTCATGCAGCCGTCACTCCCGTCCTGACCCAATCGTGTCACCGTCCTGCTTGCTGTTAGAACCTGGTGGGTGTGGGCTGGGGAGATCTTACCTGTCCTGGAGAGCATTGGCAGCTCTTCCTCCCAGATGAGCAGTCGAGGCCAGAGAGGCCAGAAGTTTGTCATGGTCTGGTCTCATCGCTGTGTATGTCTGGCTGAAAGAGAAGAAGCACAAAACAAAGCAGCACCTCCCTGTGACCATGGGCAGCCCCTGCCTCTCAGCTCAAGAGCATCTAGCGACTCACCGAGGCTGTCTGTGTCCCGTCTTCCTGATGCAGCATTCACTGCCGTCCTGACCCCATTCTGTCAGCTTCCTGCTTGCTGTGGACCATCGGGGGTGTAGGTTGGGGCAATCTTTGCTGTCCTGTAGAGGGTTGGCAGCGCTTATTCCAGGTGATTTCTCAAGGGGAGAGTGGCCAGGAGTGTGCTGTGGTTTGGTGCCATCGCTGTGTGATTCTGGCTGCAAAAGAGAAGCACCAAATGGAGCAGCATCCCTCTGTGACCACGGGCAACCCCTGCCTCTGTGCCCGAGGGTCTCCAGTGACTCACTGAGGCCATCCCTGTGCCATCATCCTCATGGAGCAGTCACTCCCATCCTCACTCGATCATGTCACCTTCCTGCTTGCTGTTCAAGGCTGGTGGGTGTGGGTTGAGGTCATTTACTTGTCCCGGATAATGCTGGATGTTCCTTCCAGATGACTTCTGAAAGGGAGAGTCGCCACGATTGCGCTGTCGTCTGCTTCCCTTCGCTGTGTGTGTCTGGCTTTAATAAGAGAAAGAACAAACGGAGCAGCATCCCTCTGTCAACACGGGAAGACCCTGCCTCTGTGCCCAAGGGTCTCCAGTGACTCACCGAGGCTTTCCGTGTCCCGTCATCCTCATGCAGCGGTCACTCCAGTCCTGGCCCGCTCATGTCACCGTCCTGCTTCCTGTTAGAGGCTGGAGGGTGTGGGTTGGGGCGATCTTCCCTGTCCTGTAGAGCGTTGGCAGCTCTTCCTTCCAGCTGAGTGCTCGAGGCCAGAGTCGCCAGGATTGTGCCGTTTCTGGCTAAAAGAGGAAAAGCACCAAATGGAGCCGCATCCACCTGTAACCATGGGCAGCTCTTGCCTGAGTGCCCAAGGGTCTCCAGCGACTCACCGAGGCTGTCATTGTTCCATCATCCTCATGCAACAGTGTCAACCATCCTGCTGGAAGAGAGAGGAAAAAGAAGCTGACTCCCTCTGGTTGAGTTTGTGTCTGGAGCGGACACTTGAGCGGGAGGAGCAGGCAGCCGAGCAGCCTCCCCGTCAGCACGGGCAGCCGTTACAGGCCTGCCCAACCGCCCAACCGCCGTTGGGGCCAGCATTCCGGAGCCATGGCCGTCCCCAACGCTTTGTGTTGTGCCAGCCTGGGCTTTGCTCTGCCCTTGCCCCTCAGGGTGCAGCAGGCTGTGGTTTGCCATGTTCTTCAGCTTTCTCTCTGCAAAAAGGCATGTGTGGCTAGAAGCATGCCTGCTGTTGTAATCCAGTTAAATTTAACTGGAGTTAAAGCCAGTTGGAGGCCGGTCACTAGTGGAGTCCCCCAGGGCTCACGACTAGGGCCAGTCCTCTTTAATATCTTCATCGGTGATCTGAATGAGGGCATTGAGTGCACCCTCAGTAAGTTTGCAGATGACACCAAGTTAGGGGTGTGTGTCAATCTGCTCGAGGGTAGGAAGGCTCTGCAGGAGGATCTGGATAGGCTGGACGCATGGGCTGAGGCCAACTGCATGAAGTTCAACAAGGCCAAGTGTCGGGTCCTGCACCTGGGGCACAACAACCCCAAGCAGAGCTACAGGCTGGGAGATGAGTGGCTGGGAAGCTGCCAGGCGGAGAAAGACCTGGAAGTATTGGTTGATAGTCGGCTGAATATGAGCCAGCAGTGTGCTCAGGTGGCCAAGAAGGCCAACAGCATCCTGGCTTGTATCAGAAGCAGTGTGGCCAGCAGGGCTAGGGAAGTGATTGTCCCCCTGTACTCGGCTCTCGAGATTCTTTTCTGAAGGGTCAGCCATAGTATCTCTTTTCAAGTGTTCAGAAATTGTACTGATACAGAACGGATCATTTCCATATCAACTCTTAGAAATATGAAAAATCATGCAAATAAGCAATTGACATGATTATGCTTTTAGTACTGCACAAGCTAACAGTAGTCAAGTAATCTTTGGCACTGATGCCATGTTATTTTGCAAGTTAAACTACTAAGTTAGGTAAATGCATGTTTTTAAACACAGTTTTCTTGGTGTAAGCATGTTTTCACTCTCTATCACTTATCTTTTACGTTTATATTCTTCATCTATTTCTACAATAGTTTTGTGTAATTTTGTTTAGTTTCTTCTCCTACATGCATTCACTTGCATTCTGAATTACCTTCTTCCTCTCTTATGCTGTCATACACTTTTTCCTCTCTTGGACTTTTTCTTCATTGCTCTGCTGATCTAGACATAGTTCTTTCCATATTTCAATTTGTTCTGATTTCAGCCCACAAATAATTAGATTCCATTTAGTTCTGAGCAAGATGCATCTCACTGCAGAAAGAAAGGAGTTCTCCAAGTAGCAAACAGATTATACAAGAGCTAGCAAGGTCCACCCTATCTATCAGTCACTTCTGAACTAACTAGTGATGCACTGCTTCCCATGCTCTCTATCCCATCATACAGCAAAATAGAACCACTTCCACTCATCAAAGGCTCATCTCCTACAAACAGGGATCAGTGTTATTTATGGTTCATGTGTTCATTCATGTGTCAAACACGAACATCTAGATTCCAAGATCTGTGTCCACGCTGATGGGTTCACACGGCACTCTCAGACTGTTCCATAAATCCTTAGAGCTCTTTGAAGTATGAGACCCTCACCCTCAGACTTCGAAGTATACTCCAATCTGGATAAACACATATTGCCTAAATCCATCTCTCTGCACTGTTTTACTGTAATATAATATGGTGTATTTTTTTTTATTATTATTTTTCTTAATGGAAGGCTTAGAAGCAGGTGTTTTACTGACAGGAAGAATGAAAAGACGTCCCAGTTTTTCATTCCCTCTACAGCAGGTCAATCTTCACCAGTGGGCAGAATCATAAAAGCTAATGCAGCTCACACAACTGCAGTGAAATATGTCTCCGGTTAGCTAGACAAGAGAAGGTTGGTGTGCAGATGTAGACATGCATGAGTTATAGGTAAATACATGTATATCAAAAGAAGTGGGAAGCAATAGCTGTAAAATAAGGCAACTGGAGAGGAACAGCTGACAATAGCACATAGTGAAAGTGAGAAAGGAGGAAAGGAAGAGTGAAGCTATAAATCTGAGTTACAGAAGAATCACTTTTTCTTCAGGCTTTATTCAACTAAGAAATGCGTATTTTTGAACTGCGCTTTTCACAGATTAGGAAAAGTGGTAAATCTACAATTTAATCCGCCATTTGGATAGTTAAGGTGCTGCCCTGTGTTTAGGCAGAAGCAGCTGGAGTGAAGATTAGACTGGTTCAAAACAGAACAGGGTGTAATTATTTCAGCCCTCTGAGCCCAGATTTGTACTTCCCATGGGCAGATGCAAGATAGCTAGAGAGCAGCTCTCTGCCATTTACAGGTAGAGAAGGGATTTTTTTCCATTTCCAAAATTCGATTTAGTTTTGATTAATAAGCATCCAAACTCTTCTGTATCACCCTATCTCTGTCAGAAAAGGAGAACAATGAAAAAAAAAAAAGGGGTGGGGCGGGGAATGACATGTGGTATAAACAACCCAGACAAGTAAATCAATATTCCAATTCTCAACCAGAGAAAAGTTCAAAATGCTGAAAGGGTGTCAGAAAGCTTCCAGGAATTTTAGGCCACACTGAAGGTATTGGCACCCAGAGAGGACTGACAGCATGAGTGTCTGCTTGACAAAGAAAGAACTAATCACGTGGGCCTACCATTTAAGTACCTTTCAAAGGGCAATCTGAATAAAGGAGGCAAAGGATTGATCTTATAGGCTAACTACTGGTATACTGGTTCAAAATCCTCTGTGAAGAGAAGTTTGAGGTCTCTTCCCTAAAGAGAAGGCTTAACAACCCTTCAAAATCAAAAGAGATTGACTTTGCAGAAACACTTTCAGACTGAGATGAGAAAAGTAATTTAAAGAGTCTTAATTTTCTTTTATTGCTCAGAAGCCAGAGTTCATATAGACAAAAAAGAGAAGGACTTGAACGCTTAGAGAAAGGGGCACTGAATTTGTAAATTAAGTCAATGTGGAAACCCTTTCTTTCTACACATTCAAAAAAAAAAAGTGACCATGAAGGACAAAGAACAGGATGAAAGTGTTTTACAAATGCTAGAAACATATGTAACAAGATTGCTGTATTAGAAACAGATGTTGAGGGAAAATTATGATTACATTGGAATGACAGAGACTTGGTTAAATCAACCTATCAACTGGGAGATCAAATTACCAAGGTATAAAGTTTGTGGATGGGTGAGGTAAAACAAAAGTAATGAGGGAGGGAGTAATTTGCGTACAGGGAGAATACGGAATAAACAGAAATAAATGACACTAGGATTGTGGCTGACACAACAGGGACTATTGGAAGTAAACTGAAGAATGAGATATGGAAAAAGTTAGTCCTTGGACCTTGCCAGAGACTTTCAGGAGAGGATGACAAAGAGTATCAGGAAATGTTTTTACAGATGAAGGAAGTCTGTATCGAATCCAGCGTAATGAGCCAGTGGAGGAGTTCAATTACCGCCAGTGGAGGAGTTCAATTACCTAGACATTTCCTAGGAATATGTCAGTGGGAAAAACTATCAAGCAAGCATGATTATAAGAGTAATACAGGATTGCTTCCTTACGGCATACGCTCAAAAGCCACTCAGGCCACAGGAAAAGGGTAATGTGGATATAGTGAATAGAAATAAACTAGACACGATGAATACAATGAAAGCTGGGAGGAGTATTACAATAAACACATAGTGCAGTACATGTGGTTGCAATGCCATTAAGACTGGGGGGGTAAGTGGCACTTGCATGTTAAATAAAATCAGACCCTTACTGAACATTAAATAAGTTAAAAGTAGCCCAAAAGAATCAAGCTTCACCAAAGGAAATGAAGGGAAAAATATATCTGAGATATGTTTAAGAACATATTTTCAAAATACAAGTAATTCATCAGGGATGAAGCCAGAAAAAAACAAACAAACAAACAAACAAACAAAAAAACCCTGCAATTGTATCAGGGAAGTGTAGTGCTTTATCTAGTCCCATTCACTGAACAAGAGGAAAAGAAGGATCTTGTGGCCAGTAACACACATTCGAAACAGCATAAATTGCCCATGACCTGTGAGCCCATCTGTTTTGCTACTGGTGCTGGAAGAAAAATGTGCGTAGATGAGAAGGGACTGCAGATGAAAAGTAGAGACTAGGTGTGAAGAGAGATACGATACACGTTTAAATAGTTTCTCTGACATTTCCCTGTTTCCAGTGAATGAGGTTCACAAATGACCTTGCTGCCACGCACAAAGCCTAATAGCGAACCTCCACAGCACATTACAGGCAGACACGCCAATGTGAGGAACCTAGATTCAAGACCATATTTTGGTCTTGAAAAAATATAAAAAATATTGATAAAAAATCTTGTTAAAAAAATAAAAAAATAAATGAAAAATAAAGTTCATTTTATAAAAAGTAATTGCATTTATTATTTGGAAGTTTAGCCACACAAAAATATTCACACATGCAGTAGTTAAGTCAGGTTAAACATTTTTTAAGTAGCAATCTTAGTCATCATTCTGGGAACTAAGACCGTGTATCTCAAAACTCTTCATCATACATTGAGATAATTTACTCTTATTAACTTCCTTGTATGGCTCAGTTTTAGCTGCTCTCCAGTTTTCTACAATTGACAGTTGACAATTTGTACAATTGGCCATTGCATGGACTTTTAATAATAACAACAACAAAGCATGTGTGAGTTTTATTGACCTAAAGGTCAGTTTCCATACAGTTTTATCCCTGCATTTACCTTTGGATCTGTAGATTTTGCATGTACAACTTTTAAGTCAAAGTTTGGTAGAAAATTTTGGTTCTCTAAGTAGCTTCTAAAGGTCTCAAGCTCATCACCCAGTTGATGATTAAAGAGAAAAAGCAGTATGTAATCCTTTCCCTGAAAAGAACAATATTTTAGGGGAAAAATAGCAAGGAGTAGATACATGCATAAACAACACGGGTCACACTCTGGCCACCTGGATTGCTATGTGACCTGAAGTGTGGGTATGTGTACTGTGCCTTGCTTTTCTCCTTACACAGAGTGGTGGTTTTACTCGGGTGGGCAGCCGAGCTCCACCACAACCGCTCTCTCACTCCCCCTCCTCAAAGACGAACAGGGAGAAAATACAATCAAAAGGGCTCAAGGGTTGAGATAAGGACAGGGAGGACGTGCAGTAATTATTGACTGGCAAAACAGACTCAGCATAGGGAGACAGTCAGATTGATTGCCTATTCCTAAGCAGCTAGAAAAGCGAGAAACAAAGGAAAGAAACCAAAAGCACCTATCCCCCCCATCCACCCTCTTCCACCTCCTCCCCCCGAGTAGCGCAGGGGAGTGGGGGAATGGGGGTTATGGTCAGTCTATAGCGCTTCTCCACCGCTCCTTCTCAATCACTCTTGTCCCCTGTGCTGTGGGCTCCCTCCCACAGGATGCAGGCCTTGCTGAACTGACCTGGCGTGGGCTTCCCACAGGCAGCAGCTCTTCCAGAACTGCTCCCACATGGCTTCATACCATGGGGTCCATCCCTCAGGAGCAGACTGCTCCAGCACAGGTCCCCCACGGGCAGCAGCTCCTACCAGCTCACCTGCTCCTGCGTGGGCTCCTCTCCACGGGCTGCAGCGTGGAACCCTGCTCCACCGTGGGACTCCATGGGCTGCAGGGGGACAGCCTGCTTCACCATGGGCCTCACCACAGGCCGCAGGGGACTTCTGCTCCATGCCTGGAGCACCTCTCCCCCTCCTTCCTCACTGACCTTGGCGCCTGCAAGGCCGTTCCTCACTCCTCTCCCTCCCCCAGCTGCTGTGTGGCGCAGTGTTGTGTTTTTTTTTTTTTCTTAAATCTGCTCTCACAGAGGCGCAAAACAACATCACTTACTGGCTCAGCTCTGTCCAGCAGTGGGGCCCTTGCCAAACATGGGGCAGCTTCTAGATCCTTCTCACAGAAGCCACGCCTGTGGCCCCCTGCTACCAAAACCTTGCCACGTAAACCCATGACACAGCAAGAGGCTCAGACTTTCTCTTCCTGGAACTACTCCAGAAATGAGAGTATCAGTAGCTTTCTCACACCAAGACAATTAGAACAAACGTTGAGGTTTGAAAGCCTATGGCTCTAAGGATTGAAGCCTATTTTTAACATTTGATATGTTGCTTGGCATTCACAGAGCAGTGTTCAATGGTAGGCCTCACAGCTGGTTTCCTCTGGATTTCCGATAATCCAACAAATTTCTCCTTCCGTTGATAGTAGTCTCACCCTAGTATACAACAGTCTTGTAGTAGGAAGTACTGGTCCCTGCCAAATAATTATCAGTACAGGAAAGATCTGAGAAACGTTCTGAATGGATACTGTCAGTAGATGTTTGCAATTATTTGGAAAAATCTGAACAGAAACATTTAAGATCATACCCATGCAGGGAATGTGATTAGACCCTGTTTCAAGCATCTTAGCACTGAGACAAAACATCAAGGAAAAACAAACAAACAAACAAAACTTTCAGATTTGTTTTTGAGAGTCTGAATAACACATTATCTCTTCTCATTTTATTGCTTATTAGACAGTATTGCCATTCACACATTTTTCTCCAACAATGAGAAAGTCAAATGGCAAAAATGTTGGAAAATAGTTCTGAAAAACACCAGTTTAATCAGGGATAGTTCGCCAGTCTTGAGCCTGAAAAATGCCACGTCTCCAAATCCAGTCTTTTTTTAAACTCTGTTCCTTATCCCCAAAGAATTATGAAATAGTGACAAAGGCAGTCCTAAAGGTCTGAACACCAGTGCTTTTGAAAGCCTGAGACATGAGCACTACAGTCTGCCTGGGCAGACCTATTCTCCCATGTGGAGCCTATGGTTCAGTTAACAGGACTCCAACCATCTGCAAGAAAGTACACGAGAACATCAAGACCTTAATTATTCTCCACTACCGCAGTATATTTATATTCTGAAATCAAACTTAGACCTTCATTTTCTGCTTACATTTAAGTGTGGAAATTAATCACTTGGGATTGTAATTATACATATGATGCTAGGGGAAATTATAATAACATCCAAAGTACCACGTCTTTAGTCTGCATTTTGCTTTAGACATGTTAGATAATGCTTAATGAAGCATTTTACATCCTATTAAAGCTTTACAGCACACACTCTTCCTACTAAAGAATTCTTAGAGTGAGTACCTAAGTGCCGCTTAAAATCAGATACACTTCTAAAATAGAAAACATAATTTATAATTTTCCTGTATGATAGAGTTCATGCAACTCTTTTGTATATTTGGTGCAGTATTCATGGCAATAACTGCTGGTGGTAAAATAGAGTAGGTGGAGATCAAGTAGCATGTGTGCATGGTAACATTATAGGTTCCAGAATGTTGATATATGACTCAAATAAATACAATAAACACAATATTTATTTAATAAAATGCACCTGGATGCTATTTCCATTAATGAATGATAATGTGCTAAAGAGCTTTCTAATAGTCTAACATAAAAACATTATTTAAGACACATAGGCTGAAGCATTCTGGAAGTCCTTAGACACAGAGGAGTACCATTTGTCAATAAATAAGTCTTTTCATAAACATTAACAACAGGATTTCAAAACAAGTGGGTATTGATCAGTGAACAATGGGACAGATACAAAATCTGAATCAACTTTTAAGCACATAATCAAATCTTGCTAATGCTAGTAGGGCAACGTAACTCACCCAGGTAAATATTCAGGCAACTATACATGTAAAAACAGAGAAGGCAGGAAGAAAGCCGTAGAGAAGTCATAAAGATTGCACAAGATTCCATGGCATTAAAAACATTTTTTTTGCCGTAATTTTTATTTCTATATTAAAATTTACCATGAGGAAAAAAAAAAAAGCATTGAGTCATCTGACCCAAACAGTTAATTCCAGAAACATCTTCAGCAACTGTGATTTGATCAAATTTGAAGTAACTAATGAAAGTGTTGAAAGCCCCATCCTTAACACTAGATAAACTTGCTGATGAATTCCAAGTGCTTGATCCAAACACTAATTTTGTTGGAGAACAGTTCCAACCTTAGAACAGTTTTTCTACCTCCGTTCTTGTAAAAAGATGCATTGAAACTTTCCAGACACTTCAGCTATAGGTATATATAGGTATACCAACCTAGTATGTTTCAGCCTAAATTATTGATATTTTAAGATACTAAAACAAGGTTCTTATGGTATGGTGATAACCATATATGTAATTGTGACCATATGTGTCTATTCTACTGGGAGAAATAAACTGTAAATGTTTACCACTATCTTTGCCACAGCTGTAATAATAAATGGTAGAAATCATCATCTAAGCATCTGTCCTGGTTTCAGTTCCAGCTCCTACAGCCGCTCCAGTTCCAGTTCCTGCAGTCGCTCCAGCTCCAGTTCCTGTGGCCGCTCCGTTTCCAGCTCCTGCAGCCACTCCAGCTCCTGTAACGGGGTCAGAGAAACGAGCTGTAGCAGTGCAAGTTGCCCCTGCAGAGGGTATTCCAACCCCTGTGGCAGACCCTGTAGCTGGGTCAGAGAAACGAGCTGTAGCAGTGCAAGTTGACCCTGCAGAGGGTATTCCAACCCCTGTGGCAGACCCTGTAGCTGGGTCAGAGAAACGAGCTGTAGCAGTGCAAGTTGCCCCTGTAGAGAAGGTGAAAAAATGGTATAGAGATTCAGGTCGTTTAGAACGCAGAGAGTCTTCTGCCAAATCTAGGTATAGAGACGACGATGCTGGGCCATCAGGGATTCAAGAGGAGGAAGATGAGGATGCCGAAAAATCAACAGTAACTACCCGAAACCTATACCAGCGTGAGCTACGAGATGTGTGAAAAAATTTTGGTTGTTGCATAGGTGAGCAGCTTGTCATCTGGCTGCTCTGGTGCTGGGACACCACAGCCAATTGTATGGAATTAGAGGGCAGGGAAGCCAGGCGGCTGGGATCCCTTGCTAGAGACGCAGGCATTGACAAAGCAATTGCAGATGGAGCACAATCTCACAGCCTCTGGCGGCGTCTCCTGGCTGCACGTACAGACTGGGCGATGAGACACTGGAGAGCAGCCTAGAAGAGAGGGATCTGGGGGTCTTGGTAGACAGCAAGTTGAATATGAGCCAGCAGTGTGCCCTGGCAGCCAGGAGGGCCAACCGTGTCCTGGGGTGCATCAAGCACGGCATCGCTAGTAGGTCAAGGGAGGTGATTGTCCCGCTCTACTCTGCGCTGGTGCGGCCTTACCTCGAGTACTGTGTGCAGTTCTGGGCACCACAGTATAAAAAGGACATGAAACTGTTGGAGAGTGTCCAGAGGAGGGCTATGAAGATGGTGAAAGGCCTGGAGGGGAAGACGTACGAGGAACGGCTGAGGTCACTGGGCCTGTTCAGCCTGGAGAAGAGGAGGCTGAGGGGAGACCTCATCACAGTCTACAACTTCCTCGTAAGGGGGTGTCGAGAGGCAGGAGACCTTTTCTCCATTAACACCAGTGACAGGACCCGCAGGAACGGGGTTAAGCTGAGGCAGGGGAAATTTAGGCTTGACATCAGGAGGGGGCTCTTCACAGAGAGGGTGGTTGCACACTGGAACAGGCTCCCCAGGGAAGTGGTCACTGCACCGAGCCTGTCTGAATTTAAGAAGAGATTGGACTGTGCACTTGGTGACATGGTCTGAACTTTTGGGTAGACCTGTGCGGTGTCAAGAGTTGGACTTGATGATCCTTAAGGGTCCCTTCCAACTCAGGATATTCTATGATTCTATGATCCCAGAGAGGGAGTAAGGAGTATGAACAAATGGCTGTGTGGTGCTTAGCTGCTGGTTGGGTTAAACCACAACATCATGGTAGAAACCCTCACCCTAATAGCAGAAAGCATACTTTTAAAATCCATCTACCCTTTGTTCAGAGAGGAGCAGTTGGTGATGACATCAGTCTGCTTCAAGCACCACACCCCAGCAGAGACCCTGCTGCCTTCAGGAGTTGTCAGCCCTCAGGCCTTGGGGACACCTCGAGGGAGCACAATGGCACAGAGCAAGCGATGCCATGGTCGGGTTCTGTGCTGCTGAGCTGGGCTGGGCTCCTGGGCCCAAGGGGAGCTCCTGGCAAGACGGCAGCGCTGCAGAGAAACAGCTCTGCCCAGGAGCAGCTCCTCTGCACAGCGCAGCAGGGCTGGGGGCTCTGACTGCAGGTGGCACAGGGAGAGGAGAGAAGGAGAGAGGGCTTGGAGGCACTGAGGAGTGCAACAACAGTGGGCAGCATGTGGCAGGACAGATTTGCAGCCTCTTGACACCATGAGGCTCTGGCAGCAGGACAAAGCAGGTGCAGTTGCCATAGGGGTCTTCTACAGCTGGCACATCCAATGCCTGATACAGCATCTGTCCAGATTGTTCTCTCTGTTTCTGAAGTGCTTTAGAGAATGGCATTTATGAGAGGGCATTTCAAGAGGAAGATTGAGGCTTGATTTATCTGAAGGGTAAGGCTTTTTCTGCAGTCTGTGCTTTCAGATTCCTGCAGTGGAGGGGAGGCAGGTTTCATGGTAATGGACTCTCAGTATTTTGCAGGAGACTCAGACGCCTAGGATTTCTGTTTTAGAAAAACTCATCAGGTGTGGTGGGGTAGCAACAACAAACAATCTGACCCCATAAAAGGAAAATTAAAATAAAAATATCCATATATATATATATATATCTGATCTGAAGTTAGGTGACCTGGGAGCAACACTGGGGCAAAGTTCTTTGATATCGGGGGTGAAGTGAGTCTGAGATTACTCTGTGTTCCTCTTTACTTCTGCCAGGGCATAACTGACTCTTCCATTTCCCACAGAGGAGTCCCCTGCTCCCAGGGATACCCTCAGGCAGCATCAGGAAGAACTTATGAAAAGGACCTGCCAAATGACTTCCTGGAAGTGGATAATGTTTCTGGCAATTTTAAATAAGAAATGGGATGTGTTTTCTTCTGATAAGTCGGTTGTACATTATTACCGTTCTTTCTCTTCTTCGTGCAGGACCACGTCCCCAGAAAAGCAGATGTCCAATAGAAGCTCCATAACTGAGTTTCTCCTGCTGCCATTCGCAGACACACGTGAGCTGCAGCTCCTGTACTTCGGGCTCTTTCTTGTCATCTACCTGGCTGCCCTCCTGGGCAATGGCCTCATCCTCACAGCCATAGCCTGCGACCACCGCCTCCACACTCCCATGTACTTCTTCCTCCTCAACCTCGCCCTCCTTGACCTGGGCACTATTACCACCACTGTTCCCAAAGCCATGGCCAACTCCCTCTGGGACACCAGGGCCATCTCCTATCAAGCGTGTGCTGCACAGGTCTTCTTTTTTGTCTTCTTAGTTGGAGCAGAATATTGTTTTCTCACCATCATGGCCTATGACCGCTACGTTGCCATCTGCAAGCCCCTGCACTACGGGAGCCTTCTGGGCAGCAGAGCTTGTGCCCAGATGGCAGCAGCTGCCTGGGGCAGTGGCTTTCTCAATGCTGTCCTGCACACAGCAACTACATTTTTACTGCCCCTCTGCCAAGGCAATGATGTGGACCAGTTCTTCTGTGAAATTTCCCAGATCCTCAAGCTCTCCTGCTCAAATGCCTACCTCAGAGAAGTTGGGGCACTTGTATTTAGTTTTTCTTTAACATTTGGCTGTTTTCTCTTCCTTGTGTTATCCTACGTGCAGATCTTCAAGGCCGTGCTGAGGATTCCCTCTGAGCAGGGTCAGCACAAAGTCTTTTCCACGTGCATCCCTCACCTGGCCGTGGTCTCCCTGTTTGTCAGCACCATCATGTTTGCCTACCTGAAGCCCCTCTCCATCTCTTCCCCATCCCTGGACCTGATGGTGGCAGTTCTCTACTCGGTGCTGCCTCCAGTAGGGAACCCTTTCAACTACAGCATGCGGAACAAGGAACTCAAGCAAGCTCTATGGAAACTGATGACTTGATGTGTTTCAGAAGAAATTAATTTTCAATCTACTTCTGCAAATGATTTAAAATGTCACTTATTAAAAGAACAGACTATATTCTCTTTCTTTTTTCTTTGTGTGTGTCTGTGTGTATACAAGCATATGTTTTTAGTATTGGTATTTTTTAGTTTTAATTCATCTATGGATTTCCAATAAAATGTCATTATTTGTCCCACTTCCATTTCAGTATGTACGTGTTGAATGTATATACTGAAACTCTATACATGAGGAGCCTATCTCCCTGTGAACTTAAACAAAAGAAAGGATCCTGCACTGCCTTCTTTGTCTGACGTCCTTCCTCTGAGACCTGGTCTGGATCTGCAGGGGCAGTGCCCGTGTGCAGGGGTGCAGAGGAAAAGAGTCCCATCCCAGCAGAACGGCCAGGGAGCACCAGCACTTGGTGCATGCAGAGCTGCTCTCTTGCCACTGCCGCCCTCTGCTGCTGAGCCCTCCTGGTGGGGTCAGGCCCGGCTGCTCCTGTGGCTTGGTGCCAGTGCTGCTGTGGGGCTGTGCTGGGACTGCAGGCAGGGACAGGCAGTGGGCACGGCAGTGGCACAGCTGGTCTCCAGAGAAGTGTTTCAGTACTCAGAAAGGATCTCCTCAGGGCACTGCTTGAAGGCTGATGTCTTCTTTAAAAACTGTGGTCAAGAACATTTTCAAGGAATAGACAGCAAAGAAGATCATTGCCTTTTGTGTTTCTCCATTAGCTCAGTGTGTTGAAGTCAGGATCACAGCATGGTCTTGTAGGGACTGAGGGCTCAGCAAGGACTCATTTGCTGTTGGTTGCACCTGGCAGGCAGGGAAAAACCATAGAGACATTAGCTCACTGCCACCATATGAATCGAAAACAGAAAAAGTGCAAGAACTCTTCACTTGAGGTAAAGTCAATCTAATAAGAAAACAAACAACAACAACAAAAGAATAAAAATAAAACATAAAAATATAAATATAAAAAATAAAAAATAAATAAAAAAGAATAATAAAATAATAAAAAATAAAAAGAAATCCACCTGTAGCCCATGGAGAGGAGCCCACGCAGGAGAAGCTGACCTGGCAGGAGCTGCTGCCCATGGGGGCCCCAGGTTGGAGCAGTTTGCTCCTGACTGATGGACCCTGTGGTACGGACCCATGTCTGGAGCAGTTCTTGAAGAGCTGCTGCCTGTGGGAAGCCCATGCAGGATCAGTTTGGGAAGGACAGTATCCCATGGAAGGGACCTCACAGCACAGGGGAAGAGAGCAACCGAGAAGGAGTGGTGAAGACAAAGTGCTCTAGACTGACCACAACCCCCATTCCCCCATTCCCCTGCACCGCCTGGGGGGAGGAGGTGGAAGAGGGTGGATGGGGGTAAGGCATTTTTGGTTTCCTTCCTTTGTTTCTCATTTCTCTAGCTTGTTAGTAATAGGCAATAAATTTTACTATCTCCCTACTCTGCATCTATTTTGCCCGTCATGATAATTGATAAGTCATCTCCCCATCCTCATCTAAACCCTTGAGCCTTTTGTGTCATATTTTCTCCTCCTTTCCCTTCGAGGAGGGGGAGTAAGAGAGCGGTCGTGGTAGAACTCGGCTGCCCACCGGAGTAAAACCACGACTGTGGCAAACTCATAAAGCTCAACAAGGCCAAGTAGAAGGTCCTGCACCTGGTCAGGGCACTCCAAGCACAAATACAGTCTGGGTGGAGAATGGATGAGGTGATTCTCCCCCTTTATTCTGCTCTCATGAGACCCTACCTAGAGTAGTGTGTTAAGTTCTGGGGCTCTCAGTATGCGAAGGATATGAAGCTATTAGAGTGAGTCCAGACAAGGATGCAAGGATGATCAAGAGGTTGTAACACCTCTCATGCATGGCATAGTCAGTTGAGGGAAGTGATTGTCCTGCTCTACTATGTGCTGGTGCAGCCTCACCCTGAGTACTGTGTGCAGTTCTGGGCACCACAGTACAAAAAGGATGTAAAACTGTTGGAGGGTGTCCAGAGGAGGGTTACGAAAATGGTGAAGGGCCTAGAGGGGAAGACATATGAGGAGCGGCAGAAGGCACTGTGCCTGTTAAGCCTGCAAAATAGGAGGCTGAGAGGAGACCTCATCACAGTCTACAGATTCCTTGCAAGGGGGAGTGGAGGGGCAGGCACCGATCTATTCTCCTTAATCACCAGTAATAGGACCTGAGGGAATGGTGTCAAGCTGAGAAGGGGGGGTTTAGGCTAGACATCAGGAAGAGGTTCTTCTCCGAGAGGGTGGTCGCACACTGGAGCAGGCTCCCAAGGGGAGTAGTCACTGCACCAAGCCTGGTGGAGTTTAAGAAGTGATTGGACTGTGCACTTAGTCACATGGTCTAAAATTTTGGGTAAACGTGTGTGGTGCCAGGAGTTGGACTCGATGATCCTTATGTGTCCCTTCCAACTTGAGATATTCTATGATTCTATGATTCTATGATTCCTATTAAAACTTGCTGAGGGAGCTGAGGTTGTTCAGCCTGGAGAAGAAAAGGCTCTGAGGAGGCCTTATTGTGTCCATCCAGTACTTAAATGGGGCTACAGAAAAGCTGGGGAGAGACTTTCTCTCAGGGTGTGCAGTGAAAGGACAAGGGGAATGGTTTTAAACTAAAAGAGGGTAGATTTAGAGTAGATACTCAGATGAAATTCTTGACTTGAAGGTGAGGCTCTGGCACTGGTGCTGTGGGTCCAGAGGTCGCCCAGAGAGAGTTTGGACCAGGCCATGCCGTTGTGTTTGAAGGAACAGCTGGCAAGAATGGAGAGGCATCAGTGAAATCATGGGAATTGCAGAGTGAGAGCAAGGTGGGGAAGAGAAGTGGCTGTCTGCAGCCTTCAGAGAGAAGTGGGAGAGCATAGGAAAGCCTGTGGAGGAGAAGGCAGAGGGCTCTGACAAGAACAAAAGGCTTCATCAGCACTGACATCTTTGTCCCTTTGGCCATGGCTTATGAGGAGACGTTATGGCATTGTGACCATGTATTCTCCTTTCAGCCATGTGAAAACACTGAAAGGTGTCATAACATTGTCCTTCACATGATATTATGGGCATTAAACCCTTCCCCACAGACTCCAGGAAGAGCCCTGAGTGAGACATGGGGGTGCTGGGGGTGCAGGATCTCCCCTCCCAGTGGCTGGGGTCAGGCTTTGGCCTTCTGCTTCACCAAAACAAACCAAGACTTTTCTCAGCACAGTGCCTTTGGCTATCTGTAATCATGGCTTCCAATTACCTGCCTTAACAATTCCCATGGGAGGCTTTCATAGTAACAGACTTGAATAGCCAACAGAGTATAGAGTATAGAATACTCTAATACTATGGAATAGAGTAGTCAACAGAGGTGAGACAGGTGCTCCGATGTTATGAAAGCCATCAGAAGGCTGATCGCAGTTAGATGACTGATATGGGGAGGTCAGGAGTAGCCTGACCAGGACAGATTTGGGGGAGGGAAGAGGAAAGGAAGAGGAGCTTGGAAGCTTACCTTTGTAGAGGTAAGACAGTTCATGTAATGTTGATGCTGCTGTAACACTGACTTAAAATGTGTCACATATGGCCCTTACACTATTTTCAACAGAAACAATAATCCCTCAACCTACACAGTAGCCCAACACCCTGACAGGAATCCACTACTACAAGACAGACCTCAAAGTATCACCTGAAGCAAAACTCAGCCCATAGTCCCTTTCCCTTACCTTTACTCTCTTGCAGTGTCACTGCCCTTAACACTAACATTAAAATGTTCTATTTAACCCTAGACTTCTTGACAGACCTAAACAAAACCCTTAACCATAATGCATGCCCATACCCTAACCAGAGACATGACACCACAAGCAGAACACCAAACACTCCATCTAAAACTTTGTTTAATCTCTAACCCAGAAAGGTAAAATCTAGTCCCTAGGAGACTAGAGAGAAGTCAGCTCTGCCTCAGGATATCCTGCCCCAGCAGGAGGAATGTGACTGTGGAAGGGACTGTGAGGTAACTTCTGTCTGTAGGTGGCAGGTCACCCTTGACTTCTCCCTGGGATTGGTACGTTTTGGCTGCCATCTGCCAGTGGTACTGGTAGGCCAGCAGAAGGCACCTGCTTGGCATGCTGACTGTGGGATCCCCTCTGCCTACAGACCCAGGAGGACCCAGACAGAAAGAAGGCCCCAACATGGGTTGTCCTGTCCCTTCTACTTGAGTCCATGACTGGACAGCAGGAGGCACAAGGCTTGGCTGTGTCTAGCCAAGAAGCTGCAAGACCAGCAGCAGGCCCATGGCTTGGAAGATGCTGGTGAGGTGACTTGTGTCTGGTTGGCTGACAGGCCGCAAGGAGCCTGATGAGTTGGGATGCCTACTTCAGGACTGGTTTCCACCCTGATGGAGCTTTCTTTGGTGGTAGGAAAGAGCAGGAGAGGAAAACGGCCAGAAATTGCACCTTGGAAGGATGGCACTGGCCACAAGGAGGAAGAAATGTCCCTCAAAGTATAAAAGGTCACCCAAAAAGTGTCTGTAATCAAACCCTGGCTTTGTGTTTCAAGGATCAAGTGGTGAGGGTTGATGAGACATCAGTGAAATGATGGAAATGCTGGGAGGAGAGCAAGGCGGTGAACAGAGACAGGTGTCTGAAGACTTCAGGGAAATTGGACAAAGTGTGGGACAGCATAGGAAAGCCTGCAGAGGAGAAGGCAGAGGGTGCTTTTAAAAATGAAAGGCCCCAACAAGGGTTCCCTTTGCTAGAACTTATGAGGAGATATTTTATATTCACTGTGATGAGGCTTCGTTGGTTCTTTTCAGCCCCGTGCAGCACCTCAGAGCTGTCATACCACTGTTCTTGTGGCATCACACTGCCCACCACATCCCACAGACCCCAGGAAGAGCCTTGAGCTGGATGTGGGGGTGCAGGATCTCCCCTCCCGGTGACTGGGGTCAGGCCTTGGCTCTTCTGCTTCACTAAAACCAACCAAGACTTTTCTCAGCACAGTGCTTTGCCTGTCTGCAATCATGGACTCCAACTGTCTGCCCTAACAAGTCCTTGAGGAGAATCTCTTGGTAACGGCCCTCAGTGGGGCCCATTAACACTCCAAGTCACTTCAACTTTTCCTTCTGACTTCACTTGCTCAAGTGGTTATGCATTGGGTGCTGCCATGTTCCACCTGCTGCTGCGCCTGGGCCCACTGCCCCGCGGGCCCCCGCTTGCCCACCGCCGCCGCTGCTTTCCCCCCCACCAACCTCCACCCTTGGGCCGGCCCCCCCTCAGCCCACTGGCCCCTCTGCTGGTGCTGCGGGCCGCTGACAGCAGCTCGGCCAAGGATGTGGGTGGATCCCCTAAAAATGCAGACACAGATCTCAGCAGTGAAAGCAAGAAACTCAATAAATCCCAGCAGCTGAAAAAAGTTTTCAAAGAGTGTGGTGTTGTAGGGGTCTCATTCCATGTTGGAATTTCATTAGTATTTCTAGGAATCTTTTACCTGACTGTATCAAGTGGTGTGACGTAATTATTTGTCATTATATGGATGACATTCTGTTTTGTAGGCCAGAATGCTTCCAGGATTCAGATCTAAAGTTTATTCAGAATACGCTAGAAGCAAAACGGTTGAAGATAGCCCCAGAGAAAGTTCAACAGAAACAGCCATGGCTATACTTAGGATGGAAAATATCAGACTCTACCATTCGTCCACAGAAAGTTGATATATCTACGGTGTTACATAATTTGACAGATGTAGAAATGTTCCTGGGTAATATTCAGTGGGGTTGCCACATTGTATGGATTACTAATGACGACTTAGCTATATTATTGCGTCTATTGTGAGGAAGAAGTGGAGAGCAGGAGGTTAAACTAACAAATAAGCAAGGGCACACTCTTTCACAAATAGTTGCTAAGGTTGCAGCTGGCGCTGCTTGCAGATGTATAGCATAAGTTGCACTCTCCTTACTAGTTAGCAATCATGTGTCTTGGTCAGTGGCAAAAAGAAAAGGGGGAGAGTAAGTTGCGACATAGACAGAAAACAGTATCAGGAGGTTGCCACTGACACTAACAGCAATGGTAATAAGGATAGCATAAGTGAAACAGGAGATAGCAAGAGCGGAATGATAGGACAGGATTTTTGAGTCCTGGAGTGGATTTTCCTGCTGATTCAGCCAAAAACAAGTGCTCAAACATGGGCAGAAGCTATCACGGAGTTAGTACGTAAGGGTCGTTCTCGGAGTATTGAGATCAGCAGGCAGGAACCAGGAGACATTAGTCTGCCGATGACTCAGGATCTTTTGGAATGGTGTTTACAGTAGTCCATACTGCTACAAGAAGCTGTGTTAGGTTATCCGGGATTGGTGCATTCCTGAACTTCAAAGGGGCCTCTCTGGCAAGTTATAAGATCATATAAATGGCAGGTAGTACTACGACTCTCATCCCGACCAGTGGTGGGCCACACTGTATACACTGATACAGGTGCAGCAAGTAGGAAGGCTGCGTGTGTGTGGTACAAGAATGGAAGTTGGGAAAAATACTTAATTCAGGGCAGACAGGGGACTCATTACAAACACTGGGATTGTCAGCAGTTGTTTGGGCTTGTCGGTGCTGGATGCATGAGCCGATCAGTATCGTCTCAAACTCTCTGTATGTTGTCAACGTGGTAAGCCAGATCGAGGATGCCTTGATACGGTAAACTAAGAGGGACAGATTGTTGTCATTATTTCTGCAGCTGTGAGATGCCATTCAGGGGAGAACTTCACCTTATTGTGTTATCCGTATACGTAGTCATCAGTTCTCGATTGGGTTAGCGGAAGGTAATGCACAAGCAGATAAGTTGGTGAGTATGGTCACAGTGGGGCCAGAGAGTGATTTTGCACGTGCGCGAGTGTCGCACGAAATGTTCCATCAGAATGCAAAGGGTCTTCGGAGGTTGTTTGGACTTACCTGGACAGAGGTGAAAGGCATAGTAAGAGCATGCCCTTCTTGTAGTCACCATGGACCAGGGTTAGGTTTGGGTATTAATCCATGGGGTGTTAAGGCACTAATGTATGGCAAATGGACGTAACACATGTAACAGAATTTGGTACTAAAAGGTATGTGCATGTGAGTATTGATACTTTTTCAAGATTCATGCAGGGCAACTGCGCAGGGGGGAGAAAGAGCACTCCATGTGTGTACACATCTGACGGTGTGTTTTGCCATTATGGGAGTGCCACAGCAGGTTAAAACGGACAATGGTCCAGCGTATGTTAGCAAAGAAGTTAGAAAATTATGAAAATGGGGGGAGTAAAGCATATCACAGGTATTCCATATTCTCCCATGGGCCAAGCAATTGTCAAACAATAACATCAGGTTTTAAAGGAACAATTAGTGAAATTAAAAGAAATCAAGGACATGGGTGTGAGGACTTTGAGGGAATGTGCTGTTTGAACCTTTCAGATCATAGTGAGTCAATTCACAAATCCATTACTTTCCTGAAGGAGCACATGGGAAAGATTCAACACGATATTAGTCCTTTCAATCGATGGCTCACTGATTTGTTTGGGATGATGCCTAGATGGTTACAGGGATTAATCACAGGGATTAAGGCTTCTGTTTATTGTGGTGTTAATCATCATTGCACGTTGTATTGTAGTAAATATGGTTAAAAGGTTACTTGCAAAAATGTTACATCAGTCTTGGATTGCTCAAAAAGAAAAAGGGGGAATTGTTGAGGGATTTTTGAAACAGCAAGGAGGCCGTGACTTGCTGCAGCTGAGCAAACCAAGCTACCAGGACGACTATGAGAAGTTGCCATAACGATGTTCTTCTATCGCCCAATTGAGGAATTTAAAAAAATTGTTGCAAGCAGCTGGCACTTCTTCAAGGACAAGATCTACGTGACTGCTAATCACAAAGGGGGTTGTTTTCTTGCAGGTGGGGTTGTTTTCTTGTAGTTTTTGTCTGAGTGATTTAACCATATGATTTAAACATATTGGTGTATGTCATGTCTTTGGCCATCCTTCCTGCAACACTTCTGTTGGTGTCTGACAGCAGCAGCGGTGGTGGGTATGCCTGTGGGAGGCGTGCACAGGCTGAAGAATTGCTCAGCCCGGTAGCGAAGCTTTGGGAGGAGGTGAGCAGTATGAGGAGCATCAGGGAGGCAGAGAGGGAAGTTGACTGGTGGAAGCATACTCTACCTTCCTTGAGACAGACTGATGAGCCAACCACAACACAGGTAACAAAGGTTCCTCTATCCCACCAGGCAGCCACCACACAAAAGACAAAAGTTCCCCCATCTTGCCAGGCAAGGAGGGGACCTAGGCCAAGGGGGGGAATGGAAGCAGGTTCCTGCTCGGGGTGGTAGGCGAGCCCTCTCCCTGCCCACCTTTCCTTCTTGACTACCCCTCTGTAACAACTATGAGGCTCTAGAACATGGCAGTCAAAACAATGATGAAGACAAAAGCCCATCCCAGTTGGAAGGGGTGCCTAAGGGAAGGCAACCTACCCCTTGCAGGACTGCATCTTCTGTCAAGAAAGAAAGAAGGGTTATCATCATGGGGATTCCTTCTGAAAGGGACAGAGGGCCTGATATGCCATCTAGACCCAACCCACAGGGAAGTCTGCTGCCTCCCTGTGGCTTAGGTAAAAGGCATTGCCAGGAAAGTCACTCACCTGGTACAGCTGTCTGACTACTACCCACTACTGTTTTTTTTCAGGCTGGTAATGAAGATGTAGCAAGGAGAAGTATGAGATCAATCCAAAGGGACTTTAGGGCTTTGGGGAGACTGATTAAAGGATATGGGGCACAGGTCATATTTGCCTCTTCCTTCCAATAGGAGGAAAATATGTTGACAGGCAGACTCGGCTCATCAATACGTGGCTCCAAGACTGGTGCCTCCAGCAGAACTTTGCGTTTGTTCATCACGGGAAGGTCTATGTGACACCAAGCCTCCTGGCATGAGATGGGATGCACCTTTCTCAGAGGGGGAAAAGGACTTTTGCCCAGGAATTATTAGGGCTGATAGACAGGGCTTTAAACTAGAATCAAAAGGGGAAAGGGATAAAACCAGGCATGTCAGGGATAAACTAAGGGATGGAGTGCCAGAATTAGAAGGAATGTGTGCTAGTGAGGTCCTTAGGGCTTCTCCACTAGGTTCTGCATGCTATGAGGTGCATTTGAAGTGCTTCTACACAAATGCACACAGTATGAGGAATAAACTGGATGATCTAGAATTCTTGGCCCAATTCTGGAGCAATGATATCATCAGCATAAGCGAAACCTGGTGGGATGAGTCCTGTGAATGGTGTGTTGCAATAGATGGTTACAGGCTCCTCAGTAGGGACAGGCAGGGCAGGCAAGGCGGTGGGGGGGTGCTGTATGTAAAGGAAAGGCTGGACTGCATGGAGCTTGCAGTTGATGATGGCAATGTTGAGATCCTCTGGGTTAGGATTAAGGGAAAAACAAAGAGGATGTCATTGTGGGAGTCTATTACAGATAACCCAGCCAGGATGACAACACTAATTATTCTTTGAGGAACTAAGAAATACATTAAGATTGACTGTCCTTGTCCTTATAAAGGACTTCAACTTGCTTTGTTTTCTCCCTTTCTTCATAGGGAAGATGCTCCAGGACCCATATCATCTTTGTGGCCTTCCACAGGATTCTTTCCAGGAGATCCCTGTCTTTTTTTTTGTACCACGGAACCCAGAACTGGACACAGGATATCAGAAGTCAAGAAGGTGGGGCACAAGGCCAGCTTGGCTGACCAGGGATCTTATTCTGGAGCTTAGGCATAAAAAGAAATTGTATGGGTGCTGGAAGCATGGTCAGGCAATGTGGAAGGACTACAGGGACGCTGTTCATGTTTGTAGGGAGAAAATACATGCAGCCAAAGCCCAGTTAGAGTTGAAGCTGGACAGGTCTGTGGGCGACAATAAAAAGTTTTATTTTAAATATGTGAAAAAGGAGGACCAGAGAAAACAAAGGTCCGCTACTTGATGGGGAAGGTCACCTCACAGACAAGGACATAGGCAAAGCAGAGACATTTAATGCCTTCCTTGCCTCTGTCTTCAATGCCAAGGGTGGGTTTCGGGACTCCGGGTGCTGCGAGGACCGTAACAGTAGGAATGATAAACTCCCAACTGACCCTGAATGTGTGTGTGATTTGCTGCACCACATGGATCCACACAAGTCCATGGGTCTGAACGGGATTCATCCCAGAGTGCTCAGAGAGCTGGCTGACATCATCACAGGACCTCTCTCAATTATTTTAAAACAGTCTTGGGAATCTGCAGAGGTCCTAGCTGGCAAATGTTGTGCCAGTTTCAAGAAGGACAAGATCCTGCTAACTACAGGCCTGTTAGTCTCATGTCAATGCTTGGTAAAATTATGGAGAAGATTGTCCTTGTAGATACTGAAACGTGCTTGGGGGACAATGTACATGTAGTCATTGGTCTTAGTCAACATGGGTTCACAGAAGGTAGGTCCTGTTTGACAAATTTGATATTCTTTTATGATAAGATCACCCATTTAGTCAATCAAGGGAAACCAGCTGATGTGATCTTTTTGGATTTCAGTAAAGCTTTTGAAACAGTTTCACAGAGGATCCTACTGAACAAAATCTCCAGCATATAGCTGGACAAGAATATCATATGTTGGGTGAATAACCAGCAGATGGGTAGGACTCCAAGGGTTGAGGTAAATGGGTCCACATCAGGCTGGTGGGCAGTCATTAGTGGGGTCCCTCAAGGCTCTATTTTAGGGCAAGTCCTCTTCAGTGTTTTTGTAAATGATTTGGATGTAAGACTAGAAGGTGTTCTGAGCAAATTTGCTGGCGACACCAAACTTGGAGGAGTTGTGGACTCTGATGAGGGTGGAAAGGCCTTGCAGAGAGATCTGGACAGACTGGAGAGCTGGGCGATCACCAACCGCATCACAAGAGCAAGTGCTGGGTCCTGCACCTGGGATGGGGCAACCCTGGCTATACTTACAGACTGGGGGATGAGACGCTGGAGAGCAGCCTAGAAGAGAGGGATCTGGGGGTTGTGGTTGACAGCAAGCTGAATATGAGCCAGCAGTGTGCCCTGCCAGCCAGGAGGGCCAACCATATCCAGGGGTGCATAAAGCACGGCATTGCTAGTTGGTCAAGGGAAGTGATTGTCCCACTCTATTCTGCACTTGTTCAGCCTCACCTCAAGTACTGTGTGCAGTTCTGGGCACCACAGTACAAATAGGATGTGAAACTGTTGGAGAGTGTCCAGAGGAGGTCTACAAAGATGGCGAAGGGCCTAGAGGGGAAGATGTATGGGGAGTGGCTGAGGTCACTGGGCCTGTTCAGCCTGGAAAACAAGAGGCTGAGGGGAGACCTCATTGTAGTCTGTGTCTTCCTCATGAGGGGGAGTGGAGGGACAGGCACCAATCTACTCTCTTTGGTGATCAGTGATAGGACCTGAGGGAATTGCGCCAAGCTACAACAGGGGAGGTTCAGACTGCATATCAGTAAAAGGTTCTTCAACGAGAGGGTTGTCACGCACTGGAACAGGCTCCCCAAGGTCATAGTCATGGCACCAAGCCTGTTGGAGTTTAAGAAGTATTTGGAATGTGCTCTTAGTTGTATGGTCTGAATTTTTGGATAGACTTGTGTGGAGTCAGGAGTTGGGCTCAATGATCCTTATGGGTCCCTTCCACCTTGGGATATTCTATGATTCTACGATTCTATGATCATTTTCTCTGAGCAGTGATAGTTTTACAGGTAGATCAGGTTAGTCAGTGCTTTCTAGCCCATGACCCAACACTGATCCACTGTCTTGGTGGCTGCTCCCCCAGTATAGATACTGATGCCAGCAGAAGGATGGAGCTGGTCAAATTTCAAAAATCAGCTCCCCTTGGCGGTGGGGAATGACCATCTCCATGCTCCCCACAAGCTGTCCCTCAAGCTGGCAGTGCTGCTGTGCAGAGGAAATGGGCTGTGGTGTTGTACCAAACAGAGGTACTTCATGAAAGGGGAAATGAATCACTCCTCAGATTCCCTTCCCTCTGCCTTCTGGGTGCCCACTCTCTTCTCTGAGACTTCAGGGTTGCAAGTTCCCTGTGAATACCTGGCTTTAGTTCTTTCCCTGTGGCTGAGAGCACAGTGGGAGATCTCTCACTTTCAGTGGGAGATCTCTCACTTTCAAAGGGGCTTAAGTCATGGCTCATACCAGGCTCTGCTGTCCCTGGAAGTACCCTGGGCTCTGCAGGCAGCTCCAGATGCCTCTCCTGAAGGACATCACCTATGGTTCAGATGTAGGAACAGCCCTGGTTATGTAATGCAGTGACCATTCACTGCCTCTGTTGTCAGTAGACATCCATGGGTGAGTCTTAAATCTAGACCTTGGTCTCTGAAAGATCACAAATGTGACAATGAACCATTCCCTCCTGAACCAAAAGAGGAACAGACCCTTGTGGGCAGCAATTATTTGGGCCTTGGCATTGGTTTGGGAAAGACAAGTCAGGCTCAGGCTTTGAGCATAGCATTGGGGTGTTTCCATTTTAGTACAGCAATGTTATGAGAGTCTTCACTGACTCCCTCACAGTGTTAAATGCACATTTATACAGCTTTCATATGTGAGCAAACAGGTTCGTGGATTCATAGCACTTGGGGGAATCTAAATATTTAAGTATTTATGCAGGGATGCAAGGAGCACAAACAGCCATAATGACTAGATATATATATATGTGTGTGTGTGTGTATAATGAGAACAACAAAAACACAAAAACACGCCTGGAAGAGGATTACTGACGTTCATTTGTGGAGAGTGAAGGGATCTTTATAAGAACTGAAAAACATCCACCAAATCAGTTTCCTAACTGCATCCTTGAGCTCCTGGTTGCTCATGCTGTAGATGAGGGGGTTCACTGCTGGAGGCACCACTGAGTACAGAACTGCCAGCAAAAGGTCGAGGGATGGGGAAGAAATGGAGGAGGGCTTCAGGTAGGTAAAAGTGGCAGTACTAAGAAACAAGGAGACCACGGCCAGGTGAGGGAGGCACGTGGAAAAGGCTTTGTGCCGTCCTTGATGGGAGGGCATCCTAATCACAGCCCTGAAGATGTGCACATAAGACAAGACAAGGAAAACAAAACACCCAGATGCTACAGTGACACTAAACATAAGAAGCCCAACTTCTGTGAGGAAGGCAGCTGAGCAGGAGAGCTTGAGGATCTGGGGAATTTCACAGAAGAACTGGTCCAGGACATTGCCTTGGCAGAGGGGGAGGGAAAAGGTATTGGCAGTGTGCAGCACAGCATAGAGAAAAGTACTGCCCCAGGCAGCTGCTGCCAGGTTGACACAAGCTCTGCTGTCCATTATTGTCCCATAGTGCAGGGGTTTGCAGATGGCAATGTAGCGGTCATAGGCCATGATGGTAAGAAGATAAAACTCTGCTGCGACAAAGACAACAAACATAAAGACCTGGGTAGCACAGCCTGCATAGGAAATGGCCCTGGTGTCCCACAGGGAATTGGCCATGGATTTGGGGACAGTTGTGGTAATAGTGCCCAGGTCAATTAAAGAGAGGTTGAGGAGGAAGAAGTACATGGGGGTGTGGAGGCGGTGGTTGCAGGCTACGGCTGTGAGGATGAGGCCGTTGCCCAGGAGGGCAGCCAGGTAGATGCCCAGGAAGAGCCCGAAGTGCAGGAGCTGCAGCTCGTGCATTTCTGCAAATGGCAGGAGAAGGAACTCTGTGGGGAAGCTCCTGTTGGACATTTGCTGCATCTGGCCATGTGCACCTGTCACTAAAGGAAAAGACAATGACAAGGCAGAATTCTCTGAGCAAAACTCACACCTTCTTTCACAAAAGTCACCGTTCCCTGAGTTGAACGAGTCAGCTCATTATCCAACCCACCCAACTGAATGACAGCATGCCTGACAGGTTATAATGGAGTTTGGGCACCTTGTTCCCAAGAAGAAATGCTCAGAGCAGCAGCCAGCACTCCGTGTCAGAACAGATGTTTACACCCACCTGCTTCCCAGACAAAGGAAGTAGGAGAGCCACGCACAGGTGGAGAAATGAGAAGGAATACCACAATGCTCCAACCAGCTGACAGAGAGAAAAGCAGATGGACATGCAGTGAAACCTACACCCTACCAAGCTTGCATGCCACCTAGAGATGTGACACTGCAGGGCAGGTACTCTTAGCCTCATCATTGTGTATCACAGAATTACAGAATTTCTAGGTTGGAAGAGACCTCAAGATCATCGAGTCCAACCTTTGACCTAATGCTAACAGTCCCCACTAAACCATATCCCTAAGCTCTACATCTAAACGTCTTTTAAAGACTTCCAGGGATGGTGACTCCACCACCTCCCTGGGCAGCCTGTTCCAGTGCCTAACAACCCTTTCAGTAAAGAAGTTCTTCCTAACATCTAACCTAAAACTCCCCTGGCGCAACTTTAGCCCATTCCCCCTCGTTCTGTCACCAGGCACGTGGGAGAACAGGCCAACCCCCACCTCACTACAGCCTCCTTTAAGGTATCTGTAAAGAGCAATTAGGTCGCCCCTGAGCCTCCTCTTCTCCAGGCTGAACAAGCCCAGCTCCTTCAGCCGCTCCTCGTAGGACTTGTTCTCCAGGCCCCTCACCAGCTTCGTCGCCCTTCTCTGGACTCGCTCAAGCACCTCGATGTCCTTCTTGTAGCGAGGGGCCCAAAACTGAACACAGTACTCGAGGTGCAGCCTCACCAGAGCCGAGTACAGGGGGACGATCACCTCCCTAGCCCTGCTGGTCACACTGTTTCTGATACAAGCCAGGATGCTGTTGGCCTTCTTGGCCACCTGAGCACACTGCTGGCTCATATTCAGCTGACTGTCCACCATCACTCCCAGGTCCTTCTCTGCCTGGCAGCTCTCCAACCACTCATCTCCCAGCCTGTAGCTTTGCTTGGGGTTGTTGCGCCTTGCAGGACACAGGCTCCTTTCTTCCTCTGGAGGTCCAGCTGAGGAGATGGTGGTTCATGCACTAAATCCCCAGGCACTGAGACTGGCTGAGGTACTGGGTGGCAGAGGAGAGCAGGGGGTTGCTGCAGAGAAGGTGCCTGCACTGCAGGCCTGGCAGGAAATGCCTGTATCCCCCCTCTCTTGGTGTTTCAGGCAGAAGCTCCCTCTTCCTCCCTGCACAGATCACTGCTGCCTGGAACTGTCCCTGCTGGCAGCTCCTTCCCTGTCCCCACATCTCCTCCCTGCCATTGCTCACAGACCCTGTCCCACCTGCAGTGTGCTCAGCTCTGCCCTGCAGACACATCCTTTCCCAAGGCACTTTCCAGGAACATATTCATTGTGTTCAGTGGCTAAGGAGCTGCTGTGACTTGTCCAGAGAGCCCTTCAGGGCAGAAAAGTGAAAGAACAGACCCCACAGAGTTTCTTCCCTTCTGGTAGTGTAGCTGTTTCTCTTCCTTTTCAAGAATCTTCCCCAAAGATGCCCTGGGAGTGCTGTGGAGCTCTGAGCAGCCTGCCCCAGGCAGCAGCCCCTGGGCTCCAGCAGGACCCTACCCTGCCTTGCCCTTGTTTGGGGGCTACTTCTAAACGTGGCTTCTCCCCGCAGTGGCCTGGGCAGCTCCCCAGGCAGGCTGAGTACTGAGCCTCCCAGGCAGCAGAGGCCTCTCAGCCCCTGGGGCACAGCTGGGACCCTGCTCTGCACCACAGCCATGGCCACCCCTGCCTGCAACCCAGCTGCACAGCCTGGAGCCAGCCCTGTGTGAAGGAACCCTCATCTCCTGTAACTCTGACAGCTTTGGCTAATAATCCCTCCTCTGGAGCTTGTCATTCTCCTCTTATCCAAAAAAAAAAAAAAAAAAAAAAAAAAAAAACAAAAAAACAAACAACAAAAAAAAAAACTCCTCCTGAGTCCTGAGTCCTCCTGAAAGATCCCGTAGGCTGTGGGATTTGCCAGCAAATCTGGAGATGGCACCAGGAACAACAGCTGCGTTGCCCTGCAGCCACAGACTTACCCTGTTCAGGACTGTGAAGATTTCTCCCGCAGTGAGATCTCAGCATCCCCCCTCCACTCTGCCTTTAACATCTCCCTCCCTTCTCTCAGCCACCCTTGTCCCCTGCAGGCAGTGCCCCCAGCCCTGCTGCGCTGTGCAGAGGAGCTGCTCCTGGGCAGAGCTGTCTCTCTGCAGTGCTGCCCGCTTGCCAGGAGCTCCCCTTGGGCCCAGGAGCCCGGCGCAGCTCATCAGCACAGGGAACTCTTGACAAGTCCCTGGGCCACCAAATGAATCAACTTTGAATCAGACTGAAGCAATCCCTGATGTTCCCTCCCTTAGCTGAGGAGCAACACTTAGTGCCAGCAGTGTCATTTCTCCTATCATGAGAAGTTTCATCAAAAAATCACTTTGTCCTCTTCCACCTTTAGGCAGGCCACCCAGACTGTGGCTGTCAGGAATCACATTCTCCCAAGCTGAGGGCAGTGACCACAGTCAGTCAATTCATGCATCTCATTCTCAGTTTGATATCCCAGGCCTGAAACAGGGCCCAGAACCTTCCTTATCAGCCACAAACGCACACATGGGTGATGTGATTTCTCTCACCTCTGTTTGGGTATGCACAAAATACTCTAGCTTAAGCTCCCACAGTAATTACAGGAGATAGAGAAGAGCAGTGAGTAGTTCAAATGCAAACACCATTTGACATTTGAAGTGCCAGAGGATATCCAGGTTAGCAGTCATTAGGACTTCAGAGATTGGGAATATAGGTATCCGCATTTTGTCATTGTATACTGACTAAAATTGTTGCCTTCCTTTGTGTCTTGTCACTAACCTGGGAGCAGTCCCTTGGCCGTTAGCTAAATCATATAAAACTCCCCTATAGCATTTCTCTCTCCTCCCCAAAACTGGGAGAAAATTAATGGAGAAAGATTTATTATCACTTATTTTGAAGTGACATAAGAGTTATCTGCAGAGAAACAAGCACAGACGTGCAAAAGCATTGGACAGACTGTGGTGGGAATAGTTGAGGGCTCTGGCATGGCTGGGACCTCCACCAACAGAACTGAGGTCCTTGTCCTCTCAGCTACCTAGGGCTGCCATCCCTTCCACTGAGGACCACGAGAGGACACCAGCCCAAGGCTTTATTGCCTCCTCACCCCTGCACAGAACTTGTGAGGCGTCCAACCACTGTTCCGCACTTGTGTGCTGCTCACCTGGGATCCCCACTAAAAGTCTTTTATGTCCTTTCTCACACCCCTTGGGATCCAGGACCCCACAATTTCAGGGTCATGACAGCCACGGCTGACACAGATCATCACATCCCTGACTAGCTCTTTCTGGCATGCAGGTATCAGATCCGGGTTTGTATTACCTCTGTTGGACTATCTGGAAGCTAGACAAGGAAGCTATCCCAAGACACTCCAGAAACCACCTGGACTGTTTGCACGCAGCTCTGTTCCCCTTCTGGAAAATGGCAGGGACAATAAAAAACCCTAAGGGAGACCCAGACTCTTACACCAAGAGACTTCTTTGGGGTGCTTAACAATGACTATGTCCACTTCCTTGCCCTGGCTGCAGGTTATTTTCTCCCACCATGATAGCACCCTTAGTGACTCCTTCTCTGATTGGCACCCACAAGCGCTCAGAGAACTTTTCACAGGTCACATAGAGGAGCTCCATATGTCCAAGCAGCTTCCATGAGGAAATCTAACTCTGGATCATTCCAGTCTGTCTGTCCTAAAGTCTGTATTCACCCATTGCAGCATTCCAAGCTGCATGACTTGTCCCACCATGCCTTGGCAGTGACTTCACGAATGTCAAAAAGCACAAACTGCAGCTTGTTCTGGTCTGTGCTCCCGGTTGAGGGCATCGATACATTTTTGGGTTGTCACACCTCAGCTGTGGGACCATATCAAACTATGCCTGCTGTCTCCAATGACAATGAGAAACAAAATAAATAGCAAGCTCGCAGCCCTGGTCTTTGGCATCTTCAGCCATCTGCTTGGAAGGGTCCTATGGGATAAGGCCCTGGAGAGAAGAGCAGTCCAAGAAAGGTGGTTAATATTCCAGGATCAGCTCCTCCAACATCAAGAGCAGTCCATTCTAAGAGTAAGGAAGTCAGGTAAAAATTACAGGAGGCCTGCATGGATGAACCAGGAGGTCCTGGCAAAACTCCAACACAGAAAAGAAGCACAGCAACGGTGGAAACAAGAACAGATAAGCTCAGAGGAATACAGAGGCTTTGCCCAAGCACGTAGGGATGAATATCGGAAAGCTAAAGCCCAACTCTGATGGAATTTGGCCAACGATGTCAAAGGCAGTAAGAAGGGCTTCTAGAAGTCTATAGGTGGCAAAAGGAACACTTGGGAATATGTGGACCTGCTGCTGAATGAGGCCCAGGATCTGTTGACACAGGACAGGGAAAAGGCTGAAGTGCTGAATTCCTTCTTCACCTCAGTCAGTACAGGCAAGAATGTTTTTCCTTTGGGAAAAACAGGCCACAGAGAATGGGGGAAGGACAGGGGCAAGGAAGATGTACACTGGGTGGGAGTGGGTCAGGTCAGGGCATACTTGACTTAATGGGATACACAAGCCTATTGGACATGATGAGATTTACCTGGGAGAGCAGAGGGAGCTGGCTGATGTCCTTGTAAGACCACTCCTAGCTGCAAGAAGCATTACTTGCAAAGGCAAATGCCATATTTCCTAACATTCTGCACACCATCAATAAAAGAAAAAACTTTTTTTTTTTTTTTTTTTTTTTCAGTGTTGCTTAATTAACTCGATAAACACATATTTTTTACTTAGTTCTCAGCTTGGCCTCAACTTTGTCTTCCAAACAAAGACTTCTGTAACATCTGCTGTCTTCCAAGACTTGGTCACATGTTAAAGGAAAGATGAAAACAAAACAAACACTCTTCAAGACAGCTGTTGCACAGGGTTCTCCAGGGATGAGGTGTTTTAGTGCAGGGGGTAACTGGCTTTGAGAAGGTTTAGAAACAGGCATGGAGTGTGTCTACACAGCATCAAGGGTTTCTGATTCTAATACTGCCCCTCATGCCATGTAGGTTGGAGGTGTGCAGGACATTGCGATGGGACACAGCCAGGAGAGCTAACTCAGAGTGATCAAATGGATGTTTCTCATCATCCAGCACCCCCTGCAGCCTACCACCTGACTACCAAAAGCATGCCATGCACACCAAATACATGTCCTGTGAAGAGCAGCTGAGAGAGTTGGGATTAGCCTGAAGAAAAGAAGACTCCAGGAAGCATTATTGTGGTCTTCCAATACACAAATGGGGCCTACCCACATGTGTAGTGACTAGACTAGACAAGACTAGACTAGAACAGAATAGTTCAGTTGGAAGAGACCTTCAAAGGTTGTGGTCCAACTACCTGATCTCTCCAGGGCTAAACAAAAGTTACAGCATATCAATGAGGGCAATGTCCAAATGCTTCTTGAACACTGACAGGCTGGGAACAAAAACCAGGTCTCAAGGAAGCCTGTTCCAGTGTCTGACCACCCTCACAGTACAGACAACTTTCCCACTCTCCAGTCTGGACCTCCCTGGTGCATCTGTGTGCCACTGCACACTTTCTCTGATCATTTACCAGTGAGAAGAGGTCATCACCTCCCTCTCCACTTGCCCTCCTAAGACAGTGGCTGAGAAAAATGAGGTTGCTCCTCAGCTTTCTTTTCTCCAGACTAGACAACCCAAGTTTCTTCAGCCTCTCGTCATAGGACATCCCCTTTTACCAGTATTCCCTGTTTTCCCTTGGTTTCCCAACTGACAAGATTCCTGGTCAGATAAACTCGCTGGAAGAAACATCATCTCTCATACTCTCACCAGTCAGTATGACTGACCAAGTCTGGCTCTCTCACTGCCTCCTTTATCACTTTTTTGTCAGGTTTGTGTCCCCAGATGTGTTGTGCTTTATCCCCAGGAGGTAGCCAAGCACCGCACAGCCACTCTCTCCCTCCCTACTCTTAAGAGAACAGGGGGAGACACATAGGATAAATCATAGAATCATAGAATCATAGAATATCCTGAGTTGGAAGGGACCCTTAAGGATCATCAAGTCCAACTCTTGACACCGCACAGGTCTACCCAAAAGTTCAGACCATGTCACCAAGTGCACAGTCCAATCTCTTCTTAAATTCAGACAGGCTCGGTGCAGTGACCACTTCCCTTGGGAGCCTGTTCCAGTGTGCAACCACCCTCTCTGTGAAGAGCCCCCTCCTGATGTCAAGCCTAAATTTCCCCTGCCTCAGCTTAACCCCGTTCCTGCGGGTCCTGTCACTGGTGTTAATGGAGAAAAGGTCTCCTGCCTCTCGACACCCCCTTACGAGGAAGTTGTAGACTGTGATGAGGTCTCCCCTCAGCCTCCTTTTCTCCAGGCTGAACAGGCCCAGTGACCTCAGCCGTTCCTCGTACGTCTTCCCCTCCAGGCCTTTCACCATCTTCGTAGCCCTCCTCTGGACACTCTCCAACAGTTTCATGTCCTTTTTATACTGTGGTGCCCAGAACTGCACACAGTACCCGAGGTGAGGCCGCACCAGCTGTCGTGGTTTAACCCGGCTGGCAGCTAAACACCACACAGCCGTTCGCTCACCCTCCCCCCTCCCTCTCTGGGATGGGGGAGAGAAATGGAAAGTGAAGCCCGTGAGTTGAGATAAAGACAGTTTAATAAGACAGGAAAATAATAATAATACTAATATTAATAATAATAATAATACAATGATGATAATAGTACTAATAATAATAACATGTACAAACAAGTGATGCACAATGCAATTGCTCACCACCCGCTGACCGATGCCCAGCCTAACCCCGAGCAGTCCGGCCTCCCTCCCCCGGCTAGCCACCCCTATATATTGTTTAGCATGATGTCAGATGGTATGGAATACCCCTTTGGCTAGTTTGGGTCACCTGTCCTGGGTCTGTCCCCTCCCAGCTCTTGCTGCACCCCCAGCCTGCCTGTTGACAGGACAGAGCAAGCAGCTGAGACGTCCTTGGTTTAGTATAAGCACTGCTCTGCAACAATTAAAACATCGGGGTGTTATCAGCACTCTTTTCATGCTAAGCCAAAACATAGCATTCTACCAGCTACTAGGAAGAAAATTAACTCTGTTCTAACTGAAACCAGGACACCAGCGCAGAGTAGAGCGGGACAATCACCTCCCTTGACCTACTAGCGATGCCGTGCTTGATGCACCCCAGGACACGCTTGGCCCTCCTGGCTGCCAGGGCACACTGCTGGCTCATATTCAACTTGCTGTCTACCACGACCCCCAGATCCCTCTCTTCTAGGCTGCTCTCCAGCGTCTCATCGCCCAGTCTGTACGTGCAGCCAGGGTTTCCCCGTCCCAGGTGCAGGAACCGGCACTTGCTCTTATTGAACTTCATGCGGTTGGTGATCGCCCAGCTCTCCAACCTATCCAGATCCCTCTGCAAGGCCTTTCCACCCTCATTCGAGTCCACAACTCCTCCAAGTTTGGTGTCATCAGCAAACTTGCTCAAAATACCTTCTATTCCTACATCCAGATCGTTTATAAAAATATTGAAAAGTACCAACCCTAAAATGGAGCCTTGAGGGACCCCACTGGTGACCGCCCACCAGCCTGACGCAGCCCCATTTACCATAACCCTTTGAGCCCTGCCCGTTAGCCAATTGCTCACCCATCGTATGATGTTTTTATTTAGCTGTATGGTGGACATTTTGTCCAGTAGGATCCTATGGGAAACCATGTCAAAAGCCTTGCTGAAGTCCAAAAAAATCACATCAGCTGGTTTCCCTTGGTCCACCATATGGGTGATCTTATCATAAAAGGAAATCAGGTTAGTTAGGCAGGACCTACCCTTCACAAACCCATGCTGGCTGGGACCAATGACTGCTTTGTCCCCCAGGTGCGCCTCAGTAAGTTCCAGAACCATCTTCTCCATGATTTTACCAGGCACTGACGTGAGACTGACAGGCCTGTAATTGCTAGATATCTGGAGAGACTGTATCAGGGAGTGTAGTGATAGGACAAGGGGCAGTGCTTTTAAGCTAAAAGAGAGCAGATTTAGATCAGATCTAAAGAAGAAATTCTTCATGCAGTGGGTGGTGAGGCTCTGGAACAGGTTCCCCAGAGAAGTGGTGGGTGCCTCATCGCTGATAATGTCTAAGGTCAGGTTGCATGGGACCTTGAGCACTACTGGTCTAGTGGGAGGTGACTCTGCCTATTTCACGGGGACTGGAACTAGACCTTAAGGACTTTTCCAACCACAAACATTCTATGACTCTATGAGCTTGCTGGGTTGTGTAGTCTGTGTAGACAGAGGGATTTCATTTGCAGTGAAAAAGATTCGTTCTCTGCAATATTAACAGGTGCTTGAAAGAAATGGAATAAAATTTGTGGGTGTCCTAACTAATAAAAGGACAAGAAAAGATGATTCCCATATCAAACATTTATTTTGATTTAAGAGATAAGATAGCACTGGAAATAGGTGTCTCTCCCTAGCTGACAGCAGGAAGAACAGTGATTGCATTGGTTTGATTCCGAGTTGATTCCCCTGGAGGCCCAGGGACTTGTCAAGAACTCCCTGCGCTGTTCACAGTAGAGGCAGTGAATGGTCACTGCGTAACATAGCCAGGGCAGTTTCTAAATGTGAGGCATGGGAGAGAGCAGAGACCCCTTCTAGCCTCTGGACAGCAAACAAAGAAGGAGGTGCCTTGGTTGGCTCAGCTGAAACCTTTCCCTCAGCAGGGAGAAGGAAGATCCATCCCTGTCCTTGCAGGAGTGTCCTGCCTAAAAACAGGGCATGGAAAGGTGATCCTTGGACCTCATCCATTTTCTGAATAAGGAAGGACAGTGCTGGAAATGAGATTCCTTCTGTAGTTGAGGGAAGGAACATCAGTGATTACTTCAGTGTGTTTCAAAGCTGATTCCCCTGGAGGCCCAGGGACATCTCAAGGAACATGAGAGAGGGGAGAGACAGAGAGGCTTAGGCTGGAGCTGTGCTGCTGAACTGGGCCGGGCTTCTCGGCCCAAGGGGAGCTCCTGGCAAGCAGGCAGCACTGCAGAGAGACGGCTCTGCCCAGGAGCAGCTCCTCTGCACAGCGCAGCAGGGCTGGGGGCACTGCCTGCAGGGGACAAGGGCACCTGAGAGAAGGGAGGGAGATGTTAAAAGCAGTGTGGAGGGGGGGATGCTGAGAGCTCACCGTAGGAGAAATCTTCACAGCCCTGAACAGGGTAAGTCTGTGGCTGCAGGGCAACGCAGCTGTTGTTCCTGGTGCCATCTCCAGATTTGCTGGCAAATCCCACAGCCTATGGGATCTTTCAGGAGAACTCTTTGGATATTTATCTTTGGAGAATTCTCTTTGGATAACAGAAGAATGACAAGCTCCAGAGCAGGGATTACCTACCAAAGCTGTCAGAGGGACAGGACATGAGGGTTCCTTCTCACAGGACCGGCTGCAGGCTGTGCAAGCAGGGTGCAGGCAAGGGTGGCCAGGGCTGTGGTGCAGAGCAGGGTCCCTGCTGTGCCTCAGGGGCTGTGTTCCGGGGCAGAGCCTCTCCCACCTGCGAGGCTCCGCACTCAGCCTGCCTGGGGAGCTGCCCAGAGTGCTGTGGGGAGAAGCTGCGGGTGGAAGGACCAGAAGGCCAGGGCCGGACAGGGTCCTGCTGCTGGCAGGGGGCTGCTACATGGGCCAGGCTCCTCATATCTCCCCAGCATGCCCAGGGCATTTCTGGGGGAGATTCTTGAAAGGGAAGAACAACACCTGCCATAACTGAAGGGATGGCACTCTCTGAGGTCTCATTTTTCAACTTCCTGCTTTGGACGGCAGTCAGGGAGATGATAATGGTGTTGTTAGGATTGTAGAAGGGACCTGAACTCATAGAGCATTACAGTTAAAAGAGGTTTGTAGGTATTTGAGGAAACTCATATATTCACTCCACACCATTTAACCTACAGGCAGCAACAACACAACCTTCTTTGTTTCTTGTGGGATTGTTGGATGTCCCTCTCAGCACTTGTAATTAGGGAGATGCCTCTGGCCACTGGATACCTGAGATGCACCCCGGTGTTCTTTACCAGCAGCACTGATTACTGCTGAGATTACAGAGGATATTTATGGTCTCTGTGGCATCCTTAGGCAGAGAGATGCAGAGCTCCAGGCAGGAGCAAGTCTTCTTGAGATGAAGATGCAGTGAGGATACAGCATGGTGAGGATGTTTTCTATGAAATAAGGTTTCGTTTTGGCTCAGAAAAGTCTCTCTAACGTGTCACTGTCTATTCCTCCATGGACAGGCAACCATGCCCTGAGGCAGCAAATGTCCAACAGCAGCTTCCCCACAGAGTTCCTCCTCCTGCCATTCGCAGACACACGTGAGCTGCAGCTCCTGCACTTTGGGCTCTTCCTGGGCATCTACCTGGCTGCCCTCCTGGGCAACAGCCTCATCCTCACAGCCGTAGCATTCGACCACCACCTCCACACCCCCATGTACTTCTTCCTCCTCAACCTCGCCCTCATCGACCTGGGCTCCATCTCCACCACTGTTCCCAAAGCCATGGCCAATTCCCTGTGGGACACCAGGGCCATTTCCTATGCAGGCTGTGCTACCCAGGTCTTTATGTTTGTTGTCTTTGTCGCAGCAGAGTTTTCTCTTCTCACCATCATGGCCTATGATCGCTACGTTGCCATCTGCAAACCCCTGCACTACGGGACAATAATGGACAGCAGAACTTGTGTCAACATGGCAGCAGCTGCCTGGGGCAGTACTTTTCTCTATGCTGTGCTGCACACTGCCAATACCTTTTCCCTCCCCCTCTGCCAAGGCAATGCCCTGGACCAGTTCTTCTGTGAAGTTCCCCAGATCCTCAAGCTCTCCTGCTCAGATGCCTACCTCAGAGAAGTTGGGCTTCTTGTGGTTAGTGCCTGCTTAGCATTTGGATGTTTTGTTTTCCTTGTGCTGTCCTATGTGCAGATCTTCAGAGCTGTGTTGAGGATCCCCTCACAGCAGGGACGGCACAAAGCCTTTTCCACATGCCTCCCTCACCTGGCTGTTGTCTCCCTGTTTCTCAGCACTGCCACATTTGCCTATCTGAAGCCCCCCTCTGTATCCTCCTCCTTCCTGAATCTTTTGCTGGCAGTTTTGTATTCAGTGGTGCCTCCAGCAGTGAACCCCCTCATCTACAGCATGAGGAACAAGGAGCTCAAGGATGCAGTGTGCGAATTGGTAACTGGATATTTTCAGAACCAATAAACTGCTGTTCTTCCTCTGCATATCACTTATAATGTAGCTCATTACAGGCTCAGAAGCTGGAAATTTGTGTGTGGTTGTGTTGCATTATCTTATCTTTGATTTATTTGTGATAGTGTTGAACACAAAAAATGTCATTATTCATCCCCTTCCATTTCAGTATCTACCTGTCCGTGTGACTCTGAGACATGGAGTAAACGAGAAGCCAGGCTCTCTGTGTATTTCAATAAAAGAAAGATCCCTGCTGTGATTTGCTTGCCTGAGATCCTTCCTGAGAGACCTGTGGTGGAGCTGCAGGGGCACTTGGATGTGTCAAAAGGTGGAGGGAAAAAGAGCCCTGGCACAGCAGCACTGCCAGGGAGCCCCAGGATTTATGTTATGTTATGTTATGTTATGTTATGTTATGTTATGTTATGTTATGTTATGTTATGTTATGTTATGTTATGTCATGTCATGTTATGTCATGTTATGTTATGTTATGTTATGTTATTTTTTTTCCAAGCTGCTCTGTTTCACCTCCCACATTCCTCTTCGGAGTCCTTGTGTTACTGTGAGGACTGATTCTTCTTGTTGCTGAGGAGAGTCAGCAGAGCATGGAACATACAGAATGAGTCTGTCCAACGTGGAGGCACCTGGGTGCTAAAGCATTCAAGGTGCTAAATCAGGGCAAGGAGAGCTCTGCAACTCCAGGAAACACAGCAGGCATAGGGAAAACAATCCGTTGGATTAGTTGTTATACCTCTGGTGAAATTTCATAGACTGAATGCAGTGAACCACCCTGTTATAAATGAAGTCTCAACTCTGAATTTAGTAACATAAAAGAATATTTATAAAAGGCAAGTAAACAGTGCTGGGTGCGCGGGGAGTCTATGCTCTACCAACACGCACACGTCAAACTTTCCAAATATATATAAGACATTGCTGTTACATATTTACAAGAAACCTGAGTACGCCTATACATATGGATATCCTATCCCCGCTTCATATTATAATTCTCTTTGTGGTGGTCTTTGTGGGTGAAAGGCTCACGGTTTCCCCATCACCATTAGCAACCTTTTGTTCCAGACTGCAGGAGGGGCTTCGACTCTCTCCCTCTTCTTCTGCACATGCTCTGCCCACCACAAGGTTCCCGAAAGCAACAAAACATGATTGCTTTTCCCGCGTTTCGTTAACCCTTGAAATCACACTAATAATATTATTATCATATAACATTAAACAATAAATGTTAACAGTTCTAACGAGCAACCCCCCCAGCAACTTCCATGCCTTAACAGAGGGGAAAACAAGCAACCCCAGACGGCAGGGCGTCGCCTCAATCACCCTTCTTTTTTTCCTCTAATCTCTTTACATTCCTGATGACCTCGTCGTTAAGAGTCTGATGTTATCACCAACCACTAGGCTTTCCGACCCCCATTGCTACATTCCCAAATCTCCCCCTTCTTTATTAATATCAACCATTTTTCTGACACGAATGACCACTCCATATATAACAACCCCAAAACATCTAATGACATTGGAAATGAGTTGGACTTGATGATCCTTGTGGGTTCCTCCTTGTCAGGCTATTCCATTAGTCTCTGACTCTGAAGAAGGCGATCTATCTGTGTGCACCCTCCATGGCCAAAACCCACTTGTGTGGGAGGCAGTCAGTGGCAGTGCCCCCCACCAGCTGGCTCTGCCTTCCCAGCCTGACCAGCACAGACCTGCAGAGTGCCCCCACAGCTCCACACACCACAGCCCCCTCGCTCTGCAGGGCAGCACCGCCAGCTGGGTGGCTGTGGGCAGCATGGGCAGGGGCTGCAGGAATGGCTGCTCAGGCCAGCCCAGACGAGCTGGGCTGGGGCAAGGCTGTGTGGGACATGGGGTGTCCCGGGAGCAGAGCAGGGTGCTGTGTGTGTGCAGTGGTGCTGCCTGAGGAGCCCCATGGCCAGCAGTGTGGTGCTGTGCTGTGCTGGGGAGTGGGGCTGCACTGGGGGGCTGCAGACTGTCTGAGAAGGTGGTGCGGTGGGGTTTACATCCTACAGATGGCAGCAGCAGGGACACTGCTACTGACGTCCGCTTCTCCATTCCCTGTTTGTGTTCCATCCCAGCATGGGCTGTTCTGCTGGGCTGGGCTGGGCTGGGCTGGGGAGAGGACAGGGAGGTGTGGAGAGCTGAGGAGGGTTTGGGCTGGGGTGGCCTCCTGAGAGGACAGCAAATGTCCAACAGCAGCTTCCCCAACGAGTTCCTCCTCCTGCTGTTATATATGGAGTGGTAATTCGTGTCGAGAAAATGGTTAATATTAATAAAGAAGGGGGAGATTTGGGAATGTGGCCATGGGGGTTGGAAAGCCCCATGGTTGAGATAACATTAGACTCTTAATGACGAGGCCATCAAGAATATAAGAGTTTAGAGGGAACAGAGAAGGGTGATTCAGGAGACTCCATGCAGTCTGGGGTTTCTTGTTCTCCAGATGGTTCTCTTGTTCTCCAGCCCTTAAGGCATGGATGTTTCTGGGTGTTTGCTGTTGTTGTTACATTCAAAGTTGTTTGACCAATGAAAAGTTGTTTTGAAAAGAACTGCTGTGGAGAGAAGGGTATAAGAGGGGAGCCTGCCCTCAAGAAAAAAAAAGGCAGCACGATGAAGTTACATCAGTAAAGAAGCAGGAAAAAGAAGTGAATAGGAACAGGCTGGCAGAACGGAGACCAGGACGGGAACAGGCACTTTGATCGCCTCATGAAGATAGGTGTCCTGGTTTCAGTTAGAACAGAGTTAATTTTCTTCCTAGTAGCTGGTAGAATGCTATGTTTTGGCTTAGCATGAGAAGAGTGCTGATAACACCCCGATGTTTTAATTGTTGCAGAGCAGTGCTTATACTAAACCAAGGACGTCTCAGCTGCTTGCTCTGTCCTGTCAACAGGCAGGCTGGGGGTGCAGCAAGAGCTGGGAGGGGACAGACCCAGGACAGGTGACCCAAACTAGCCAAAGGGGTATTCCATACCATCTGACATCATGCTAAACAATATATAGGGGTGGCTAGCCGGGGGAGGGAGGCCGGACTGCTCGGGGTTAGGCTGGGCATCGGTCAGCGGGTGGTGAGCAATTGCATTGTGCATCACTTGTTTGTACATGTTATTATTAGTAGTACTATTATCATCATTGTATTATTATTATTAATATTAGTATTATTATTATTTTCCTGTCTTATTAAACTGTCTTTATCTCAACTCACGGGCTTCACTTTCCATTTCTCTCCCCCGTCCCAGAGAGGGAGGGGGGAGGGTGAGCGAACGGCTGTGTGGTGTTTAGCTGCCGGCCGGGTTAAACCACGACAGTCCTTTTTGGCGCCCAACGTGGGGCACGAAAGGTTGAGATAACGGCAGATCTGACCAGAGTGTGTTAAACTAAAATTGGTATAAATATTAGACCTGCTTAATAGTCACTTGTCATAATGCTGATTGCTTTAATCTCAAGTCTGCTGCGCCTGTTTTCCAAATTGAGTATTATAACACTTTACTTTCCATATGTGCTCTCTGTCATGTTGTTTATCCTCTCCGGGCCCTGGTTTCAGATCATTATGGTACTGTGTGTTGTAGCAATGGCTTATGAGACGATGGGATATCTGGTCATGACTCTAACTTGGTATTTGCACTCAGTAACATCGTCGACTCTATACTTTGGAGACCGCATCCTGGAAACTATTAGCAATTATACCTGTTGCCTTTTTTCATTAGGGAGTCAATCTGTGGAGGGGAAAGGGGAAGATATTTTTCCTTACTCAATCACTCTCCCTTTCTCCTTCACCACCCCCTTATCCTCCTTGATCACCCTCCCTTTCTCCTTCACCACCCTCCTATCCTCCGAGCTTGTTACAATAGCTCTCCATGATATTGAATATCCTTGGGATACTCAGACCAGCATGGTCTTGTTGTTAGGCCTCCTGAATGTGCTTCAGGTTTTGCTTAAAGTTAAACAACTACTTAGGAAGCTCATCCGGAGATCTAAAAATCCGATAGCCACTGCGACCCCTGTGGTGGACTCTGCAGCCGCCCCAGCTCCAGCTCCTGAAGCCACTCCAGTTCCAGCTCCTGCAGCCGCCCCAGTTCCAGCTCCTGCAGCCGCTCCAGCTCCTGAAGCCACTCCAGTTCCAGCTCCTGCAGCCGCTCCAGTTCCAGCTCCTGAAGCCACCCCAGCTCCAGCCCCTGCAGCAGCTCCAGCCCCTGCAGCAGCTCCAGCCCCTGCAGCAGCTCCAGCCCCTGCAGCAGCTCCAGCTCCTGTGGCTGGGTCAGAGAAACGAGCTGTAGCAGTGCAAGTTGACCCTGCAGAGGGTATTCCAACCCCTGTGGCAGACCCTGTAACGGGGTCAGAGAAACGAGCTGTAGCAGTGCAAGTTGACCCTGCAGAGGGTATTCCAACCCCTGTGGCAGACCCTGTAACGGGGTCAGAGAAACAAGCTGTAGCAGTGCAAGTTGACCCTGCAGAGGGTATTCCAACCCCTGTGGCAGACCCTGTAACGGGGTCAGAGAAACGAGCTGTAGCAGTGCAAGTTGCCCCTGTAGAGAAGGTGAAAAAATGGTATAGGGATTCAGGTCGTTTAGAACGCAGAGAGTCTTCTGCCAAATCTAAGTATAGAGACGATGATGCTGGGCCATCGGGGATTCAGGAAGAGGAAGATGAGGACACCGAAAAATCAACAGTAACTACCCGAAACCTATACGAACGTGAGCTACGAGATGTGCGAAAAGATTTTGGTCGCTGTATAGGTGAGCAGCTTGTCACCTGGCTGCTCCGGTGCTGGGACACTGGAGCCAATTGTGTGGAATTAGACGGCAGGGAAGCCAGACGGCTGGGATCCCTTGCTAGAGACGCAGGCATTGACAAAGCAATTGCAGATGGAGCACAATCTCACAGCCTCTGGAGGCGTCTCCTCTCAGCTGTGAGGGAAAGGTATCCCTTCAAGGAAGAACTTTTATGTCTACCAAGCAAGTGGACCACTATGGAGAAGGGAATCCAGTACCTGAGGGAATTAGCCGTACGGGAAGTGATTTATGAGGATCCAGACCTCAGACAAACATCCAAAGATCCGGATGAAGTCCAGTGTACACGACCCATGTGGCGGAAGTTTGTACGGAGTGCACCATCATCATATGCCAGTTCATTGGCAATAATGGCCTGGAAAGAGGATGAGGAACCCACAGTGGATGAAGTGGCTAAACAACTTCGGCAGTACGAAGAAAGTCTCTCCTCTTCCTTACACGCCTGCGTCTCAGCTGTGGAGAAACTTTCTGAAGAGGTCCACCAACTTAAAGAGAACACTTGGGAGAAACTTTCTGAGAAGGTTCACCAACTTGAAGAGAGATTATTCTCCTCCGCACCTGTACAAAGCAGTGTCTCAGCTATCAGGGGTAGGCGTTCATCCACACAAAGAAGACGATATGGTGGGTACTCACCCCGTGCCACCCTGTGGTTTTACTTACGAGACCATGGAGAGGACATGAGAAAATGGGATGGAAAATCTACCGCAACCCTAGAGGCACGGGTACGTGAGTTGCAAAAGAAAACAATCGGGAAAAAGGGATTCTCTGAAAAGTTTGCTGCTCCAACTTCCAGCAGACAGTCCTTCAAACACAGGAATGAAGAAGATTCTGACCAGGATTAGGGGGGCCCTGCCTCCAGCCAGGGGGAGGAAAGGGACAATCGGGTTTATTGGACTGTGTGGATTCGATGGCCTGGCACGTCAGACACACAGAAGTATAAGGCTTTAGTAGACACCGGTGCACAATGTACTGTAATGCCATCGAGCTATAAAGGGCCAGAGCCCATCTGTATTTGTGGAGTGACAGGGGGATCTCAGCAGTTGACTGTATTGGAGGCTGAAGTGAGTCTGACTGGGAATGAGTGGGAAAAGCATCCCATTGTGACTGGCCCGGATGCTCCATGTATCCTTGGCATAGACTATCTTAGAAGAGGATATTTCAAGGACCCAAAAGGGTTCCGGTGGGCTTTTGGTATAGCTGCCTTAGAGACAGAGGGCATTAAACAATTATCTACCTTGCCTGGTCTCTCAGAGGACCCCTCTGTTGTGGGGTTGCTGGGGGTCGAAGAACAGCAAGTGCCAATCGCTACCACAACTGTGCACCGGCGGCAATATCGCACTAACCGAGATTCCCTGATTCCCATCCATAAGCTAATTCGTCAATTGGAGAGCCAAGGAGTGATCAGCAAGACTCATTCACCTTTCAATAGTCCCATATGGCCAGTGCGAAAGTCTAATGGTGAGTGGAGACTAACAGTGGACTATCGTGGCCTGAACGAAGTCACGCCACCATTGAGTGCTGCAGTGCCGGACATGCTGGAACTCCAGTACGAACTTGAATCGAAGGCAGCCAAGTGGTACGCCACAATTGATATCGCTAATGCATTTTTCTCCATCCCTCTAGCAGCAGAGTGCAGGCCACAATTTGCTTTCACTTGGAGGGGAGTCCAATATACTTGGAATCGGCTGCCCCAGGGGTGGAAACACAGCCCTACCATTTGCCATGGACTGATCCAGTCTGCACTGGAGCAGGGGGAAGCTCCTGAACACCTGCAGTACATCGATGACATTATTGTGTGGGGTGACACAGCAGAGGAAGTTTTCGAGAAAGGAAAGAAAATAGTCCAAATCCTTCTGAAAGCCGGTTTTGCCATAAAACAAAATAAAGTCAAAGGACCTGCACGAGAGATCCAGTTTTTAGGAATAAAATGGCAAGATGGACGTCGTCAAATCCCAATGGATGTGATCAACAAAATAACAGCTATGTCTCCACCAACTAGCAAAAAAGAAACACAGACTTTCCTAGGTGTTGTGGGGTTTTGGAGAATGCACATTCCAAATTACAGTCTGATTGTAAACCCGCTCTACCAAGTAACCCGTAAGAAGAATGAGTTTGAATGGGGCCCTGAGCAACGACAAGCCTTTGAACAAATCAAGCAGGAAATAGTTCATGCAGTAGCCCTTGGGCCAGTTCGAACAGGACCAGAGGTAAAGAATGTGCTCTACACTGCAGCCGGGGAGAATGGCCCCACCTGGAGCCTCTGGCAGAAAGAACCTGGGGAAACTCGAGGTCGGCCCCTGGGGTTTTGGAGTCGGGGATACAGAGGATCTGAGGCCCGCTATACTCCAACTGAAAAGGAGATATTGGCAGCATATGAAGGAGTTCGATCTGCTTCGGAGGTGGTCGGTACTGAAGCGCAGCTCCTCCTAGCACCCCGATTGCCGGTACTAGGCTGGATGTTCAAAGGAAGGGTCTCCTCTACACATCATGCAACTGATGCTACATGGAGCAAGTGGGTTGCACTGATTACTCAGCGGGCTCGAATAGGAAACCCCAGTCGCCCAGGAATATTGGAAGTGATTATGGACTGGCCAGAAGGTAAATACTTTGGGATATCATCAGAGGAAGAGGTGACTCGTGCTGAAGAAGCCCCACTGTACAATCAGTTACCAGAGAATGAGAAGAAATATGCCCTGTTCACTGATGGGTCCTGTCGTATTGTGGGGAAGCATCGGAGATGGAAGGCTGCTGTATGGAGTCCTACACGATGAGTTGCAGAAGCTGCTGAGGGAGAAGGTGAATCGAGTCAGTTTGCAGAAGTGAAGGCCATTCAGCTGGCTTTAGACATTGCTGAACGAGAAAAATGGCCGGTTCTCTATCTCTACACTGATTCATGGATGGTAGCAAATGCTCTGTGGGGATGGTTACAGCAATGGAAGCAAAACAACTGGCAGCGCAGAGGCAAACCCATCTGGGCTGCTGCATTGTGGCAAGATATTGCTGCTCGGGTAGAGAACCTGGCTGTAAAGGTACGCCACGTAGATGCTCATGTGCCCAAGAATCGGGCTACTGAAGAACATCAAAACAACCAGCAGGTGGATCAGGCTGCTAAGATTGAAGTAGCTCAGGTGGACCTGGATTGGCAACATAAAGGTGAATTATTTATAGCCCGATGGGCCCATGACACCTCAGGCCATCAAGGTAGAGATGCAACATACAGATGGGCTCGTGATCGAGGGGTGGACCTGACCATGGATGCTGTAGCACAGGTCATTCATGACTGTGAAACATGTGCTGCAATCAAGCAAGCCAAACGGTCAAAGCCTCTTTGGTATGGGGGACGATGGCTGAAATATAAATATGGAGAGGCCTGGCAGATTGATTACATCACACTCCCTCAAACTCGCAATGGCAAGCGCCATGTACTTACAATGGTGGAAGCAACCACCGGATGGCTGGAAACATATCCTGTGCCTCATGCCACCGCCCGGAACACTATCCTGGGCCTTGAAAAGCAAGTTCTATGGCGACACGGCACCCCAGAAAGAATAGAGTCAGACAATGGGACTCATTTCCGAAACAACCTTATAGACACTTGGGCCAAAGAGCATGGTATTGAGTGGGTGTATCACATCCCCTATCATGCACCAGCCTCCGGGAAAGTTGAACGATACAATGGACTGTTAAAGACTACATTAAAAGCAATGGGCGCTGGGACATTCAAAAATTGGGATATGCATTTGGCAAAGGCCACCTGGTTAGTCAATACTAGGGGATCTGCCAACCGAGCTGGACCTGCCCAATCAAACCTGCTACGTACGGTAGATGGGGATAAAGTTCCTGTAGTGCATGTAAGAAATATGCTGGGTAAAATGGTCTGAGCTACTCCTGCCTCAGGAAAAGGCAAACCCATTTGTGGAATTGCTTTTGCTCAGGGACCTGGATATACTTGGTGGGTGATGCAAAAGAACGGAGAGGTCCAGTGTGTACCTCAAGGGGATTTAATACTGGGTGAGAATAGCCCATGAATTGAATTGTACCATGTTAATTACTATATAATACTGTATGTTATCACTATCATGACTACTATATACCCTAGATGAAAATGGCGACTAATTGGAATGCATGGAAAAGAGTGTAACATGAGCATGACATAAATGGTATGGAATAAGGGGTGGATAGATGTCCTGGTTTCAGTTAGAACAGAGTTAATTTTCTTCCTAGTAGCTGGTAGAATGCTATGTTTTGGCTTAGCATGAGAAGAGTGCTGATAACACCCCGATGTTTTAATTGTTGCAGAGCAGTGCTTATACTAAACCAAGGACGTCTCAGCTGCTTGCTCTGTCCTGTCAACAGGCAGGCTGGGGGTGCAGCAAGAGCTGGGAGGGGACAGACCCAGGACAGGTGACCCAAACTAGCCAAAGGGGTATTCCATACCATCTGACGTCATGCTAAACAATATATAGGGGTGGCTAGCCGGGGGAGGGAGGCCGGACTGCTCGGGGTTAGGCTGGGCATCGGTCAGCGGGTGGTGAGCAATTGCATTGTGCATCACTTGTTTGTACATGTTATTATTAGTAGTACTATTATCATCATTGTATTATTATTATTAATATTAGTATTATTATTATTTTCCTGTCTTATTAAACTGTCTTTATCTCAACTCACGGGCTTCACTTTCCATTTCTCTCCCCCGTCCCAGAGAGGGAGGGGGGAGGGTGAGCGAACGGCTGTGTGGTGTTTAGCTGCCGGCCGGGTTAAACCACGACAATAGGTTCGGCCAAACTCAGCAAACCGCTCAGAGAAGCTCGTCACTGGAAATAGGCGGCACTGGAGCTGGAGAGAAGCTAGAGCTGAGAGAAGCGGACCTGCGCACACAACTGCCTCTCGCTGGTAAGCAGCTGCGCATTATGGGGAATCACACGTCCTTAGGAACAAAGACTGTCCTGGTAACCTTACAGCTTATTCTCCTTCTTAACAATTGGACAGTTTATGAGCCTGAAATATGGGACCAAACTGAGGTCAAGGTGCGGGACTCTGCAACTAAAAATGACAAGGTTGCAGTGGGATTGCTCGGCACCCGGCGAGCAATCTCTGAGGCCTTAAAGAGCCCTAGGGAGCCACAATCACAAAGGTGTGGCTTGCCAGATAGTGAGGGAGCTGCGGGCTCCTGTACTGATCCATCTGCTACACCATGGGCCCCTCTGCTGCTACAGCCATCGAAGGCCTTTGCTGTTACGCCCCCTGTTGACCTGGACGTGCCTTTTGACCCAGGCCTCATTGGCCTTGAAAAGGAGATGGATATGTTTTTCTTCGATCCGGGAAGAACAGGATACATAAGGCCTGAAGACCGAGTTGCTTGACAACTTAACGCGAGACATATTGTTCAGAAGCAATGGAAAATGGAGACTTGTTAGTAATCAAGTAAAGGAATGGAAAATGGAGACTGTTAAGTCATGGAACTTAAAGCATTGTTTGTTACCTTTCCTGAGTGTACGTATGTATAGGCATACTCAGGTTTAGTATGTAAAGCAATGTTCTGTATATTTAGAATGTTTGATGTTCATGTGTGAATGTTGGTGGAGCGTAGACTCCCCGCACACCCAGCGCTGTTTACTTGCCTTCTATACCTTTTAGAAATATTTGTTTTATAAATATTACAAAATTCAGATTGAGTTGAGACCTCATTTATAACACTGCCATTCGCAGACACATGTGAGCTGCAGCTCCTGCACTTTGGGCTCTTCATGGACATCTACGTGGCTGCCCTCCTGGGCAATGGCCTCATCCTCACAGTTGTAGCCTGCAACCACCGCCTCCACACCCCCATGTACTTCTTCCTCCTCAACCTCACCCTCCTCAACCTGGGCTCCATCTCCACCACTGTTCCCAAAGCCATGGCCAATTCCCTCTGGGACACCAGGATCATTTCCTATGCAGGTTGTGCTACCCAGGTCTTTTACTTTGTTATGTTTGTAGCAGCAGAGTTTTCTCTTCTCACCATCATGGCCCATGACTGCTACATTGCCATCTGCAAACCCCTGCACTATGGGACAATAATGGACAGCAGAGCTTGTGTCAACATGGCAGAAGCTGCCTGGGGCAGTGCTTTTCTCTATGCTGTGCTGCACACTGCCAATACCTTTTCCCTCCCCCTCTGCCAAGGCAATGCCCTGGACCAGTTCTGTGAAATTCCTCAGATCCTCAATTCTCTTGCTCAGATGCCTTGATCCGGGAAACTGAGCTTGTTGTTTTTACTGCTTGTTCACTTTTTGGGTGTTTCTTTTTCATTTTTTGCTCCTATATGCAGATCTTCAGAGCTGTACTGAGGATGCCCTCTGAGCAGGGTGGACACAAAGCCTTTTCCACGTGCCTCCCTCACCTGGCTGTGGTTTCCCTGTTCATCTGTACTGGATTATTTGCCTACCTAAAACCTCCATCCATGTCCTCCTCCTCCCTGAATCTTTTACTGGTAGTTCAGTACTTAGTTGTACCTCCAGCAGTGAACCCCCTCATCTACAGCATGAGGAACCAGGAGCTGAAGGATGCCCTGTGGAAAGTGATGACTGGACATTTTTCTGTAGCAATAAACCGCCCATCTTCTACATATAGCTAAGGTAACTTCTTACAGCTGCAGACCCAATATATTTTGTGTTTTTTTTTTTTTTTTTTTTTTTTTTTAAAATGTTTAAATGTTTTAAAATTAATTTCCTTTATTCACGATAGAATAAGAAATGCATTTTTTCATCCTCTTCCATTTCAGTATCTACCTGTCTCTTGTGACATCGAAACTTGGTGTGAAGGAGCCAGGCTGTCTGTGTATTTGCATGATAGAAAGGATGTGGCAACAAATTGTTGCCTGAGATCCTCCCTCAGAGACCTGTGGTGGAGTTGCAGGGGCACTTGGCTGTGTGCAGAGGTGCAGGGAAACAGAATCCTGGCACAGCAGCAATGCCTGGGAGCCAAACAGCTTGGTCTGCCCAGAAGTGCTTTCCTTCACCACCCACGTTCTCCTACGGAGCCCTTGTGTTGCTGTGAGGACTGATTGCTCTTGTCATTGCTCACCGTGCTGCTGTGTGGCAGTCCTGTGTCCACAGGCAGGGAGAGGCCAGGGGCACTTCTCTAACACAAACGGCTCCGTACCAGCATCTCCAGCATAAAAGGGGATCTGCTGAGGGCAGTATCTTAAGGCTCAGATCTTCTCCTGGAGCTATTGTCATGGATATTGCAAAGGAGTAGACTTGAAGGAGGCTCCTTCCTTAGCTTATTTCTCTTCTATGAGTCTCTGACTCTGAAGAAGGCCGGCTATCTGTGAGCACCCTCCATGGCCAAGGAATCACTTGTGTGGGAGGCAGTCAGTGGCAGTGCCCCCCACCAGCTGGCTCTGTCTTCCCAGCCTGACCAGCACAGCCCTGCAGAGTGTCCCCATGGCCCTGTGCACCACAGCCCCCTCGCTCTGCAAAGCAGTACCACCAGCTCGGGGGCTGTGGGCAGCATGGGCAGGGGCTGCAGGAATGGCTGCTCAGGCCAGCCCAGATGTGCTGGGCTGGGGCAAGGCTGTGCGGGACATGGGGTGTCCCGGGAGCAGAGCAGGGTGCTGTGTGTGTGCAGTGGTGCTGCCTGAGGAGCCCCATGGCCAGCAGTGTGGTGCTGTGTTGTGCTGGGGAGTGGGGCTAGCCTACAGGGTTGCAGGATGCCTGTGGGAAGGGAATTTCCTGCAGATGGCAGCAGCAGGGACACTGCCACTGACCTCCACTCCTCCATTTGCTGCTTTGGGGCCTTCCCAGCCTGGGCTGCTGGGCTGGGCTGGGCTGGGGAAAGGAGAAGGAGGTGTGGAGAGCTGGGGATTGGCTGAGCTGGGCTGGCCTGCTGGAAGAGACAGGGAGGACCAGCAGAGCAGGGGCTGGGCTGGGCTCTTCTTCTCTGGCAGATGCTGCCCCAGGGGGTCCTAGATCAGCCCCGTGCAACCACCGTTCACAGCACTGGGCTCCAACCCCAGCTCACACAGGCGGTTTCTTTCTTTCTGTGAGAAGAATCCAGAAGTTGTCCCATCTTAAATAAGGGGCCTGCCAGTGGTCAGAGCTGAGCCAATAAGCAATGTTGTCTGTGCTTCTCTGAGAGAATATTTAAGGAAAGGGAAAATAAATAAATAAATAAATAAATAAATAAATAAATAAATAAATAAATGCTGCTACATGGCAGCTGGGAGAGAGGGGAGTGATAAATAGCCAGGTAGTGGCCAAGTGAAGGAGGGGGAGGAGGTGCTCCAGGTGCCAGAGCAGAAGCTCTCTTGCCGCCTGTGGTGAGGACCGTGGTGGAGCAGGATGTCCCCCTGCAGCCCATGGAGTACCACGGTGGAGCAGATCTCCATGCTGCAGTCCATGGAGGAGACCACAGTGGAGCAGGTGGACCTGCACTGATGGAGGCTGCAGTCTGTGGAGAACCCCCACCAGAGCAGATTCCAGGACGGAGCTGTAGCCCATGGAGAGGAGCCCACACAGGAGCAGGTGACCTGGCAGGAGCTGCTGCCCACGGGTGACCAGGTTGGAGCAGTTTGCTCATGATGAATGGAACCTGTGGTTCGGAGCCATATCTGGAGCAGTTCTTGAAGAGCTACTGCCTGTGGGAAGCCCACTCAGGATCAGTTCAGGAAAGACAGCATCCCATGGAAGGGACCCAACCTTAGAGCATGGGCAGAGAGTGACTGAGAAGGAGCGGTGGAGACGAAGTTCTATAGACCACCCATAAGCCACATTCCCCCATTCCTCTGTGCCGCCTAAGTGGAGGAGATAAAAGAGGGTGGATGGGGGGAAGGTGTTTGGGGTTTCTTTCCTTTGTTTCTCACTTTTCTAGCTTGTTAGTAGTAGACAGTAAATTTTAATATCTTCCTACTCTGAGTCTGTTTTGCCCATGATGATAATTATTAAGCGATCTCCCTGTCCTTATCTCAACATTTGAGCCGGTTTCATCATATTTTCTCCCCCTTTCCCTTAGAGGAGGGGGAGTGATGGAGCAGCTGTGATGAAGCTCAGATGCCCACCTGAGTAAAACCACCACAGAAGGCTGCAGAAAGTGGAAGCAAGGACAGGTAACCTGAGAGGAATACAGAGACATTGCCTGAGTAGCCAGGGATCAAGTCAGGAAGGCTAAGGTTATGGTTAAAATTGAACCTAGATAGGAAGTTCAAGGGCAACAAGAAGGGCTTCTATAAGTATGTAAGTGATAAAAGGAAGACTAGGGAAAACATGGACCCTCTCCAGAAGGAAACAGGAGACCTGGTTACCCGGGATGTGGAGAAGGCTGAGGTACTCAATGACTTCTTTGCCTCATTCTTCACTGGAATAGCTCCAGCTACACCATCCAAGTCCCAGAAGGCAAAGGCAGGGACTGAGAGAGAGAAGAACCGCCTACTGTAGAAGAGCAGTTTTGGGAGTATCTGAGGAAACAGAAGGTGCACAAGTCCATGGGACTAGGTGAGATGAATCCCAGAGTCTTGAGGGAACTGGCAGGTGAAGTTGCAAAGCCACTACTCATCATATTTGAAAAGTGGTGGCTGTGCAGTGAAGTTTCTACTGATTGTAACACAGAGAACATAACCCCCACTTTTTAAAAGGGAATGAAAGTAGGCCCAGGGAAGTCTATCCCAGTCAGACCCACCTCTGAGCCCAACAAGATCATGGAACAGATCTTCCTGGAAACTCGGCTAAGGCACATGACGAATAAAGAGGTGATTGGTGACAGCCAACACATCTTCACTAAGGGCAGAGCGTGCCTGACATATCTGTAGGCCTACTGCAATGGTGTTACGGTGTTTGTGGGTAAGAGAAAAGTAACTGACATCATCTACCTGATTTGTGCAAAGTATTTGACACATCCCATGTGGCATTCCTGTCTCTAAATTAGAGAGACATGGATCTGACAGATGGACCGCTCAGTGGATATAAGGAATTGTCTGGATGGTCGCACTCAAAGGGTTGTGGTCAACAGATCAATGTCCAAGTGAAGATCTGTTACGAATGGTGTTCTTCAGGGCTTGGTACTGGGACCGGCACTATTTCACATCTTTGTTGGTGACATGGGCAGTGGGATCGAGTGCACCCTCAGCGAGTTTGCTGATGACAGCAAGCAGTGTGGTGAGGTTGACGTGCTGGAGGGAAGGGGTGTCATCTAGTGGGGCCATGACAGGCTTGAGAGGTGGGCCTGTGTGAAACTCATGAACTTCAACAAGGCTGAGTGTAAAGTCCCACACATGGGTTGAAGCAGTCCTATGCATAAATACAAGCTGGGTGGAGAAGGGAGTGAGAGCAGCCTTGTGGAGAGGGTCCTGGGGGTGTTGGTGCTTGAAAAACTCAACTTGTAGACAATATGAACTTGTAGCCCTGAAAGCAAAATCCTGGGCTGCAGCAGAATAAACATATCCAGAAGGTCAGGGGAGGTGATTCTCACTTTCTCTTCCGCTCTTGTGAGACCCCACTTAACATAGTGGGTTCACCTCTGGGATCCCCAACATGAGAAAGACATGGACCCATTGGAGCAAGTCCAGAGGAGGGCCACAAAAATGATAAGAGGGCTGGAGCATCTCTCCTATGAAGAGGGAGAAGAGGGGAATTAAGAACAGAAGGCCCTGAGAAGAACATAGAGGAACCTTCCAGTAGCTCCAGAGGGCACAAAGGAAAGCTGGAGAGAGAGAATTTATTAGAGGATGTAGTAATAGGACAAGGGGAAATAGCTTTAATCTCAAAGAAGGTAGATTGAGATTAGATATTCAGAAGAAATCATTTACTCTGAGAGTGGTAAGGCACTGGAGGAGGTTGCCCAGAAAGGTTGTTGGATGGTGTCCCATCCCTGGAAGCATTCAAGGCCAGGCTGGATGGGGCTTTGAGCAACCTGATTTTGAGGAAGGTGTCCCTGACACAGCCAGGACAGCTGACCCAAATGGATCAAACAGATGTTCCAGACCATCCAGCACCCCCTGCAGCCCACCACCCTACTACCAAAAGCATCTCTCAGCCTGCAGCAGAGGCGCCTGCTGGCGAAGAGCTGGGGAGAACCTACCAGCAGGATCAGGGAGGGCAGTATGGGTACCAAGTCCTGCCCTGGGGTCCAACACTTCTCGCCACTCTGATCCTGCAGGAGACGTTGCTCTGTGTGAGAGTGCTGGGCAGGCATCCTTGGGTTCCACAGGGGCCCAAGGCTGTAGAAGATGGGTGCTACCAGCGAGTGCATCATGGGGCGTCACACAGAGACACTTTTGCTGGAAACTGCCTGTGGCTGGCAGCACGGAAATGTCTCTGCCAGTAGGAATAGTGTCTAGGGCCTGGGGGTTCTGGCAGCCCCACAGCCTGATCCCAACCCTGTTGGTCCCAAGAAATAACCATTCCCCACTCTTGCATCTTTGAGCTCTACTCCAATTGGTTAGCCTCAGAGAGACACCCCGACATCTGGGCAGGGAAGACTGGATCTGGGACAAAGCCCCCCAGAGGGTTTTAATATAAACATTTGCCAACACAAAGCACAAAAACAGGGGAATACCAAGACAGGAAATACCCATGTGTGTCTGCTGCCTGCTGGAAAAGGGAGACCGTTCCCTGATGCTCACGGCTCTCCCAGCGGCACTGAGCTCTCCTCCCTCCTGGATGCACCCAGCTGCTCGGCAGGGCTGGGCTCTGCTGGCCTGGGGCTCTGGAACCCTTGTGCACTGGGCTCCAGTGACGCATCCTGGGTGTCCTCATGGAGACATGCCAGAGACATCTCTTCAGCATCGTCATAGCACATGTGTACCAGAAAAGGGGACAAGGTGTCTCCCTCGGCTCCAGGGTCCCCAGCACTTCTCCGGGAGCGCAGGCTTCCCCCTGTGAGCATCAAGGCAGGCTGTTGTGGTTGGGCATGTGGGGTGCTCCTCAGGGCTGTACAACACCTTCCCCCTCCTCACCAGCCTGAGGCATTTGGCACATCCACCAGCCTCCTGGAAATATCTCAGGACAGGTTCCCCATGTCAGGAGATCAGGCTCTAAATACTTCATGGATTCTCCTGGCCCTGGGATTGGTGCCTAGGAAGTGGCAGTGCTGCATTGCCCTCTCACCTGTGGCTGTATCCCTGGGCCCAGCTCCTTCCTCTGGTGTCCTGGGCACTTCCCAGTCCCCCTGCCCAGGGACAGGATCCTCCCCAGGGTCAGAAACCTCCCCGGCATCGTCGTAGCCATCCGCTGGGTCACCTCCAGGCAGGACAGGGACATCTGAAAGGAGAGGAGAGGTGGTGGCAGTGAGAAGAGATGTTCTGCAGAGCAGAGGATGGGAGGGTGTGTGGGGACACAGGGCTGACATGCTGCTGGTGTCAGGGCCAAAGCAGAGCCCTCGTCCCTCCAGCTCTGATGGTGGCACTCAGTGGCACTGCTGTCTGTCTGTCTGCAAGAAGGAGAGATGGAGCCCTTCCTCTCCCTCCCCCTCCAATCCCTGGGGCTGGCCCCAGACCATCCTCCTCCTCTCTGTGCCTGGGGTAGGGCTGCAGCTGGGTCAGGGACCCCTCTGACAAGGAACCTGCAGAGAGCTGCAGCAGTTGTAGGATGAGCCCTGCTGCCCTGACTGGTGGTCAGCACTGCTGGGGATGGGCAGCCACAGAGCTGGGACAGAGTGGGGAGGAGACCACCCCTGCTACCCTAGGACAAGCCCATCTCATAGGGGCTCCCAGAGCTGCCCTGGGACAGCCCCTTCGCTCAGCCCTTGGATGTCCCCAGGGTGCAGGGCCAGGCAGAGAGGGGCTGTCCCCTCTGGGATGGGCAGAGCTGGTGGGGGGGAAGCTCCTCTGTGGGGACCAGCACCTGGATGCTCTCCCACAGACCCCATGGCCCAACCATTTCAGGGACCATGGGCAGGAGCTGCAGGGGACAGCCCTGGTCTGGGGCAGGGAGAAAGTGCCCCTTCAGGGACCTGCACCCACCTGAGAGGCTGAACCTCGGCTGCTTCTCCCATGCCAGGCTGTAAGCGATCTCCTCGTACACGGCCTCAGGCAAGGGCTCCCCAGCTCTCCCGGAGCCTGGGGACAGAGGCAGGGCTGGTCTGGGGATGGGCAGAGAGGGACAGGACCCCAATGGGCTCCCCCAGCCCCATTATCGGGGCCAGCAAAGGGCTGTCCCCACAGCACAGCCCCACTGTGTTGTGTTGGCACTGCAGCCACATCCCCAGGGAGGGCAGCATCCCCATGGAGATGGTCTGGGGCAGAGTCAGCCCTGCACCATCCCTTTGGAGACAGCCCTTGTGCCCCTTTGGTCCCTGGGTCACGTCCCAGTGCAGACCCTGCACCAATTCCCTCATTTCCCCTCCCCATGGACCTGCTCCATCTCTGCCCCACACATCAATAGCACAGCCCGTGCCCTGCTGGGGGGTGGCTGACACCACGGTGATGGATCCTGCTGCCCCATGCTCCTCCTGCCAGAGCTGCCCAGAGCACTGCCAGCAGTGCATCTTCCCCTTCTCACCCAGCCCAGCTCTCACATTTCTCTTCTCACCCCAGAACTGATGCCCCAGGGTCTGGGCTCTCTCCACCCCTTGATGTTGGTGCCCCATGGTCTGTCAGTCAGTGGGGCAGCACATGGGGCAGGAGGCAGCACACAGCTCTGTTTCTGTGCCCCAGGACACCAACACCCCCAGCACCCCCAGCCCTGCCAGGAGGCATCTCCCCCCCAGGACCACTGGGGAAGGACCCACCTCTGCGCCGAGCCCTGGCGCTTCGCACCTGCCCAGCCAGGAGGGCCAGGAGCAGGCAGAGGAAGGCCCCCAGGATGATGCAGATGACAACAGGCACTGAGAGTGTGTCACTGTTGGTGGTCGGACGGCCCCGTGGGGGATCTGCATGGGCAGGAACATGGCAGGGGCAGCAAGGGAGAGGTCGGGGGCAGGACATGCCACTCCTGACCACACAAGGCAGCAGGGGCTGGGGGGGACAGGGCTGGGTGATGGGGCAGCTCCCACCCTGCTGGGTACATCACAGACTTCTCCTAGCTCCCAACTTTCTGGGAATCTCACAGCCCAGCAAGGAGCCCCTTCCCCTGGCTGTGGGTCACAGCGTGGCCATATGCAGACCCAGTCCCAGGGGAAGGACAGCTTACCTGCTGGTGGGGAGGATGTTGCTGTCCTGGGTGCAGCTGCAGGGGAGGAGAAGGAGAGCTGGGCTGAGAGGCTAGGGCTGTGGCACCAGGCAGCCTCCCTGGCAGATGGCCTGAAAATTTGCCACCTGAATTGTCCCTCCTGTGGGGCTGGTCAGGGTGGAAGGGACAGGGCCCAGCACCACTGCTCTGGGCTGCTCACAGGACAGTGCAGGCAGCCCAGGGGATGTGCTGGCACATCCAGCCCCACAGAGGCTGCTCCCCACCCACCACCAGCCCCCCACTCTGCAGGGACACGCTTGCTTGGTCCCGCACCACGGCCATGGCAGGATCCAGCAGGGCAGACGCCCAAGCCAGCTCCTTGCCAAGCCCCCAGCCATGTCTCCCAGCCCCACTGCTCACCTGAGCAATGCACAGCCGCATCTGCCTTATGCTGGCAGGCACCGCTGTCCCCTGGCTGGGCCCAGCAGTCCTGCAGAGACAGCTCCGTCCCCCTGCACTCCATCAACCACATGGGGCCCGTCCCCTCTCCAGCAGCAGCCTCGCCCAGGGCATAGACCGCGGGGCCACAGCCCAGCTGCCTGCACGCCACCTTGGCGTCCCACATGTCCCAGGCATTGTCACACAGCGTCCCCCAGGTGCCACGGTGCCAGATCTCCACTCTGCCCGAGCAGCCGTCCTTGCTTCCCACGGCGCGGATCTTCTCCCTGTCTGGGGAGGCAGAGACCTCCCATGGCACCGGGACAGCTGGGACAGCCCTGCCAGGTGAGGGGGGATGCGCAGGGGCAGCTCCCTACCTGTGCACCTGGTGGAGTTGGGGCATGCAGCCACCTGCGGCCTTTCTGTCCATGTCCCAAAGGAAAGAGAAGTTGGGCTGAAAAGTGCTGCTCTAGGGGTCGTGCAGAAGAGAGCAGAGCTGACCTCTGCTCTCACGTCCCTGTGCTGCCTGGGTCAGGGCAGCAGCAGAACCGCGTTCATTCTGGGGACATGCACGGATGGAACTGAGTGCGCATCCCCACAGGGTCGCTGGTTCACAGACCAGCAGGAGGCTGTCCATAGAGGGGAAACTCCTGCCCATGCCCACATAGTCTCCTCTGAGACCTTGCCTGGAGATGCCTCTGCCTCTCCCAGAGGCAGATGGCAGCCCAGCTGTTGACTGCTGCTGGTATGCATGGGTGGCTCCGAGAGCTGAAGTCACCTTTGTGCCACCAGCAGCAACAGGGCCTAATGCAGGAAGTCAAAGCCCCTCTGGGTTCCTTCTCTGCATTTCACCATACCCAGCGGGGAGCAGGACCTGGTGCCTTGATGGCTCAGATTTACCTTTGCAGGTGATGTGGGTCTCTTCTCGGAGGTCATCACATGACTGCAGATTCCAGGGAGCAGAGGGACACTGCCAGAAGGAGCTGCTGCTCTTCCCACACTCCACGTGATCCAGCCATGCGGTGCCAGACAGCTTGGCATAGTTAGAATCTGTTTCCAGTTCCCCTTCGTTCCCGCAGCCCAGCTCCTTGCACACCAGTGACACCGTCTCCGTGGTCATGGAGTTGGAGCAAACGCTGCCCCACGTCCCGTTGTAGAAAACCTGCAGGCGCCCGGAGCAGCCGTCACTGTTCTCCAGCCTCAGGGCCATGAAGTCTAGAAGGAGGAAAGGCCCCAGGGACGTCCTTGGATGTCAGCCACTGATGGCCTTGGCCGTACCTGGCTCTACCCTCACCCCAGCCTCACTGGCCCCAGCTCCCAGAAACACTCTCCCAGCACAGACCTGAGCAGACGACTCCCGCGTCCTCCTTGTGCCCGCAGCTGTGCTGCCCCCAGGCCTTGGCAGGGCAGTCCCAGAGAGCAGCTTCGGCCCCGGAGCAGTTGACGCCATCCAGCCAGATCTGCCCGGAGCCCTCCCCAAACTGAGCAGAGCCCGCTGCCTCCAGGGCCCCTCCGCAGCCCAGCTGGTGGCAAACGACGGCGGCGTCGGCCAGGTCCCAGGCGTCGTCGCAGACGGTGCCCCAGCGCCCCTGGTAGTAGATCTCCACTCTCCCGGCACAGCGCCTGGCCCTGTCCACCAGCCGGACCCGCCGGCTCTCTGCAGCAGGGAGAACCCCGGCCGTCAGGGGCTGGCTGCCCTCCCGGCCTCATACTTTGGGGACGTGCAGCACCACTCACCCCGGCACACGGCACCCACGTCCTCCATGACCCCTGCTGCCGGTGTGCTCTGAGGCAGGGAGGTGTTGCAGAGGCTCAGGTCAGCCTCGTGCCCTGCACACTGCACCCCACGCAGCCCCACAGGTCCTCGTCCTCGCTCGGCCCTCACGGGGGTGTAGGCTGCCTCTGCCTCTCCGCACTGCAGCTGCCGGCACACCACGCTGGCCTTCTGCATGTCCCACTGCTCATCCAGGACTCTGCCCCACGTCCCGTGCTGGAAGACCTCCACGCGCCCGTCGCACCGGCTCCCTCCACCCACCAACCGTACGGACATGTGGCAAGCCGGGCCTGGTGAGAGGAGAAATTCAGCCAGGCACTGCCATGGGGTGCAAAGCTGTGGGTGGCCGTGTCACACACCAGGGGCAAATGGACTTTGCAGCACTGCCCAGCACTCACCTGAGCAAATGACAGCAGCAGCGTTCTCCTGGGAGCACGGCGAGGCACCCAGGGCAGTCACCGGGCACTGCCCCAGGTGGGCTTCAGTCCCGTCACAGTGGAACGAGTCTCTCCAGACGGGGCCGGTTCCTCTCCCAAAATGCCCTCCTCCAGGAATGGACTCAGCAAAGCCACAGCCGAGGTGCCGACAGAGAACGTGGGCGTCCGAGAGGTCCCAGCGGGAGGCACACAGGGTCCCCCACGTCCCCAGCACCTCCACCTCCACCCTGCCCTCACATGCTGTGCTGCCATTCACCAGCCTGAACCTGGTGTACTCTGGGGACAAAGGAGGGTGAGAGAGGCCACATTTGTGCTCTTGCTCCCACAGGAGCTGCAGGAGAGGCCAAAGGGACAGCGTGCCTTTCTCCTCCTGCAGCACTCTAATTTTAGGGCTACAGACAACCACCTCACCCCACCTGTCCCCCACCCAGCACAGCCCAGTGCCCACCCTGCTCTCCTGCCCCCACCACAACCCCAGTGGGCATCATCCCACCGCGAGTCCTTACGTGTGCAGGTGACATGAGTGCCATTGCGGTGGGTGCAGGCCTTGTCCTTGGAGGTCCCCATGGGGCAGAAGAGGGTGGTGGATTCATTCCCCACACACTGCAGCTCTCTGTCCCAGACAGGACCGGCCCCTTCTCCCAGGTGAGCTGCCCCATGGACAGACAGGGCTGTGCCACACTGCAGCTCCCTGCACACCACCTCGGCAGCTTTGGCACCAAAGTGGGAGTGACAGACAGCTTTCCACTGGTCCCTGTCGTAGACCTCCACACTTCCTGAGCAGGGGCTGTCCCCTCCGACCAGCCGCACAAATCCTGGAGCAACCAAGGAGACCTGTGAGTTCCCAGAGCCCTCTGGCACTTCCATGCCCACCTCCATCTCATCCCAGAGGTGGCCACACACAGAGCCCCACGGCCAGCTCAGCAGCTCTCACTGGGTGCTGATGGCAGAAGAGGTCAGGGCCCCCCCCCGCTGATTCTCAGAATCCTGCCCAGCACCCATGGGCTGCCCTCTCTCCCAGCCCCCAGCCACAGGCACCGCTCAGACAAACTGCTGCTGCCTGGAGCCCCTGGGCAGCCTAGCCCCAGACCCAGCACCGCAGCACCCAGAGCACATGGGCCCAGGGAACTGAGCCCAGGCACTGGGGGCTGCTGCAGCCTGCTCTGCCCCACCGGGCTCATGCCAGGCTGAGGAACCCCTTGGAGCTGCCAGAAAAATCCCCTGATTCCAGGGGTTGCTGGGGCTCCTGGGGAGCTGCTGTTAGATGGGGCACATCTGGGGAACAGGAAAGCGGGGTCCTCAGGCTGGGACAGTGTGTGGTGCCAGGAATGCCTGTCCCCAGCCACCAGCCACACATGGAGCAAAAGAGTAGACAGAGAGCAGCCCTGGGCTGACATGAGCTCCCGGGATGAGGGCAGGCACCAAGGAGAGCCAGGAGGTGCTGGCACAGCCCCTGGGGCACAGGGTAGGCAGGAGAGGCTGGGCAGCGGATCAGCATGTCCTGGGGGGCCGTGTCCCTAGGGGCTGCCTCTCATGGGGTGACCCCAGGACAGGAACAAGGTACTGCCTCCCACCCTGCTCCTCTGCCCAAGCCCAGTGCTCCTGCCCTCTGAGCAGCCCCTCTGCTTTGGCCACAGTTCTCTTGTCTGCTGGGGGTACAACCCAAAAGTCCTGGGCCATTGCACGCCCTTCCCTGAGGCTGCTGGTGGCTGGGGAGCTGCTCTAGATTCCCCTGGCATAGGGACCAGCCTGCCAGACAGGGCCTGGTCGAATGGAGGAGAAAGATGGGAACCAGGCAACACAATGGGGAAGGGTGAGGGCTTTCCTCTCCCAGCCCCGGGCACCTCCTCAGGCTTGGCTGCTCCAGCCTCATGACCAGGCTGGGTGTGCTCCCACTGGGCTTTCCCCAGGGACAAGGGACACCAGCAGTGACAGACCCAGCTCAGAGTGCAACTTGACACACAGAGCCATGTTCTGGTGTCCACTTGTTGCTTCCTGAGGTCCCAGCCAGGTCCCTTAGGAGTCTCCTCATCCCAGAGGTAGGGAACAAGTTCAGTCCTTACCTGAACATGTCGCTCCAGCGTCCTCAGTGTGATCGCAGTCTGTTTGACCCCAGCCATTGTGTGTGCAGTCAGACAGGGCAGACTCAGTGCCATTACAGTGAACATCATCCATCCAAATGGAACCAGATCCTGGTCCGAACTGTGCGTACAGAGGAGCTTCAAGAGCAACCCCACAGCCCAGCTGCCTACAAACCACTGCAGCATCGGTCATGTCCCATTGGTCACTGCACACGGTCCCCCACTGGCCCTGGTGTTTCACCTCCACTCTTCCAGCACAGTGCTTACCGCCATCCGCCAGCCTCACCTCTGCAGTCCCTTCAAAGACCAACACAGGAAGGGTCAGGAGAGGTTTGAGCCCCACAAAGTGGGTCTGTGAGTGCTCACTCTGCTGCATCAGACAGAGTCACAGGCCCCAGGGTGTGATCCCTGTCCCTACAGGGTATCCCATGTGGTGGTGCATGTCCCTCCTCTCCGTTGTGGCAGAGCTGGGCTGACAGTGCACAGCTCTATCCCTCCTGGGACATCCACTGCCCCACCGCCCTCAGCACCTCCTCCAATCCCAGTGGCTCCCTGCCCCTGCCCATACCCACCCACACACCACCCCCTCAGTCCTGCACAGGGCTCCCACTCCTCCCCAGCCCAGCACCCTCTGAAAAGCTACATGGCCCTAGACCCATACTTCTATCTGTCCATCAGCTGCCCCAGGAACTTCCAAAACACACCAAAACCTCTGGGGCTTCCTCTCTGTCCAGGGGGCACCGAGTCAAACACAAGGTTCTTCCCCAGCCTGCATCCCCTCTTCATCCTTGCTTTCAGCCCAGCCTCTGCACTTGGCCAGGGCACCAGGAAGGACACCTCCCTGTCACCTCTGGATGCACACGCCCCAGTCCACTTCTCTCTATGGAGTACAACCTGTCCTCTTGGGGTCAGGGTGTCCTCAGATCCCAGGGGCAGGGAGTGGCACACAACCCCGCTGGGGCACCCCAGACAATAGATGTGCCCTGGAGATCACTAAGGGCCACTGCCACCACCTGGGCCCCCTCCAGCTCCAGAGGTAAAGTCCTGGGGAACAAGGGGTCTCAAAAGGGTACCTTAAGGACAAGGAGTCCGGCAATGCAGACAGGCATGGTCTGCCATAATCCTGGGAGCTGTGCAAATGGTTTACCCTCTCCCACCCAGAGAGGCATAGATTAAAGCACAGGGATGAGAGACAGAGAAGCTTCTGCCTCTCATTTCAGTGGTGCCTGCAAAGCAACCCCACTCCCAGAGGCATCGCAATGACCCCACTGCTGCCTGCTGGCCACACGCTGTTGAACAAAGCAGCTGGCACTTACCTCTGCAAGGCTGCACCCAGAGGAACAGCCACAGCACCCAAGGGGACAGGAGTCCCTCTGTCCCCATCCTGAGGCTCCTGATCTGACAGCACAGACCTGCTGCTGGAGCTCCTGGGGACCCAAGAGGCAGTGGAGGTGGTGGGAGGGCAATATATCTGTACAGATGCTGTCCCAGCTGCAGGAGGAGCCAATCGAAGCAGCAGGCACCTTTTTCGACATTATCGGCACTTATCTCCCCTCCGACGCAGCCCAGCTCTCCAATGAACTTCTCCAGCGCTCTTCATGACCATATATGAGGGACAGCTCCGCTGCGGGTCTCACGTCACTGCGGTGGGACATCATCGTGGGGTAGGGCTGGGTGTGGGGGCAGATGGCTCTGACACCCCTTGCAGCCTGCTGTGGGAGCACGGAGCATCACCTAAGCTGTAGCATCCAAGAGCCCAAGGTGCAATTGTCCGGCCATCCTTGTGCCATGGGATCCATGGGGCTGGTCCTGCAGCGGGGCTGTGTCAGGCTGGGAAGGGACCAGCCCCTGCCCCTGCTACAGCCCCCGCTGTGCTGGCAGCAGCAACTGGGAAAGGCCCTTGGGCAGGGCCAGAGCCCCATTATGGGGGTGCTGCCTGTCCCGTCCCTCCCCAGGGAGCCTCCTGTGGGGTCCCGGCAGCAGCCAGAGCTGGTCCAGGGCCTGCCCTGGCAGCAGAGCTGCAGCCCAGAGCCTCAGGCGTCTCCCTGGCTCTCAGCGTGTCACCCAGGGGCCGTTATTCCCCGCGGCGGGTCGGGAGCTGGAGCCTGCCTGCCACTGCAGGTGCACAAACCGCAGCCCACGTGACATGGCGCCCGGGCAGGAAGACGGTGGTTTCCTCCTGGCCCCGTGCCCAGGCATGGCCCTGCGGTGCCTCCCAGCCTCCTCACAGCTCCAAGCCTGGCAGAGTCCAAGAAGTGTTGGGACAATGCTCTCAGAAGTATAGTTTCATATATATATATATAATTTTAAATAAATAAATATATACAATATATACATATAAAAATATATATTTTACTAATATATTATATCATATCATATCATATTGTATTATAATACGTTATATTTATTGTTATGTTGTGCTGTGTTATTATATATTATATATTATATACTATATACTATATAATGTATACTATATACTATATACTATATATTATATAGTATATATTGTACATTGTATAATAAAATATATAATAATATATAGTATATTATTATATTATATTATATTCATTATATATTGTAATATTATATATAGTATTATATAGTATGATATATAATTTATTATATAATATAATAATATATAATATATATCATACAATATTATATTATATATAATATAATGCATATTATATATTTGTATGATATATATAATATATAATATATAATATATAATATATAATATATAATATATAATATATAATATATAATATATAATATATAATATATAATATATAATATATAATATATAATATATATTTATTTTTTGGTTTTCTTTTTATTTTATTTAAATAATATATATTACATTGTATTAAATATCATGTTATGAGTTTTTATACATATCATACATATAGTGTTTAATATATGTATATTTATAAATATATACATATATTTTATTTTTTATATTTTTGATATAAATATTTTATAGTTTTTTAGATAAATATAATTTATTTTTATTCTGAAGGCTGAAGTTGGACTCACTGATCTTCAATTATTTCCAGTGCAGGATATTTCAAAATTCTGTTCAACCCAGCTCCAGGTAATGCCATAGCATCTTCACTTGCCATGGGCCTGTTCCTGGCCTGTATTCAGACAGCAATGACCTCACAAACACCTACACAATTCTTGGTCTGCCAGCTCCTCAGGCACCAGTGGCCTCACAGGTACAATGCATGGGCCTTGCCCTGACCTATCAGCTACTTGATCACCAATGAGCTCCCCACAGACCCACACAAGCCATGTGCTTATGCCTGGCCTCCTGGCTTCTCAGGCACCAGGGTCCTCCCAGCATCTAGCACAGGCCATGTTTGCTCTCGGCCTGTCAGCTACTCAGGCACCACTGGCATCGCAGGAACATTCACCTGCCATGGGCCTGCTCGTGGCCTATCAGATCTTCAGCTGACAGTGACCTCATAAGCACAGATGATCTATTGGAAGATGTCAGAGTCCCTGCCCATGACAGGGGGTGGGTGCTCATGCTCTGCTGGCTGTTGACCAACATCCCCAGGTGCTTTTCTGTTGGCATCTGTCCAGCCACTCTTCCCCCAGCCTATGCTGCATAGGATTGTTATGATCCAAGTGCAGAAGCTGGCACTTAATCATTGTTGAATGTCATGTGATTGGACTCAGTCCATCAATCTAGCCTTTCCAGATGCCTCTGAAAAGCTTTCCTTCCTCAAGAAGACCAACTGTCCCAACTAACTTGTTATCATTTGCAAATGTACTAAGGGTGTACTTGATCCTCTCAGTCAGATCATCCATCAAAATAGTAAACAAAGCTGGACCCAGTACAGAGGCCTGGGGAAGGCCACCCACGACCATCCACCAACTGGATTGATCTCTCTTCACTCAGACTCTTTGAGCATGGCCATCCAGACAGTTCTTCAGCCAGCAAACTGTACACCTGTCCAAGCCATGAGCAGATGGATGGGTTGTCATTCTGCAGGGCTGCTGCTGCTGAGTCCATACTGATAAGATGTAGCTCCTTCTATTAGGCTTTTTGTGGTGCCCTGTGCTCAGTCCTTTCAAACCAACTAAGCATGAATCTGGTGCTTGTGATGAGCTGGTTCTCAGCTCATGTTCCAGTTACTTGCTAGCATGTATCATTGTTGTTGAGTTTGTACAACACTGGCATTCTTGCATTCCCTTTTGTCTCTGTTTGCTTGAGTCTGCATTGTCAATGGTAGTTCAGGAATACGGGAGGGGTGGCTGCGGGGAAGCATGAGGTTGCATCTGTCATGGTGGGACCTCGGTCAGCATTCACAGTGCAGTGACTCAAGCTGTGACACAGACAGAAATTCTGTCCTTTGAGGGAATCCCAAAGGTAATTCCTTCTTAAAGGGTGATGCCATCCTGAGTCGTGTCCTGTGCAGCATCTTTCAAATGGTTGATATAAGTTTCTCCTCAGAAGAAAGTCCCTATCATGAGGGGCTGTCTAGAGCTGGGCTCCTCTCCACAGTTCTGACACAGAGTCTTTTCTTGCAGGGGCTCTCCAAGGGCTGCAGCCTCCTTCAGGCCACATCCACCTGCTCCCACATAGGGTCTTCCATCAGCTGCAGTGTGGAGATCTGCTCCAACATGGTGCACCACAGGTCTCATGGAGAACTTCTCCAGCACCTGGAGCACCACCTCACCCTCTTTCTTCACTGACCTTGGTGTCTGCAGAGTTGTTTTCTCTCTCAGTTTCTCAATCTTCTCTCCCAGCTATTCCCTCATGTCATTTTCAACCCCTTTCTTTAAAAAGCTCTCACAGATGTACAAACAGCATTACTCATTGGCTGAGTTTGGCCAGCAGCATGTCCCCTTTGGAGCCAGCTGGAAGTGGCTCTTCTCTAAGAAGGGGCAGCTTCTGGACTCTCCTCACAGACACCAGCCCTGCAGCTGCCCCCTGCTACAAAACCCTTTCCATGTAAGTCCAATACAACCTCCCACCCGCAAAGTAAAAACAGAGCCCAGACAAGCAGCAGCAGACCCATGAGCTGGCAATGGCAAGGCATATAAAGGCCTTCTAGCAGAGGCAAACCCTGGGAGAACTGCTCAGAGCTTTTTTGGCTCTGCCCTCCATGGATGAGATAAAACAAGGAGGGTTTTGGCACGGGGTGAGCTGTTCCTCACTTGTGCTTAGGTGGGAGGTTAGAAACCAGCCCAGGTGTTTGTACCAAACCCAACACACCCACACACATCCCAGAGCAACAGGGACTGCACTACCACAGGCCACCTCTGCACAGCTGTGCATTTCCCTACAGGACACATTGGGTGACACACACCTTGGACATTCCAGGACCAAGGGGCCTCTGCAGAGATACTGGAGCTTGGCTCAGGGCATGTGCTAACTCTGCTCTGGGCTGGAAAGATCCCCAAAGTGCTCAGTGCAGTATTTCCAGCCCGTAGAATTCAAGTAATAGTCAAACAAGCTTTGAGGATGTGCCCCAACACACACCTGTACAGCCATGGGCCTCCTGCTGCCTCCTCAGACCCTGAATCACAGCTGATCTCAGCAGAACATCCCCACCCATCGCCTTCTTGAGTCCTGTGACCTGCCCACATCCATGTCACCTCACCTGCCTTCTCCAAGACCAAGTGATTGCTGCAGGACCTCTCAAGCTCTGCCCAGCCTCATGAGGTCAGACTGCTTCAGTTAGGTGTCTAGATTACAGGAATGCAGGATTTGGGGCTTAGGTGTTCAGGTTAGGGTTTAGGGATTAGATTTTGCCTTCCAGGGTTAGTGTTTGGGCAGAGTATTAGAGGGAGGCCTGTGTTTACTGCTTTGGGTTCCAGTCTGTCTGTAGTGTAGAGACTATGTTATTTGTTGGAATTTTCGTCAGGACTCTGTTGAGGAATCATGTCATGGAATTCAGTGCTAAGGATGAAAGGCTGAGGAATAGGGTGAGAAATGAGCTAAGAGTGTATGGTAAGGCCTTATGGGTTTGGGACTTGGCTAACCCATGCTAGGTGAGGTTTGAGGTTAGGGGTAAGAGTAGTGGATTCCTTGCAGAGAGAGGGATAGCATTTAGATGTCGGGTTAGGGCTTACGGTTACTGCTTAGAAATATTGCCAGGGCTTGGCGTGGATGTTTTCCTAGTAAGTGTTGCAGCTCACAGCCTTACCTGAACCCCTCTCACCTCTTCCAGATCTTTCCTTTCTGTTAGCCAAACCCCTCTTGTCTCCACCAGATTTCCCACCTTCATTCTCCCAGCTTTCCCCTGTCCTCACAAAATACGTCACCCTGTTGGGGGCAGCTCTCTGATGGCCTTTTTGACCTCGGAGGCTCTGCCTCCCTGCTGTTCGCCAGCCAGGTGCTGGGACACAAGTGACCTCACAGCCAGCATCCACAGGGCTACAAGGAGCTGTTGTGCTCAGGAGGCCTCTTCCCAGCCCACTCCCCCCAGGAGCAGTGGGTGCAGGGGATGCCCTGCACAATCCTGCAGGTACTCTGCCTGCCAGCCAGTTCCTGCTTCAGAAGGCCTCCCACACATCCAGACTCACGTTTCTCCCTTTGGACCTTCAGCTCCTCCAGGATTGCTTTAGAGGAAATTGCCACCTTTGTATGGACAAGTGAATCAAGCACTGAATGTGTGTTTAAGAGAAACATCAAGAACTTGTCAGAAAAATTTTGTAAGAGCTGAAAAATTCCTTCAGGTCGATTCTCAGGGGATATCCCTCTAAGGGAAATGAAACCAAGAAACCGTTTGTCCCAGAGGAAATGATGGCACCCATAGTTTATAGTCTATGGCACTTGTGCTCACATAGGTCCATCTCACTGCACCAATACTATTGTCAGTCTCATATCACAGAATCACAGAATTTGTAGGTTGGAAGAGACCTCAAGATCATCGAGTCCAACCTTTGACCTAACACTAACAGTCCCCACTAAACCATATCCCTAAGCTCTACATCTAAACGTCTTTTAAAGACTTCCAGGGATGGTGACTCCACCACTTCCCTAGGCAGCCTGTTCCAGTGTCTAACAACCCTTTCAGTAAAGAAGTTCTTCCTAACATCTAACCTAAAACTCCCCTGGCGCAACTTAAACCCATTCCCCCTCTTTCTGTCACCAGGCACGTGGGAGAACAGGCCAACCCCCACCTCACTACAGCCTCCTTTAAGGTACCTGTAGAGAGCGATAAGGTCACCCCTGAGCCTCCTCTTCTCCAGGCTGAACAAGCCCAGCTCCTTCAGCCGCTCCTCGTAGGACTTGTTCTCCAGGCCCCTCACCAGCTTCGTTGCCCTCCTCTGGACCCGCTCAAGCACCTCGATGTCCTTCTTGTAGCGAGGGGCCCAAAACTGAACACAGTACTCGAGGTGCGGCCTCACCAGAGCCGAGTACAGGGGGACGATCACCTCCCTAGCCCTGCTGGTCACACTGTTTCTGATACAAGCCAGGATGCTGTTGGCCTTCTTGGCCACCTGAGCACACTGCTGGCTCATATCCAGCCGACTGTCCACCATCACTCCCAGGTCCTTCTCTGCCTGGCAGCTCTCCAACCACTCATCTCCCAGCCTGTAGCTCTGCTTGGGGTTGTTGCGCCCCAGGTGCAGGACCCGGCACTTGGCCTTATTGAACTTCATACAGTTGACCTCAGCCCATCGGTGCAGCCTATCCAGATCCTCCTGCAGAGCTTTCCTACCCTCGAGCAGATCGACACACGCACCTAACTTGGTGTCATCTGCAAACTTACTGAGGGTGCACTCAATGCCCTCGTCCAGATCATTGATGAAGATATTGTGAGGAATGTTTTAACAATTCGTGTCCATAAAGAAAAGTCCTGTCTGCTTCTGCTTCTGTCTGCTTCGGGGACCTGCAATGGCAGCCAGATTCCTGAACCACAGATGCAGTGGGTCCCAGTCTCCCCCTCATTCTAGTCAATTTATCACGTCTTCAGAAAATACTCCTCAAATTCTTGAGCTTGTTTGCTTTTGTTATTCCGGATTTCTATTCCTAGCAGTTACAGCCTTTTTCCTGTTGTTTTGGCTATCGGTGTGACTGTCTCTGTCAATAGTTGGTAGGGAATGTTCTAATCACTTGTGAAGTGTCAATAAGAAAGCTATTTGTGTTTGTATGACTTCTTTGATGTCCAGGAGCCTCAGAATAGCTGATAACAACCAGTGACTGTTATGGAACACTATGCAGGCCTCTGATATCTGGCCAGATATCCAAGGAAGCTGAAGGACGGCTAGGAGACAAGACCTGCAGGGGATGCTGTATAAACTTAACACGGTGCCAAAGGAGTAAAAAGGGGAAGGACAAGAAAAAAACTTGAAGAGGAAGACTACTAGCCTTCAGCATGAAAGACCCCCAGAGGGACCACCAGAGACTGATGCGCATGCTCCAGTAGGAGGGACTGGACCCCGGAAGCTAATTATAATAACCTATTTTTTTTAGAAGTAGTAATGAATATGTATTAGTCTAGGAGTATAAAAATCAGCTACTTGATGTGGCTGGTGTGCGTCCTGGTGGAGCGGAGACTCCCGGTGCACCCAGCGCTGTTTGCTTACCTCTATTCTCTTAATAAATCCTTTTTTCTTATTTAAACCTATTTTGAAGACTGAGCCATTTTTAACAATTTGGGGGCTCGTCCGGGATGGCTATGGTTCCTGAACCCCGATTTGATCTAGGAGAGGCGCCCCACCATTTGGTGGCTCCTGTTTGAGTCGGGTCGGGACTAATGCCATCCTGAACCTGAATAAAGGTAAGCAAAGAATTTGATTTTTTGAGCTCCCTTGCCGGCTGCATTGTTGGTCGTTTTTTTCCCGTAATTCTGCGCGCGAAGATCCGGACGAAGACGATGGAGTCGTAAGTGTTTGCGGATACCGTTCGGTTGGGTAAAGGTGCGGTTGCTAGTGTTTGTGTGTGAGAGTGTAACTGAGACTTCTAACGTCAGTGTGGAGGTCTTTTTTTTTGTTGTTTTCTCACCGGTTCTAATCTCCTGGAGGGGGGCTTAGCCGGTGAAAGGATTGATTCTATAGAAGTGGTTCCTATAGAATTCGGGGATACGTGGGTGGGTGACAGGTCCTAAACCCCCTGCAAGACACTCTCACTGAGGGCAACCAAGGGCTGTGGGAATTGCCACTATTAAAATTCCCAGATGGGTCAGAAAAAATCAAGGACCAAGGACTGAGAAGGGAGCAAATTACCAGATATACCACCAGAAAGTCCATTAGGAATAATGATTGGAAACTGGAACAATAGGGGCCCCAGAAAAATTAAAAAGAGTAAATTAAAAATGACCCAGTATTATATGATAGAATGACCAAAAGAACTCTTAACACCCCATGTATTTTGATCCACGGAGGACGGGGTCTGTCAGGTTTTGAACATTAATAGTAGAATACCCGTGGATCCGGAAAAGAGCAAGCTGAAATATTGGAATTAGAAATTAGAGAGCAATTGATTAAGAACGAATTTGTGCCTGTGCTGCACTTATACCTCCAGATAACAGGAGCCTCTCAGACCCCGAGAACCAGTTCTAAAACAACCTCATGGTTCGGACTTTAATCAAGGGGTCTGAGATAAGGAGGACTGTTCACAAAGGGACAGGTTATGCATATGTATAGGAATGTTCATGTATATGTAACTCTTTGCTAGATATAACCAAAGCAAGTTGCCACGTTAGGCGTGCACGACTTTGGTGGGACTACCCGCCCCGTGCCGCCCAGAACTGAGTAAACGTACCTACTTTACAATCTTACTGATCGTGGAGTCAGCTTTCTGTGAGTCATTTTGTCATCTTTCTGTGAGCTAGGCAGGAGATACTCTGCTCGGCTGCGGGATCAGCTGCGGAGCGGACGCCCCTAGGTGCACCCCGAGTGTTTTGCTCGGAGGGGACTCCACTCTCAGCTGCTCACCACAGGAGCAAAGATCTCCTGAAACTGCAGACAAACGGTATGTTTTCAGCTGCTGGAGGGATACTAACTGGAGTGTTAATAATTGTATGTGTTATTTTTAAATGTCCAGGTATTTTGTGTTGAAAGTATTTGTGTAAGTGCAAGGGTTTGAAACAAAGTGTTACAAGTCACTTCACGAAGAACACAGTCAGAGACAATACTTGTTGGATTGGTTAACATTCTAAATTATATTCTTGTGGTGTGAATGAGGTGTGCTAGAGGCCTCTCTGTGTGATTACTGTGTGAGTGAGCGAGTACAGAGTTCTGATCCGTATTCTCCGCAAAGGGAGTGGGCGGAGACGAACGAAGTGAAAAAGTTTTATCCAAGTTTTGAGTGGTGGTGCCTAATATATGGGCCTGGCGGTGTATCTTGTGATCCTATTTTTGCTCTTAAATGCTTTGAGTGTGACAGTGAAAACGGGGGAGCCTGGAGCGGCGCCGGGAGATCGCAGCGGCACTGGGCGACCCGAGAGACACGGAGAGACCTGACAGAAGCCGGAAAACGCGGGAAATTGAAGTAATCGTGGTGAGACACGGGACATCCGAGATCGAGTTGCTACGGGAGACCAGAGGCGTCGGTGGACAACGGCAGCCGACCCTCACCCTCACCGTGTGGCAAGTTGGTACATAGCAGCGGGGCGGAGATCAGGACCCTGCAGCCTGTCTGACGTAACCATGGAGGCAGCAGCGGCTGTGCTGCTTCTCTCTAGCATTCTTTTTATGAGAGGTTTATCTTGCAATGCAAAAAAAGACTATTCGTCCCCAGATCGGTGTTATAACTGTTATAACTATGTTTCTGGATAACATTCCGTGGGGTTGCCACATTCTACGGATTACTAATGACGATTTAGCTCTATTGTGGGGCAGGAGTACAGAGACGCAGATTACACTGCCAAATGACCACCGGCAGGCTCTTTCACAAATAGCTTCTAAGGTTGCAGCTGGCACTGCCTGCAGCCGTATAGCAGACGTTACACTCTCTTTCCTAACTAGTAATCATGTGTCTCATCCATTTGTGGTGGATGGTCAGTGGCAAAAAGAAAAGGGAGAAGGGGGCTGACTGATTCATTTCTTTGGTAGTTCGGGCTTGAGCCCTGGGAATTTGGTAAGAAGGGGGAGAGCGAGTTTATTTAGGCATCAATACCATTTAAACCCCCATATTGACAGATACACAGGAGTGATTCCTTGTTTTGTATGGGCTTACTAACAAAGTGCATGAGAAAAATTCGGTCCTGTTGAAATGTAAATTTTTGTGGGAAAGGTGATAATATTTGTCTAGAAGACTGGAGGCTGCGTGCTTCAGCTGTTTTCCTGAAGTTCCGTGGATTTATGATTGAAACTGGGCACAGAAAGCAAGGGGACTTTCACTAAGTATTGCAATCAGTGGTGCCACTATATAAACTAAATGGCCGCTTTATAGATCAATGGACTATAACACTATCTTGCAATTAATGTTGTTTTTGAGGAGAGAAGGAAAATAGGATTAAATGTCTCATACTGATATGTTGTTTCAGCATCTTAGAGGAAAAGAGTGGAATTAAGTTGGCCCCTGACTGAGCCTTTGGTGTTGGCATGAGAAAAGTACAGGCTGGAGACAGATAAAGGAAGGGTTAAAAGAGTTGCTGAAGGTGTTAAAGGTGTGGCATGTAGTGTTTAACAGAGCTGTTTGAAGTTGAATGAGCAGGGGAAGAGGATGTAGGAATGTTAATAGTTCTGCCTCAACAGGAGGCTGTGATCCCAAAATCACCGGTGAGAGCCCTTTGGGGCAGAGGGACCATGATGGGTGCGAGAGAGTTGTCATGGACACAGAAAAGCAACGAACTCTTAAAACAACCTGAGTTTATGAGTGATCTCAGATTGCCAATGGGACCACTCAGGGAACTGTTGACAATTGCATTCCCCTGACCGGCCCCACGCTGAGACTGTAGTCACCCCGGAAATAATGAACGGTAAATACCAAAATCTGGTTAAATTGGGAATTGAGAATCTGTTCCAACAAGATCCAAAAGAAACCCCTATGGAATTTTTGACTGACTCTGGAATGCAATGGAAAACAAAACAAAACAAACAAACGAAACTGGAGAAAATAGGGGCTAAATTAGAACAAGGAAAATGGACTCTGTCAGACAGATGAGAGATATTGCCAAAGGCTTATGCGAAGCAAATATTGGGATGTTTGCATGCACGAACACATTGGGGTACAAAGGTGTTAAGTGATCATTTACTAAAACAATTTGGGTGCATTGTTTTGTTTTTTTTTTTTTTTTTTTTTTTTTTTTTGAAATAGCAAAGCAAATCACACAAGGTTGTTTAACTTGTCAAAGAATAAATAAGAAAATATTTCAACAAGAGACTGCAGGAGGAAGAAAAACAGCTTATCGGCCTTTCGAGAGAGTACAAGTTGATTTTACTGAATTGCCCAAAGTAGGGAGAATAAAATATTTATTGGTAATTGTGGATCATTTAACATAATGGGTAGAAGCTTATCCCGTGGCATGAGCTACGGCACAAGTGGTGGCAAAAATTTTATTGGAACACCTAATACCTAGATATGGGATAATCCAGTACATTGATTCTGACCAGGGCACACACTTTACTTCTAAAATAATAAAATTACTATGTCAATCATTGGGTATTCAGTGGGAATATCATACTCCGTGGCACCCACAAAGTTCAGGAAAAGTAGAAAGAATGAATCAAACGATAAAACAGCAATTGGCTAAATTAATGATTGAGACACAAATGCCTTGGATTCGATGCTTACCATTAGCACTTCTAAACATCAGAACTAAACCACATAATAAGACTGGATTATCACCGTCTGAAATGTTATATGGTATGCCTTATTCACAGGGGATGCTTCTGGGAGACAATGTAGTTGAGGATCGTAGCATCCAGAAATATATAGTTACTATTGGGAAAAGATTGCAAGAACTGAGAGAAATTGGAATACTGGCTCAGACACCACCTTTAGGATTCGCTATTCATCAAATTCAGCCAGGGGACAAGGTCTTAATAAAATCTTGGAAAGAAGAATCATTACAACCCCGGTGGGAGGGACCGTATCTTGTTTTACTTACCACTGAAACAGCTGTGAGAACAGCAGAAAGGGGTTGGACCCATGCATCCAGAGTAAAAGGACCAGTAAATACCAAAGCTTGGAGGGTTGAGTCTGCTCCTGGGGAACTGAAGTTAAAGCTAAAAAAGGACTAATGTTCTGGCAATAAGGCTCGAAGAAGGGGACAAGCCTACAACGAATAAAGGGGAGAAGGCAAGACCGGGGCAGGACTCTCCACTGCGGTGTGTATAATGTGTATAGTCTACCGAGGGAGGCAACCCCTACGGGTATTGACTGCCGGGTGTGAGGGCCTCGACCGGACTTCTCCCACACTGAAAGACAAGCTGTCCCAGAAAGAAAAGAGAAACAAACGAGCGAATGAAAAAAATATATGTATAGTAAGAGTTTTTTTAACCTATTGTAATTAGTTTTCCAGGAGCTGGACCACCCTCAGAGGCTGAACAGTGACCCAAGCTCAGATAGATCCTGGAGGTGGATCCAACCCCTATACTTGAAGGTATTTTTCACACCCCTACGATATTCTCTGAACGACGCAGAAGGATGTTATATTTTCTGGTACTATTCATACAAGGGCAATTGAGGTATGGTAATAACTTTTTTATTCTGGGGGAGGAAGTAGCTAAAGCTTTTAATCTTAGCAATTGCTGGGTTTGTGGAGGACCAGGGGGAGCTGAAAGTTGGCCCTGGGTAGCTGGCCCAGTTGAGCCTAAGTGGTGGGTTAGCAATTTAAGTGAAGTTCATAATGGAACCCAATTTTGGAGAGATGAAGGGGGCCCGTGGCCATTGCATTCATCAGAAAAAGGTATATACTGTTTAAACAGAACAGGAACAGTAAAGGTAAGGAAAAGCATTTGTAAATGGACTCTGTCCCCTGGATATGAATGTACTGATCCTGAATGTAGACCTATAAACTGTACAACAAGTAAAGGGAAATGGAATGCTACACATGTCCAGCTAAAAAATGGGACTTGGCTGAAGTGCTCATCTAAGGAATTCTTTGGACCTGGATGTAAGGCTATGACGAGAGCCCAATCAAAAGGACAATTCGACGTTCAAATTTTGAGCTGTCAGCGTGATAACACCACTAGGGAGCAACATGTGGTAAGAGTCTACCGCTGGGGGTGGCAAAATGAGAACGGGACACAAGCGTTTTTTTAAACATTTTTGGTCAGCTCGTAATGTGACAAGTCGTGAAGGGGAACTTAGCTGTAATTGTGAGTGGGAATCTGGTGTGGGGGCTTGGAAGTGTATATATACAAGTACCAATGAAGCAAACATTGTAACGGGACCACTTGGTAATAAGAATACTTTGTATTTTCATGCCCCAAGAAATAAAAAGGAATGGGATGGTCCTTTTCCGAATGGGACATGGGCTTTAAAAGGACATTATTGGGTATGTGGCAAACAGGCCTATAAAAAGCTACCAAAGGACTGGTCAGGAATATGCTATGTGGGGTACATAAGACCCTTATTCTTTTTATTGTCACAAATACAAGGAAAACACTTAGGAGTAAAATTATATGATGATCTTAATAGGGAAAAACGATATATTGATGCCTCTTTAGCTGGAGGTAGTGCCCAAAAACGGAGAGAAAATGAGTGGCCTCCTGAAAGAATCATACAGTATTATGGACCAGCTACCTGGAACCCGAATGAAGTAATATCTGGGGCCCGAGAACCTATTTATAATCTGAATCGAATAATTAGGTTACAAGCTGTCCTCGAAATAATAACCAATCAAACAGCAACAGCTCTAGACCTCTTGGCTGACCAGTCTACCCAAATGAGGAATGCTATTTTTTCAACATAGAATGGTTTTAGACTATCTACTAGCAGAAGAGGGGGGTGTGTGTAGTAAATTAAACGATTCTAATTGTTGCTTACAAATTGACGATAACGGAAAAGTAGTTAAGAAGATAACCAAAGAAATTAGAAAATTGGCCCATGTCCCAGCACGAACCTGGAAGGATATGGAATGGGATTTATTTTCATGGCTGCCTGGCGGACCGTGGGTTAAAAGAGTATTATTTTTTTTGTTATGTAGTGTAATGACGCTATTGTTTATACCTTGTATGATACCTTGCCTTACATTATTAGTACATTTGTAATAACTTCATTAAAAAGGGAAGGGGATATGTCAATTATGATGCTTAAGGATTGTACCCTCCAAGAACGGATTGATGAAATCCAATTATTAACAACAGAAGAGACACGAATTGAGGATGTTAAAAAGAAGATAAGGGATTGTGAGGAATGTTTTAACAATTCGTGTCCATAAAGAAAAGTCCTGTCTGCTTCTGCTTCTGTCTGCTTCGGGGACCTGCAATGGCAGCCAGATTCCTGAACCACAGATGCAGTGGGTCCCAGTCTCCCCCTCATTCTAGTCAATTTATCACATCTTCAGAAAATACTCCTCAAATTCTTGAGCTTGTTTGCTTTTGTTATTCCGGATTTCTATTCCTAGCAGTTACAGCCTTTTTCCTGTTGTTTTGGCTATCAGTGTGACTGTCTCTGTCAATAGTTGGTAGGGAATGTTCTAATCACTTGTGAAGTGTCAATAAGAAAGCTATTTGTGTTTGTATGACTTCTTTGATGTCCGGGAGCCTCAGAATAGCTGATAACAACCAGTGACTGTTATGGAACACTGTGCAGGCCTCTGATATCTGGCCAGATATCCAAGGAAGCTGAAGGACGGCTAGGAGACAAGACCTGCAGGGGATGCTGTATAAACTTAACACGGTGCCAAAGGAGTAAAAAGGGGAAGGACAAGAAAAAAACTTGAAGAGGAAGACTACTAGCCTTCAGCATGAAAGACCCCCAGAGGGACCACCAGAGACTGATGCGCATGCTCCAGTAGGAGGGACTGGACCCCGGAAGCTAATTATAATAACCTATTTTTTTTAGAAGTAGTAATGAATATGTATTAGTCTAGGAGTATAAAAATCAGCTACTTGATGTGGCTGGTGTGCGTCCTGGTGGAGCGGAGACTCCCGGTGCACCCAGCGCTGTTTGCTTACCTCTATTCTCTTAATAAATCCTTTTTTCTTATTTAAACCTATTTTGAAGACTGAGACATTTTTAACAATATTAAAGAGGACCGGCCCCAGCACCGAGCCCTGGGGGACGCCACTAGTGACTGGCCTCCAACTGGACTTGACTCCATTTACCACGACTCTTTGGGCCCGTCTATCCAGCCAGTTTCTAACCCAACGAAGCGTGCGCCAGTCCAAGTCAAGAGCAGCCAGTTTCTTGAGGAGAATGCTGTGGGAGATGGTGTCAAAAGCCTTGCTGAAGTCAAGGTAGACCACATCCACAGCCTTTCCCTCATCCACCCAGCGCGTCACTTTGTCATAGAAGGAGATCAGGTTCGTCAAGCAGGATCTGCCTTCCATAAACCCATGCTGGCTGGGCCTGATCGCCTGCTTGCCCTGCAAGTGCTGCATGATGACTCTCAAGAGGATCTGCTCCATGAGCTTCCCCGGTAATATGGACAAGGGAAACAAGGATTCCTGATGTAGTCATTTGGTGTCCTTTCATGTAGAAAAAAACCGCTTGTGTGAGCTGGAAGGAGAGCCCAGTGCTGGGAAAGGTGTTTGTGAGGGACTGCTCTGGGACCATTGTCCTGGGGCAGTATCTGCCAGGGCGTCCAGAGAACAAGGGCCCAGCCCAGCCCCTTCTCTGCTCTCTACACTTCCCTGTCCTCTCCCCAGCCCAGCCCAGGAGAGCAGCGCAGGCTGGGCTGGCCCCAAAGCTGCAAATGAAGCAGGGGAGGTCAGTGGCAGTGTCCTTGCTGCAGGAGATGCCCTGGCACTCCACCCCCCCCCCCCCCCCAACTTGGCCTTGGAGCTCCTCAGGCAGCACCACTGCACACACTCAGTGCCCTGCTCTGCTCCCGGGACATCCCATGTCCCACACAGCCTTGCCCCAGCCCAGCACATCTGGGCTGGCCTGAGCAGCCATTCCTGCAGCCCCTGCCCATGCTGCCCACAGCCGCTGAGCTGGCGGTGCTGCTCTGCAAAGCGAGGGGGCTGTGGTGCGCGGGGCCTTGCATTGAACTTATGTGATTACATTTTATTACACAGATGCTATGAGAAAGTCTTCACTGACTCACTTAAAGTGTTGTTGCACATTTATACAGCCTCCATATGAGACAGAACAGTTTCATTCATTCATAGTAGTGGGGGGAATTAAAATATTTATGTAGGAATGTAATGAACACAAACAGTCATAATGACAATAAAAAAGGAAAGGAAATGGGAAGGGAAGGGAAGAGAAGGGAAGGGAAGGGAAGGGAAGGGAAGGGAAGGGAAGGGAAGGGAAGGGAAGGGAAGGGAAGGGAAGGGAAGGGAAGGGAAGGGAAGGGAAGGGAAGGGAAGGGAAGGGAAGGGAAGGGAAGGGAAGGGAAGGGAAGGGAAGGGAAGGGAAGGGAAGGGAAGGGAAGGTATAAACATAAGCCTGGAAGGGGATGTACTAGGATTCATTATTGGAGAGTGAAGGGATCTTTATAAGTATTGAAAAATATACTACACATCTGTTTCCTAACTGCAACCTTGAGCTCCTTGTTCTTCATGCTGTAGATGAGGGGGTTCACTGCTGGAGGCACCACCAAGTACAGCACTGCCAGCAAAAGGTCGAGAGATGGCAAAGAGATGGAGGGGGGCTTCAGGTAGGTAAATATAGCAGTGCTGAGAAACAGGCAGACAACAGCCAGGTGAGGGAGGCACGTGGAAAAGGCTTTGTGCCTGCCCTGCTCCGAGGGGATCCTCAGCACTGCCCTGAAGATCTGCACATAGGACAGCACAAGGAAAACAAAACAGCCAGATGTTAAAACAGCACTAACCACAAGGAGCCCAATTTCTTGGAGGTAGGCGTCAGTACAGGAGAGCTTGAGAATCTGGGGAATTTCACAGAAGAACTGGTCTAAGACATTGCCTTGGCAGAGGGGGAGGGAAAAGGTATTGGCAGTGTGCAGCACAGCATTGAGAACACCACTGCCCCAGGCAGCTGCTGCCATGTAGACACAAGTTCTGCTGGCCATTATTGTCCCATAGTGCAGGGGTTTGCAGATAGCAACGTAGCGGTCATAGGCCATGATGGTAAGGAGAGAAAACTCTGCTGTGAGAAAGATGGCAAACATAAAAAGCTGGGTAGGACAACCTGCATAGGAAATGGCCCTTTTGTCCCAGAGGGAGCTGGCCATGGCTTTGGGAACAGTGGTGGTAATAGTGCCCAGGTCAATGAGAGAGAGGTTGAAGATGAAGAAGTACATGGGGGTGTGGAGGCGGTGGTTGCAGGCTACGGCTGTGAGGATGAGGCCGTTGCCCAGGAGGGCAGCCAGGTAGATGCCCAGGAAGAGCCCGAAGTGCAGGAGCTGCAGCTCGCGAGTGTCTGCGAATGGCAGGAGGAGGAACTCTGTGGGGAAGCTGCTGTTGGACATTTGCTGCCTCAGGGCATGGTTGGCTGTCCATGGAGGAAAACACAGAGACAGTCAGGACAGTGTTTTTGAGCAAAACCCACTTCATTTCTCACAGACCCTTTGCACACCCACTTTCATTCTCCCCTTCTCAGGATGGTATAGTTACAGCTACCCAGCTGGCAATCTGCTCTCTGTTGGTTGAGTGCACTGTGAGGAACCTGGAGGCTTCTTCACAGAAAGCCCCCCACTTCTGGGGATGTTCCTGTTGGTGGATGGCCTGAGATTTGAGAAGGGAATTTGTAGCTTTGTCCATGTGGGACTAAACTCCAAGGCCAGCATTCAGCGTTTATGTTGGCACCCATGGCCATCTGCCCCTGAGACAAGATCACTGGGAGGGATTCTTCTGCTTACAATCATAGAATCGTTAAGGTTGGAAAAAACTTCCAACATCATCCGGCCCAACCACTCTCCTATCACCAAAATCACCCACTAAACTATGGCCTTATGTATTACGTCCAAGCTTTCCTTAAACACCCCCAGGGACGGTGACTCCAACACCTCCCTGGCAAGCCATTCCAATGCCTGACCACTCTTTCTGGGAAAAACATTGCTCCTAATTTCCAGCCTCCCCTGATGCAACTTGAGGCAATTCCCCCTTTTTCTACTGCTGGTTATCTGTGCAAAGAGGCTGACTCTCAGCACCCCACAACTTCCTTTCAGGTAGTTGTAGAGTCCTTCCTCTTCACCTTCTTCAGTGACCAAGTGACGGAGCCAGTAACCACTGAGACAAAGCCTGTTCTCACCTCAGCCTGTCCTCTGCTCTTTCTCTCCAGGCATGAGAATTGGAGAGGGCAGGCTGGAGGAAACAACACTGTCACTGTGCTGTGTGCCCTTGGTGAATTGTACCCATCATACAGAAAGGCTGTGCAGTAGCTTCATGCTCATTCTTCAGAAGATGGGCTGTGACACGGGGTCATACTGATGCCATTCCATAGGGCTTAGCTTCTCCCATGACACCTGTGCAATGTTCTCAAAGGGGTAACCATCCTTGTCTTCGGGCCGATGTGAAGTGCCCAAAGGATCAGTACTTGCGAAGGCAGAGCCAGATCATTTCTCAGTCCTCTTGACTGCCCTGCCAGGAGCTCCACAGGTTAGAAGGATACCTTGGCACCTTGTTCCCCTGCAGACACCTCCTGAACACCAGTGTCTGATCCTCAGCTGAACCCCTCCCCACCACTCCAAGGAGCTGACACACCCAAGAGCCCCAGCTGAAGAGAAAGACTGAAACAGGTGGAGGGAAAAGGACAAGCAGCATGACCGAGAGAGGGCAGGGGAGAGACAGATGAGCAAGCAGAAAGGGGTCACCCTGCCAAGCCATGCCTGCTGCCTGCCAGGCAGCACCATGGCAGAGCAGTGGCTCTCAGCCCATTGCTGAGCACTGGGACAGGGCACATAACAGGAAAGGAAGATCTGCCTTCTTCTGGGGCTCTGGCTACACAGGAGACAGCTGCTACATAGGACCCCCCAGCCCAGAGGGCAGAGGCTCTGCTGGGTGGGAGAGGAGAGCTGAGGGAGGTTGCTCAGGGATGGAACCTGCACTGCAGGGGATGGCAGGAGGTGCCTATATGTCCTCTGCAGCAGGGTTTCCCTTTGCAGTTCCCTCTTTCCCTGCTGATCTCTGCTGCCTGCAGCCGTTCCTGCCAGGAGCTGCTTCTCTGTCGCCACATCTGTGCCCTGCCAGTGCTCCCAGAACCCATCCCATCTGCTGTGCTCAGCTCTGCCCTGCACCCTCTCAGTGTGTACGAGTGCTGAACAGCAGGTCACAAAAGCCTTGATGAAACTGGGAAGGTGATGCTGCTGCCTTCTGAAGGCTTGTGGGTACTGAAAGCACTTTCTGAGGTTCCTCATAAAATCTGGGTTGACGTAAAATCTTCTCTACTCTGTACAGCTCTGTTTCCATTCCCATACTGATGAACCAAAGAGAGGTGAAAGCACAGCTTCAAGAAAGCCTCAGACTTGACTTTCCTTTTGAAGACTCCGCTCTGACACGGTCTAGGGGTGCCATGGAGCTGTGAGCTGCCTAACCCAGGCAGAAGTCTGCAGGCACCAGCAGGACCCTGCCATGCCCTGCCCTGCCCAGGGGCCTCCTTCCACACGCAGCTTCTCCCCGCAGCACCCTGGGCAGCTCCCCAGGCAGTGCTGAGCCTGGCAGGAGGCAGAAGCCCTGCCCCAGCACACAGCCCCTGGGGCACAGCAGGGACCCTGCTCTGCACCACAGCCCTGGCTACCCCTGCCTGCACCCTGGCTGCACAGCCTGCAGCCGGCCCTATATGAATGAACCCTCATGTCCTGTACTTCTGACAGCTGCGTCTGGTTAACCCTGCTCTGGAGTATGTCATTTATACGGTAGAGATAGCAGAGTCCTCCTGAAAGATCCCATAGGCTGTGGGATGCACCAACAAATCTGGAGGCACCACAAACAAAAGCAGCGTTACCCTGCAGCCACAGACTTACCCTGTTCAGGGCTCTGAAGATTTCTCCCGCAGTGAGCTCTCAGCATCCCCCCTCCACACTGCCTTTAACATCTCCCTCCCTTCTCTCAGCCACCCTTGTCCCCTGCAGGCAGTGCCCCCAGCCCTGCTGCGCTGTGCAGAGGAGCTGCTCCTGGGCAGAGCTGTCTCTCTGCAGTGCTGCCCACTTGCCAGCAGATCCCCTTGGGCCCAGGAGCCTGGCCCAGCTCATCAGCACAGGGAGCTCTTGACAAGTCCCTGAGCCTCCAGAGGAATCAACTTTGAAACAGACTGGTGCAATCACTGTTTTTTTTCTCTCAGCTGGGGATGAGCACTTATTTCCAGTAGCGTGTTTTCCCCTAATTCAAAGGAAGGGTTTGGCATGAGAGTACTCTTTCTTGTCCCATTATGAGATTGGACACCCATGAAGTGACAGGGAGGCTGCATCCCATTTATTCCAAATATTTGTTGATATTAAGTGGGAGAAACTTTTTGACAGAGACTGAAATCCCTCTGTGTATATAAGCTACACAACCAATTGTTGTCCTGCAGGATCATTGTATCATAGAATCCTTTGGGTCTGAATGGACCTTAGAGACCATCTAGTCCCAACCACCCCTGCCATGGGCAGGGGCACCTTTCACTAGACCGGGTTGCTCAAGGTCCCATCCACCCTGATTTTTGACCAGTTTGGTTAGGCTTTGGAATGGGTTACTCAGGGAGGTGGTGGCGTCACCATGCATGGGGATGTTTAAGGAAACCTTGGTGCTTAGGGACTTTGTTTAGAGGGTAATATGGGTGATTGGGGGACAGTTGAACCAGATGATTTGGAGGTCTTTTCCAACCTTAATGGTTCTATGATTCTATGAAATGTAGGCCTCCAGGATCTTAGAACCATCGAATGTTTTGTGTTGGAAAGGAAATTAAAGACCATCTAGTTCCAGCCCCCTTTCCATGGGTACGGGCTAATCACACGAGATCGGGTTTTTCAAGCTCTCATCCACCCTTACATTGAACACTACCAGGGAGGAGGCATCTACAACTTCTCTGTGTAATCTCTTCCAGTGTCTCACCACCCTTTTTGTGAATAATTTCTTCTTTAGATCTGATCTAAATCTACTCTTTTAATTGAAGGAAGGAAAGAAGGAAGGAAGGAAAGAAGGAAGGAAGGAAGGAAGGAAGGAAGGAAGGAAGGAAGGAAGGAAGGAAGGAAGGAAGGAAGGAAAGAAAGAAAGAAAAAAGAAAGAAAGAAAGAAAGAAAGAAAGAAAGAAAGAAAGAAAGAAAGAAAGAAAGAAAGAAAGAAAGAAAGAAAGAAAGAAAGAAAGAAAGAAAGAAAGAAAGAAAGAAAGAAAGAAAGAAAGAAAGAAAGAAAGAAAGAAAATTCTCCCAGCCTCTCCTTTTAGCAGACGTGCTCCAGATTGTTTTGTGGCCCTCCTCTGGACCTGCTCCATGTGTCTATTGAGCTGACCTGAGACATAAATAAAAAGATAGGCATTTTTTTAGCTATTTAAGCAACACTTACAAAATGTGTATTTGTCTTTTATTAGTGGTGTGAGGAATGATGTTAGGAAGTATGGCATCTGCTTTCACAATGATTGGTTACACATGATGAAGCACTGCTTCCCTACAAATGGCTAAGCCTCTGCCTGTCAATGGTAAGTAGCGAATAACAAGTTCTGGTTTTTGTTTGTTGGTTGGTTGGTTGGTTTGTTGTTGTTGTTGCTTCTGTGCACATCTACTATTGAACTGTCTCTATCCCGGCCCACAAGTTTTTTGCACTTTTAGCCTTCAGTTCTTTTCAAACCACCCCACTACATAGGAGGAATGAGCTATGCCCATCTATAAGAAGAGTCGTAAGGAGGACCCGGGGAAACACAGGCCTGTCAGCCTGACCTCGGTGTCAGGAAAGGTGGTGGAACAGGTCATCTTGAACGCAATCATGCAGCATATGCAGGACAATGGGGGATCAGGCCCAGTCAGTATTGGTTCATGAAAGGCAAGTCCTGCCTAACAAACCTCATCCTCTTCTGTGATTGGATGACCCTCCTGTTGGATGAGGGAAAGGCTGTTGACACAGTCTCCCATACTATTCACCTGGAGAAGCTGGCAGCCCATAGCTTGAACAGGTGCACTCTTTCCTGGGTTAAAAACTGGCTGGATGACTGGGCTCAGACAGAGGTGATGAACGGAGTGAAATCCAGCTGGTGACCAGTGGTGTTCCCCAGGGGTCAGTGTTGGGACCCATCCTCTTTAGTATCTTTACTGATGATTTGGATGAGGGAATTGAGTGCACCCTCAGTAGGTTTGCAGATGACACCAAGTTGGGGAGAAGTGTTGATCTGCCAGAGGGTAGGAAGGCCCTGCAGAGGGACCTGGACAGGATAGATCAATGGGCAGAGGCGAATGGGATGAGGTTCAACATGGCTAAGTGCCAGGTCCTGCACTTTGGCCATAACAACCCCATGCTATGCTACAGGCTTGAGGCAGAGTGGCTAGAAAGCTGTGCAGAGGAAAAAGATCTGAGAGTGCTGATTGATGCCCTCCTGAACATGAGCCAGCAGTGTGCTCAGGCAACAGCTTCCTGGCTTTTATCAGGAATAGTGTAGCCAGCAGGACCAGGGAGGTGATAGTCCCCTTGTATCCTTTTCTGGTGAGGTTGCACCTCAAGTATTGTGTTCAGTTTTGTGTCCCCACTACAAGATGGACATTGAGGCTCTGGAACTTGTCCAGAGAAGGGCTACAAAGCTGGTGAAGGGTCTGGAACATAAGTCCTATGAGGAGCGGCCAAGGGAACTTGGGCTGTTTAGTCTGGCGAAGAGAAGGCTCAGGGGGGAGCATTTTGCTCTCTACAACTACCTGAAAAGAAGTTGTGGGGAGCTGAGGGTCAGCCTCTTCTCACAGAAAACTAGTGATAGGACTAGAGGAAATGGCCTCAAGTTGTGTCAGGGGAGGTTTAGGTTAGAAATTAGGAGACATTTCTTCTCAGAAAAAGTAGTCAGGCATTGGAACAGTTTACTCAGGGAAGTGCTGGAGTCACTGCCCCTGAGGGTGTTTAAGGAAAGGTTGGATATGGCACTTAGGGCCATGGTTTAGTGGTTGACATTGGTGGTAGGGTGATGTTTGGACCAGGTCTTTTCCAACCTTAATGATTCTGTGATTCTATGATTCCATGACTAGATGATCTTTGAAGGACCCTTCCAATTTTCTATTCTATTCTATTCTATTCTATTCTATTCTATTCTATTCTATTCTATTCTATTCTATTCTATTCTAGTGTACAGTCCCAAACCTGTATTGTTACAAGGTGTTAGTCCATCTCAGGACTTGAGATGTTGTAAACACAGGCACTGGCAAAGACAGAAACTTAGCTTTCCCTGTGCTACATGACACCCTGTGGTAAGATGAAAACATGTGCAGGCTGCTCAAAAACATTAATTAATAGTGAAAAGAATCAGTGGTCCTAAATGTAGGCATCTGTTTTCATTTTTCTTTGCCCAATGCAATCTCCCTACAGGTAAAAACGATGCCCCTAGATGCTTCCCTGACTCCCAGAATTAATCCATCAGAGCATGCAGATACCTGCAAACATCTTGGCCCACCTCTGAAACCTCCACTATCACCAAGTGTCTGCATCTGAACAGCTCCCTCTTGGCCTCTGTCTCCATTAAATGTTCTGGGAGCTCAGACACGAAGCTCGAATGCAGATGACTGGTTTGTGTCCAGGCAAGGGAAATCTGAAATCCTGTGGGCTTGTATGAGGCATACGAGGGAACTAAAGACCCCTTCTAGGCTCTGGGCTGCAAACAAAGAAGGTGAAGCCTTGGCTGATTCAGCTGAAACATTTCCCTCACTGGGGGAGGGAGATAACTCCTTGTCCTTACATGGGCATCCTGTCTAAAAACAGGGCATGGAAAGGAGATTCATGGACTTCTGATATGAGGAACGATAGTGTTGGAAATGAGTACCTTCCCCAGTGGAAGGAAGGAATAACAATGATTGCTACAGTCTGTTTCAAAGTTGATTCCCCTGGAGGCCCAGGGACTTGTCAAGAGCTCCTTGTGCTGATGAGCTGGGCTGGGCTCCTGGGACCAAGGGGAGCTCCTGGCAAGCGGGCAGCGCTGCAGAGAGACAGCTCTGCCCAGGAGCAGCTCCTCTGCACAGCACAGCAGCAGGGCTCGGGGCACTGCCTTCAGGGGACAAGTGCAACTGAGAGAAGGGAGGGAGATGTTAAAAGCAGTGTGGAGGGGGGATGCTGAGAGCTCACTGCGGGAGAAATCTTCACAGCCCTGAACAGGGTAAGTCTCTGGCTGCAGGGCAATGCAGCTGTTGTTCCTGGTGCCATCTCCAGATTTGCTGGCAAATCCCACAGCCTATGGGATCTTTCAGGAGAACTCTCAGAGTTTCTTTTTGTACGAGAACAACAAATTCCAAAGCAGAGATTACCTGCCAAAGCTGTCAGAGGGACAGGACATGAGGATTCCTTCTTATGGGGCCAGCTGCAGGCTGTGCAGCCAGGGTGCAGGCAGGAGTGCTCAGGGTTCTGGTGCAGAGCAGGGTCCCTGCTGTGCCCCAGGGGCTGTGTGCCGGGGCAGGACCTCTGCTCCTGCCAGGCTCAGCCTGCCTGGGGAGCTGTACAGGGTGCTACGGGAATAAGCTGCGGGTGGAAGGAGCCCCTCTGTCAGGGCAGGGCACGGTCCTGCTGGTGCCCAGATGCTGCTGCCTGGGGCAGGCTGCTTCCAGCTCCAGAGCACTCCCAGGGCATCTCAGAGTGGACCCTGCAAGACAAAGGTCAGAGCAAGGGATTCTTGAAGGGAAGCATTATGTGCTTTGAAATTTCTCCTCTTGCTTTGTTGGGTGGCAGATGATGATGGCAATTTATTTCTCCATCTTAATGACGACACTGAGTCCCCAGTTCTTTTAACTTCTATTAGCTTAGAGCTGCTCCTGCCTCTGAATTTGGGGAGTTGTCAGTGAAAGGTGTCCTGCGGCAGGATGTATCTGCCGAACACACAATGGGTGGGACGGGTTTTGTGAGCAATGGCAAGGAGGAGATGTGGAGACAGGAAGCATCTGCCAGCAGAGATAGCTCAAGGCATGAGAGACTTGGGCAGGGAGGGAGAGGGAGCTACTGCCTGAAACACCAAGGGAAGCAGGATTCAGGCACTCCCTCTCAGGCCTGAAGTGCTGGAACCTTCTGTGCAGCAAGCTCCTGCTCTCCTCTGCCAGCCAGTCTCAGTGCCTGGGGTTTTAGGGCATGAACCACCGTCTCCTCAGCTGGACCTCCAGAAGAGGAGAGGAGCCTGTGTCCTGCACTGTGGTACTCTTACAGCTCAGGGAACAGTGACGTATGTTAGTGAAGGTGTTGGGGTTTGCTCTGAGATGTCTGCCTAACTTGACTCTGTATTTTCCTCCATGGACAGGCAAAGATGCCCTGAGGCAGCAAATGTCCAACAGCAGCTTCCCCACAGAGTTCCTCCTCCTGCCATTCGCAGACACACGTGAGCTGCAGCTCCTGCACTTCGGGCTCTTCCTGGGCATCTACCTGGCTGCCCTCCTGGGCAACGGCCTCATCCTCACAGCCATAGCCTGCAACCACCGCCTCCACACCCCCATGTACTTCTTCCTCCTCAACCTCGCCCTTATCGACATGGGCTCCATCTCCACCACTGTTCCCAAAGCAATGGTCAACTCCCTCTGGGACAGAACGACCATTTCCTATGCAGGTTGTGCTACCCAGGTCTTTATGTTTGTTGTCTTTGTCACAGCAGAGTTTTATCTTCTCACCATCATGGCCTATGACCGCTACGTTGCCATCTGCAAACCTCTGTACTATGGGACAATAATGGACAGCAGAGCTTGTGTCAACATGGCAGTGGCTACATGGAGCAGTACTTTTCTCTATGCTGTGCTGCACACTGCCAATACCTTTTCCCTCCCCCTCTGCCAAGGCAATGTCTTAGACCAGTTCTTCTGTGAAATTCCCCAGATCCTCAAGCTCTCCTGCTCTGATGTCTACCTCAGGGAAGCTGGGCTTGTTGTGGTTAGTGTCTGCTTAGCCTTTGGGTGTTTTGTCTTCCTTGTGCTTTCTTACGTGCATATCTTCAGAGCTGTGCTGAGGATCCCTTCAGAGCAGGGCCGGCACAAAGCCTTTTCCACGTGCCTCCCTCACCTGGCTGTTGTCTCCCTCTTCATCAGCAATATTGTGTTTGCCTATCTGAAACCCCCTTTCAAGTCCTCCTCATCCCTGAATCCTTTGCTGGCGGTTCTGTACTCGGTGGTGCCTCCAGCGGTGAACCCCCTCATCTACAGCATGAGGAACAAAGAGCTCATGGATGCTGTTAGGAAACTGATTTGGGGGATGTTTTTTAGTACTCATAAAGTTTCCTTCACTCTACAGAAATGAAAATTGTTCATCCCATTCCAACATGTTCTTTTTTCTTCTTTGTTTTTATCATTATTTATAAAATTGCTTTTTCCTTATTGTCATATTGACTGCTTTTGCTTCTTGTATTCCCACATAAATATTTGGATTCCTCCCACTGCAATGAATGCGTGAAACCGTTCTGTGTCATATGGATGCTTTATGCATGTACTTGTAACTGTGAGTCAGTGAATTATCTCATAAAAAGTTTGTAATAAACAGGATAACCCATGTGGACTGCCTGAAGGCTGGAATTTCCTACTCAAGCCTATGCCAAAAAAAGAGCTCCCCACTAAGGTCTGTTCCTCATTAGGTTCAGGAGGGAATGGCTCATTGTTACACTGTGACCTGTCAGAGACCAAGGGCTAGATTTAAGACTCACCTGTGGGTGTCTGCTCACAGCAGAGGCAGGGAATGGTCACTGCATTACATAGCCAGGGCTGTTCCCACATCTGACCTGTAGATGATGTCCTTCATGAGGGGAATGTGGAGCTGCCTGCAGAGCCCAGGGTACCTCCAGGAACAGCAGAGCATGGCATGAGCACTGACTGCAGCCCCTCTGAAAGTGAGAGATCTCCCACTGTGAGCTCAGCCACAGGGAAAGAACTAAAGCCAGGTATTCATAGGGAACCTGCAACTCTGCAGTCTCAGAGAAGAGAGTGGACCTGAAGCGGGCAGAGGGAAGGGAAGCTGGTCAGTGATTCATTTCCCCCTTCGCAGAGTACCTCTGTCTGGTCCAGCCCAGTGATCTGGACCTGTCTGGGTCTGCTTCCCAGCCTGACCAGCGCGGCCATACAGATTCACCCCACAGCACCACAGCCCATTTACTCTGCACAGCAGCACCAACAGCTTGGGGATCACATGTGGGGAGCACAGGGACAGCCATTCCCCACTGCCCAAGGGGAGCTGATTTTTGAAATTCGACTAGCTCCACCCTTCTGCTGGCCTCACTGTCTGTACTAGGGGAACAGACACCAAGACAGTGGATCAGCACTGGGTCATGGGCCCAGAGATTTTCAATACCGATCTGCAGAAAACACTAACTAACCTGATCTACCAGTAGAGCTATCACTGCTCGGAGAAGATGATGGTAGTGAACACCTCCAGAGGTCCCTTCTGACTCAGGGAAGAAAGGGCTGGACTGTACAGTCAGAGTGCATGACAATCCTGTGTTTTGAGGTCTTTGAGGCTGGTATTTGTAAATCCTTCCTCCTCAAGGTTGCACAGTGAGCTGGGTAATTCTCAAAATGAGGATCTGACCCATGGGAGCTTGTAGTACAACAGGTGTAATGATGCTACAGAAAAGTTCTCAGAAACATTACCAGGTATTCCAGAACGACTGAATCACAAATTTGTTGGATTTCAAAAGAGTCTCTCCCCATCTTTCTTGTAATCCCCCTTTAAGTATTGGAATGCCTGCAGAAGGCTTCCCCCAGAGCATTTTCTTCTCTAGGCTAAACAAGCCCAACTGTCTTCATGGGAGACATCTTCCACTTCACTGATCATTTCTGTGGCTCTGCTCTGGTCCCATTCAAAAAGTTCTATGTCCGCGGCTAGCAAATGTGACGCCCATCTAAAAGAAGGGCCAGAAGATTGACCCAGGAAACTATAGGTTTGTTAGTTTGACCTCAGTGCAGGGGAAACTCATGGACCAGATTATCTTGGGTGGCATCATGCGGCACTTGCAGGGCAAGCAGGTGATCAGGCCTAGTCAACATGCGTTTATGAAAGGCAGGTCCTGCTTGACGAACCTGATCTCCTTCTATGACAAAGTGACATGCTTAGTGGATGAGGGAAAGGCTGTGGATTTGGTCTACCATGACTTCAGCAAGGTTTTTGACGCTGTTTCCCACAGCATTCTCCTCAAGAAACTGGCTGCTCATGGCTTGGACTGGCGTATGCTTCGTTGGGTTAGAAACTGACTGGGTAGCTGGGCCCAAAGAGTCATGGTGAATGGAGTCAAATCCAGTTGGAGGCCGGTCACTAGTGGAGTCCCCCAGGGCTCAGTACTGGGGCCAGTCCTCTTGATTTCTCTTTATCCCCTCTTCACTGGGGCCAGTCATCTTTACAGACGATCTGCATGCGGGTATCGAGTGCACCCTCAGTAAGTTTGCAGACCACACCAAGTTAGGTGCATGTGTCGATCTGCTCAAGGGTAGGAAGGCTCTGCAGGAGGATCTGGATAGGCTCGACCAATGGGCTGAGGCCAACTGTTCAACAAGGACAAGTGCTGGGTCCTGCACCTGGGGCACAACAACCCTAAGCAGCGCTACAGACTGGGAGATGAAGAGCTGGAAAGCTGCCTGGCAGAGAAGCACCTGGGAGTGATGGTTGATAGTCGGCTGAATATGAGCCAGCAGTGTGCTCAGGTGGCCAAGAAGGCCAACAGCATCCTGGCTTGTATCAGAAGCAGTGTGGCCAGCAGGGCTAGAGAAGTGATTGTCCCCCTGTACTCAGCTCTGGTGAGGCCGCACCTCGAGTACTGTGTTCAGTTTTGGGCCCCTCGCTACAAGAAGGACATCGAGGTGCTTGAGCGGGTCCAGAGGAAGGCGACGAAGCTGGTGAGGGGCCTGGAGAACAAGTCCTACGAGGAGTGGCTGAAGGAGCTGGGCTTCTTCAGCCTGGAGAAGAGGAGGCTCAGGGGTGACTTTATCTCTCCCTACAGGTACCTTAAAGGAGGCTGTAGCGAGGTGGGAATTGGTCTGTTCTCCCACGTGCCTGGTGAGGGGGAATGAGCGAAAGTTGCGCCAGGGGAGATTTAGGTTGGATATTAGGAAGAACTTCTTTACTGAAAGGGTTGTTAGGCACTGGAACAGGCTGCCCAGGGAAGTGGTGGAGTCACCACTCCTGGAGGTCTTTAAAAGACGTTTAGATGTAGAGCTTAGGGATATGGTTTAGTGGAGGACTTGTTAGTGTTAGGTCAGAGGTTGGACTAGGTGAACTTGGAGGTCTCTTCCAACCTAAACGATTCTGTGATTCTCTGATTCTGTGAAAAGCTTGTGTGTTGAGATAAAGACAGTTTAATAGGAGAGAAAAGGAAGAGGAAAAAAAATGGTAATTTTATCATTTATGATTAATAATAATAAATATTTTTATTACTATTATTGAATGTACAAAGCAAGAGATGCTCAAGGAAATTACTCAACACACACTGACTGATACCCATCCCATCCCCAGGTGGCTGTCTCCTGGTCCTGACCAGTCTGCATCAGGATCTCCTCTGCAGGTCTCTTGACCTTGTCTCTTGACTAGGTCTCTTGACCTTTGGCAGGGCTGATAGATACGGCTTTAAACTAGAGTTGAAGGGGGAAGGGGGTAAAAGCAGGCATGCCGGTGATGAAGTAAGGGATGGTGCACTAGAATCAGAGGGACTGTGTGCCAGTGAGGTCCTTCGGTTGGCTCCACAAGGTGCTGTGTGTAGGGAGGTGCATTTGAAGTGTTTCTACATGAATGCACACAGTATAAGGAATAAACTGGACGAGCTAGAAGTCTTGGCCCAGTCCCACAGCTACGACATCATCAGCATAAGTGAAACCTGGTGGGATGAGTCCTGTGGCTGGTGTGCTGCAATAGATGTTTACAGGCTCTTCAGGAGGGACAGGCAGGGTAGGCGAGGTGGCGGGGAGGTGATGTATGTGAAGCATGCACTGGACTGCATGGAACTTCAAGTTGGGGATGGCAAAGTTGAGAACCTCTGGGTAAGGATTAAGGGATGAACAAATAAAGGGGGTGTCATTGTGGGAATCTATTACAGACCACCCGGCCAGGATGGCAACACTGAAGAATTATTCTTTGCAGAACTAAGAGATGCCCCGAGATCAATTCCCCTTATCCTTATGGGAGATTTCAACTTGCCAGACGTCAACTGGGATCACCACATGGCTGACACAAGCAAGTCCAGAAAGTTCATAAAGCACCTAGATGATAATTTCTTGGTGCAGGTGCTAAGGGAGCCAACTAGGAAAGGTGCCCTCCTTGATCTGTTGCTGGAAAACAGAGAGGGTCTTGTGGGAGATGTGGCAATTAGCGGCCGTCTCGGTCATAGTGACCATGAAGTGGTTGAGTTTAGAATTTATGGTGACAGGAGGAAAACTGCCACCAAAACTTCAGCCCTGAATATGTGGAAAGCAGACTTCAGGCTGCTCAGAGGACTAGTCAGCAAGGTCCCCTGGGAAGCTGCTTTTGAAGTCATTGGCATCCATCAGTGCTGGTCAATCTTCTAGCACTGCCTCCCAAAAGAACAAGATCAGGCAATTCCAAAATATCAGAAGTCAGGCAGGTGGGGCAGAAGGCCAACCTGGCTGAACAGGGATCTTCTACTGGAGCTTAGATGGAAAAAGAAAGTGTATGACTGCTGGAAGGAGGGTCGGGTGACAAGGAAGGAATACAGGGATGCTGTTCGTGTTTGTAGGGAGTAAATTCTTGGGGCCAAAGCCCAACCAGAGTTGAAGCTGGCCATGTCTGTGAGACACAATAAAAATGTATGTTTTTTTTTTTTTTTTTTTTTTTTTTTTTTTTTTTTTTTTTTTAGATATGTTAACAGAAAAAGGAAAACCAAAGAAAACATAGGTCCACTACCTCGGGGGGAAACTCCAGAAAACTTGCATCTGACTTGGACTTCTTGAGAGAGTTCTTCACCTTCCACTCAGTGTCTGAGGTTCATGGGCTCATCACCAAAGCCACCAGAGGGATGATTCTAATGCCTTGGGCTGGGCCTGTGCTGCTGAGCTTGGCCAGGCTCCTGGGACAGAGAGAGCTCCTGGCAAGAGGGCCCTGGTGCAGAGAGAAGCTCTTCCCAGGAGTTGCTCCTCTGCACAGTGCAGCAGGGCTGGGGGCTCTCACCACAGGTGGCATGGGGAGAGGAAAGAAGGAGAGAGGGGCTGAAAGCAGTTGGGAGTGGGAGAATGCTGAGAGCTGACTGCAGGAGAAATCTCCACAAGGTAAGTCTCTGGCTGCAGGGCCATGCAGCTGCATGTCCTGGAAGGGTCTCCTCCTGGGTTTTGTTTCTGGGGGAGCAGTGGGCAATGCAGTAGGCTTTGAGAGTCCTGCTGGGTTGCACTGCGAGTTGAGGAAGTCTGGCAGAAGCCCCTTGGAGTGCCCTAAATCAGGTGCCCCCAGTCAGCCCTGCCCTGCCCTGGCTGGCCATGCAGAGCCCAGATGAGGAGAAGCTCCCAGGCTCCTTCTGGCTGAGAGCTTCACCTGGAGACAAGTTGAACATTCTGTCCAGCTGCACTTGGACTGGGGCTTCTCTGCTCTAAGCTGTCTCCAGTTTCTTCTCAGGAAAACATCTAAGTGGGATTATGCTGCAGCTCACAGAGGGGTGACACAGGGCAGCTGAGAGCAGGACTGGTTGGCACGTCTGCTCTGCTCAGTCTTCACCAAGGCACAGTCCTGTTGCCTCCTGGCACCCACAGTGTTTCACTAGGAGCATACATGAACTGTCAGGGCATTCAACCATCTCATACATCTCCTAACCATTATAAGGGCAACTCTGATAAAATAAACCAATAAAATATCTGTACCTCTGCTCTTCATTCAGATGAGGTGTTTGCAACAGCACTGCAAAGCTCATGTCTTATTTGTGGACTGAACATGAGTTTCCCTTACTCTCCTGTTTCATTTCCAGTTTTCCTCATTTAATTCTCTTTTAACCTTTTTTCCTTCTTCTCCTATTCAAAGGACAACTGGGTCCAATGTCAGCAAATGCCCAACATCAGCTCTTTGAGCGAGTTCCTCCTGCTGGCATTTGCAGACACGAGCGAGCTGCAGCTCCTGCACTTTGGGCTCTTCCTGGGCATCTACCTGGCTGCCCTCCTGGGCAACGGCCTCATCCTCACCGCTGTAGCCTGTGACCACCACCTCCACACCCCCATGTACTTCCTCCTCAACCTTGCCCTCCTTGACCTGGGCTCCATCTCCACCACTCTCCCCAAAGCCATGGCCAATGCGCTCTGGAACACCAGGGCCATCTCCTATCAAGGGTGTGTTGCCCAAGTCTTTATTTTTGCCTTCCTGGCTAGCACGGAGTTTTGTCTTCTCACTGTCATGGCCTATGACCGCTACGTTGCCATCTGCAAGCCCCTGCACTACGGGAGCCTCCTGGGCAGCAGAGCTTGTGCCCAGATGGCAGCAGCTGCCTGGGGCAGTGGCTTTCTCAATGCTGTCCTGCACACGGCTAATACATTTTCCCTGCCCCTCTGCCAAGGCAATGCTGTGGACCAGTTCTTCTGTGAAATTCCCCAGATCCTCAAGCTCTCCTGCTCAGATGCCTACCTCAGGGAAGCTGGGGCACTTATATTTACTGTTTCTTTAATCTTTAGTTGCTTTGTTTTCATTGTGGTGTCCTATGTGCAGATCTTCAGGGCAGTGCTGAGGATGCCCTCTGAGCAGGGCCGGCACAAAGCCTTTTCCACGTGCCTCCCTCATTTGGCTGTGGTCTCCCTCTTTGTCAGTACTGTCATGTTCGCCCACCTGAAGCCCTCGTCTATCTCCTCCCCATCCCTGGACCTGGTGCTGGCAGTTCTGTACTCGGTGGTGCCTCCAGCAGTGAACCCCCTCATCTACAGCATGAGGAACCAGGAACTGAAGGGTGCTGTCATGAAACTGTTTTTATATATGGTTCTTAAGCTTCAGTAATGTGTTCTTTTTTTGTTATTATTGCATCATTTAAATTAATATGATTATAGATATAAATATATATAATTTAAATTATTATTGTTGTTGTTGTTGTTATTATTGGGTCAGGGTCAAAAGCCTGGGATATTACAACGCCTTTTCCATCTGCCTTCCTCACTCGGTTGTGGTCTCTCTATTTGTGAACATTGTCCTATTTCCCCACCTTAAACCTTCCTCCATTTATTCCCCATCCCTGGACCTTATGGTGGCAGTTCTGTACTCAGCAGTGCCTCCAGCAATGAACCCCCTCATCTACAGCACGAGGAACGAAGAACTCAAAGATACCCTGAGGAAATTGATTGCTAATTGAGTTTCAGGAGGAATGAATTTCCAATCTCCTTCTGCAGATGACTCATAATGTCAGTTTTTACAGGAATAGTCAATATTCTGTGTGTGTGTGTTTATTGCAACCGTTGCTTAGTTTTAATTTGGCTAATTTTTCACATTAAAATTGTATTATTCATCCCATTTCCATTTCAGTATCTACTTGTTGAGCATAGTTCAAAGACTGCATGCAACAGGCACAATATTTTGTTTATATTTTGTTTATATTTTGTTTTATATTCTCTGTGAATATGAAGTAAAGAAAGGAGCCTGCACTGCCTTCTTTGTCTGACGTCCTTCCTCTGAGACCTGGTCTGGATCTGCAGGGGCAGTGCCTGTGTGCAGAGGTGATTTGTTACAGCCCTGGGTCAATGGCAGTGACCCCAGGAGCTGGGTCTGCCTCCCAGACTGCCCAGCACGGCCCTGCAGAGTGCTCCTGTGCTCCGGGCACCACAGCCCCCTCGCTGTACAGAACAGCACCGCCGGCTGGGGCTGGGGCTGGGGATGGGAGGGCACTTCCCCTGGGTGTCTTCTAGGCCAGCTTCAGGCACATGGCTTCTGGATGTGTGATCTTCACTGTGCACAAGGAGCTGAGAGACCACCAACAGGCAGGGGGCTGGAACATTGCCTGCAAGGTCCCTTCTGCCCTAGCACCACATAGGAGTGGCATGGAACTGGCTCAGAGAGGTCAGAGACTGTGCGTCAGAGAGGCTGGGAGTCCAGCAGCAATGCCATGGGCTTGAAGGATCATAACCAGCTAACTTCAGCTTGGGCAGATTCTGGCCCAAGAAGGGGGTGTTTTGTAGGTATGGCATTACGAGGGCAGTGGTGCCTCAGAAGCTATAAATTCAGTAGGAGACAAATGGCTCTTAAACAGCCTGTGAGTTGACTTCTTTCTGAAGCAGCTGACAGGTCATCCCTTGACTCTTGGCTGGGATTTGTGTCTTCAGGCTCACATCTGCTGCTCTCCATGACAAGCCAGCAGATGCACCCGCTTTGCACATAGTTTGTGAGATCCTCTCTTCCTAAGTCCCTGGCAGGCTCCATAGAGGAAGAGGTCTTGAAGAGGTGTTGTCATGTCAGAAGTTTCAGCTTTTGCCTAATTCATCCTTCAGGGCTGCTTTCAGTTTTTGACACAGAGGGGGCCACTGCCTCCAAGATGTCTGGGGGAACACAAAGCCTTCATGAGGGCAGGGAAGAAGTTACCCTGGGTCCATAGGAGCCATTCTGGAACCAGAACATGTAGACAGGAAGCAGACTTTTGTGGTGTTGCAGAGCTGCTGGGCACATTGCGCAGGGTGCTCTGACAGCCTTTGTGTCCTTCTCCATGCTGGCTTAGGAGCTGCTTCTTTCTCAGGAACAGAGTAACCAAGAGAGGTAAGACAGATACTCTGAGTTCATGAAAGCCATCAGAAAGCTGCTTCTAAGAAGATGACTGATATGGGGAAGGCAGGGGGAACCTGGCCAGGAGAGATGTGAGATTTGGGGGAGAATAGAGGGGCTTGGATAGCAGAAGGTAACGATTTTGGAGAGGTAAGAATATTCAGGTAATGCTGATCCCACCATAAAGCTGACTTAAAGCAGTCATGTGAGGCCCTTACACTTTTTTTTTAATCTGTTATATTAATATCTGAATCTCAGTGCCACTCTACACCCTGACAGGAAACCACTGCTCTAATTTTTCAAAAATTAGTCCATAACCCCTTTCCTTTACATTTCCTCTCTTGCTCACCCTCATCCCTGCCCTTAACAATAGCATTGAAATGCTCTATTTATCCCTAGTCTTCCTGCAGACCTAAACAAAACCCTCAAACAAAGAGCGTGTCCATACCCTAACCACAGACCTAACACCACAAGCAGAACACCAAACCCTCCCACTAAATGTCTGCTTAATCTCTCACCCAGAAAGGTTTACCACAGTCCCTAATGCCATACATGAACAACTAACTTCCAAAGCCTGTCTTCCTGTGCATTAACCTTCTCACCTTTAACCCTTTTCCTAACCCTTTAGTTTAGGTTCTCATTCCCTTGTGGCAGGGCAGGAACCGTGAGATTGCTATGCAGTCACATGGCATTCAAAATGAATGTGATGGGCCATGGATTTGATCAGCTTGTAGGCCAGAAGGAGGCATGGGTGGGAATGCTCTGATGAGCTCAGTTCTGCCTCAGGATCTCCTGAACCAGCAGGAGGAATTGGCCTGTGAAAGGGACTGTGAGGTCAGTTCTGTCTTTGCAGTTGATAGGGCAGCAGCAGCAACGTGTCACAGAAAGGGACTGTGAGGTCACTTCTGTCTGAAGTAGCTGACAGGTCACACTTATACCCTGGATCTGTACTTTTCAGCTGACATCTGCCAGTGGTCCTGGTAGGCCAGCAGAAAGCACAAGGTTGGCATATTACTGTGGGAACCACTCTGCCTACATACCCAGGAGGATCCAGACAGAAAGAAGGCCTGAATGTGGGTTGTCCTGTCCCTTCTGTTTGAGTACACAACTGGACAGCAGAAGGCACAAGGCTTGGGTGTGTCTAAACAAGAATCTGCAAGGCCAGCAGCAGGACCGTGGTTTGGAAGATGCTGGTGAGGTGACTTCTGTTTGGTTGGCTGACAGGTCACAAGAAGGCCAATGGGTTGGGATGCCTACTTTAGGAGTGGTTTCCACCCAGGTGGAACTTTGGTAGTAGGAAAGAGCAAGAGAGGAAAACCTGCCAGAAAATGCACCTTGGAAGGTTGGCACTTGCCATGAGGAGGAAGAAATGTCACTCAGAGAGTTGTGCTGTGGTTTGTGTTTGAACGAACAGCTGTTGAGGGTTGACAAGACATTGGTGAAACCACAGAAATGCTGGGATGAGAGCAAGGTGGTGAACAGAGATGGGTGTCTGCAGATTTCAAGGAAATAGGGCAAAGTGTGAGGCAGCATAGGAAAGTCTGGAGAGGCCAAAGAGGTGGGTGCTGTCAAGAACAAAAGGCCCCAGCAGCCCTGACTTTTTTGTTCCCTTGGATAGAGCTTCTGAGGAGATGAAATATAGTCATTGTAAGGGGGCTTATTGCTTTCTTGAGACCCTGTGCAGAGGCAGGGAGGTGTCATACCATTGTTCTTCTCGTGGCATCACACTGCCCACCACACCCCACAGACCGCCAGCAAGAGCCCTTAGCCAGACATGGGAGCGCAGAACATTCCATTCTCATGGCTGGAGTCAGGACCTGGCCCTTTTACTTCAGCACAACAAACCCAAACTTTTCTCAGCACAGTGCTTTGCCTATCTGTAATCATGGCCTCCAATTATCTGCCCTAACAAGTCCCTGAGGAGAATCTCTTGGTAACAGCCCTCAGTGGGGCCCATTAATACTCCAAGTCAATTCAACTTTTCCTTCTGACTTTACTTGCTCAAGCAATTGCATCATTCTCCTCTCAGTACCTGACGTTCACAGACTGAGCACCAGAATCCACCATGGAACTCATTAAAAGGCAGAAACACTTAACGAATCATATGTCTTCCATAGTTTTATTCAAGTCTACAAGACTTGGAGAATTAATTGGAGAGCTTTCATGGTGTAGTTAAGGAGGAAGATTTCAAAAAGCACCTAATACAAATCTCTTCTATTTTTAAAGGGTGAATTTTGTTGCATTTCAGTTTTGAGCATCTTTCTTCAACTGATATTAACCCAGGGCTTCTCCTATGGAGACGTCCATAGGGAGGAAAAGGAGACTCTTGAGGTCTGACAGTGCATGGACAACCTTGCTCCTTACCACCCCAACCCTGACATTTCTCTCATTGGCCACCTGGCGCTTGCATCACTTTTCCTTACACCACACTTCTGCACTGAAGTCTGCAGCTGGATGTTACAGCCCCCTTGCACCAGCTCCCACCTGCTTTCCTTAGGGACCTGGCTGCACACAGAAGGGTTTTTCCTTATTTTAAAACAATCAACAAGAAAACATGCAGCAATTTTCCAAACAGCAAAACAAGCTCCTCATCTTGTATGTCTCCAGTAAGGTTTACCTCACTGGTTTATCCTCACAAAAGGATGACTATAAATTAAGTATTTTGTACTGATTAATAGGAAATTATAGGTATTAAGATTAGTATTATTCCATATGATCTTAATTTAATGATAAATGATGAGGAGCTTGCTACAGAAACAATTCGGCAGACTGCTAATCGATGGGCAAGCTTGAACTCAATGAATATCAATCTCAGCAACTAGGTCAATGAGAGAAGTCTGAATGATCAAAGAGATTCACCTGAAGGATGTAGGTCACCGGTGAAGGAACTGTCTTTTTGTGCAATCACCAATGCAGATTACAAAAATCCTTCCACACATCATGGTAATATGTCCCACCCCATCTTTACCATCCTGTGGGGCAGGGGAGAGGGAGCTGACAGCCAAGGGACACATTTGGGTGACAAGGAGGGGACCCAGCAGAGACAAGGAGTCAAGGCAGTGGGGTGGGGGAGGCCTGGAGAAGCAGCCCAAGGGGTGCTGGTGCTTGTGAGGACACGTTTGTGCCAGCAGCCTGAGTGGGCAGCAGCTGTCTGGAGGCGAGGGGAGGCCAGGGAGCACATGCCAAGAGCCCTCCTGCCAGCAGAGTCAAGGCCAGGGCCGAGGCCAAGAGAAGAGGCAGGCCCAGGGCAGGGGGCTGCAAGGGCCATGCTGAGTTCCCTGCTCCTGCAGCAGCCGCACTGGCCCTCAGCAGATGTGCTGGCCGGCACGCACGGGGAGGTCCTGGCATGCATCAGAGAGCAGCAAGGAAGGCGCTGGAGAGGGCTGGGGTGAGGCAGGTGGCAGAGCCCCATGCAGGGGCTGGCTGGGGGTCCCCTCTGCTGCAGCCACCGCATGGAGCATGGCAGGAGGAGGGCACGCAGGGCTTGTGGCCACAGTGCAGAGCCTGACCCTGGACGCTCCATGACTGCCTTGCAGGTCCTGGCAGGCCATGGTGAGGGGACGAATGCCCTGGGCCCCCCTCCTGCTCTGCCCAGGCCAGCAAGGGCCCAGAGCGGCCTCCTCTCCCCTGGCCCTGCAGCTCTGGGCTCCCTTTGCGCAGCCCTGGCTCTGCAGCACCAAGCCCTGCTGGGAGCCCTCCCCTGCATGCTGCCACAGCTCCCTGATGCTGCTGTTGCCCTCTGCCGGGTACTGCCCAGCCCAGCCCAGCCCCTGCCCACCTCTCCCCACTTCGATGCCCTCTCCCCAGTCCAGCCCATCCCAGCCCAACAGCCCAGGCTGGGCTGGCCCCAGGGCAGTGCCCACCACAGGCTGCTGCAGGGCTCTGGGCATGGCCACCACAGCTGCAGCCTCTCGCAAGGCACCACAGCTGCTGGGACAAAGGTGGCTCTGGGCCTCCCCAGCAACCCCAGGGCTGGGGCCAGCCATGGCTCGCGAAATGGAGGTCCGTGAAGCTGTAGGAGTCCTGGTCTCTTGCCTGGGAGATCCCCAGCACAGAGTGCCTGTGTCCCGCAGGGCCAGCCCCAGTCCCCAGGCCAGCACAAGAGGCCTGGCCCAGGCACAGGGCATCTCCGCATTCCCCTCCAGGATGACATTTGCCATCAGTCCCAGCACCTTTGGGACACTGCCAGGCCAGTGAAAGGACAGCTACTATTTGCTGGCACCACAGCTGCTGGGACAAATGCAACTCTGGGCTTCCTCAGCAGCCCCCACGCTGGGGCCAGCCATGGCTCAGGAAATGGACGTACATTAGGCTGCATTCTTCTTCACCAATGTTATAAGTTGCCCCCTGAATTAATTTTCAGAGAGCATTGTATTAACCATAGAAAGGAATTTATTGAGTAAGCAAGCAGCAAGCAAAACAGCACTGGACGGCCGGGGAGTCTCTGCTCCGCCAACGGCGCGCACCTCACCCCCGCCAGGGTCCCTTTTTATATCTTGGTAATTCCGGGATTACGCAGCACATCCTGGTATGTTCTGCGACTGCGTGCTCTGTTGCTAGGGGGTTGTCTGTGTCCCTCTGGTGGTCGTGAAGATGAAGGCCATAGTCTTCCTCCGCATTGTGGTTCAACTTTTTTTTTTTTTAATTAGTCATGTTGGTCCAGCATGAGACAGGAAGGCAGGATGTTGATACACTAGTTTAACAACTTATCAGGAGGTGGTTACATGAGCTTTGCAACAGTGTCTTTGAACAAAAGAGGCAACTGAGATGCAGAAAGAGAGAAGGAAAAGGGGGTTCTCTTTTTTTGTTCCATTAAGCAAAGGAATTTTCATAGTGTCTAGCCAAGCATTATACAGCTCCTTACTTCAGCAGAGAGTTTTCGTAACTCCCGCTCCTAAAACAGAAATCCTTGTTTTTTATACTACAAAAGACAATGAACAAACATTTATGGTTTGTTCATAAACCCCCTTCCTCTCTGCTCAAGTGTATCTAGCGACTCACCGAGGCTGTCCGTGTCCCGTCATCCTCATGCAGCGGTCACTCCAGTCCTGACCCGATCGTGTCACCGTCCTGCTTGCAGTTAGAGTTTGGTGGGCATGGGTTGGGGTGATCTTACCTGTTCTGGAGAGCGTTGGCCGCTCTTCCATCCAGCTGAGTGCTTGAGGGCAGAGACGCCAGGATTGTGCTGTTTCTGGCTAAAAGAGGAAAAGCACCAAACGGAGCAGCAAAGCCGAGACTGCTGGGCGTTGGTTGGGGAGATCTTAACTGTCCTAGAGAGCGCTGGAAGTTCCTTCCAGCTGACTTCTCAAGGGCAGAGAGGCCAGGATTGTGCCGTGGTCTCGAGTCAATCCTTGTGTGTGTCTGGCTGAAAGAGAAGAAGCACAAAACAAAGCCGCACCTCCCTGTGACCATGGGCAGCCCCTGCCTCTCTGCTCAAGAGTATGTGTCCCATCTTCCTGATGGAGCATTCACTGCCGTCCTGACCCCATTCTGTCAGCTTCCGAGGCTGTCCGTGTTCCGTCGTCCTCATGGAGAGGTCACTGCCCTCCTGGCCCGAGCGTGTCACCATCCTCCTTGCTGTTACAGCATGGTGGGCGTAGGCTGGGGAGATCTTACCTCTCATGAAGAACGCTGGTAGTTCCTTCCAGCTGACTTCTCAAGGGAAGAGAGGCCAGGATTGTGCCATGGTCTGGAGTCAGTTCTCTGTGTGTGTCTGGCTTTAATAAGGGAAGGAATAAGAGGAGCAGCATCCCTTCATGACCACATGTGGTGGTTTTACCGTGCTGGGCAGCTAAACCCCACAACCGCTCTCTCACTCCCCCTCTTTTTAGATGAGGAGGGGGAGAAGTAAAGCAAAGAACAACTCACGGGTTGAGATAAGGATAATTTAATTAAAGGGAAATAATAATAATAATTAAATAAAGATTATTATGAACTAAACAATTTAACTAAAGGGAAATAAAAGGGAAAGGGGAAAAGGGAGGGGGAAAGGGAAAATAAAAAGAAGGGAGGAAAACAAACAAAATAAATGAAGGCTATGTGGAAGTGCAGAGGAAAGAAATGGCTCTTTACTTCCCACAAATGAGTGATGATTGACCATGTCCTTGAAGCAGGGCCTCAACGCACGTAGCCGGTGTTCGGGAGGAGGACCGACGTCTTCACAACGAGAGCCCACCCCTCCCCTCTTCTTCCTGTTTCCACCTTTTATTGCTGTGTGACATCACATGGTATGGAATATCCCTTTGGTTGGTTTAGGTCAGCTGCCCTAGTGATGTTTCTCTTCTCACTTTTTGCCCACCCCCTAGGAGGGTTAGAGAGAGGCCCGATGCTGTGCCACTGCTGCCCAGCAGTCGACACAACACAGGTGTGATAACACTGCTGTTCCAGCTACAAGTGCAGAGTACAGCACTGTATGGGCTGCTGCAGGGAAAGTTAACATTCCAGCCAGACCCAGTACACCACAGGCAGCCCCCGCCTCTCTGCCCGAGGGACTACTGAGACTCACAGAGGCTGTCTGTCTTCCGTCATCCTGATCCAGCGGTCACTCCCGTCCTACCCCGATCATGTCACTGTCCTGCTTGCTGCTAGAACCTGGTGGGTGTGGGTTGGGGCAATCTTACCTCTCCTGCAGAGCGTTGGCAGCTCTTCCTCCCAGAGGAGTGGTTGACGGCAGAGAGGCCAGAAGTTTGTCGTGGTGTGGTCTCATCGCTGTGTGTGTCTGGCTAAAAGACAAGAAGCACAAAACAAAGCAGCACCTCCCTGTGAACATGGGCAGCCACTGCCTCTCTGCCCAAGAGTACCAAGTGACTCACCGAGGCTGTCTGTGTCCCGTCCTCCTGATGCAGCATTCACTGCCGTCCTGCCCCCATTCTGTCAACTTCCTCCTTCCTGTGGACCATCGGGGGTGTAGCTTGGGGCGATCTTACCTGTCAGGTAGAGTGTTGGGAGCTCTTCCCTCCAGCAGATTTCTCAAGGGAAGAGTGGCCAGGAGTGTGCTGTGGTTTGGTCCCATCACTGTGTGATTCTGGCTGCAAAACAGAAGAACCAAACGGAGCGGCATTCCCCTGAGACCACAGGCTGCCCCTACTTCTGTGCCCGAGGGTGCAGAAAAAAAAAAAAAAACCTTCCTGTTTGCTGTGGACCTTGGTGAGTGTGGTTTGGGGTGATCTTACCTCTCCTGAAGAGCATGGTAAGTTCTTCCTTCCAGCTGCGTTCTCAAAGGCAGAGAAGCCAGTACTCTGCCGTGGTCTGGAATCAATTCTGCATGTGTCTGGCTTTAATAAGAAAAGGAAAAAGAGGAGCAGCATCCCTCCATGACTACGGGCAGCCCCTGCCTCTCTGCCCGAGGCTCTACTGCGACTCACCGAGGCTGTTGTGTTCCGTCATCTCCATGGAGCGGTCACTGCTGTCCTAGCCTGATCGTGTCACCTTCCTTCTTACTGTGGATAGTGGTGGGTGTGGGATGGGGCAATCTTACCTGTCCTGGAGAGTGTTGGCAGCTCTTCCTTACAGCTGACTTCTCAAGGGGAGAGTGGCCAAGGTTGTGCCGTGGTCTGGTCCAATCGCCGTGTGATTCTGGCTGAAAGAGAAGAAGCTCCAAATAGAACAGCATCCCTCTGTGACCACGGGCAGCCCCTGCCTCTCTGCTCAAGAGTATCTAGCAGCTCACCGAGGCTGTCCGTGTCCCGTCATCCTGATGGAGAGGTCACTCCCATCCTGGCCCAAGCGTGTCACTGTCCTGCTTGCTATGAGACCGTTGTTGGGTATTTTTTGGGGTGAAATTACCTGTTCTGGAGAGCGTTGACACCTTTTCCAGCTGACTTCTCAATGCGAGAGAGTCCAGGAGTGTGCCATGGCTTCATTCCATCACTATCAGTGTCTCCAGCTGTAACAGAGGAGGCGACAAACCGAGCAGCCACCCCCTCTCAGCACTGGAAGCCATTCCTTCCTCCTTGCACGAGGCTCTCCCAGCCTCACACCAAGGCTGTCCATCTCGCATCTTCCTGATGTCCACGAGATGTTCCTTGTTGCTTAAATGTGTCATATTCCCACTTAGTGTGCTGACAACATGGTGGAGAATGGCTTGGGGCTGTCTTATCTGTCCTGTAGAGCCTTGGCATCTTTTCTGGCTGAGTTCTCAAAGTGTGAGAGGCCAGCAGTGTGTCATGGTCTGGTCTCATCACTAGGGATGTTTCTGTCTGAAAGAGGAAAAGCACCAAATGGAGCAGCATCCCCCTGTAACCATGGGCAGCGCTTGCCTGAGTGCCCAAAGTTCTCCAGCGACTCACCGAGGCTGTCCGTGTCCTGTCATCCTCATGCAGTGGTCACTCTTGTCCTGACTTGAACTTGTCACCATCCTGCTTACTGTTAGAGGCTGGTGGGTGTGGGTTGGAGCAATCTTACCCTTCCTGGAGAGCGTTGGCAGCTCTTCCTTACAGCTGACTTCTCAAGGGGAGAGAGGCGAGGATTGTGCTGTGTTTTGGTCCCATGGCTGTGTGATTCTGGCTGCAAAAGAGAAGCACCAAATGGAGCAGCATCCCTCTGTGACCACATGCAGCCCCTGCCTCTGTGCCCGAGGGTCTCCAGTGACTCACCGAGGCCGTCCCTGTACCATCGTCCTCATGGAGTGGTCACTGCCCTCATGGCCCGAGCGTGTCACCTTCCTGCTTGCTGTTAGAGCCTGGTGGGTGTGGGTTGGGGCGATCTTACCTGACCTGGAAAGCGTTGGCAGCTCTTTGTCTCAGATAAGTAGTCAAGGGCAGAGAGGCCAGAAGTTTGCCATGGTCTGGTCTCGCCTCTCTGTGTGTCTGGCTGAAAGAGAAGAGGCACCAAACAGAGCAGCTCCTCCCCGTGACCACAGGCAGCCCCTGCGTCTCTGCTCAAGAGTATCTAGCGACTCACCGAGTCTGTCTGTGTTCTGTCATCCTCATGGAGCATTCACTGCCCTCCTGGCCTGAGCGTGTCACCTTCCTTTTTTCTGTGGACAGTGCTGGATGTGGGTTGGGGCAATCTTACTTGTCCTGGAGAGCGCTGGAAATTCCTTCCAGATGACTTCTCAAAGGGAGAGTTGCCATGATACTGCCGTGGTCTGGTCCCATTGCTGTGTGTGTCTGGCTTTAATAAGAGAAAGAACAAACTGAGCAACATCCCCTTGTGACCAGGGGCTGACCCTGCATCTGTGCCCAGCAACCTCGAGCGTCTCACCACGTCAACCCGTCTCCCGTCATCCTGATTGAGCGGTCACTCCCGTCCTGGCCCAAGCGTGTCTCTGTCCTGCTTGCAGTTAGAGCCTGGTGGGTGTGGGTTGGGGCAATCTTGCCCGTCCTGAAGAGCATTGGCAGCTCTTTCTTACAACTGACATCTCAAGGGGAGAGCGGCCAAGGTTGTGCCGTGGTCTAGTTCCATCGCTGTGCGTTTCTGGCTAAAAGAGTGGCACCACGACACAGAGCAGCATCCCTCTGTTAACACGGGCAGCCCCTGCCTCTCTGCTCAAGAGTATCTAGCAACTCACCAAGGCTGTCCGTGTCCCATCGTCCTCATGGAGTGCTCACTCCCGTCCTACCCCAATCATGTCACCGTCCTGCTTGCTAATAGAACCTGGTGGGTGTGGGTTGGGGAAATCTTACCTGTCCTAGAGAGCATTGGCAGCTCTTCCTCAAAGATGACTTCATAAGGGGAGAGTGGCCAGGATTGTGCCTTGGTCTGGTCCAATCGCCATGTGATTCTGGCTGAAAGAGAAGAAGCACCAAACAGAGCAGCATCGCTCTGTCAACACGGGCAGCCCCTGACTCTGTGCCCGAGGGTCTCCAGCGACTCACCGAGGCTGTCCGTGTCCCGTCATCGTCATGCAGCGGTCACTCCAGTTCTGACCCAATAGTGTTACCTTCCTGCTTACAGTTAGAGTTTGGTGGGCGTGGGTTGGGGTGATCTTACCTGTCCTGGAGAGTGTTGGCAGCTCTTCCGTCCAGCTGAGTGGTCGATGGCAGAGACGCCAGGATTGTGCCGTTTCTGGCTGAAAGAGGAAAAGCACCAAACAGAGCAGCAACCCCCAGTGACCGTGGGCAGACCCTGCCTCTCTGCTCAAGTGTATCTAGTGACTCACCGATGCTGTCTGTGTTCCATCATCCTCATGCAGCGGTCACTCCCGTCCTGACCTGATCGTGTCACCATCCTGCTTGCAGTTAGAGCCTGGTGCGTGTGGGTTGGGTCGATCTTACCTATCCTGGAGAGCGCTAGAAGTTCCTTCCAGATGACTTCTCAAGGGGAGAGTGGCCAGGATTGTGATTTGGTCTGGTCCAATTGCCATGTGTGTCTGGCTTTAATAAGAGAAAGAACAAGCGGAGCAGCACCCCCGTGTGACCACAGGATGACCCTGCCTTTGTGCCCGAGGTTCTCGAGTATCTTACCAAGTCTGACAGCCTCCCATCATCCTGTTGGAGTGCTCACTGCCATTCTGGACCAATCGAATCACCTTCCTGCGTGCTGTGGACTTGCTGAGTGTGGTTTGGGGTGATCTTACCAATCCTGAAGAGCATTGCAAGTTCTTCCTTACAATTGAGAACTCAAAGGGAGAGTGGCCAGGAGTGTGATGTGTTTTGGTCCCATCTCTGTGTGAATCTGGCTTCAAAAGGAGAAGGAACAAACAGAGCAGCATCCCCCTGTGACCACAGGCTGCCCCTACTTCTGTGCCGGAGGGTCTCCACCTACTCACCGAGGTTGTCATTGTTCCGTCATCCTGATACTGAGAACACTACCGTCCTACCCCGATCATGTCACCTTCCTGCTTGTTCTTATAGGCTGGTGGGTGTGGGTTAGGGCGATCTTACCTGTCCTGGAGAGCGCTGGAAGTTCCTTCCAGCTGACTTCTCAAAGGGAGAGCTGCCACGATTGTGCTGTCGTCTGCTTCCCATTGCTGTGTGTGTCTGGCTTTAGTAAGAGAAAGAACAAACGGAGCAGCATCCCCGTGTGACCAGGGGCTGACCCTGCCTCTGTGCCCAACAACCTTGAGTGTCTCACCACGTCAGTTTGTCTCCCGTCATCCTGATTGAGCGGTCACTCCCGTCCTGGCCTAAGCGTGTCACTGTCCTGCTTGCTATGAGACCATGCTGGGGTGTGGGTTGGGGCAAAATTACCTGTTCTGGAGATCGTTGACACCTTTTCCAGATGACTTCTCAATGCGAGAGAGTCCAGGAGTGTGCCATGGCTTCATTCCATCACTGTCAGTGTCTCCAGCTGTAACAGAGGAGGTGACAAACCGAGCAGCCACCCCCTCTCAGCACTGGAAGCCATTCCTTCCTCTTTGCATGAGGCTCTCCCAGCCTCACACCAAGGCTGCCCATCTCCCATCTTCCTGATGTCCAGGAGATGTTCCTTGTAGCTTAAATGTGTCATATTCCCACTTAGCGTGGTGACACCGTGGTGGAGAATGGCTTGGGGCTATCTTATATGTCCTGTAGAGCCTTGGCATCTTTTCTGGCTGAGTTCTCAAAGCGAGAGAAGCCAGCAGTGTGCCATGGTCCGGTCTCATTGCTAGGGATGTTTCTGTCTGAAAGAGGAAAAGCACCAAACGGAGCAGCATCCCCCTGTAACCATGGGCAGCCCCTGCCTCTGTGCCCGAGGGTCTCCAGCGACTCAGCAAGCCTGTCCGTGTTCTGTCATCCTCATGGAGCGGTCACTGCCCTCCTGGCCTGAGCGTGTCACCTTCCTGCTTACTGTGGACAGTGGTGGGTATGGGTTGGGGCGATCTTACTTGTCCTGGAGAGCACTGGAAATTCCTTCCACATGACTTCTTAAAGGGAGACTCGCCATGATACTGCCGTGGTCTGGTCCCATTGCTGTTAGTGTCTGGCTTTAATAAACGAAAGAACAAACGGAGCAGCATCCCCGTGTGACCAGGGGCAGCCCCTGCATCTCTGCTCAAGAGTATCTAGCGACTCACTGAGGCTGTCTGTGTCCCGTCTTCCTGATGCAGCATTCACTGCCGTCCTGACCCCATTCTGTCAGTTTCCTGCTTGCTGTGGACCATCGGGGGTGTAGCTTGGGGCGATCTTACCTGTCAGGTAGAGTGCTGGGAGCTCTCCCTTCTTGTTGAGTTCTCATGGTGAGAGTGGCCAGGAGTGTGCTGTGGTTTGGTCCCATCACTGTGTGATTCTGGCTGCAAAACAGAAGAACCAAACAGAGCAGCATTCCCCTGAGACCACAGGCTGCCCCTACTTCTGTGCCTAAGGGTCTCCAGTGACTCACCGAGGCTGTCATTGTTCCGTCATCCTGATACATCGGCCATTGCCGTCCTACCCCGATCATGTCACCATCCTCCTTGCTTCTAGAACCTGGTGGGTGTGGGTTGGGGCAATCTTACCTCTCCTGGAGTGCATTGACAGCTCTTATTCCAGCTGACTTCTCAAGGGGAGCGCAGCCAAGGTTGTGCTGTGGTCTGGTCCATTCGCCGTGTGATTCTGGTTGAAAGAGAAGAAGCACCAAACAGAGTAGCATCCCTCTGTGAACACAGGCAGACCCTGCCTCTATTCCCGAGGGTCTCCAGCGACTCACCGAGCTCGTCCCTGTCCCATCGTCCTCAAGGAGCGCTCACTGCCATCCTGGCCAGAGCGTGTCACCATCCTGCTTGCTGTTAAATCCTCCTGGGCGTAGGTTTGGGCGATTTTACCACTCCTGAAGGGCTCTGGAAGTTCCTTCCAGCTGACTTCTCAAGGGGAAAGAGTCCAGCATTGTGCCATGGCCTGGAGTCAATTCTGTGTCTGGCTTTACTAAGAGAAGGAAAAAGAGGAATAACATCCCTCCATGACCACGGGCAGCCCCTGCCTCTCTGCCTGAGGGTCTCAAGCGACTCACCAAAGCTGTCCCTGTCTCATCGTCCTCATGGAGTGGTCACTGCCCTCCTGGCCCGATCATGTCACCATCCTACTTGCTGTTAGAGGCTGGTGGGTGTGGGTTGGGGCAATCTTACCTGTCCTGGAGAGCGCTGGCAGCTCTTCCATCCAGCTGAGTGCTCGAGGGCAGAGACGCCAGGAGTTTGTCGTGGTGTTGTCTCATTGCTGTGTGTGTCTGGCTGAAAGAGAAGAAGCACCTAACGGAGCAGCACCTCCCTGTGACCATGGGCAGCCCCTGACTCTCTGCGCAAGAGTATCTAGCGACTCACCGAGGCTGTCCGGGTCCTGTTGTCCTCATGGAGCTGTCACTGCCATCCTGGCCCGAGCATGTCACCATCCTGCTTGCTGTTACAGCCTGCTGGGCGTAGGCTGGGGAGATCTTACCTGTCCTGGAGAGCTCTGGAAGTTCCTTCCAGCTGACTTCTCAAGGGGAGAAAGGCCAGGATTGTGCCGTGGTCTGGAGTCAATTCTCTGTTTGTATGGATTTAATAAGAGAAGGAAAAAGAGGAGCACCATCACTCCATGACCAGGGGCAGCCCCGACCTCTCTGCCCAAGGGTCTACTGCGACTCACCAAGGCTGTCCGTCTTCCGTCATCCTGATCCAGCGGTCACTCCCATCCTACCCCGATCGTGTCACATTCCTGCTTGCTGTTAGAGCCTGGTGGGTGTGGGTTGGGGCAATCTTACCTCTCCTCGAGAGCGTTGGCAGCTCTTCCTTCCAGCTGAGCGGTCGAGGCCAGAGAGTTTAGGAGTTTGCCGTGGTCTGGTCTCATCGCTGTGTGTGTCTGCCTGAAAGAGAAGCAGCACAAAACAAAGCAGCACCTCCCTGTGACCACGGGCAGCCACTGCATCTCTGCGCGAGAGTACCAAGTGACTAACCGAGGCTGTCTGTGTCCCGTCTTCCTCATGCAGCATTCACTGCTGTCCTGACCCCATTCTGTCAGCTTCCTGCGTGGACCATCGGGGGTGTAGCTTGGGGCGATCTTACCTGTCAGGTAGAGTGTTGGGAGCTCTCCCTTCCTGTTGAGTTTTCATGGTGAGAGTGGCCAGGAGGGTGCTGTGGTTTGCTCCCATCACTGTGTGATTCTGGCTGCAAAACAGAAGAACCAAACGGAGCAGCATCTCCCTGAGACCACACACTGCCCCTACTTCTGTGCCCGACAGTCTCCAGCAACTCACCAAGGCTATCATTATCCCGTCGTCCTCATACAGCGGCCACTCCCGTCCTACCCCGATCATGTCACTGTCCTCCTTGCTGTTAGAACCTGGTGGGTGTGGGTTGGGGCAATCTTACCTGTCCTGGAGAGCGTTGGCAGCTCTTATTCCAGCTGATTTCTCAAGAGGAGAGTGGCCAGGAGTGTGCTGTTTTTGGTGCCACAGCTGTGTGATTCTGGCTGCAAAAGAGAAGCACCAAACGGAGCAGCATCCCTCTGTGAGCATGGGAAGCCCCTGCCTCTCTACCAGAGGGTCTCCAGCGACTCACCGAGGCTGTCGTGTTCCGTCATCTCCATGGAGCGGTCACTGCTGTCCTAGCCTGATCGTGTCACCTTCCTTCTTACTGTGGATAGTGGTGGGTGTGGGATGGGGCAATCTTACCTGTCCTGGAGAGTGTTGGCAGCTCTTCCTTACAGCTGACTTCTCAAGGGGAGAGTGGCCAAGGTTGTGCCGTGGTCTGGTCCAATTGCCGTGTGATTCTGGCTGAAAGAGAAGAAGCTCCAAATAGAACAGCATCCCTCTGTGACCACGGGCAGCCCCTGCCTCTCTGCTCAAGAGTATCTAGCAGCTCACCTAGGTTGTCTGTGTCCCGTCATCCTGATGGAACGGTCACTCCCGTCCTGGCCCAAGCGTGTCGCTGTCCTGATTGCTATGAGACCATGCTGGGGTGTGGGTTGGGGCGAAATTACCTGTCCTGGAGAGCGTTGACACCTTTTCCAGATGACTTCTCAATGTGAGAGAGTCCAGGAGTGTGCCATGGCTTCATTCCATCACTGTCAGTGTCTCCAGCTGTAACAGAGGAGGCGACAAACCGAGCAGCCACCCCCTCTCAGCACTGGAAGCCATTCCTTCCTCCTTGCACGAGGCTCTCCCAGCCTCACACCAAGGCTGCCCATCTCCCATCTTCCTGATGTCCACGAGATGTTTGTTTCTTGTAGCTTAAATGTGTCATATTCCCACTTAGCGTGGTGACACCGTGGTGGGGAATGGCTTGGGACTGTCTTAACCGTCCTGTAGAGCTCTGGCATCTTTTCTGGCTGAGTTCTCAAAGCGAGAGAAGCCAGCAGTGTGCCATGGTCCGGTCTCATCGCTAGGTATGTTTCTGTCTGAAAGAGGAAAAGCACCAAACGGAGCAGCATCCCCCTGTAACCATGGGCAGCGCTTCCCTGAGTGCCCAAGGGTCTCCAGCAACTCACCGAGGCTGTCCGTGTCCCGTCATCCTCATGCAGAGGTCACTCCCGTCCTGACCCGATCGTGTCACCGTCCTGCTTGAAGAGAGAGGAAAAAGAAGCTGACTCCCTCTGGTTGAGGTTGTGTCTGGAGCGGACACTTGAGCGGGAGGAGCAGGCAGCCGAGCAGCCTCCCCGTCAGCACGGGCAGCCGTTACAGGCCTGCCCAACCGCCCAACCGCCGGTGGGGCCAGCATTCCGGAGCCATGGCCGTCCCCAACGCTTTGTGTTGTGCCAGCCTGGGCTTTGCTCTGCCCTTGCCCCTCAGGGTGCAGCAGGCTGTGGTTTGCCATGTTCTTCAGCTTTCTCTCTGGAAAAAGGCATGTGTGGCTAGAAGCATGCCTGCTGTTGTAATCCAACTAAATTTAACTGGAGTTTAAGCCAGTTGGAGGCCGGTCACTCACTAGTGGAGTCCCCCAGGGCTCACTACTAGGGCCAGTCCTCTTTAATATCTTTATCGATGATCTGAATGAGGGGATCGAGTGCACCCTCAGTAAGTTTGCAGATGACACCAAGTTAGGGGTGTGTGTCTATCTGCTCGAGGGTAGGAAGGCTCTGCAGGAGGATCTGGATAGGCAGGACCAGTGAGCTGAGGCCAACTGTATGAAGTTCAACAAGGCCAAGTGCCGGGTCCTGCACCTGGGGCACAACAACCCCAAGCAGAGCTACAGGCTGGGAGATGAGTGGTTGGAGAGCTGCCAGGCGGAGAAGGACCTGGAAGTATTGGAGGACAGTCGGCTGAATATGAGCCAGCAGTGTGCTCAGGTGGCCAAGAAGGCCAACAGCATCCTGGCTTGTATAAGAAGCAGTGTGGCCAGCAGGGCTAGGGAACTGATTGTCCCCCTGTACTCGGCTCTCGAGATTCTTTTCTGAAGGGTCAGCCACAGTATCTCTTTTCAAGTGTTCAGAAATTGTACTGATACAGAACGGATCATTTCCATATCAACTCTTAGAAATATGAAAAATCATGCAAATAAGCAATTGACATGATTATGCTTTTAGTGCTGCACAAGCTAACAGTAGTCAAGTAATCTTTGGCACTGATGCCATGTTATTTTGCAAGTTAAAGTACTAACTTAGGTAAATGCATGTTTTTAAACACAGTTTTCTTGGTGTAAGCATGTTTTCACTCTCTATTACTTATCTTTTACGTCTATATTCTTCATCTCTTTCTACAATAGTTTTGTGTAATTTTGTTTAGTTTCTTCTCCTACATGCATTCACTTGCATTCTGAATTACCTTCTTCCTCTCTTATGCTGTGATACACTTTTTCCTCTCTTGTACTTTTTCTTCATTGCTCTGCTGATCTAGACATAGTTCTTTCCATATTTCAATTTGTTCTGATTTCAGCCCACAAATATTTAGATTCCATTTAGTTCTGAGCAAGATACATCTCACTGCAGAAAGAAAGGAGTTCTCCAAGCAGCAAACAGATTACACAAGAGCTAGCAAGGTCCACCCTATCTATCAGTCACTTCTGAACTAACTAGTGACGCACTGCTTCCCATGCTCTCTATCCCATGATACAGCAAAATAGGGAGAAGGTGAATCGAGTCAGTTTGCAGAAGTGAAGGCCATTCAGCTGGCTTTAGATATTGCTGAAAGAGAAAAGTGGTCAGTTCTCTATCTCTACACTGATTCATGGATGGTAGCAAATGCCCTGTGGGGGTGGTTACAGCAATGGAAGCAGAAAAACTGGCAGCACAGGGGCAAATCCATGTGGGCTGCTGCACTGTGGCAAGATATTGCTGCCCGTGTAGAGAACCAGGTTGTAAAGGTACGCCACGTAGATGCTCGTGTGCCCAGGAATCAGGCTACTGAAGAACATCAAAACAACCAGCAGGTGGATCAGGCTGCTAAGACTGAAGTGGTTCAGGTGGACCTGCACTGGCAACATAAAGGCGAATTATTTATAGCCTGATGTGACCATGGCACCTCAGGCCATCAAGGTAGAGATACAACATACAGATGGGCTTGTGATCAAGGGGTGGACCTGACCATATAGCTATATGGACAATATAGCAGAGGTTATTCAGGACTTTGAAACATGCGCTGCAATCGAGCAAGCCAAACAGTCAAAGCCTCTTTGGTATGGAGGATGATGGCTAAAATATAAATATGGAGAGGCCTGGCAGATTGATTACATCACACTCCCTCAAACACACAAGACTTATTTATTGACAAATGGTACTCCTCTGTGTCTAAGGACTTCCAGAATGCTTCAGCCTATGTGTCTTGAATAATGTTTTTATTTTAGACTATTAGAAAGCTCTATAGCACATTATCATTCATTAATGGAAATAGCATCCAGGTGCATTATATTAAATAAATATTGTGTTTATTTGAGTCATATATCAAAATTCTGGAACCTATAATGTTACAATGCACACATGCTACTTGATCTCCACCTACTATATTTTACCACCAGCAGTTACTGCTATGAATACTGCACCAAATATACAAAAGAGTTGCATGAACTCTATCATACAGGAAAATTATATATTATGTTTTCTATTTTAGAAGTGTATCTGATTTTAAGCGGCACTTAGGTACTCACTCTAAGAATTTTTTAGTAGGAAGAGTGTGTGCTGTAAAGCTTTAATAGGATGTAAAATGCTTCATTAAGCATTATCTAACATGTCTAAAACAAAATGCAGACTAAAGATGTGGTACTTTGGATGTTATTATAATTTCCCCTAGCATCAAATGTATAATTACAATCCCAAGTGATTAATTTCCACACTTAAATGTAAGCAGAAAATGAAGGTCTAAGTTTGATTTCAGAATATAAATATACTGCGGTAGTGGAGAATAAGTAAGGTCTTGATGTTCTCGTGTACTTTCTTGCAGATGGTTGGAGTCCTGTTAACTGAACCATAGGCTCCACATGGGAGAATAGGTCTGCCCAGGCAGACTGTAGTGTTCATGTCTCAGGCTTTCAAATGCACTGGTGTTCAGACCTTTAGGACTGCCTTTGTCACTATTTCATAATTCTTTGGGGATAAGGAACAGAGTTTAAAAAAAGACTGGATTTGGAGACGTGGCATTTTTCAGGCTCAAGACTGGCGAACTATCCCTGATTAAACTGGTGTTTTTCAGAACTATTTTCCAACATTTTTGCCATTTGACTTTCTCATTGTTGGAGGAAAATGTGTGAATGGCAATACTGTCTAATAAGCAATAAAATGAGAAGAGATAATGTGTTATTCAGACTCTCAAAAACAAATCTGAAAGTTTTTTTTTTTTTTTTCTTGATGTTTTGTCTCAGTGCTAAGATGCTTGAAACAGGGTCTAATCACATTCCCTGCATGGGTATGATCTTCAATGTTTCTGTTCAGATTTTTTAAAATCATTGCAAACATCTACTGACAGTATCCATTTAGAACATTTCTCAGATCTTTCCTGTACTGATAATTATTTGGCAGGGACCAGGACTTGCTACTACAAGACTGTTGTATACTAGGGTGAGACTACTATCAATGGAAGGAGAAATTTGTTGCATTATCGGAAATCCAGAGGAAACCAGCTGTGAGGCCTACCATTGAACACTGCTCTATGAATGCCAAGCAACATATAAAATGTTAAAAATAAGCTTCAATCCTTAGATCCATAGGCTTTCAAACCTCAACGTTTGTTCTAATTGTCTTGGTGTGAGAAAGCTACTGATACTCTCATTTCTGGAGTAGTTCCAGGAAGAGAAAGTCTGAGCCTCTTGCTGTGTCATGGGTTTACGTGGCAAGGTTTTGGTATCGGGGGCCACGGGTGTGGCTTCTGTGAGAAGGATCTAGAAGCTGCCCCACGTTTGGCAAGGGCCCTACTGCTGGCCAGAACTGAGCCAGTAAGTGATGTTGTTTTGCGCCTCTGTGAGAGCAGATTTAAGAAAAAAAAAAAACACAACACTGCGCCACACAGCAGCTGGGGGAGTGAGAGCAGTGAGGAATGGCCTTGCAGGCGCAGGCGCCAAGGTCAGTGAGGAAGGAGGGGGAGAGGTGCTCCAGGCATGGAGCAGAAGTCCCCTGCGGCCTGTGGTGAGGCCCATGGTGAAGCAGGCTGTCCCCCTGCAGCCCATGGAGTCCCACGGTGGAGCAGGGTTCCACGCTGCAGCCCGTGGAGAGGAGCCCACGCAGGAGCAGGTGACCTGGTAGGAGCTGCTGCCCGTGGGGGACCTGTGCTGGAGCAGTCTGCTCCTGAGGGATGGACCCCATGGTATGAAGCCATGTGGGAGCAGTTCTGGAAGAGCTGCTGCCTGTGGGAAGCCCACGCCAGGTCAGTTCAGCAAGGCCTGCATCCTGTGGGAGGGAGCCCACAGCACAGGAGACAAGAGTGATTGAGAAGGAGCGGTGGAGAAGCGCTATAGACTGACCATAACCCCCATTCCCCCACTCCCCTGCGCTACTCGGGGGGAGGAGGTGGAAGAGGGTGGATGGGGGGGATAGGTGCTTTTGGTTTCTTTCCTTTGTTTCTCGCTTTTCTAGCTGCTTAGGAATAGGCAATCAATCTGACTGTCTCCCTATGCTGAGTCTGTTTTGCCAGTCACAATAATTACTGTGCATCCTCCCTGTCCTTATCTCAACCCTTGAGCCCTTTTGATTGTATTTTCTCCCTGTTCGTCTTTGAGGAGGGGGAGTGAGAGAGCGGTTGTGGTGGAGCTCGGCTGCCCACCCGAGTAAAACCACCACACTGTGTAAGGAGAAAAGCAAGGCAGAGTACACATACCCACACTTCAGGTCACATAGCAATCCAGGTGGCCATAGTGTGACCCGTGGTGTTTATGCATGTACCTACTCCTTGCTATTTTTCCCCTAAAATATTGTTCCTTTCAGGGAAAGGATTACATACTGCTTTTTCTCTTTAATCATCAACTGGGTGATGAGCTTGAGACCTTTAGAAGCTACGTAGAGAACCAAAATTTTATATCAAACTTTGACTTAAAAGTTGGACATGCAAAATCTACAGATCCAAAGGTAGATGCAGGGATAAAACTGTATGGAAACTGACTTTGAGATCAATAAAACTCACACATGCTTTGTTGTTGTTATTATTAAAAGTCCATGCAATGGCCAATTGTACAAATTGTCAACTGTCAATTGTAGAAAACTGGAGAGCAGCTAAAACTGAGCCATACAAGGAAGTTAATAAGAGTAAATTATCTCAATTGAATGATGAAGAGTTTTGAGATACACGGTCTTAGTTGCCAGAATGATGACTAAGATTGCTACTTAATAAATGTTTAACCTGACTTAACTACTGCATGTGTGAATATTTTTGTGTGGCTAAACTTCCAAATAATAAATGCAATTACTTTTTATAAAATGAACTTCTATTTTTTTTATTTTTTTTTTTTTTTTTAAGAAATAGCTTCCTCAGGGAACTGAGTCCAATCTCTGTTAGCCAAAATATGGTCTTGAATCTAGGTTCCTCACATTGGCGTGAGTGTCTGCCTGTAATGTGCTGTGGAGGTTCGCTATTAGGCTTTGTGCGTGGCAGCAAGGTCCTTTGTGAACCTCATTCACTGGAAACAGGGAAATGTCAGAGAAACTATTTAAACATGTATCGTTTCTCTCTTCACACCTAGTCTCTACTTTTCATCTGCAGTCCCTTCTCATCTACTCACATTTTTCTTCCAGCACCAGTAGCAAAACAGATGGGCTCACAGGTCATGGGGAATTTATGCTGTTTCAAACGTGTGTTACTGGCCACAAGATCCTTCTTTTCCTCTTGTTCAGTGAATGGGACTAGGTAAAGCACTACACTTTCCTGATACAATTGCAGTTTTTTTGTTTGTTTGTTTGTTTGTTTTTCTGGCTTCATCCCTGATGAATTACTTGTATTTTGAAAATATGTTCTTAAATATATCTCAGATATATTTTTCCCTGCATTTCCTTTGGTGAAGCTTGATTCTTTTGGGCTACTTTTAATTTATTTAATGTTCAGTAAGGGTCTGATTTTATTTAACATGCAAGTGCCACTTACCCCCCCAGTCTTAATGGCATTGCAACCACATGTACTGCACTGTATATTTATTGTAATGCTCTTCCCAGCTTTCACTGTATTCATCGTGTCCAGTTTATTTCTAGTCACTATATCCACATTACCCTTTTCCTGTGGCCTGAGTGGCTTTTGAGCATATGCCGTAAGGAAGCAATCTTGTATTACTCTTGTAATCATGCTTGCTTGATAGTTTTTCCCACTGACATTGTCCTAGGAAATGTCTAGGTAATTGAACTCCTCCACTGGCTCATGACGCTGGATTCGACACAGACTTCCTTCATCTGTAAAAACATTTCCTGATACGCTTTCTCATTCTCTCCTGAAAGTCTCTGGCAAGGTCCAAGGACTAACTTTTTCCATATCTCATTCTTCAGTTTACTTCCAATAGTCCCTGTTGTGTCAGCCAAAATCCTAGTGTCATTTATTTCTGTTTATTCAGTATTCTCCCTGAACGCAAATTACTCCCTCCCTCATTACTTTTGTTTTACCTCACCCATCCGCAAACTTTATACCTTGGTAATTTGATCTCCCAGTTGATAGGTTGATTTAACCAAGTCTCTGTCATTGCAATGTAATCATAATTTTCCCTCAACATCTGTTTCTAATACAGCAATCTTGTTACATATGTTTCTAGCATTTGTAAAACACTTTCATCCTGTTCTTTGTCCTTCATGGTCACTTTTTTTTTTTGAATGTGTAGAAAGAAAGGGTTTCCACATTGACTTAATTTACAAATTCAGTGCCCCTTTCTCTAAGCGTTCAAGTCCTTCTCTTTTTTGTCTATATGAACTCTGGCTTCTGAGCAATAAAAGAAAATTAAGACTCTTTAAATTACTTTTCTCATCTCAGTCTGAAAGTGTTTCTGCAAAGTCAATCTCTTTTGATTTTGAAGGGTTGTTAAGCCTTCTCTTTAGGGAAGAGACCTCCAACTTCTCTTCACAGAGGATTTTGAACCAGTATACCAGTAGTTAGCCTATAAGATCAATCCTTTGCCTCCTTTATTCAGATTGCCCTTTGAAAGTTACTTAAATGGTAGACGCACGTGATTAGTTCTTTCTTTGTCAAGCAGACACTCATGCTGTCAGTCCTCTCTGGGTGCCAATACCTTCAGTGTGGCCTAAAATTCCTGGAAGCTTTCTGACACCCTTTCAGTATTTTGAACTTTTGTCTGGTTGAGAATTGGAATATTGATTTACTTGTCTGGGTACCTTATACCATGTGTCGTTCCCCCCCACACACACTTTTTTTTTTCTTCATTGTTCTCCTTTTCTGACAGAGAGAGGGTGATACAGAAGAGTTTGGATGCTTATTAATCAAAACTAAATCGAATTTTGGAAATGGAAAAAAATCCCTTATCTACCTGTAAATGGCAGAGAGCTGCTCTCTAGCTATCTTGCAGCTGCCCATGGGAAGTACAAATCTGGGCTCAGAGGGCTGAAATAATTACACCCTGTTCTGTTTTGAACCAGTCTAATCTTCACTCCAGCTGCTTCTGCCTAAACACAGGGCAGCACCTTAACTATCCAAATGGCGGATTAAATTGTAGATTTACCACTTTTCCTAATCTGTGAAAAGCGCAGTTCAAAAATATGTGTTTCTTAGTTGAATAAAGCCTGAAGAAAAAGTGATTCTTCCGTAACTCAGATTTATAGCTTCACTCTTCCTTTCCTCCTTTCTCACTTTCACTATGTCCTATTGTCAGCTGTTCCTCTCCAGTTGCCTTATTTTACAGCTATTGCTTCCCACTTCTTTTGATATACATGTATTTACCTATAACCCATGTCTACATCTGCACACCAACCTTCTCTTGTCTAGCTAACCTGAGACATATTTCACTGCAGTTCTGTGAGCTGCATTAGCTTTTATGATTCTGCCCACTGGTGAAGATTGACCTGCTGTAGAGGGAATGAAAAACTGGGACGTCTTTTCATTCTTCCTGTCAGTCAAACACCTGCTTCTAAGCCTTCCATTAAGAAAAATAATAATAATAATAAAAAAAAAAAATAAAACATATTATATTACAGTAAAACTACGCAGTGCAGGGAGATTGATTTAGGCAATATGTGTTTATCCAGATTGGAATATACTTCGAAGTCTGAGGGTGAGGGCCTCATACTTCAAAGAGCTCTAAGGATTTATGGAACAGTCTGAGAGTGCCGTGTGAACCCATCAGCGTGGACACAGATCTTGGAATCTAGATGTTCGTGTTTGACACATGAATGAACACATGAACCATAAATAACACTGATCCCTGTTTGTAGGAGATGAGCCTTTGATGAGTGGAAGTGGTTCTATTTTGCTGTATCATGGGATAGAGAGCATGGGAAGCAGTGCATCACTAGTTAGTTCAGAAATGACTGATAGATAGGGTGGACCTTGCTAGCTCTTGTGTAATCTGTTTGCTGCTTGGAGAACTCCTTTCTTTCTGCAGTGAGATGTATCTTGCTCAGAACTAAATGGAATCTAAATATTTGTGGGCTGAAATCAGAACAAATTGAAATATGGAAAGAACTATGTCTAGATCAGCAGAGCAATGAAGAAAAAGTCCAAGAGAGGAAAAAGTGTATCACAGCATGAGAGAGGAAAAAGGTGATTCAGAATGCAAGTGAATGCACGTAGGAGAAGAAACTAAACAAAATTACACAAAACTATTGTAGAAAGAGATGAAGAATATAGACGTAAAAGATAAGTAATAGAGAGTGAAAACATGCTTACACCAAGAAAACTGTGTTTAAAAACATGCATTTACCTAAGTTAGTACTTTAACTTGCAAAATAACATGGCATCAGTGCCAAAGATTACTTGACTACTGTTAGCTTGTGCAGTACTAAAAGCATAATCATGTCAATTGCTTATTTGCATGATTTTTCATATTTCTAAGAGTTGATATGGAAATGATCCGTTCTGTATCAGTACAATTTCTGAACACTTGAAAAGAGATACTGTGGCTGACCCTTCAGAAAAGAATCTCGAGAGCCGAGTACAGGGGGACAATCAGTTCCCTAGCCCTGCTGGCCACACTGCTTCTTATACAAGCCAGGATGCTGTTGGCCTTCTTGGCCACCTGAGCACACTGCTGGCTCATATTCAGCCGACTGTCCTCCAATACTTCCAGGTCCTTCTCCGCCTGGCAGCTCTCCAACCACTCATCTCCCAGCCTGTAGCTCTGCTTGGGGTTGTTGTGCCCCAGGTGCAGGACCCGGCACTTGGCCTTGTTGAACTTCATACAGTTGGCCTCAGCTCACTGGTCCTGCCTATCCAGATCCTCCTGCAGAGCCTTCCTACCCTCGAGCAGATAGACACACACCCCTAACTTGGTGTCATCTGCAAACTTACTGAGGGTGCACTCGATCCCCTCATTCAGATCATCGATAAAGATATTAAAGAGGACTGGCCCTAGTAGTGAGCCCTGGGGGACTCCACTAGTGAGTGACCGGCCTCCAACTGGCTTAAACTCCAGTTAAATTTAGTTGGATTACAACAGCAGGCATGCTTCTAGCCACACATGCTTTTTTCCAGAGAGAAAGCTGAAGAACATGGCAAACCACAGCCTGCTGCACCCTGAGGGGCAAGGGCAGAGCAAAGCCCAGGCTGGCACAACACAAAGCGTTGGGGACGGCCATGGCTCCGGAATGCTGGCCCCAACGGCGGTTGGGCGGTTGGGCAGGCCTGTAACGGCTGCCCGTGCTGACGGGGAGGCTGCTCGGCTGCCTGCTCCTCCCGCTCAAGTGTCCGCTCCAGACACAACCTCAACCAGAGGGAGTCAGCTTCTTTTTCCTCTCTCTTCAAGCAGGACGGTGACACGATCGGGTCAGGACGGGAGTGACCTCTGCATGAGGATGACGGGACACGGACAGCCTCGGTGAGTTGCTGGAGACCCTTGGGCACTCAGGGAAGCGCTGCCCATGGTTACAGGGGGATGCTGCTCCGTTTGGTGCTTTTCCTCTTTCAGACAGAAACATACCTAGCGATGAGACCAGACCAAGGTATAATCCTGGCCTCTATCCCCTTGAGAATTCAGCTGGAAGGAACTTCCAGCGCTCTCCAGTACAGGTAAGACCTCATCAACCTACGTCCAGAAGCTTGTAAAAGCAAGCAGTATGGTAACACGCTCAGGCCAGGAGGGCAGTGACCGCTCCATGAGGACGACGGGACAGTGACAGCCTCAGTGAGTCGCAAGAGAACCTTGGGCACAGAGGCAGGGGCTGCCCATGATGACACAGGGATGCTGCTCTGTCTCGTGGTGACTCTCTCATCCAGAAACGCACAGCCATGGAATCAGACCACGGCACAACCTTGCTGCTCTCCCCTTGAGCAGTCAGCTGTAAGGAAGAGCTGCCAACGCTCGTCAGGACAGGCAAGATGCCCCAACCCACACCCACCAGACTCTAACTGCAAGCAGGACAGTGACACGCTTGGGCCAGGACGGGAGTGACCGCTCAATCAGGATGACGGGAGATGGATTGACGTGGTGAGATACTCGAGGTTGTTGGGCACAGAGGCAGGGTCAGCCCCTGGTCACACGGGGATGCTGCTCCATTTGTTCTTTCTCTTATTAAAGCCAGACACACACAGTGATGGGAAGCAGACGACGGCACAATCGTGGCGACTCTCCCTTTGAGGAGTCATCTGGAAGGAACATCCAGTGCTATCCAGGACAAGTAATATCACCCCAACCCACACCCACCAGCCTCGAACAGCAAGCAGCATGGTGACATGATCGGGTCAGGGTGGGAGTGACCGCTCCATGAGGACGATGGGACATGACAGCCTCAGTGAGTCGCTGGAGACCCTCGGGCACAGAGGCAGGGGCTGCCCGTGGTCACAGAGGGATGCTGCTCCATTTGGTGCTTCTTCTCTTTCAGCCAGAATCCAATGGCGATTGCACCAGACCAAGGCACAATCCTGGCCACTCTCCCGTTGAGAAGTCAGCTGGAATAAGAGCTGCCAACCCTCTCCAGGACAGGTAAGATATCCCCAAGCTACACCCCTGAAAGTCCACAGCAAGCAGGAAGCTGACAGAATGGGGGCAGGACAGCAGTGAATGCTGCATCAGGAAGACGGGACACAGGCAGCCTCGGTGAGTTGCTAGATACTCTAAAGCAGAGAGGCAGGGGTTGCCCACGGTCACAGGGGGTTGCTGCTCCCTTTGGTGCTTTTCCTCTTTCAGCCAGAAACGGCACAATCCTGGCCTATCTGCCCTTGACCACTCAGCTGGACGGAAGAGCTCCCAACGCTCTCCAGGACAGGTAAGATCGCCCCAACCCACACCCACCAGCCTCTAACCGCAAGGAGGATGGAGACACGATCGGGCCAGGAGGGCAGTGACCGCTCCATGAGGACGACGGAACATGGACAGCCTCGGTGAGTCGCCGTAGACCCTCGGGCACAGAGGCAGGGGCTGCCTGGGCTCACAGAGGGATGCTGCTCCGTTTGGTGCTTCTCTTTTGCAGCCAGAATCATGCAGCGATTGGACCAGACCACGGCACAATCCTGGCCGCTCTCCCCTTGAGAAGACATCTGGAAGGAACTTCCAGTGCTCTCCAGTAAGAGTAAGATCTCCCCAACCCACATCCCCCACTGTCCACAGAAAGCAGGAAGGTGACACAATCAGGCTAGGAGGGCAGTGACTGCTCCATGAGGACGATGGGACAGGGACAGCCTCGGTGAGTCGTTGCAGACCCTCGGGCATAGAGCCAAGGTCTGCCTGTGTTGACAGAGGGATGCTGCTCCGTTTGGTGCTTCTTCTCTTTCAGCCAGAATCACACGGCGATTGGACCAGACCACGGCACAACCTTGGCCGCTCTCTCCTTGAGAAGTCAGCTGGGAGGAAGAGCTGTCAATGCACTCCAGGAGAGGTAAGATTGCCCCAACCCACACCCACCAGGCTCTAACAGCAAGCAGGAAGGTGACACGCTCGGGCCATGAGGGCAGTGACCACTCCATGAGGACCATGGAACAGGGACAGCCTCGGTGAGTCGCTGGAGACGCTTGGGCACAGAGGCAGGGGATTACCGTGTTCACAGAGTAATGCTGCTCCGTTTGGTGCTTCATCTCTTTCAGCCAGAATCACACAGCGAATGCACCAGATCACGGAAAAAGCTTGGCTGCTCTCCCCTTGAGAAGTCAGCTGTAAGGAAGAGCCTCCAACGCTCTCCAGGACAGGTAAGATCACCCCAACCTACACCCACCAGGCTGTAACTGCAAGCAGCATGGTAACAGGATCGGGTCAGGATATGAGAGACCGCTGGATCAGGATGACGGGACACGGACAGGCTCGGTGAGTCGCTGGAGACCCTTGGGCACTCAGGCAAGCGCTGCCCATGGTTACAGGGGGATGCTGCTCCGTTTGGTGCTTTTCCTCTTTTAGACAGAAACAAACCTAGTGATGAGACCAGACCATGGCACACTGCTGGCCTCTCTCGCTTTGAGAACTCAGCCAGAAAAGATGCCAGCACTCTACAGGACGGTTAAGACAGCCCCAAGCCATTCCCCACCACGGTGTCACCACACTAAGTGGGAATATGACACATTTAAGGTACAACAAACAAACATCTCCTGGACATCAGGAAGATGGGAGATGGGCAGCCTTGGTGTGAGGCTGGGAGAGCCTCATGCAAAGAGGAAGGAATGGCTTCCAGTGCTGAGAGGGGGTGGCTGCTCGGTTTGTCGCCTCCTCTGTTACAGCTGGAGACACTGACAGTGATGGAATGAAGCCATGGCACACTCCTGGACTCTCTCACATTGAGAAGTCATCTGGAAAAGGTGTCAACGCTCTCCAGGACAGGTAATTTCGCCCCAACCCACACCCCAGCATGGTCTCATAGCAATCAGGACAGCGACACGCTTGGGCCAGGACGGGAGTGACCGTTCCATCAGGATGACAGGACACAGACAACCTAGGTGAGCTGCTAGATACTCTTGAGCAGAGAGGCAGGGGCTGCCCGTGGTCACAGAGGGATGCTGTTCTATTTGGAGCTTCTTCTCTTTCAGCCAGAATCACACGGCGATTGGACCAGACCACGGCACAACCTTGGCCACTCTCCCCTTGAGAAGTCAGCTGTAAGGAAGAGGTCCCAACACTCTCCAGGACAGGTAAGATTGCCCCATCCCACACCCACCACTATCCACAGTAAGAAGGAAGGTGACACGATCAGGCTAGGACAGCAGTGACCGCTCCATGGAGATGACGGAACACGACAGCCTCGGTGAGTCGCTGGAGACCCTCTGGTAGAGAGGCAGGGGCTTCCCATGCTCACAGAGGGATGCTGCTCCGTTTGGTGCTTCTCTTTTGCAGCCAGAATCACACAGCTGTGGCACCAAAAACAGCACACTCCTGGCCACTCTCCTCTTGAGAAATCAGCTGGAATAAGAGCTGCCAACGCTCTCCAGGACAGGTAAGATTGCCCCAACCCACACCCACCAGGTTCTAACAGCAAGGAGGACAGTGACATGATCGGGGTAGGACGGGAGTGGCCGCTGTATGAGGACGACGGGATAATGATAGCCTTGGTGAGTTGCTGGAGACCGTCGGGCACAGAAGTAGGGGCAGTGTGTGGTCTCAGGGGGATGCTGCTCCGTTTGGTGCTTCTCTTTTGCAGCCAGAATCATGCAGCGATTGGACCAGACCACGGCACAATCCTGGCCGCTCTCCCCTTGAGAAGACATCTGGAAGGAACTTCCAGTGCTCTCCAGTAAGAGTAAGATCTCCCCAACCCACATCCCCCACTGTCCACAGAAAGCAGGAAGGTGACACAATCAGGCTAGGAGGGCAGTGACTGCTCCATGAGGACGATGGGACAGGGACAGCCTCGGTGAGTCGTTGCAGACCCTCGGGCATAGAGCCAAGGTCTGCCTGTGTTGACAGAGGGATGCTGCTCCGTTTGGTGCTTCTTCTCTTTCAGCCAGAATCACACGGCGATTGGACCAGACCACGGCACAACCTTGGCCGCTCTCTCCTTGAGAAGTCAGCTGGGAGGAAGAGCTGTCAATGCACTCCAGGAGAGGTAAGATTGCCCCAACCCACACCCACCAGGCTCTAACAGCAAGCAGGAAGGTGACACGATCGGGGTAGGATGGGAGTGACCGCTGGATCAGGATGACGGAAGAAGGACAGCCTTGGTGAGTCGCAGTAGACCCTTGGGCAGAGAGGTCGGGGCTGCCCCTGGTCATGGAGTGATGGTGCTCCTCTTTTTCCTTCTCTTATTAAATCCATACAAACAGAGAATTGACTCCAGACCACGGCACAATCCTGGCCTTTCTCCCCTTGAGAAGTCAGCTGGAAGGAACTTCCAGAGCTCTCCAGGACAGGTAAGATCTCCCCAGCCTACGCCCAGCAGGCTGTAACAGCAAGCAGGATGGTGACATGCTCGGGCCAGGATGGCAGTGACAGCTCCATGAGGACAACAGGACCCGGACAGCCTCGGTGAGTCGCTAGATACTCTTGCGCAGAGAGTCAGGGGCTGCCCATGGTCACAGGGAGGTGCTGCTCCGTTAGGTGCTTCTTCTCTTTCAGCCAGACACACACAGCAATGAGACAACACCACGACAAACTCCTGGCGTCTCTGCCCTCGAGCACTCAGCTGGATGGAAGAGCTGCCAGCGCTCTCCAGGACAGGTAAGATTGCCCCAACCCACACCCACCAGCCTCTAACAGCAAGTAGGATGGTGACATGATCGGGCCAGGAGGGCAGTGACCACTCCATGAGGACGATGAGACAGGGACAGCTTTGGTGAGTCGCTTGAGACCCTCAGGCAGAGAGGCAGGGGCTGCCCGTGGTCATGGAGGGATGTTATTCCTCTTTTTCCTTCTCTTAGTAAAGCCAGACACAGAATTGACTCCAGGCCATGGCACAATGCTGGACTCTTTCCCCTTGAGAAGTCAGCTGGAAGGAACTTCCAGAGCCCTTCAGGAGTGGTAAAATCGCCCAAACCTACGCCCAGGAGGATTTAACAGCAAGCAGGATGGTGACACGCTCTGGCCAGGATGGCAGTGAGCGCTCCTTGAGGACGATGGGACAGGGACGAGCTCGGTGAGTCGCTGGAGACCCTCGGGAATAGAGGCAGGGTCTGCCTGTGTTCACAGAGGGATGCTACTCTGTTTGGTGCTTCTTCTCTTTCAACCAGAATCACACGGCGAATGGACCAGACCACAGCACAACCTTGGCTGCGCTCCCCTTGAGAAGTCAGCTGGAATAAGAGCTGTCAATGCACTCCAGGAGAGGTAAGATTGCCCCAACCCACACCCACCAGGTTCTAGAAGCAAGGAGGATGGTGACATGATCGGGGTAGGACGGCAATGGCCGATGTATCAGGATGACGGAACAATGACAGCCTCGGTGAGTCACTGGAGACCCTTAGGCACAGAAGTAGGGGCAGCCTGTGGTCTCAGGGGAATGCTGCTCTGTTTGGTTCTTCTGTTTTGCAGCCAGAATCACACAGTGATGGGACCAAACCACAGCACACTCCTGGCCACTCTCACCATGAGAACTCAACAAGAAGGGAGAGCTCCCAGCACTCTACCTGACAGGTAAGATCGCCCCAAGCTACACCCCCGATGGTCCACAGCAAGCAGGAAACTGACAGAATGGGGTCAGGACGGCAGTGAATGCTGCATCAGGAAGACGGGACACAGACAGCCTCAGTGAGTCGCTAGATACTCTTGAGCAGAGATGCAGGGGCTGCCCCTGGTCACACGGGGATGCTGCTCCGTTTGTTCTTTCGTTTATTAAAGCCAGACACTAACAGCAATGGGACCAGACCAGGGCAGTATCATGGCGAGTCTCCCTTTAAGAAGTCATGTGGAAGGAATTTCCAGTGCTCTCCAGGACAAGTAAGATCGCCCCAACCCATACCCACCACTGTCCACAGTAAGCAGGAAGGTGACACGCTCAGGCCAGGAGGGCAGTGACCGCTCCATGAGGATGACAGAACACGGACAGGCTTGCTGAGTCGCTGGAGACCCTCGGGCACAGAGGCAGGGGCTGCCCATGGTTACAGGGGGATGCTGCTCCGTTTGGTGCTTTTCCTCTTTCAGACAGAAACATCCCTAGCAATGAGACCGGACCATGGCACACTGCTGGCTTCTCTCGCTTTGAGAACTCAGCCAGAAAAGATGCCAAGGCTCTACAGGACATATAAGATAGCCCCAAGCCATTCTCCACCACGGTATCACCACGCTAAGTGGGAATATGACACATTTAAGCTACAAGGAACCTCTCCTGGACATCAGGAAAATGCGAGATGGTGTGAGCCTTGAGAAAATGCGAGCCTTGGTGTGAGGCTGGGAGAGCCTCATGCAAAGAGGAAGGAATGGCTTCCAGTGCTGAGAGGGGGTGGCTGCTCAGTTTGTCACCTCCTCTGTTACAGCTGGAGACACTGACAGTGATGGAATGAAGCCATGGCACACTCCTGGACTCTCTCGCATTGAGAAGTCATCTGGAAAAGGTGTCAACGCTCTCCAGGACAGGTAATTTTGCCCCAACCCACACCCCAGCATGGTCTCATAGCAAGCAGGACAGTGACACGCTTAGGCCAGGACGGGAGTGACCGCTCAATCAGGATGACGGGAGACAAACTGACGTGGTGAGACACTCAAGGTTGTTGGGCACAGAGGCAGGGTCAGCCCCTGGTCACACGGGGATGCTGCTCCGTTTGTTCTTTCTCTTATTAAAGCCAGACACACACAGCAATGGGAAGCAGACGACAGCACAATCGTGGCAGCTCTCCCTTTGAGAAGTCAGCTGGAAGGAACTTCCAGCGCTCTCCAGGACAGGTAAGATCGCCCTAACCCACACCCACCAGCCTATAAGAACAAGCAGGAAGGTGACATGATCGGGGTAGGACGGTAGTGTTCTCAGTATCAGGATGACGGAACAATGACAACCTCGGTGAGTAGGTGGAGACCCTCCGGCACAGAAGTAGGGGCAGCCTGTGGTCACAGGGGGATGCTGCTCTGTTTGTTCCTTCTCCTTTTGAAGCCAGATTCACACAGAGATGGGACCAAAACACATCACACTCCTGGCCACTCTCCCTTTGAGTTCTCAATTGGAAGGAAGAACTTGCAATGCTCTTCAGGATTGGTAAGATCACCCCAAACCACACTCAGCAAGTCCACAGCAAGCAGGAAGGTGATTTGATTGGTCCAGAATGGCAGTGAGCACTCCAACAGGATGATGGGAGGCTGTCAGACTTGGTAAGATACTCGAGAACCTCGGGCACAAAGGCAGGGTCATCCTGTGGTCACACGGGGGTGCTGCTCCGCTTGTTCTTTCTCTTATTAAAGCCAGACACACATGGCAATTGGACCAGACCAAATCACAATCCTGGCCACTCTCCCCTTGAGAAGTCATCTGGAAGGAACTTCTAGCGCTCTCCAGGATAGGTAAGATCGACCCAACCCACACGCACCAGGCTCTAACTGCAAGCAGGATGGTGACACGATCAGGTCAGGACGGGAGTGACCGCTGCATGAGGATGATGGAACACAGACAGCATCGGTGAGTCGCTAGATACACTTGAGCAGAGAGGCAGGGTCTGCCCACGGTCACTGGGGGTTGCTGCTCTGTTTGGTGCTTTTCCTCTTTCAGCCAGAAACGGCACAATCCTGGCGTCTCTGCCATCGACCACTCAGCTGGACGGAAGAGCTGCCAACACTCTCCAGGACAGGTAAGATCACCCCAACCCACGCCCACCAAACTCTAACTGTAAGCAGGAAGGTAACACTATTGGGTCAGAACTGGAGTGACCGCTGCATGACGATGACGGGACACGGACAGCCTCGGTGAGTCGCTGGAGACCCTCGGGCACAGAGTCAGGGGCTGCCCGTGTTGACAGAGCGATGCTGCTCTGTTTGGTGCTTCTTCTCTTTCAGCCAGAATCACATGGCGATTGGACCAGACCAAGGCACAATCCTGGCCACTCTCCCCTTGAGAAGTCATCTTTGAGGAAGAGCTGCCAATGCTCTCTAGGACAGGTAAGATTTCCCCAACCCACACCCACCAGGTTCTATTAGCAAGCAGGACGGTGACATGATTGGGGTAGGACGGGAGTGAGCACTCCATGAGGACGATGGGACACAGACAGCCTTGGTGAGTTGCTAGATACTCTTGAGCAGAGAGGCAGGGGCTGCCCGTGTTAACAGAGGGATGCTGCTCTGTGTCGTGGTGCCACTCTTTTAGCCAGAAACGCACAGCGATGGAACTAGACCACGGCACAACCTTGGCCGCTCTCCCCTTGAGATGTCAGTTGTAAGAAAGAGCTGCCAATGCTCTTCAGGACGGGCAAGATTGCCCCAACCCACACCCACCAGGCTCTAACTGCAAGCAGGACAGAGACACGCTTGGGCCAGGACGGGAGTGACCGCTCAATCAGGATGACGGGAGACGGGTTGACGTGGTGAGACGCTCGAGGTTGCTGGGCACAGATGCAGGGTCAGCCCCTGGTCACAAGGGGATGTTGCTCAGTTTGTTCTTTCTCTTATTAAAGCCAGACACACACAGCAATGGGACCAGACCACGGCAGTATCATGGCAACTCTCCCTTTGAGAAGTCATCTGGAAGGAATTTCCAGCGCTCTCCAGGACAAGTAAGATTGCCCCAACCCACATCCAGCACTGTCCACAGAAAAAAGGAAGGTGACACGCTCAGGCCAGGAGGGCAGTGAATGCTCCATGAGGATGACAGAACACAGACAGACTCGGTGAGTCGCTAGATACTCTTGAGCAGAGACGCAGGGGCTGCCTGTGGTCACGGGGAGGAGCTGCTCTGTTTGGTGCCTCTTCTCTTTCAGCCAGACACACAGAGAGGCGAGACCAGACCATGGCAAACTTCTGGCCTCTCTGCCCTTGACTACTTATCTGAGACAAAGAGCTGCCAACGCTTTCCAGGTCAGGTAAGATCGCCCCAACCCACACCCACCAGGCTCTAACAGCAAGCAGGAAGGTGACACGCTCGGGCCATGAGGGCAGTGACCACTCCATGAGGACGATGGTACAGGGACGGCCTCGGTGAGTCACTGGAGACCCTCGGGCACAGAGGCAGGGGCTGCATGTGGTCACAGAGGGATGCTGCTCCATTTGGTGCTTCTCTTTTGCAGCCAGAATCACACAGCCATGGGACCAAAACACAGCACAATCCTCGCCTCTCTCCCCTTGAGAAGTCAGCTGTAAGGAAGAGCTGCCAACGCTCTCCAGGAAGGGTAAGATTGCTCCAACCCACACCCACCAGCCTCTAACAGTAAGCAGGATGGTGACAAGTTCAAGTCAGGACAAGAGTGACCGCTGCATGAGGATGACAGGACACGGACAGCCTCGGTGAGTCGCTGGAGAACTTTGGGCACTCAGGCAAGCGCTGCCCATGGTTACAGGGGGATGCTGCTCCATTTGGTGCTTTTCCTCTTTCAGACAGAAACATCCCTAGTGATGAGACCAGACCATGACACACTGCTGGCCTCTCTTGCTTTGAGAACTCAGCCAGAAAAGATGCCAAGGCTCTACAGGACAGTTAAGACAGCCCCAAGCCATTCTCCTCCACGGTGTCACCACGCTAAGTGGGAATATGACACATTTAAGCTACAAGGAACATCTCCTGGACATCAGGAAGATGCGAGATGGAAGCCTTGGTGTGAGACTGGGAGAACCTCGGTGAGTCGCTAGAGACCCTCGGGCATAGAAGTAGGGGCAGCATGTGGTCTCAGGGGGATGCTGCTCTGTTTGTTGCTTTTCCTTTTGCAGCCAGATTTACACAGCGACGGGACCAAATTACAGCACACTCCTGGCCACTCTCCCCTTGAGAAATCAGCTGGAAGGAAGAGCTCCCAACGCTCTCCAGGACAGGTAAGATCCCCCCAACCTACACTCCCGATGGTCCACAGCAAGCAGGACGCTGACAGAATGGGGGCAGGATGGCAGTGAATGCTGCATCAGGAAGACGGGACACAGACAGCCTTGGTAAGTCACTAGATACTCTTGAGCAGAGAAGCAGGGACTGCCCATGGTCGCAGGGAGGTGCTGCTCCGTTTGTTGCTTTTCCTCTTTCAGCCAGAAATGGCACAATCCTGGACTCTCTACCCTCGAGCACCCAGCTGGACGGTAGAGCTGCCAACGCTCTCCAGGGCATGTGTACGTAAGATCGCCCCAACCCACATCCACCTGCCTCTTACAGCAAGCAGGAAGGTGACACGATCGGGTCAGGAGGGCAGTGACCGCTCCATGAGGACGATGGGACAAGGATGGCCTCGGTGAGTCGCTAGATACACTTGAGCAGAGAGGAAGGGGGTTTATGAACAAACCATAAATGTTTGTTCATTGTCTTTTGTATTATAAAAAACAAGGAGTTCTGTTTTAGGAGCGGGAGTTACGAAAGCTCCCTGCTAAAGTAAGGAGCTGTATAATGCTTGGCTAGACACTATGAAAATTCTTTTGCTTATTGTAACAAAAATGAGAACCCCCCCCTTTCCTTCTCTCTTTCTGCATCTCAGTTGCCTGTTTTGTTCAAAGACACTGTTGCAAAGCTCATGTAACCACCTCCTGATAAGTTGTTAAACTAGTGTATCAACATCCTGCCCTCCTGTCTCATGTTGGGCCAACATGACTAATTAAAAAAAAAAAAAAGAAGTTGAACCACAACGCCGAGGAAGACTACGGCCTTCATCTTCACGACCACCAGAGGGACAGAGACGACCCCGTAGCAACAGTGCGCGCAGTCACAGAACATACCAGGATGTGCTGCGTAATCCCGGAATTACCAAGATATAAAAAGGGACACTGGCGGGAGTGAGGTGCGCGCCGTTGGCGGAGCAGAGACTCCCCAGCCGCCCAGCGCTGCTTTGCTTTCTGCTTGCTTACTCAATAAATTCCTTTCTATGATTAATACAATGCTCTCTGAAAATTAATTCAGGGGGCAACTTATAACATTGGTGAAGAAGAATGCAGCCTAATGTACGTCCATTTCCTGAGCCATGGCTGGCCCCAGCGTGGGGGCTGCTGAGGAAGCCCAGAGTTGCATTTGTCCCAGCAGCTGTGGTGCCAGCAAATAGTAGCTGTCCTTTCACTGGCCTGGCAGTGTCCCAAAGGTGCTGGGACTGATGGCAAATGTCATCCTGGAGGGGAATGTGGAGCTGCCCTGTGCCTGGGCCAGGCCTCTTGTGCTGGCCTGGGGACTGGGGCTGGCCATGCGGGACACAGGCACTCTGTGCTGGGGATCTCCCAGGCAAGAGACCAGGACTCCTACAGCTTCATGGACCTCCATTTCGCGAGCCATGGCTGGCCCCAGCCCTGGGGTTGCTGGGGAGGCCCAGAGCCACCTTTGTCCCAGCAGCTGTGGTGCCTTGCGAGAGGCTGCAGCTGTGGTGGCCATGCCCAGAGCCCTGCAGCAGCCTGTGGTGGGCACTGCCCTGGGGCCAGCCCAGACTGGGCTGTTGGGCTGGGATGGGCTGGACTGGGGAGAGGGCATCGAAGTGGGGAGAGGTGGGCAGGGGCTGGGCTGGGCTGGGCAGTGCCTGGCAGAGGGCAACAGCAGCATCAGGGAGCGGTGGCAGCATGCAGGGGAGGGCTCCCAGCAGGGCTTGGTGCTGCAGAGCCAGGGCTGCGCAAAGGGAGCCCAGAGCTGCAGGGGCAGGGGAGAGGAGGCCGCTCTGGGCCCTTGCTGGCCTGGGCAGAGCAGGAAGGGGGCCCAGGACATTCGTCCCCTCACCGTGGCCTGCCAGGACCTGCAAGGCAGTCATGGAGCGTCCAGGGTCAGGCTCTGCACTGTGGCCACAAGCCCTGCGTGCCCTCCTCCTGCCATGCTCCATGTGGTGGCTGCAGCAGAGGGGACCCCCAGCCAGCCCCTGCATGGGGCTCTTCCAACTGCCTCACCCCAGCCCTCTCCAGCGCCTTCCTTGCTGCTCTCTGATGCATGCCAGGACCTCCCCGTGCGTGCCGGCCAGCACATCTGCTGAGGGCCAGTGAGGCTGCTGCAGGAGCAGGGAACTCAGCATGGCCCTTACAGCCCCCTGCCCTGGGCCTGCCTCTCCCCTTGGCCTTGGCCCTGGCCTTGTCTCTGCTGGCAGGAGGGCTCTTGGCATGTGCTCCCTGGCCTCCCCTCGCCTCCACAGAGCTGCTGCCCACTCAGGCTGCTGGCACAAACGTGTCCTCACAAGCAGCAGCACCCCTTGGGCTGCTTCTCCTGTCCTCCCACACTCCACTGCCTGGACTCTTTGTCTCTGCTGGGTCCCCTCTTTGTCACCCAAATGTGTCCCTTGGCTGTCAGCTCCCTCTCCCCTGCCCCACAGGATGACAAGAATTGGGTGGGACATATTACCATGGCGTGTGGAAGTATTTTGTAATCTGCATTGGTGATGGCACAAAAAGACAGTTCTATTCATCACAGGAAAAGAAATACTGATGGTCACGAGCACTTGCATTTCATTGCTTTCTCCATCATGGTGTACTCCCTCATCTTCCAGGCACTTCCACCCCTCTTGAATAAACTATCCATATTGAATGTCCCCTTTCTAGCTGCCTGTCTGGACCCATGCACTTCCCATGGTTCTCCTGTTTTGCCCCCCCTTACTCTTTGATCATTCAGACCACTCTCACTGACCCAGTTGTTGCCTTGAGCTTCATTGAGTTGAACTTGCTCATCGATTAGTAGTCTGCCTAATTGTTTCTGTAGCAAGCTCCTCATCATTTTTCATTGAATTAAGATCATATGGAATAATACTAATCTTAATACCTATAATTTCTTATCAATCAATATAAAATACTTAATTTACAGTCATCCTTTTGTGAGGATAAACCAGTGAGGTAAACCTTACTGGAGACATACAAGATGAGGAGCTTGCTTTGCTGTTTGGAAAATTGCTGCATGTTTTCCTGTTGATTGTTTTAAAATAAGGAGAAACCCTTCTGTGTGCAGCCAGGTCTCTAAGGAAAGCAGGTGGGAGCTGGTGCAAAGGGGCTGTAAAATCCAGCTGCACACTTCAGTGCAGAAGTGTGGTGTAAGGAAAAGTGATGCAAGCACCAGGTGGCCAATGAGAGAAATGTCAGGGTTGGGGTGCTGAGGAGCAAGGTTGTCCATGCCCTGTCAGACCTCAAGAGTCTGCTTTTCCTCCCTATGGATGTCTCCATTGGAGAAGCCCTGAATTAATATCAATTGAAGAAAGATGCTCAAAACTGAAATGCAATAAAATTCACCCTTTAAAATGAGAGGAGACATTCATTAGGTGCTTTTTGAAATCTTCCTCCTTAACTACACTATGAAAGCTCTCCAATTAGTTCTCCAAGTCTTGAAGACTTGAATAAAACTATGGAAGACATATGTTTGATTAGGAGTTTCTGCATTGTAATGAGTTCCATGGTGGATTTTGGTGCTCACTCTGTGAATGTCAGGTACTGAGAGGAGAATGATGCACATTAAACCATCGGACATTGGTCCATTTTTCCTCTTGGGAAACACAAAGACAACTGTGAGGCCTGACTATGTTCTGAACACAATCTTTAGTCCCACCCTCAGGAGACCTCTTGCCTGGGAGTGTTGTTCTGAGGATATTTTCCTGCTACAGGTGTCTCTGCACACTTACTTGCAGGCTCAGGAAAGGCTGGTCTGGCTAGCTTTGGGCCTCACTAGTGGACAGGCACGATCAGACAGCCTGTTCTTCACTCTGACCTTTGGCAAGCCCCAGAGCATTAGACAATAACAGCGAGGGGAAATTTTGTAAATAAAGAGCTAAAATCTGACTTTAAGGAGAAATTACATGACCTGGAGAGCAGGCTGGTGACAGCCAATGAGATATCTCTGTGGTTGGTGCAGGCCGCACACAGAGGTACAGGCACTGACAGAATGAGAGCAGGATGCAGACATCGCCCTGACCATACAGTCACAGCATCCTGCTGGCTGGTAGGGACCTCTGAAAGTCAACAAATCCAATGCTTTGCTCAGAGTGCCCACAGAACTGTTGAGCTGTGGAGCATGACCTCTTTTCAAAACTATTTCTCAGAGCAGTGCAAAGTCCTACATCATGGGAGGAAAAAATACATGAACTAGTATTTGCCGGGGCCACCCAGCTAAAAGAGGTCTTTGCAGAAAAGGATGCAGGTATCCTGCTGGATAAGAAGTTGTACATGATCCAGCAAGGTGACCTTGCTCTAATGAAGTCTGGGGGTATTCTGGGCTGCACTAGTAAGCATGTTGCCAGCAGGTTGAAGGAGGTGATCCTTCCCCTCTCCTCAGCACTGCTGAAGCCATACCTGGAGTACTGTGTCCAGTTCTGGAGTGCCCAGTACAAGAGAGACCTACACATCCTGGAGAGAGTCCAATGTGGAGCCATCAAGATGGTCAAGGGACTGGAGCACCTCTTCTGCGAGGAGAGGCTGAGAGCTGGGACTGTTCAGCCCGCAGGAGGCTCAAGGGGCATCATATCAATGGCAATAAATGCCACGGAAGGTGAGGAGGTGAAGCTGGTGCTGCTGTCCAGGGACCCTGAAGCATGGGCACTGCTCAGCCTGGGGTCTGTATTTCTGTGGGCTGACACAGTTGGAGGAATTGGGCAATAGGGTGCATCCTCTTTCCTGTCCCAAAAAGGCACTGCCTTGGTCTCCCAAACCAAAGAGTCTGGACAGGGAAAAGGCTCCACCTTCTTCCCAAGGGCTGCTCTGATTGCTGAGGGCAGGCGGAGACCCTGGGGCTGAGCAGCACTGTGTGACCCCATCACCCTGCAGACACTGACCAGGGGATGCTGAGCCCCGCTCAGCCCCACCACTGAGCTGGGACCCAAGCACTACATCCATCCCAATCCAAGGGGCCACAGGAACTGAACACAAAAAGCTCCCAGGAAAACTGACTGTGTCCTGTGGTGTCTCCATGGTGGCATCTGGGTGCAACCCCTTTCACCAAATGGAGACCCAAAGCTTGGTGCTGGAAGCAGCCAGATTCTGCACCTGGGAAGGGGCAACCCTGGCTATACGTACAGACTGGGGGATGAGATGCTGGAGAGCAGCCCCAAAGAGAGGAATCTTCGGGTTTTGATTGACAGCAAGCTGTTAACCCAGGACAGTGGTCACAGCACCAAGCCTGACGGTGTTCAAGAAGTGTTAGGACAATGCTCTCAGACACACAGTCTGATTTTATTTTTTCTTTTTCTGTGCCATATCTTTTTTTTGTGCCTTTTTTTTTTTCCATTTTTTTTTTTTTAATCTTTTTTTCGGTGCCATATTTGCAAGCAGCACAAAGCGTATTTCCTCCTGGTCTGGACGGAATCACACAAGAGGCCTAAGCTTTGGAGGTCACTTCAGATCTCCTGGATTGCCCTTAGGTGGGAGACTCTGAGCTGGTTGACAGATGTGCCTTTTGTACACTTGACAACCTGCCTGTGGCTGTGGTCATCAGACAATATTTCTGTGGTGCTGGAGCATGGGGAGGACTGGAGGGACTGCGTGGGACTGAGTAGAAGCAACAAGAGGGAGGAGTAGCAATGCAGAACAAGCTCCCTCCCTTTATTTCCTTCCTTGTTAGCAGCTTGTGAGCAGGGAACCCCTTATCCAGGCCCTGCTCTGATGAGCAAGCCCCATGTGAGGAATGAGCCCAGCCAGGAACCAGGCTCTGTCTAAGAGGGGAAATAAGACACCTGCACCTTGTAGCACCAGTGCCCTGCCTGGGTTTTAAAAGAGAAAGCAGGGTTGTGGTTGATCCTTAGTCCCTGTGGGCCTGGCCTGCCAGGATCCCTGTGCTGAAGCTGGTCGTTACTGCCCACTGCTTGACTTGGTGGCATCAGGCCTGGTCACCAGATTGCCTCTCCCCACACACATGATACAAAATCCCTCATACATACCTGTCCACCATTGCCTCCCAGGACCGGGATCTGAAACTGTGATTTTCAGTATGGCTTCTAGCTCCAGGGTGTGCATTTGGTAACAAGACAATACTCACTTCTGCCACCTGATAGTCACAGAATCCTAGGACCATGGAGCTGCTTTGGGTTGGAGGGGATCTTAAAGATCACCTGGTTCCAATCCCCTGCCATGGGCAGGGACACCTCCCACCAGACCAGGTTGCCCAAAGCCCCATCCAGCCTGGCCTTGAACACCTCCACGGATGGGGCATCCACAGCTTCTCTGGGCAGCCTGTGCCAGTGCCTCACCGCCCCCTGAATAAAGAATTTCTAACATCTAATCCAAATCTCCCTTCTTTGAGTTTAAAACCATTCCCCCTTAGAATCATAGAAGGGACCCACAAGGATCATCAAGTCCATCTGCCTTTGTCCAGTCACTGCCTGCCTGAGCATAAAGTTGCTCTCAATCTTTTTTCAAAGCCCCCTTTAAGAACTGAAAAGCTGCAATAAGGTCACCCCTGAGCCTTCTCTTCTCCAGGCTCAGCATCCCCAGCTCCCTCAGCCTTTCTCTACAATAGAGGTGCTCCAGCTCTTTGATCATCCTCAGGGCTCTTCTTTGGATACACTCTAAGAGATCTGTGTCCTTCTTGTGCTGTGGGCTCCAGACCTGGATGCAGCACTCCCAGTGAGGCCTCACAAAGGCAGAGCAGAGGGGGGCAATCCCCTCCCTCCCCTGCTGGCCACGCTGCTTTTGATGTAGCCCAGGAGCCAGTTGGTCTTCTGGGCTGCAAGCACGCGCTGCTGGCTCGTGTCGAGCTGCTCATCCAACAGAACCCCCAAGTCCCTCTCCACAGGGCTGCTGTCAGGGAGTTCTTCTTGTGCCTGGTATTGCTCTGACACAGGTGCAGCCCCTTTTGTTTGCACTTGTTGAACCCAGGCACCCCCTGGCACCAAACCTCCCGCTGGCAGCAGCTGCAGAGCTGCAGGCCTGCGGCTGGGCAGCACGCGCTGTCAGGGGGAGCGCAGCAGTGGGGCCGGGCACCTGGGGAGGGGAGCGCCGAGACGAACACCCCAGCCCTCCTGGCGAAGGGCGGCATCGCCGTGCCCCAACCCCACCAGACCTCAGAGCGGGCACGCAAGGAGGCGGTGGGCACAGCAGCAGGAAGAGGGGGAGATGGCAGCAGGGGTGTGGATGGTGACACCAAATAAATTGTTAGCTACACTGAGACTTTATATATATATGATTTATTTTCTACATTGTATAGATGTATTTCCTGAGGGCCTTCTGTGTGCCCTGTCTGCTGGCCCGGCCCTGTTGTTGCCAGCTCCTGGGGCGCTGCCCTAGTGTTGCCGGCAGGGTGGCCTCTTCTTGGCTGCTGGAGAAGAGGCCTGGGAGGTGGGGGCCCTCCTCTTCGGGGCTCGCCGGGGCCCCCTTTGGGGATGGTCCCTGCCCTGGTCTGCTGTGGAGGGTCCAGGAACAGCCTCCAGTGTCTCCTTCTGGGGCGCTTCTTGGTTCCCTGGGTCCTGAACCAGGCTGGAGGGGGGGAGGCCGCGACCCCCTTGAAGGGCAGCACGGGAGCTGCCCGCGAGTTCGTCTGTGCTGGCTCCAGCAGCGTTGTTGGAAGGCTCTGGACCAGGACCAGCAGTCCCCTCTCGGGAGGCAGAAGGCCTGGGGGCAGCTGCGGGGCTGCCTGCCTGTCCCATGGCAGCACGGGAGCCCTCCAGGCCCAGCAGGCGGTGGGCCACCCAGCTGCACCGCTGCACGGTGATGCTGATGAGCTGGTGCACAAAGGTGGCTGCATGGTCCGGCATGGAAAGCTGCAGCAGCTGGACCAGGCGATCTTCATCCAGCCCCAGGAGGCCCAGGGCGGAGGTGAGGAGGTCTTCCACCATTTGCGCCTCCGCGTGATCAGCCCCATGGATGCGCCCCAGCTCCTGGCGCAGCCAGGGCAGCACGGGACGGATCAGAGTTGGGTGGTCTCGCAAAAGGGAGGCCCAGACTTCAGGCTGGAGGCCTCCCACAAGAGCCAGCCCTGCAGCTGATGGCGGAGATGCTGCAGGGTGGTGACGGGGGTCGGTGGTGGCTGCGTGGCCACGAGCTCTCCCAGCCGGCTGGGCCACGAGGTATGCCTCTGCCGGCGGTGGGATGACGACCTCCTCAAATTGGTTGTCTGCCCGCACCGAGTGTATGATGGAGCTGACCCTCCTCTTGCAGAGGGGGCACTCGGGCTTGCTCTCCATCCACTGCTGGATGCACTGGAAGCAAAACTGGTGGAGACATGGCATCACGTAGCCCGCGTTGTCCCAGCTGTCAAGACAAATGGGGCAGCGGCTCTCCAGCGCCGTGGCCATGCTCTCCAGCTGCTGCAGTGGGCTGCGTGGAGCAGGGGATGAGGGGCTGCTCCTCCTCACCGGCGCTGCAGCAGCAGCAGCAGCTGTCACGCTGCAAAAGGCAGAGAGACCATGGTCATCGGCTGGTGTGGGGGCAGCTGGAAGAGCTGTGCAGGTCCCCAGAGGAGGAAACCCTTCCAGCTGCCCAGGGGGAGGTGTCCCTGCAGTGCTCACCTCTGCTGCTGCGAGCGCTCCTCCTGGGTCTCCCGACGGCCCGAACGACGCAGGACCATGGAAGAAGCTCTGATGGCTCTGGGAAGGGCACTGAGAGCTGCTGCAGCAACTCCCAGGGCACGACACCAGCACCAAGGCCAACCTCGCTCCTCACTCCAGACCTCACGTCAACGCTCAGCCGGAGTGCGGGCACTAGCCGGCGGGGTGGGACTCTGCGCCCACATATAAGCAGTGAGGGCCACGCAGTCACAATCCATTGCTCGCAGACATCACAGGCCATCGCTTGGAGATGCCGCCAGCCACCCGTAGGAGATAGCCCAATGGCCCATCCTCACCTCGGCAGCTCTCTGGCCCCAGATTCTGAGGCCTCCCGCAATGCTCGTGTCCACTCCATGCCCCCCAACTTTTGTCTTGTCCTTGGCACGGGTGTTTCCCAGCAGTCCGGGGTCCCTGGCTGTGCCTTCCCAGGGCCCCGTCCAGGTCCCCTTGGCTACGTCATGTGTCTTCAAGCACATACAGCAGCAGTGTCCGTTCGATAAGAGCTTGGGCCTGACTTTGAGGCTGCACCACACAGTCCCTCCAGTCCTCCCCACGCTCCAGCACCACAGAAATATTGTCTGATGACCACAGCCACAGGCAGGTTGTCAAGTGTACAAAAGGCACATCTGTCAACCAGCTCAGAGTCTCCCACCTAAGGCCAATCCAGGAGATCTGAAGAGACCTCCAAAGCTTAGGCCTCTTGTGTGATTCCGTCCAGACCAGGAGGAAATACGCTTTGTGCTGCTTGCAAATATGGCACCGAAAAAAAAGATAAAAAAAAAATATGGAAAAAAAAATATGGCACAAAAAAAAATAAAATAAAATAAAATAAAATCAGACTGTGTGTCTGAGAGCATTGTCCTAACACTTCTTGAACACCGTCAGGCTTGATGCTGTGACCACTGTCCTGGGTTAACAGCTTGCTGTCAATCAAAACCCGCAGATTCCTCTCTTTGGGGCTGCTCTCCAGCATCTCGTCCCCCAGTCTGTACGTATAGCCAGGGTTGCCCCTTCCCAGGTGCAGAATCTGGCTGCTTCCAGCCCCAAGCTTTGGGTCTCCATTTGGTGAAAGTGGTTGCACCCAGATGCCACCATGGAGACACCACAGGACACAGTCAGTTTTCCTGGGAGCTTTTTGTGTTCAGTTCGTGTGGCCCCTTGGACTGGGATGGACGTAGTGCTTGGGTCCCAGCTCAGTGGTGGGGCTGAGTGGGGCTCAGCATCCCCTGGTCAGTGTCTGCAGGGTGATGGGGTCACACAGTGCTGCTCAGCCCCAGGGTCTCCGCCTGCCCTCAGCAATCAGAGCAGCACTTGGGAAGAAGGTGGAGCCTTTTCCCTGTCCAGACTCTTTGGTTTGGGAGAGGAACATGAAAGAGGATGCACCCTATTGCCCAATTCCTCCAACTGTGTCAGCCCACAGAAATACAGACCCCAGGCTGAGCAGTGCCCATGCTTCAGGTTCCCTGGACAGCAGCACCAGCTTCACCTCCTCACCTTCCGTGGCATTTATTGCCATTGATATGATGCCCCTTGAGCCTCCTGCGGGCTGAACAGTCCCAGCTCTCAGCCTCTCCTCGCAGAACAGGTGCTCCAGTCCCTTGACCATCTTGATGGCTCCACATTGGACTCTCTCCAGGATGTGTAGGTCTCTCTTGTACTGGGCACTCCAGAACTGGACACAGTACTCCAGGTATGGCTTCAGCAGTGCTGAGGAGAGAGAGGGGAAGGATCACCTCCTTCAACCTGCTGGCAACATGCTTACTAGTGCAGCCCAGAATACCCCCAGACTTCATTAGAGCAAGGTCACCTTGCTGGATCATGTACAACTTCTTATCCAGCAGGATACCTGCATCCTTTTCTGCAAAGACCTCTTTTAGCTGGGTGGCCCCGGCAAATACTAGTTCATGTATTTTTTCCTCCCATGATGTAGGACTTTGCACTGCTCTGAGAAATAGTTTTGAAAAGAGGTCATGCTCCACAGCTCAACAGTTCTGTGGGCACTCTGAGCAAAGCATTGGATTTGTTGACTTTCAGAGGTCCCTACCAGCCAGCAGGATGCTGTGACTGTATGGTCAGGGCGATGTCTGCATCCTGCTCTCATTCTGTCAGTGCCTGTACCTCTGTGTGCGGCCTGCACCAACCACAGAGATATCTCATTGGCTGTCACCAGCCTGCTCTCCAGGTCATGTAATTTCTCCTTAAAGTCAGATTTTAGCTCTTTATTTACAAAATTTCCCCTCGCTGTTATTGTCTAATGCTCTGGGGCTTGCCAAAGGTCAGAGTGAAGAACAGGCTGTCTGATCGTGCCTGTCCACTAGTGAGGCCCAAAGCTAGCCAGACCAGCCTTTCCTGAGCCTGCAAGTAAGTGTGCAGAGACACCTGTAGCAGGAAAATATCCTCAGAACAACACTCCCAGGCAAGAGGTCTCCTGAGGGTGGGACTAAAGATTGTGTTCAGAACATAGTCAGGCCTCACAGTTGTCTTTGTGTTTCCCAAGAGGAAAAATGGACCAATGTCTGATGGTTTAATGTGCATCATTCTCCTCTCAGTACCTGACATTCACAGACTAAGCACCAAAATCCACCATGGAACTCATTACAATGCAGAAACTCCTAAGCAAACATATGTCTTCCATAGTGTTATTCATGTCTTCAAGACTTCGACAGCTAATTTGAGATTTTTCATGGTGTAGGTAAGGAGGAAGTTTTCAAAAAGCACCTAATAAATATCTCTTCTAATTTTAAAGGATGAATTTTGTTGCATTTCAGTTTTGAGCATCTTTCTTCAATTGATATTAACCCAGGGCTTCTCCAATGGAGACGTCCATAGGGAGGAAAAGCAGACTCTTGAGGTCTGACAGGGCATGGACAACCTTGCTCCTCACCACCCCAACCCTGACACTTCTCTCATTGGCCACCTGGCGCTTGCATCACTTTTCCTTACACCAGACTTCTGCACTGAAGTCTGCAGCTGGATGTTACAGCCCCTTTGCACCAGCTCCCACCTGCTTTCCTTAGAGACCTGGCTGCACACAGAAGGGTTTTTCCTTATTTTAAAAGAAACAAAAAGAAAACATGCAGCAATTTTCCAAACATCAAAGCAAGCACCTCATCTTATATGTCTCCAGTCAGATTTACCTTACTGGTTTATCCTCACAAAAGGATGACTGTAAATTAAGTATTTTATATTGATTGATAAGAAATTATAGGTATTAAGATTGCTATTATTCCATATGATCTTAATTCAATGAAAAATGATGAGGAGCTTGCTACAGAAACAATTAGGCAGACCGCTAATCAATGGGCAACCTTGAACTCAATGAATCTCAAAGCAGCAACTGGGTCAGTGAGAGTGGTCTGAATGATCAAAGAGTAAGGGGGGGCAAAACAGGAGAACCATGGGAAGTGCATGGGTCCAGACAGGCAGCTGGAAAGGGGACATTCAATATGGATAGTTTATTCAAGAGGGGTGAAAGTGCCTGGAAGATGAGGGAGTACACCATGATGGAGAAAGCAATGAAATGCAAGTGCTGGTGACCATCAGTATTTCTTCTCCTGTGATGAACAGAGATCCTGATAATTCACCTGAAGAAGGACGTAGATCCCTGGTGAAGGAAGTGTCTTTTTGTGCCATCACCAATGCAGATTACAAAATACTTCCACACGCCATGGTAATATGTCCCACCCAATTCTTGTCATCCTGTGGGGCAGGGGAGAGGGAGCTGACAGCCAAGGGACACATTTGGGTGACAAAGAGGGGACCCAGCAGAGACAAGGAGTCCAGGCAGTGGGGTGCTGGAGGCCAGGAGAAGCAGCCCAAGGGGTGCTGCTGCTTGTGAGGACACGTTTGTGCCAGCAGCCTGAGTGGGCAGCAGCTGTCTGGAGGCGAGGGGAGGCCAGGGAGCACGTGCCAAGAGCCCTCCTGCCAGCAGAGACAAGGCTGGGGCCGAGGCCAAGGGGAGAGGCAGGCCCAGGGCAGGGGGCTGCAAGGGCCATGCTGAGCTCCCTGCCCCTGCAGCAGCCGCACTGGCCCTCAGCAGATGTGCTGGCCGGCACGCACGGGGAGGTCCTGGCATGCATCAGAGAGCAGCAAGGAAGGCGCTGGAGAGGGCTGGGGTGAGGCAGTTGGAAGAGCCCCATGCAGGGGCTGGCTGGGGGTCCCCTCTGCTGCAGCCAACGCATGGAGCATGGCAGGAGGAGGGCACGCAGGGCTTGTGGCCACAGTGCAGAGCCTGACCCTGGACGCTCCATGACTGCCGTGCAGGTTCTGGCAGGCTGCGGGGAGGGGACGAATGCCCTGGGCCCCCCTCCTGCTCTGCCCAGGCCAGCAAGGGCCCAGAGGGGCCTCCTCTCCCCTGCCCCTGCAGCTCTGGGCTCCCTTTGCACAGCCCTGGCTCTGCAGCACCAAGCCCTGCTGGGAGCCCTCCCCTGCATGCTGCCACCGCTCCCTGATGCTGCTGTTGCCCTCTACCGGGCACTGCCCAGCCCAGCCCAGTCCCTGCCCACCTCTCCCCACTTCGATGCCCTCTCCCCAGTCCAGCCCATCCAGCCCAACAGCCCAGGCTGGGTTAGCCCCAAGGCAGTGCCCACCACAGGCTGCTGCAGGGCTCTGGGCATGGCCACCACAGCTGCAGCCTCTCGCAAGGCACCACAGCTGCTGGGACAAAGGTGGCTCTGGGCCTCCCCAGCAACCCCAGGGCTGGGGCCAGCCATGGCTCGCGAAATGGAGGTCCATGAAGCTGTAGGAGTCCTGGTCTCTTGCCTGGGAGATCCCCAGCACAGAGTGCCTGTGTCCCGCAGGGCCAGCCCCAGTCCCCAGGCCAGCACAAGAGGCCTGGCCCAGGCACAGGGCAGCTCCACATTCCCCTCCAGGATGACATTTGCCATCAGTCCCAGCACCTTTGGGACACTGCCAGGCCAGTAAAAGGACAGCTACTATTTGCTAGCACCACAGCTGCTGGGACAAATGCAACTCTGGGCTTCCTCAGCAGCCCCCACGCTGGGGCCAGCCATGGCTCGGGAAATGGACGTACATTAGGCTGCATTCTTCTTCACCAATGTTATAAGTTGCCCCCTGAATTAATTTTCAGAGAGCATTGTATTAACCATAGAAAGGAATTTATTGAGTAAGCAAGCAGAAAGCTAGCAGCGCTGGGCGGCCAGGGAGTCTCTGCTCCGCCAACGGCGCGCACCTCACCCCCGCCAGGGTCCCTTTTTATATCTTGGTAATTCCGGGATTACGCAGCACATCCTGGTATGTTCTGCGACTGCGTGCACTGTTGCTAGGGGGTCGTCTCTGTTCCTCTGGTCGTCGTGAAGATGAAGGCCATAGTCTTCCTCGGCGTTGTGGTTCAACTTCTTTTTTTTTTTTTTCTTTGGTCATGTTGGCCCAGCATGAGACAGGAAGGCAGGATGTTGATACACTAGTTTAACAACTTATCAGGAGGTGGTTACATGAGCTTTGCAACAGTGTCTTTGAACAAAAGAGGCAACTGAGATGCAGAAAGAGAGAAGGGGAGGGGGTTCTCTTTTTTTGTTCCATTAAGCAAAAGAATTTTCATAGTGTCTAGCCAAGCATTATACAGCTCCTTACTTCAGCAGGGAGTTTTCGCAACTCCCGCTCCTCAAACAGAACTCTTTGTTTTTTATAATACAAAAGACAATGAACAAACACTTCTGGTTTGTTCATAAACCCTCTTCCTCTCTGCTCAAGCGTATCTAGCGACTCACCGAGGCTGTCTTTGTTCCGTTGTCCTCATCGAGCGGTCACTGCCGTCCTAGCCTGATCGTGTCACCTTCCTGCTTACTGTGGACAGTGGTGGGTATCGGTTGTGGCAATCGTACCTCTCCTGGAGAGCATTGGCAGCTCTTCCTCCCAGCTGACTTCTCAAGGGGAGGGCGGCCAAGGTTGTGCCGTGGTCTGGTCCAATCGCCGTGTGATTCTGGCTGAAAGAGAAGAAGCACCAAACGGAGCAGCATCCCTCTGTGAACATGGGCAGCCCCTGCCTCTGTGATCAACGGTCTCTAGTGACTCACCTAGTCTGTCCGTGTCCCATCATCCTCATGGAGTGGTCACTGCCATCTTGGCCCGAGTGTGTCACCATGCTGCTTGCTGTTATAGCCTGCTGGGCGTAGGCTGGGGAGATCTTACCTGTCCTGGAGTGCGCTGGAAGATCCTTCCAGCTGACTTCTCAAGGGGAGAGAGGCCAAGATTGTGCTGTGGTCTGGAGTCAATTTTCTGTGTGTCTGGCTTTAATAATAGAAGGAAAAAGAGGAGCAGCATCCCTCCATGACCACGGGCAGCCCCTGCCTCTCTGCCCGAGGCTCTACCGCAACTCACTGAGGCTGTCCATGTTCCTTCATCCTGATCCAGTGGTCACTCCCATCCTATCCCGATCATGTCACCATCCTTCTTGCTGTTAGAACCTGGTGGGTGTGGGTTGGAGCAACCTTACCTGTCCTGGACAGCGTTGGCAGCACTTCCTAACAGCTGACTTCTCAAGGGAGGGCGGCAAGGATGTGCCATTGTCTGGTTCCATCGCTGTGCGTTTCTGGCTAAAAGAGAATCACCACAAAACAGAGCAGCATCCCCCTGTGAACACAAGCATCCCCTGCCTCTGTGCCCGAGGGTCTCTAGCGACACACCAAAGCTGTCCCTGTCCCATCGTCCACATGGAGCGTTCACTGCCCTCCTGGTCCGAGCGTGACACCGTGGTGGGGAATGGCTTGGGGCTGTCTTATCTGTCCTGTAGAGCCTTGGCATCTTTTCTGGCTGACTTCTCAAAGCGAGAGAGGCCAGCAGTGTGCCATGGTCTGGTCTCATCGCTAGGGATGTTTCTGTCTGAAAGAGGAAAAGCACCAAACGGAACAGCATCCCCCTGTAACCATGGGCAGCGCTTGCCTGAGTGCCCAAGGGTCTCCAGCGACTCACCGAGGCTGTCCATGTCCCGCCATGCTCATGCAACGGTCACTGTCCTCCTGGCCCGATTATGTCACCATCCTGCTTGCTGTTAGAGCCTGGTGGGTGTGGGTTGGGGCAATCTTACCTGTCCTGGAGAGCGTTGGCAGCTCTTCCTCCCAGATGAGTGGACGAGGGCAGAGAGGCCAGAAGTTTGCTGTGGTCTTGTCTCATCACTGTGTGTGTCTGGCTGAAAGAGAAGAAGCACCAAACGGAGCAGCAACCCCCTGTGGCCATGGGCAGACCCTGCCTCTGTGCCCGAGGGTCTGCAGCAACTCACCGAGGCTGTCCCTGTCCCATCGTCCTCATGGGGCGGTCACTGCCATCCTGGCCCGAGCGTGTCACCATGCTGCTTGCTGTTACTGCCTGCAGGGCGTAGTTTGGGGCGATCTTATCTGTCCTGGAGAGCTCTGGAAGTTCCTTCCAGCTGCCTTCTCAGGGGGAGAGAGGCCAGGACTGTGCCGTGGTCTCGTCCCATTGCTGTGTGTGTCTGGCTTTGATTACAGACAGAAGAAATGGAGCAGCACCCCAGTGTGACCACAGGATGAACCTGCCTCTGTGCCCGAGGTTCTCGAGCATCTCACCAACTCTGACCGCCTCCCATCATCCTGTTGGAGTGCTCACTGCCGTCCTGGACCAATCAAATCACCTTCCTGCTTGCTGTGGACCTTGGTGAGTGTTGCTTGGGGTGATCTTACCTCTCCTGAAGAGCATGGCAAGTTCTTCCTTCCAGCTGCGTTCTCAATAACAAAGAAGCCGGGACTGTGCCGTGGTCTGGAGTCAATTCTGTGTGTGTCTGGCTTTAATAAGAGAAGGAAACAGAGGAGCAGCATCCCTCCATGACCACGGGCAGCCCCTGCCTCTCTGCCCGAGGCTCTACCGTGACTCAGCGAGGCTGTCTGTGTTCCGTCATCCTGATCCAGGGGTCACTCCCATACTACCCCGATCGTGTCACCTTCCTGCTTGCTGTTAGAGCCTGGTGGGTGTGCATTGGGTCAATCTTACCTCTCCTGTAGAGTGTTGGCAGATTTTCCTTCCAGCTGAGCGGTCGAGGCCAGAGAGGCTAGGAGTTTGCCGTGGTCTGGTCTCATCGCTGTGTGATTCTGGCTGAAAGAGAAGCAGCACAAAACAACGCAGCACCTCCCTGTGACCATGGGCAGCCCTTGCCTCTAAGCTCAAGAGCATCTAGCGACTCACCGAGACTGTCTGTGGCCCGTCTTCCTGATGCAGCATTCGCTGCCTTCCTGACCCCATTCTGTCAGCTTCCTGCTTGCTGTGGACTTTTGGGGGTATAGCTTGGGGCGATCTTTCCTGTCCTGGAGAGGGTTGGCAGCTCTTATTCCAGCTGAATTCTCAACGGGAGAGCAGCCAGGATTGTGCCTTGGTCTGGTCCTATTGCCGTTGGATTCTGGCTGAAAGAGAAGATGCACCGAACGGAACAGCATTCCTCTGTGACCACAGGCAACCCCTGCGTCTGTGCCCGACGGTCTCCAGCGACTCACTGAGGCTGTCGTGTCCCATCGTCCTCATGGAGCGGTCACTCCCATCCTGACCCGATCATGTCACCTTCCAGCTTGCTGTTCGAGGCTGGTGGGTATGGGTTGGGGTGATCTTACTTGTCTTGGAGAGCACTGGATGTTCCTTCCAGATGACTTCTCAAAGGGAGAGTCGCCACGATTGTGCCGTCGTCTGCTTCCCATCGCTGTGTATGTCTGGCTTTAGTAAGAGAAAGAACAAACGGAGCAGCATCCCCGTGTGACCAGGGGCTGACCCTGCCTCTGTGCCCGAGGGTCTCCAGCGACTCACCGAGGCTGTCATTGTTCTGTCATCCTGATGCAGCGACCACTCCCGTCCTACGCCGATCATGTCACCGTCCTCCTTGCTGTTAGAACATTATAGGGTGTGGTTTGGAGCAACCTTACCTGTCCTGGAGAGCGTTGGCAGCTCTTCCTTACAGCTGACTTCTCAAGGAGAGAGCGGCCAAGGTTGTGCCATGGTCTGGTTCCATCGTTGTGCGTTTCTGGCTAAAAGAGTGGCACCACGAGACAGAGCAGCATCCCTCTGTGAACACGGGCAGCTCCTGCCTCTCTGCTCAAGAGTATCTAGAAACTCACCAAGGCTGTCCGTGTTCTGTCATCCTGATAGAGCGGCCACTCCCGTCCTACGCCGATCATGTCACCGTCCTCCTTGCTGCTAGAACGTGGTGGGTGTGGGTTGAGGCAGACTTACCTGTCCTGGAGAGCGCTGGAAGTTCCTTCCAGATGATTTCTCAAAGGGAGAGTTGCCAGGATTTTGCCATCGTCTGCTTCCCATCGCTCTGTGTGTCTGGCTTTAATAAGAGAAAGAACAAACGCCACAGCATCCCCGTGTGACCAGGGGCTGACCCTGCCTCTGTGCCCAACGGACTCGAGCGTCTCACCATGTCAATCCGTCTCCCGTCATCCTGATTGAGCGGTCACTCCCGTCCTGGCCTAAGCGTGTCACTGTCCTGCTTGCTATGAGACCGTTGCTGGGTATTTTTTTGGGTGAAATTACCTGTCCTGGAGAGCGCTGACACCTTTTCCAGCTGACTTCTCAATGCGAGAGAGTCCAGGAGTGTGCCATGGCTTCATTCCATCACTGTCAGTGTCTCCAGCTGTAACAGAGGAGGCGACAAACCGAGCAGCCACCCCCTCTCAGCACTGGAAGCCATTCCTTCCTCCTTGCACGAGGCTCTCCCAGCCTCACACCAAGGCTGTCCATCTTGCATCTTCCTGATGTCCAGGAGATGTTTGTTTGTTGTAGCTTAAATGTGTCATATTCCCACTTAGCGTGGTGACACCGTGGTGGGGAATGACTTAGGGCTGTCTTATCTGTCCTGTAGAGTCTTGGCAATTTTCTGGCTGAGTTCTCAAAGCGAGGGAGGCCAGCAGTGTGCCATGGTCCGGTGTCATCGCTAGGGATGTTTCTGTCTGAAAGAGGAAAAGCACCAAACGGAGCAGCATCCCCCTGTAACCATGGGCAGCACTTGCCTGAGTGCCCAAGGGTCTACCGTGACTCACCAAGGCTGTCCCTGTCCCGTCATCCTCATGCAGCGGTCACCCTTGTCCTGACTTGAACTTGTCAACATCCTGCTTACTGTTAGAGCCTGGTGGGTGTGGGTTGGGGCAATCTTACCTCTCCTGGAGAGCATTAGCAGCTCTTCCTTCCAGCTGAGCGGTCGAGGCCAGTGAGGCTAGGACTTTGCTGTGGTCTGGTCTCTTCACTGTGTGTGTCTGGCTGAAAGAGAAGAAGCACAAAACAAAGCAGCAGCTCCCTTTGACCACAAGCAGCCCCTGCCTCTCCGCTCAAGAGTATCTAGCGACTCACCGAGGCTGTCTGTGTCCCGTCTTCCTGATGCAGCGTTCACTGTCAGCTTCCTGCGTGCTGTGAACCATCAAGGGTGTGGGTTGGGGCGATCTTGCCTGTGCTGGACTGCGTTGAGAGCTCTTCCTTCCAGCTGATTTCTCAAGGGGTGAGTGACCAGGAGTGTGCTGTGGTTTGTCCCATTGCTGTGTGAATCTGGCTGTAAAAGGCGAAGCACCAAACGGAGCAGCATCCCCCTGAGACCACAGGCTGCCCCTACTTCAGTGCCCGACGGTCTCCAGCGACTCACTGAGGCTGTCATTGTTCCGTCATCCTGATACAGCGACCACTCCTGTCCTACCCTGATCATGTCACCGTCCTTCTTGCTGTTAGAACCTGGTGGGTGTGGGTTGGGGCAATCTTACCTCTCCTGGAGAGCGTTGGCAGCTCTTCCTTCCAGCTGATTTCTCAAGGGGAGCGTGGCCAGGAGTGTGCTGTATTTTGGTGCCATTGATGTGTTATTCTGGCTGGAAAAGAGAAGCATCAACCGGAGAAGCATCCCCCTGAGACCACAGGCTGCCCCTACTTCTGTGCCCGAGGGTCTCCAGCGACTCACCGAGGCTGTCATTATCCCGTCGTCCTCATACAGTGGCCACTCCCATCCTACCACGATCATGTCACCGTCCTTCTTGCTGTTAGAACCTGGTGGGTGTGGGTTGGGGCAATCTTACCTGTCCTGGAGAGCATTGGCAGCTCTTATTCCAGCTGACTTCTCAAGGGGAGCGCAGCCAAGGTTTTGCCATGGTCTCATCCAATCGCCATGTGATTCTGGCTGAAAGAGAAGAAGCACCAAATGGAGCAGCATCCCTCTGTCAACACTGGCAGCCCCTGCCTCTGTGCCCGAGGGTCTGCAGCGACTCACCAAGGCTGTCCCTGTCCCATCGTCCTCATGGAGCGGTCACTGCCATCCTGGCCCGAGCGTGTCACCATGCTGCTTGCTGTTACTGCCTGCAGGGCGTAGTTTGGGGCGATCTTATCTGTCCTGGAGAGCTCTGGAAGTTCCTTCCAGCTGCCTTCTCAGGGGGAGAGAGGCCAGGACTGTGCCGTGGTCTCGTCCCATTGCTGTGTGTGTCTGGCTTTGATTACAGACAGAAGAAACGGAGCAGCACCCCAGTGTGACCACAGGATGAACCTGCCTCTGTGCCCGAGGTTCTCGAGCATCTCACCAACTCTGACCGCCTCCCATCATCCTGTTGGAGTGCTCACTGCCGTCCTGGACCAATCAAATCACCTTCCTGCTTGCTGTGGACCTTGGTGAGTGTTGCTTGGGGTGATCTTACCTCTCCTGAAGAGCATGGCAAGTTCTTCCTTCCAGCTGCGTTCTCAATAACAAAGAAGCCGGGACTGTGCCGTGGTCTGGAGTCAATTCTGTGTGTGTCTGGCTTTAATAAGAGAAGGAAACAGAGGAGCAGCATCCCTCCATGACCACGGGCAGCCCCTGCCTCTCTGCCCGAGGCTCTACCGTGACTCAGCGAGGCGGTCTGTGTTCCGTCATCCTGATGGAGCGGTCACTCCCGTCCTGGCCCAAGCATGTCACTGTCCTGCTTGCTATGACACCATGCTGGGGTGTGGGTTGGGGCAACATTACCTGTCCTGGATTGCGTTGACACCTTTTCCAGCTGACTTCTCAATGCGAGACAGTCCAGGAGTGTGCCATGGCTTCATTCCATCACTGTCAGTGTCTCCAGCTGTAACAGAGGAGGCGACAAACCGAGCAGCCACCCCCTCTCAGCACTGGAAGCCATTCCTTCCTCCTTGCACGAGGCTCTCCCAGCCTCACACCAAGGCTTCCATCTCGCATCTTCCTGATGTCCAGGAGATGTTTGTTTGTTGTACCTTAAATGTGTCATATTCCCACTTAGCGTGGTGACACCGTGGTGGGGAATGGCTTGGGGCAGTCTTATCTGTCCTGTAGAGTGCTGGCATTTTTTCTGGCTGACTTCTCAAAGCGAGAGAGGCCAGCAGTGTGTCATGGTCCAGTCTCATCGCTAGGTATATTTCTGTCTGAAAGAGGAAAAGCACCGAACGGAGCAGCATCCCCCTGTAACCATGGGCAGCACTTGCCTGAGTGCCCAAGGCTCTCCAGCAACTCACCGAGGATGTCCATGTCCCGTCGTCCCGATAGAGTGGTCACTCCCATCCTAGCCTGAGCTTGTCACCTTCCTGCTTTCTGTGGACAGTGGTGGGTGTGGGTTGGGGCGATCTTACCTGTCCTGGAGAGCGTTGGCAGCTCTTCCTCCCAGAGGAGTGGTCGAGGCCAGAAGTTTGCCGTGGTCTGGTCTCGTCGCTGTGTGTGTCTGGCTGAAAGAGAAGAAGCACCTAACGGAGCAGCACCTCCCTGTGAACACGGGCAGCCACTGTATCTCGGCCCGAGGGTCTCCAGCAACTCACCGAGGCCTTCCCTGTCCCATCGTCCTCATGGAGCGGTCACTGCCCTCCGGGTCCGAGAGTGTGTACTGGGTCTGGCTGGAATGTTAACTTTCCCTGCAGCAGCCCATACAGTGCTGTGCTCTGCACTTGTAGCTGGAACAGCAGTGTTATCACACCTGTGTTGTGTCTACTGCTGAGCAGTGCTGGCACAGCATCAGGACTCTCTCTAACCCTCCTAGGAGGTGGGCAAAAAGTGAGAAGAGAAACATCACCAGGGCAGCTCACCTAAACCAACCAAAGGGATATTCCATACCATATGATGTCACCCTCAGCAATAAAAGGTGGAAACAGGAAGAAGAGGGGAGGGGTGGGCTCTCGTTGTGAAAACGTCGGTCCTCCTCCCGAACAATGGCTACATGCGTTGAGGCCCTCCCTCAAGGACGTGGTCAATCATCACTCATTTGTGGGAAGTAGAGAGTAATTTCTTTCCTCTGCACTTCCACATAGACTTCATTTGTTTTATTTGCTTGTTTTACTTCCTTTTTTTTTTTTTTTTGTTTTCCTTTTACCCCTCTCTTTCCCCCTTTCCCTTTTTATTTCCCTTTAGTTAAATTGTTTAGTTCATAATAATCTTTCTTTAATTATTATTATTATTTCCCTTTAATTAAATTATCCTTATCTCAACCCGTGAGTTGTTCTTTGCTTTACTTTTCCCCCTCCTCATATAAAGAGGGGGAGTGAGAGAGCGGTTGTGGTGTTTAGCTGCCCAGCCCTGTAAAACCACCACAGAGTGTCATCTTCCTGCTTGCTGTCAGAGGCTGGTGGGTGTAGGTTGGGGCGATCTTACCTGTCCTGGAGAGCGTTGGCAGCTCTTCCTTCCAGAGGAGTGGTCGAGGGCAGAGAGGCCAGGATTGTGCCATTTCTGGCTGAAAGAGGAAAAGCACCAAATGGAGCAGCACTTCCCTGTCACCACGGGCAGCCCCTGCCTCTCTGCTCAAGAGTATCTAGCGACTCACCGAGGCTGTCCGGGTCCCATCGTCCTCATGCAGCGGTCACTGCCATCCTGGCCCGAGCGTGTCACCATCCTGCATGCTGTTACAGCCTGCTGGGCGTACGATGGGGAGATCTTACCTGTCCTGGAGAGCTCTGGAAGTTCCTTCCAGCTGACTTCTCAAGGGGAGAAAGGCCAGGATTGTGCCGTGGTCTGGAGTCAATTCTGTGTTTGTATGGATTTAATAAGAGAAGGAAAAAGAGGAGCAGCATCTCTCCATGACCACAGGCAGCCCCGACCTCTCTGCCCGAGGGTCTACCGCGACTCACCGAGGCTGTCCGTTTTCCCTCATCCTGGTCCAGCGGTCACTCCCGTCCTACCCCGATCATGTCACCATCCTCCTTGCTGCTAGAACCTGGTGGGTGTGGGTTGGGGCAATCTTACCTGTCCTGGAGAGCGTTGGCAGCTCTTCCTCCCAGATGACTGCTCAAGGGGAGAGCAGCAAGGTTGTGCCGTGGTCTGGTCTCATTGCTGTGTGTATCTGCCTGAAAGAGAAGCAGTACAAAACAAAGCAGCACCTCCCTGTGACCACGGGCAGCCCCTGCCTCTGTGCCCGAGGATCTCTAGCGACTCACCGAGGCTTTCCATGTTCCGTCTTCTCCATGGAGCAGTCACTGCCGTCCCAGCCTGATTGTGTCACCTTCCTGCTTTCTGTGGACAGTGGGGGATGTGGGTTGGGGAGATCTTACCCTTACTGGAGAGCGCTGGAAGTTCCTTCCAGATGTCTTCTCAAAGGGAGATTCGCCATGATTCTGCCGTGGTCTGGTCCAATCGCTGCATGATTCTGGCTGCAAAAGAGAAGCACCAAACGGAGCAGCATCCCTCTGTGAGCACAGGCAGCCCCTGCCTCTATGCACGAGGGTCTCCAGCGACTCACCGAGCGTGTCCGTGTTCTGTCATCCTGATCCAGCGGCCACTCCCATCCTACCCCGATCATGTCACCGTCCTCCTTGCTGTTCGAACCTGGTGGGTGTGGGTTGGGGCGATCTTACCTGTCCTGGAGAGCGTTGGGAGCTCTTCCTTCCAGCTGATTTCTCAAGGGGAGAGAGGCCAGGAGTGTGCTGTGGTTTGGTCCCATCGCTGTGTGATTCTGGCTGCCAATTAGAAGCACCAAATGGAGCAGCATGCCTCTGTCAACACGGGCAGCCCCTGCCTCTCTGCCCAAGGGTCTCCAGCTACTCACCAAGGCTGCCCATGTTCCATCATCCTGATGGAGTGGTCACTCCCAACCTACCCCGATCGTGTCACCGTCCTGCTTGCTGTTAGAGGCTGGTGGCTGTGTGTTGGGGCAATCTTACCTCTCCTGGAGAGCGTTGGCAGCTCTTCCTTCCAGCTGACTTCTCAAGGGGAGAGCGGCCAGGATTGTGCTGTGGTCTGGTTGAATCGGTATGCGAGTCTGACTGAAAAGAGAAGAAGAACCAAACAGAGCAGCACCACCCTGTGACCACGGGAAGCCCCTGCCTCTGTACCCGAGGGTCTCCAGCGACTCACCGAGGCTGTCATTGTTCCATTATCCTGATGGAGCGGTCACTTCCGTCCTATGCCGATCATGTCACCGACCTCCTTGCTGTTAGAACCTGGTGCCGTCCTGACCCCATTCTGTCAGCTTCCTGCGTGCTGTGGACCATCAGGGGTGTGTATTGGGGTGATCTTACCTGTCCTGGAGAGGGTTGGCAGTGCTTATTCCAGGTGATTTCTCAAGGGGAGAGTGGCCAGGAGTGTGCTGTGGTTTGGTGCCATCGCTGTGTGATTCTGGCTGCAAAAGGAGAAGCACCAAACAGAGCAACATCCCTCTGTGAACAGGGGCTAATTACAAGGGGGTTGTTATCTTGCAGGTGGGGTTGTTTTCTTGCAGTTGTTATCTGAGTGCTTTTAACCAATAATCTCGTGTGAAACACTGTCCGCCCCTGCTAAGTTCACTATATAAGTTAGGCTATTCGGGCAATAAAAGGGAGTTCACTGCACACTCATATTGAGCGTCTGTGTCTTCCTTCCGTCGACAACAGGTTTCAACCTCCCTAAATTTACTTATGTTTAGTTATAAACACCTAATCCCCACTCACTCCCAGGGAGCCGCTCAGCCTGTCTATTTTCCAGGACAATCCTACTATATTATTAAGCTGGAACAGAGCTTCCCTGACATTACTGGCACAGTGGCTCAGCTTGAGCTGGAGGACTGAAGCATGCTTTCTTCCCTTGTTCAAATTGAAGTGCTTGTGAGGAATGCTTTACATGTGGTTGCTGCTTGAGTACAGCCTTGGGCTCCTGTCTCCTGGTAGGACGCTCACATGGAAGAGGGCAGGATCTTTAATTCTCTTACAGGTGGATTTACTTGTAGGCCTTGCAATGGGACATGGTCGGAATAGAGGTGTCTCTTTGCTTTTACTTAGGCAGCTTAGATAGATGAAAGAAAGGAACATTTTCACAGCCTACTTTGGGTATGAGAGCCTAGGAAACATTTAGATGAAGTAGGAAGTACTTCAAGGAATGTAAGCAGGCCTAGAAAGTGACCTATTGACTGGACTAGCTATGTGCAGCTTATGAGTGTTGTAGCTGTTTCCATGCCAGCTTCAATCAGGCTCATGAGGCTTCATCTATTTTAACATTTCTTGTGCACACCAGAGCCTCATCTGAACTGGGAACCAAAATACCATCCTCCCTCCTCCTCCACTTTTCTAAACACTAGCCCAATATTTCTTAATGAGGATATATTTTTTTTTCCCTTTTCCTCCTGTTCTCATGTATATTTATGAAACAAACAAACAAAACAAACCTATCCCTTACCAAAACATTTAACAAAACAAAATATATTTCTATCCTTCAGTTCTGATCTGCTCAAGCTGGTATTATTATTCTGATAACTGACGGTGCATTGACATAAGTTGATCTGTTTTCCTTTTTGGAAAGAAAATGCTAATGACTGGAGCATTTTTTATTATTATTTTTTTGTTGTTGTTGTTCTACTCTTGAAAGAACAGCTTATTTAAAGAAGCATAACAGCTCTTTCTCTGAGCATTTAATGAGAGGCAGACAGTTGAATCACTTCTATCAGCCTGAAGCTCTGATTCCTGAACTTTGCATAGAAGTCCTTCATGGCATTTTTGCTTGAATTTGAGGGCAGTGTCACCGCAGATGAAGACACGGAATGAAGAACAGTAATGCAAGCATACAAAGGGTAGATACAATGAAATGGCTTCTGGAGACTGACTGGTCAAAGACTCATACAAATGTTCTGCACTAGAAAACATTTTTGACGGAGAAATTAAACCTGAAAACACCTTCACTCTGTCTTCATTAGAGACCAGTAACAACTTTTTTTTTTTTTTTTTTTTTTTTTTTTTTTTTTTTTTTTGAGATGAAACCTCAATAGGATCCTCAGTAAACTGTCTGGTTGTTTTTGCCTTCCTCTGCTGCAGTTGGCACTGACCTCCACTGGAGGCAGGATATGAGACCGGATGAATCAACAGTTTGACTGTGGTATTGTGGTGGTGCTTCTAAGGTAGTCGCCTCCATGATTATCCCCTTATGGCTCAAGAGATGTTCACTCCCACATTAATAAAAGGTAATATGGCTGAGAAGCCTGTTTATTCTAATTAGTCTGTTTATTATTGAAGTGTTTTAGTGCTCCCTTCTGAGCTCTACTTTTGAAGGCTTAATTCTATAACTAGATAGAACTATGTATGGGCAGATTCAACTTTCAGGATTTGGATGCACTATACTGGGGCACGTCCTTGAGAAAGGTGGAATTACTTCTATGAACTAAAACAGGAGGAGGCTATCACAGTTTATCACTTCAATATAGGCTTTATGTGGTACATAGCCTTGTGCCAGCTCTTTGCCATTTATTATTACAGCTGTGGCAAAGATAGTGGTAAACTTTTATAGTTTATTTCTCCCAGTAGAATAGACACATATGGTCACAATTACATCTATGGTTATCACCATACCATAAGAACCTTGTTTTAGTATCTTAAAATATCAATAATTTAGGCTGAAACATACTAGGTTGGTATACCTATATATACCTATAGCTGAAGTGTTTGGAAAGCTTCAATGCATCTTTTTACAAGAACGGAGGTAGAAAAACTGTTCTAAGGTTGGAACTGTTCTCCAACAAAATTAGTGTTTGGATCAAGCACTTGGAATTCGGCAGCAAGTTTATCTAGTGTTAAGGATGAGGCTTTCAACACTTCCATTAGTTACTTCAAATTTGATCAAATCACAGTTGCTGAAGATATTTCTGGAATGAACTGTTTGGGTCAGATGACTTTTTTTCTTTTTTTTTTTTTTTTTTTTTTTTTTTTTTTCATGGTAAATTTTAATATAGAAATTAAAATTACTGCAAAAAAAAAAAAAAAGTTTTTAATGTCACAGAATCTTGTGCAATCTTTATGACTTCTCTACGGCTTTCTTCCTGCCTTCTCTGTTTTTATTTTTACATGTAGAGTTGCCTGAATATTTACCTGGGTGAGTTATGTTGCCCTACTAGCATTAGCAAGATTTGATTATGTGCTTAAAAGTTGATTCAGATTTTATATCTGTCCCATTTTTCACTGATCAATACCCACTTGTTTTGAAATCCTGTTGTTAATGTTTATGAAAAGACTTATTTATTGACACATGGTAGTCCTCTGTGTCTAAGGACTTCCAGAATGCTTCAGCCTATGTGTCTTGAATAATGTTTTTATTTCAGACTATTAGAAAGCTCTATAGCACATTATCATTCATTAATGGAAATAGCATCCAGGTGCATTATATTAAATAAATATTGTGTTTATTGTATTTATTTGAGTCATATATCAACATTCTGGAACCTATAATGTTACCATGCACACATGCTACTTGATCTCCACCTACTATATTTTACCACCAGCAGTTATTGCCATGAATACTGCACCAAATATACAAAAGAGTTGCATGAACTCTATCATACAGGAAAATTATATATTATGTTTTCTATTTTAGAAGTGTATCTGATTTTAAGCGGCACTTAGGTACGCACTCTAAGAATATTTTAGTAGGAAGAGTGTGTGCTGTAAAGCTTTAATAGGATGTAAAATGCTTCATTAAGCATTATCTAACATGTCTAAAACAAAATGCAGACTAAAGATGTGGTACTTTGGATGTTATTATAATTTCCCCTAGCATCAAATGTATAATTACAATCCCAAGTGATTAATTTCCACACTTAAATGTAAGCAGAAAATGAAGGTCTAAGTTTGATTTCAGAATATAAATATACTGCGGTAGCGGAGAATAATTAAGGTCTTGATGTTCTCGTGTACTTTCTTGCAGATGGTTGGAGTCCTGTTAACTGAACCATAGGCTCCACAAGGGAGAACTGCAGGCAGACTGTAGTGCTCATGTCTCAGGCTTTCAAAAGCACTGGTGTTCAGGCCTTTAGGACTGCCTTTGTCACTATTTCATAATTCTTTGGGGATAAGGAACAGAGTTTAAAAAAAGACTGGATTTGGAGATGTGGCATTTTTCAGGCTCAAGGCTGGCGAACTATCCCTGATTAAACTGGTGTTTTTCAGAACTCTTTTCCAACCTTTTTGCCATTTGACTTTCTCACTGTTGGAGAAAAATGTGTGAATGGCAATACTGTCTAATAAGCAATAAAATGAGAAGAGATGATGTGTTATTCAGACTCTCAAAAACAAATCTGAAAGTTGTTTTGTTTTGTTTTGTTTTGTTTTTTTTTTTCCCTGATGTTTTGTCTCAGTGCTAAGATGCTTGAAACAGGGTCTAATCACATTCCCTGCATGGGTATGATCTTCAATGTTTCTGTTCAGATTTTTTAAAATCATTGCAAACATCTACTGACAGTATCCATTTAAAACGTTTCTCAGATCTTTCCTGTACTGATAATTATTTGGCAGGGACCAGGACTTGCTACTACAAGACTGTTGTATACTAGGGTGAGACTACTATCAATGGAAGGAGAAATTTGTTGCATTATCGGAAATCCAGAGGAAACCAGCTGTGAGGCCTACCATTGAACACTGCTCTGTGAATGCCAAGCAACATATCAAATGTTAAAAATAGGCTTCAATCCTTAGAGCCATAGGCTTTCAAACCTCAACGTTTGTTCTAATTGTCTGATACTCTCATTTCTGGAGTAGTTCCAGGAAGAGAAAGTCTGAGCCTCTTGCTGTGTCATGGGTTTACGTGACAAGGTTTTGGCAGCAGGGGGCCACAGGCGTGGCTTCTGTGAGAAGGATCTAGAAGCTGCCCCATGTTTGGCAAGGGCCCCACTGCTGGACAGAGCTGAGCCAGCAAGTGATGTTGTTTTGCGCCTCTGTGAGAGCATGTTTATGACAGGGAAAAAAAAAACAAAACAGAACACTGCGCCACACAGCAGCTGGGGGAGGGAGAGGAGTGAGGAACGGCCTTGCAGGCGCCAAGGTCAGTGAGGAAGGAGGGGGAGAGGTGCTCCAGGCATGGAGCAGAAGTCCCCTGCGGCCTGTGGTGAGGCCCATGGTGAAGCAGGCTGTCCCCCTGCAGCCCATGGAGTCCCACGGTGGAGCAGGGTTCCACGCTGCAGCCCGTGGAGAGGAGCCCACGCAGGAGCAGGTGACCTGGTAGGAGCTGCTGCCCGTGGGGGACCTGTGCTGGAGCAGTCTGCTCCTGAGGGATGGACCCCATGGTATGAAGCCATGTGGGAGCAGTTCTGGAAGAGCTGCTGCCTGTGGGAAGCCCACGCCAGGTCAGTTCAGCAAGGCCTGCATCCTGTGGGAGGGAGCCCACAGCACAGGGGACAAGAGTGATTGAGAAGGAGCGGTGGAGAAGCGCTATAGACTGACCATAACCCCCATTCCCCCACTCCCCTGCGCTACTTGGGGGGAGGAGGTGGAAGAGAGTGGATGGGGGGATAGGTGCTTTTGGTTTCTTTCCTCTGTTTCTCGCTTTTCTAGCTGCTTAGGAATAGGCAATCAGTCTGTCTCCCTATGCTGAGTCTGCTTTGCCAGTCACAATAATTACTGCGCGTCCTCCCTGTCCTTATCTCAACCCTTGAGCCCTTTTGATTGTATTTTCTCCCTGTTCGTCTTTGAGGAGGTGGAGTGAGAGAGGGGTTGTGGTGGAGCTCGGCTGCCCACCCGAGTAAAACCACCACACTGTGTAAGGAGAAAAGCAAGGCAGAGTACACATACCCGCACTTCAGGTCACATAGCAATCCAGGTGGCCATAGTGTGACCCGCGTTGTTTATGCATGTATCTACGCCTTGCTATTTTTCCCCTAAAATATTGTTCCTTTCAGGGAAAGGACTACATACTGCTTTTTCTCTTTAATCATCAACTTGGTGATGAGCTTGAGACCTTTAGAAGCTACGTAGAGAACCAAAATTTTATACCAAACTTTGACGTAAAAGTTGGACATGCAAAATCTACAGATCCAAAGGTAAATGCAGGGATAAAACTGTATGGAAACTGACTTTGAGATCAATAAAACTCACACATACTTTGTTGTTGTTATTATTAAAAGTCCATACAAATTGTCAGCTGTCAATTGTAGAAAACTGGAGAGCAGCTAAAACTGAGCCATACAAGGAAGTTAATAAGAGTAAATTAACTCAATGTATGATGTAGAGTTTTGAGATACACGGTCTTAGTTCCCAGAATGATGACTAAGATTGCTACTTAATAAATGTTTAACCTGACTTAACTACTGCATGTGTGGATATTGTTGTGTGGCTAAACTTCCAAATAATAAATGCAATTACTTTTTATAAAATGAACTTCTTCTATTATTATTTTTTTTTTTTTTTTTAAGAAATAGCTTCCTCAGAGAACTGAGTCCAATCTCTGTTAGCCAAAATATGGTCTTGAATCTAGGTTCCTCTCATTGGCGTGAGTGTCTGCCTGTAATGTGCTGTGGAGGTTCGCTATTAGGCTTTGTGCGTGGCAGCAAGGTCCTTTGTGAACCTCATTCACTGGAAACAGGGAAATGTCAGAGAAACTATTTAAACATGTATCGTTTCTCTCTTCACACCTAGTCTCTACTTTTCATCTGCAGTCCCTTCTCATCTACTCACATTTTTCTTCCAGCACCAGTAGCAAAACAGATGGGCTCACAGGTCATGGGGAATTTATGCTCTTTCAAACGTGTGTTACTGGTCACAAGATCCTTCTTTTCCTCTTGTTCAGTGAATGGGACTAGATAAAGCACTACACTTCCCTGATACAATTGCAGTTTTGTGTTTGTTTGTTTGTTTTTCTGGCTTCATCCCTGATGAATTACTTGTATTTTGAAAATATGTTCTTAAATATATCTCAGATTTTTCCCGGCATTTCCTTTGGTGATGCTTAATTCTTTTGGGCTACTTTTAATTTATTTAATGTTCAGTAAGGGTCTGATTTTATTTAACATGCAAGTGCCACTTACCCCCCAGTCTTAATGGCATTGCAACCACATGTACTGCACTGTATATTTATTGTAATACTCCTCCCAGCTTTCATTGTATTCATCGTGTCTAGTTTATTTCTATTCACTATATCCACATTACCCTTTTCCTGTGGCCTGAGTGGCTTTTGAGCATATGCCGTAAGGAAGCAATCCTGTATTACTCTTATAATCATGCTTGCTTGATAGTTTTTCCCAGTAACATTTTCCTAGGAAATGTCAAGGTAATTGAACTCCTCCACTGGATCATGACGCTGGATTCGATACAGACTTCCTTCATCTGTAAAAACATTTCCTGATATGCTTTCTCATCCTCTCCTGAAAGTCTCTGGCAAGGTCCAAGGACTAACTTTTTCCATATCACATTCTTCAGTTTACTTCCAATAGTGCCTGTTGTGTCAGCCACAATCCTAGTGTCATTTATTTCTGTTTATTCAGTATTCTCCCTGTACGCAAATTACTCCCTCCCTCATTACTTTTGTTTTACCTCACCCATCCGCAAACTTTATACCTTGGTAATTTTATCTCCCAGTTGATAGCTTGATTTAACCAAGTCTCTGTCATTCCAATGTAATCATAATTTTCCCTCAACATCTGTTTCTAATACAGCAATCTTGTTACATATGTTTCTAGCACTTGTAAAACACATTCATCCTGTTCTTTGTCCTTTATGGTCACTTTTTTTTTTTTTTTTTGAATGTGTAGAAAGGGTTTCCACATTGACTTAATTTACAAATTCAGTGCCCCTTTCTCTAACCATTAAAGTCCGTATCTTTTTTGTCTGTATGAACTCTGGCTTCTGAGCAATAAAAGAAAATTAAGACTCTTTAAATTACTTTTCTCATCTCAGTCTGAAAGTGTTTCTGCAAAGTCAATCTCTTTGGATTTTGAAGGGTTGTTAAGCCTTCTCTTTAGGGAAGAGACCTCAAACTTCTCTTCACAGAGGATTTTGAACCAGTATACCAGTAGTTAGCCTATAAGATCAGTCCTTTGCCTCCTTTATTCAGATTGCCCTTTGAAAGGTACTTAAATGGTAGACGCACGTGATTAGTTCTTTCTTTGTCAAGCAGACACTCATGCTGTCAGTCCTCTCTGGGTGCCAATACCTTCAGTGTGGCCTAAAATTCCTGGAAGCTTTCTGACACCCTTTCAGTGTTTTGAACTTTTGTCTGGTTGAGAATTGGAATATTGATTTACTTGTCTGGGTTGTTTATACCACGTGTCGTTCTCCCTCAACCCCCCCTTTTTTTTTCTTCATTGTTCTCCTTTTCTGACAGAGATAGGGTGATACAGAAGAGTTTGGATGCTTATTAATCAAAAATAAATGGAATTTTGGAAATGGAAAAAAATCCCTTATCTACCTGTAAATGGCAGAGAGCTGCTCTCTAGCTATCTTGCAGCTGCCCATGGGACGTACAAATCTGGGCTCAGAGGGCTGAAATAATTACACCCTGTTCTGTTTTGAACCAGTCTAATCTTCACTCCAGCTGCTTCTGCCTAAACACAGGGCAGCACCTTAACTATCCAAATGGCGGATTAAATTGTAGATTTACCACTTTTCCTAATCTGTGAAAAGCGCAGTTCAAAAATATATGTTTCTTAGTTGAATAAAGCCTGAAGAAAAAGTGATTCTTCCGTAACTCAGATTTCTAGCTTCTCTTTTCCTTTCCTCCTTTGTCACTTTCACTATGTCCTATTGTCAGCTGTTCCTCTCCACTTGCCTTATTTTACAGCTATTGCTTCCCACTTCTTTTGATATATTTACCTATAACCCACGTCTACATCTGCACACCAACCTTCTCTTGTCTAGCTAACCTGAGACATATTTCACTGCAGTTCTGTGAGCTGCATTAGCTTTTATGATTCTGCCCACTGGTGAAGATTGACCTGCTGCAGAGGGAATGAAAAACTGGGACGTCTTTTCATTCTTCCTGTCAGTAAAACACCTGCTTCTAAGCCTTCCATTAAGAAAAATAATAATAATAAAAAATCCACCATATTATATTACAGTAAAACTACACAGTGCAGAGAGATTGATTTAGGCAATATGTGTTTATCCAGATTGGAATATACTTCGAAGTCTGAGGGAGAGGGTCTCATACTTCAAAGAGCTCTAAGGATTTATGGAACAGTCTGAGAGTGCCGTGTGAACCCATCAGCGTGGACACAGATCTTGGAATCTAGATGTTCGTGTTTGACACATGAATGAACACATGAACCATAAATAACACCGATCCCTGTTTGTAGGAGATGAGCCTTTGATGAGTGGAAGTGGTTCTATTTTGCTGTATCATGGGATAGAGAGCATGGGAAGCAGTGCATCACTAGTTAGTTCAGAAGTGACTGATAGATAGGGTGGACCTTGCTAGCTCTTGTGCAATCTGTTTGCTGCTTGGAGAACTTTCTTTCTGCAGTGAGATGTATCTTGCTCAGAACTAAATGGAATCTAATTATTTGTGGGCTGAAATAAGAACAAATTGAAATATAGAAAGAACTATGTCTAGATCAGCAGAGCAATGAAGAAAAAGTCCAAGAGAGGAAAAAGTGTATGACAGCATAAGAGAGGAAGAAGGTAATTCAGAATGCAAGTGAATGCATGTAGGAGAAGAAACTAAACCAAATTACACAAAACTATTGTAGAAATAGATGAAGAATACAGACGTAAAAGATAAGTAATAGAGAGTGAAAACATGATTACACCAAGAAAACTGTGTTTAAAAACATGCATTTACCTAACTTAGTACTTTAACTTGCAAAATAACATGGCATCAGTGCCAAAGATTACTTGACTACTGTTAGCTTGTGCAGCACTAAAAGCATAATCATGTCAATTGCTTATTTGCATGATTTTTCATATTTCTAAGAGTTGATATGGAAATGATCCGTTCTGTATCAGTACAATTTCTGAACACTTGAAAAGAGATACTGTGGCTGACCCTTCAGAAAAGAATCTCGAGAGCCGAGTACAGGGGGACGATCACTTCCCCAGCCCTGCTGGCCACACTGCTTCTGATACAAGCTAAGATGCTGTTGGCCTTCTTGGCCACCTGAGCACACTGCTGGCTCATATTCAGCCGACTGTCCTCCAATACTTCCAGGTCCTTCTCCGCCTGGCAGCTCTCCAACCACTCATCTCCCAGCCTGTAGCTCTGCTTGGGGTTGTTGTGCCCCAGGTGCAGGACCCGGCACTTGGCCTTGTTGAACTTCATGCAGTTGGCCTCAGCCCATGCGTCCAGCCTATCCAGATCCTCCTGCAGAGCCTTCCCACCCTCGAGCAGATTGACACACACACCTAACTTGGTGTCACCTTCAAACTTACTGAGGGTGCACTCGATCCCCTCATTCAGATCGTCGATGAAGATGTTAAAGAGGACTGGCCCTAGTAGTGAGCCCTGGGGGACTCCACTAGTGACCGGCCTCCAACTGGCTTAAAGTCCAGTTAAATTTAGTTGGATGACAACAGCAGGCATGCTTCTAGCCACACATGCCTTTTTGCAGAGAGAAAGCTGAAGAACATGGCAAACCACAGCCTGCTGCACCCTGAGGGGCAAGGGCAGAGCAAAGCCCAGGCTGGCACAACACAAAGCGTTGGGGACGGCCATGGCTCCGGAATGCTGGCCCCAACGGCGGTTGGGCGGTTGGGCAGGCCTGTAACGGCTGCCCGTGCTGACGGGGAGGCTGCTCGGCTGCCTGCTCCTCCCGCTCAAGTGTCCGCTCCAGACACAACCTCAACCAGAGGGAGTCAGCTTCTTTTTCCTCTCTCTTCAAGCAGGATGGTGACACGATTGGGTCAGGACATGAGTGACCGCTGGATCAGGATGACGGGACGTGGACAGCCTCGGTGAGTCGCTGGAGAGCCTTGGGCACTCAGGCAAGTGCTGCCCATGGTTACAGGGGGATGCTGCTCCGTTTGGTGCTTTTCCTCTTTCAGACAGAAACATCCCTAGCGATGAGACCGGACCATGGCACACTGCTGGCCTCTCTCGCTTTGAGAACTCAGCCAGAAAAGATGCCAGCACTCTACAGGACGGTTAAGACAGCCCCAAGCCATTCCCCACCACGGTGTCACCACGCTAAGTGGGAATATGACACATTTAAGCTACAACAAACAAACATCTCCTGGACATCAGGAAGATGGGAGATGGACAGCCTTGGTGTGAGGCTGGGAGAGCCTCGTGCAAGGAGGAAGGAATGGCTTCCAGTGCTGAGAGGGGGTGGCTGCTCGGTTTGTCGCCTCCTCTGTTATACCTGGAGACACTGACAGTGATGGAATGAAGCCATGGGTCACTCCTGGACTCTCTCGCATTGAGAAGTCAGCTGGAAAAGGTGTCAACGCTCTCCAGGACAGGTAATTTCGCCCCAACCCACACCCCAGCATGGTGTCATAGCAAGCAGGACAGTGACACCCTTGGGCCAGGACGGGAGTGACCGCTCCATCAGGATGACGGAACACAGATTGACGTGGTGAGACGCTCAAGGTTGTTGGGCACAGAGGCAGGGTCAGCCCCTGGTCACACGGGGATGCTGCTCCGTTTGTTCTTTCTCTTATTAAAGCCAGACACAAACAGCAATGGAACCAGACCACGGCAGAATCATGGCGAATCTCCCTTTGAGAAGTCATCTGGAAGGAACTTCCAGCGCTCTCCAGGAAGAGTAAGATCGCCCCAACCCACACCCACCACTGTCCACAGAAAGCAGGAAGGTGACACTCTCAGGCCAGGAGGGCAGTGACCGCTCCATGAAGATGACAGAACACAGACAGCCTCAGTGAGTTGCTGGAGACCCTCGGGCAGAGAGGCAGGGGCTGCCCACTGTCACTGGGGGTTGCTGCTCCCTTTGGTACTTCTTCTCTTTCAGCCAGAAAAGGCACACTCCTGGCGTCTCTGCCCTCGAGCACTCAGCTGGACGGAAGAGCTGCCAACGCTCTCCAGGACAGGTAAGATTGCCCAAACCCACACCCACCAGCCTCTAACCGCAAGAAGGATGGAGACATGATCGGGCCAGGAGGGCAGTGACCGCTCCATGAGGACGATGGGACAGGGACAGCTTTGGTGAGTCGCTGGAGACCCTCGGGCACAGAGGCAGGGGCTGCTCGTGTTCACAGAGGGATGCTGCTCCGTTTGGTGCTTCTCTTTTGCAGCCAGAATCATGCAGCGTTTGGACCAGACCACGGCAGAATCGTGGTGAATCTCCCTTTGAGAAGACATCTGGAAGGAACTTCCAGCGCTCTCCAGTAAGAGTAAGATCTGCCCAGCCCACATCCCCCACTGTCCACAGAAAGCAGGAAGGTGACACAATCAGGCTAGGACGGCAGTGACTGCTCCATGGAGACGACAGAACATGGAAAGCCTTGGTGAGTCGCTAGAGATCCTCGGGCACAGAGGCAGGGGCTGCCCGTGGTCATGGAGGGATGTTACTCCTCTTTTTCCTTCTCTTATTAAAGCCAGACACAGAATTGACTCCAGGCCATGGCACAATGCTGGACTCTTTCCCCTTGAGAAGTCAGCTGGAAGGAACTTCCAGAGCCCTTCAGGAGTGGTAAAATCGCCCAAACCTACGCCCAGCAGGCTGTAACAGCAAGCAGGATGGTGACACGCTCGGGCCAGGAGGGCAGTGACTGCTCCATGAGGACAATGGGACAGGGACGAGCTCCGTGAGTCGCTGGAGAGCCTCGGACATAGAGGCAGGGTCTGCCTGTGTTCACAGAGGCTTGCTGCTCCGTTTGGTGCTTCTTCTCTTTCAGCCAGAATCACACGGCGAATGGACCAGACCACGGCACAACCTTGGCTGCTCTCCCCTTGAGAAGTCAGCTGGAGTAAGTGCTGCTAATGCTCCCCAGGACAGGTAAGATTGCCCCAACTCACACCCACCAGGCTCTAACAGCAAGCAGGACAGTGACATGATCGGGGTAGGACGGGAGTGACCACTGGATCAGGATGACGGAAGAAGGACAGCCTCGGTGAGTCGCAGTAGACCCTCGGGCAGAGAGGCAGGGGCTGCCTATGGTCATGAAGGGATGCTGCTCCTCTTATTCCTTCCCTTATTAAAGCCAGACACACACAGAATTGACTCCAGACCATGGCACAATCCTGGCCTTTCTTCCCTTGAGAAGTCAGCTGGAAGGAACTTCCAGCGTTCTTCATGAGAGGTAAGATCTCCCCAGCCTATGCCCAGCATGCTGTAACAGCAAGGAGGATAGTGACACGCTCAGGCCAGGAGGTGAGTGACCGCTCCATGAGGACGACGGAACACGGACAGCCTCGGTGAGTCTCGGTAGACCCTCGGGAAGAGAGGCAGGGGCTGCCTGTGCTCACAGAGGGATGCTACTCCGTTTGGTGCTTCTCTTTTGCAGCCAGAATCACGCAGCGATTGGACCAGACCACGGCACAACCTTGGCCGCTCTCCCCTTGAGAAGTCAGCTGGGAGGAACAGCTGTCAATGCACTCCAGGACTAGTAAGATCGCCCCAACCCACACCCACCAGGTTCTGTTAGCAAGCAGGACAGTGACATGATCGGGGTAGTACAGGAGTGACCACTCCATCAGGACGACGGGACCCGGACAGCCTTGGTGAGTCGCTAGATACTCTTGAGCAGAGAGGCAGGGGCTGCCTGTGGTCACAGAGAGTTACTGCTCCGTTTGGTGCTTCTTCCTTTTCAGCCAGACACACACAGCGATGAGACCAGACCACGGCAAACTTCTGGCCTCTCTGGCCTTGACCACTCATCTGGGAGGAAGAGCTGTCAATGCTCTCCAGGAGAGGTAAGATCGCCCCAACCCACACACACCAGGCACTAATTACAAGCAGGATGGTGACATAATCGGGCCAGGAGGGCAGTGACCGCTGCATGATGATGACGGGACACGGACAGCCTCGGTGAGTCGCTGGAGATCCTCGGTCACAGAGGCAGGGGCTGCCCGTGTTCACAGAGGGATGCTGCTCTGTCTCGTGGTGCTTCTCTTTCAGCCAGAAACGCACAGCGATGGAACCAGACCACGGCTCAACCTTGCTGCTCTCCCCTTGAGAAGTTATCTGGGAGGAAGAGCTGCCAACACTCTCCAGGACAGGTAAGATTGCCCCAACCCACACCCACCAGGTTCTAGCAGCAAGCAGGACGGTGACATGATCGGGGTAGGATGGGAGTGGCCGCTGTATCAGGATGACGGAACAATGACAGCCTTGGTGAGTCGCTGGAGACCGTCGGGCACAGCAGTAGGGGCAGCCTGTGGTCTCAGGGGGATGCTGCTCCGTTTGGTGCTTCTCCTTTTGCAGCCGGATTCACACAGCCATGGGACCAAACCACAGCACACTCCTGGCCACTCTCCCCTTGAGAAATCAGCTGGAAGGAAGAGCTCCCAACACTCTACCTGACAGGTAAGAACCCCCCAACCTACACCCCCGATGGTCCACAGCAAGCAGGAAGCTGACAGAATGGGAGCAGGACGGCAGTGAATGCTGCATTAGGAAGACGGAACACAGACAGGCTCGGTGAGTCGCTAGATACTCTTGAGCTGAGAGTCAGTGGCTGCCCATGGTCACAGGGAGGTGCTGCTTTGTTTTGTGCTTCTTCTCTTTCAGCAAGAATCACACAGCGATGAGACCAGACCACGGCAAACTTCTGGCCTCTCTGGCCTCGCCCACTCATCTGGGAGGAAGAGCTGCCAGCGCTCTCCAGGAGAGGTAAGATCGCCCCAACCCACACCCACCACTGTCCACAGAAAGCAGGAAGGTGACATGATCAGACTAGGATGGGAGTGACGACTCCATCGGGACGACGGGACACGGACAGCCTCGGTGAGTCGCTGGAGACCCTTGGGCACTCAGGGAAGCACTGCCCATGGTTACAGGGGGATGCTGCTCTGTTTGGTGCTTTTCCTCTTTTAGACAGAAACATCCCTAGCGATGAGACCAGACCAAGGTACAATCCTGGCCTCTATCCCCTTGAGAATTCAGCTGGAAGGAACTTCCAGCGCTCTCCAGGACAGGTAAGACCTCATCAACCTACGTCCAGAAGCTTGTAAAAGCAAGCAGTATGGTAACACGCTCAGGCCAGAGTGCAGTGACCGCTCTATGAGGACAACGGGACACTGACAGCCTCGGTGAGTCTCTAGATACTCTTGAGCACAGAGGCAGGGGCTGCCATGGTCGCAGGGGGCTGCTGCTCCGTTTGGTGCTTTCCCACTTTCAGCCAGAAACAGCACAATCCTGGCCACTCTCCCCTTGAGAAGTCAGCTGGGAGGAAGAGCTGCCAACGCTCTCCAGGAGAGGTAAGATTGCCACAACCCATAGCCACCACTGTCCACAGTAAGCAGGAAGGTGACATGATCAGGCTAGGACGGGAGTGACCACTCCATGAGGACGACGGAACAAAGACAGCCTTGGTGAGTCGCTAGATACACTTGAGCAGAGAGGAAGAGGGTTTATGAACAAACCATAAATGTTTGTTCATTGTCTTTTGTATTATAAAAATTAAGGAGTTCAGTTTGAGGAACGGGAGTTGTGAAAGCTCCCTGCTGAAATAAGGAGCTGTATAATGCTTGGCTAGACACTATGAAAATTCCTTTGCTTAATGGAACAAAAAAAGAGAACCCCCTCCCCTTCTCTCTTTCTGCATCTCAGTTGCCTCTTTAGTTCAAAGACACTGTTGCAAAGCTCATGTAACCACCTCCTGATAAGTTGTTAAACTAGTGTATCAACATCCTGCCTTCCTGTCTCATGTTGGGCCAACATGACTAATTAAAAAAAAAAAAAAGAAGTTTAACCACAACGCCGAGGAAGACTACGGCCTTCATCTTCACGACCACCAGAGGGACAGAGACGACCCCGTAGCAACAGTGCGCGCAGTCACAGAACATACCAGGATGTGCTGCGTAATCCCGGAATTACCAAGATATAAAAAGGGACACTGGCGGGAGTGAGGTGCGCGCCGTTGGCGGAGCAGAGACTCCCCAGCCGCCCAGCGCTGCTTTGCTTTCTGCTTGCTTACTCAATAAATTCCTTTCTATGATTAATACAATGCTCTCTGAAAATTAATTCAGGGGGCAACTTATAACATTGGTGAAGAAGAATGCAGCCTAATGTACGTCCATTTCCTGAGCCATGGCTGGCCCCAGCGTGGGGGCTGCTGAGGAAGCCCAGAGTTGCATTTGTCCCAGCAGCTGTGGTGCCTTGCGAGAGGCTGCAGCTGTGGTGGCCATGCCCAGAGCCCTGCAGCAGCCTGTGGTGGGCACTGCCCTGGGGCCAGCCCAGACTGGGCTGTTGGGCTGGGATGGGCTGGACTGGGGAGAGGAATTCGAAGTGGGGAGAGGTGGGCAGGGGCTGGGCTGGGCTGGGCAGTGCTCGGCACAGAGCAACAGCAGCATCAGGGAGCGGTGGCAGCATGCAGGGGAGGGCTCCCAGCAGGGCTTGGTGCTGCAGAGCCAGGGCTGCGCAAAGGGAGCCCAGAGCTGCAGGGCCAAAGGAGAGGAGGCAGCTCTGGGCCCTTGCTGGCCTGGGCAGAGCAGGAGGGGGGCCCAGGGCATTCGTCCCCTCACCATGGCCTGCCAGGACCTGCAAGGCAGTCATGGAGCGTCCAGGGCCAGACTCTGCACTGTGGCCACAAGCCCTGCGTGCCCTCCTCCTGCCATGCTCCATGCGGTGGCTGCAGCAGAGGGGACCCCCAGCCAGCCTCTGCCTGGGGCTCTTCCACCTGCCTCACCCCAGCCCTCTCCAGCGCCTTCCTTGCTGCTCTCTGATGCATGCCAGGACCTCCCCGTGCGTACCGGCCATCACATCTGCTGAGGGCCAGTGAGGCTGCTGCAGGAGCAGGGAACTCAGCATGGCCCTTGCAGCCCCCTGCCCTGGGCCTTCCTCTCCCCTTGGCCTCAGCCCCGGCCTTGTCTGTGCTGGCAGGAGGGCTCTTGGCATGTGCTCCCTGGCCTCCCCTCACCTCCAGACAGCTGCTGCCCACTCAGGCTTCTGGCAGGCACAAACGTGTCCTCACAAGCAGCAGCACTTCTTGGGCTGCTTCTCCTGGCCTCCCCCACCCACTGCCTTGACTCCTTGTCTCTGCTGGGTCCCCTCTTTGTCACCCAAATGTGTCCCTTGGCTGACAGCTCCCTCTCCCCTGCCCCACAGGATGGTAAAGATGGGCTGGGACATATTACCATGGTGTGTGGAAGTATTTTGTAATCTGCATTGGTGATGGCACAAAAAGACAGTTCCTTCACCAGTGACCTACATCCGTCAGGTGAATCTCTTTGATCATTCAGACTTCTCTCATTGACCTAGTTGCTGAGATTGATATTCATTGAGTTCAAGCTTGCCCATTGATTAGCAGTCTGCCTAATTGTTTCTGTAGCAAGCTCCTCATCATTTATCATTAAATTAAGATCATATGGAATAATACTAATCTTAATACCTATAATTTTCTATTAATCAGTACAAAACACTTAATTTACAGTCATCCTTTTGTGAGGATAAACCAGTGAGGTAAACCTACTGGAGACATACAAGATGAGGAGCTTGTTTTGCTGTTTGGAAAATTGCTGCATGTTTTCTTGTTGTTTGTTTTAAAAGAAGGAAAAACCCTTCTGTGTGCAGCCAGGTCTCTAAGGAAAGCAGGTGGGAGCTGGTGCAAGGGGGCTGTAACATCCAGCTGCAGACTTCAGTGCAGAAGTGTGGAGTAAAAAAAAGTGATGCAAGAGCCAGGTGGCCAATGAGAGAAATGTCAGGGTTGGGGTGGTGAGGAGCAAGGTTGTCCATGCACTGTCAGACCTCAAGAGTCTGCTTTTCCTCCCTATGGATGTCTCCATAGTTGAAGCCCTGGATTAATATCAATTGAAGAAAGAAGCTCAATACTGAAATGCAATAAAATTCACCCTTTAAAATGAGAGGAGACATTTATTAGGTGCTTTTTGAAGTATTCCTCCTTAACTACACCATGAAAGCTCTCCAATTAATTCTCCAAGTCTTGTAGACTTGAATAAAACTATGGAAGACATACGGTTCCTTAAGTGTTTCTGCCTTTTAATGAGTTCCATAGTGGATTTTGGTGCTCAGTCTCTGAATGTCATATACTGAGAGGAGAATGATGCAATTGCTTGAGAAAGTAAAGTCAGAAGGAAAAGTTGAAGTGACTTGGAGTATTAATGGGCCCCACTGAGGGCCGTTACCAAGAGATTCTCCTCAGGGACTTGTTAGGGCAGATAATTGGAGGCCATGATTACAGATAGGCAAAGCACTGTGCTGAGAAAAGTTTGGGTTTGTTGTGCTGAAGTAAAAGGGCCAGGTCCTGACTCCAGCCATGAGAATGGAATGTTCTGCGCTCCCATGTCTGGCTAAGGGCTCTTGCTGGCGGTCTGTGGGGTGTGGTGGGCAGTGTGATGCCTCAAGAAGAACAATGGTATGACTCCTTCCTGCCTCTGCACAGGGTCTCAAGAAAGCAATAAGCCCCCTTACAATGACTATATTTCATCTCCTCAGAAGCTCTATCCAAGGGGACAAAAAAGTCAGGGCTGCTGGGGCCTTTTGTTCTTGACAGCACCCACCTCTTTGGCCTCTCCAGACTTTCCTATGCTGCCTCACACTTTGCCCTATTTCCTTGAAATCTGCAGACACCCATCTCTGTTCACCACCTTGCTCTCATCCCAGCATTTCTGTGGTTTCACCAATGTCTCGTCAACCCTCAACAGCTGTTCGTTCAAACACAAACCACAGCACAACTCTCTGAGTGACATTTCTTCCTCCTCATGGCAAGTGCCAACCTTCCAAGGTGCATTTTCTGGCAGGTTTTCCTCTCCTGCTCTTTCCTACTACCAAAGTTCCACCTGGGTAGAAACCACTCCTAAAGTAGGCATCCCAACCCATTGGCCTTCTTGTGGCCTGTCAGCCAACCAGATAGAAGTCATCTCACCAGCATCTTCCAAACCATGGTCCTGCTGCTGGCCTTGCAGCTTCTTGTTTAGACACACCCAAGCCTTGTGCCTTCTGCTGTCCAGTTGTGTACTCAAACAGAAGGGATAGGACAACCCATATCCGGGCCTTCTTTCTGTCTGGGTCCTCCTGGGTATGTAGGCAGACGGGATCCCACAGTCAGCATGCCAACCAGGTGCCTTCTGCTGGCCTACCAGGACCACTGGCAGATGTCAGCTGAAAAGTACAGATCCCAGGTATAAGTGTGACCTGTCAGCTGCTTCAGACAGAAGTGACCTCACAGTCCCTTTCTGTGACACGTTGCTGCTGCTGCCCTATCAACTGCAAAGACAGAACTGACCTCACAGTCCCTTTCACAGGCCAATTCCTCCTGCTGGTTTGGGAGATCCTGAGGCAGAACTGAGCTCATCAGAGCATTCCCACCCATCTCCTCCTTCTGGCCTAGAAGCTGATCAAATCCATGGCCCATCACATTCATTTTGAATGCCATGTGACTGCACAGCAATCTCATGGTTCCTGCCCTGCCACAAGGGAATGAGAACCTAAACTAAAGGGTTAGGAAAAGGGTTAAAGGTGAGAAGGTTAATGCACAGGAAGACAGGCTTTGGAAGTTAGTTGTTCATGTATGGCATTAGGGACTGTGGTAAACCTTTCTGGGTGAGAGATTAAGCAGACATTTAGTGGGAGGGTTTGGTGTTCTGCTTGTGGTGTCAGGTCTGTGGTTAGGGTATGGGCAAGCTCTTTGTTTGAGGGTTTTGTTTAGGTCTGCAGGAAGACTAGGGATAAATAGAGCATTTCAATGCTATTGTTAAGGGCAGGGATGAGGGTGAGCAAGAGAGGAAAGGTAATGGAAAGGGGTTATGGACTAATTTTGGCTAATTTTTGAAAAATTAGAGCAGTGGTTTCCTGTCAGGGTGTAGAGTGGCACTGAGATTCAGATATTAATATAACAGATTAAAAAAAAAGTGTAAGGGCCTCACATGACTGCTTTAAGTCAGCTTTATGGTGGGATCAGCATTACCTGAATATTCTTACCTCTCCAAAATCGTTACCTTCTGCTATCCAAGCTCTTCTTTCCTCCCCCAAATCTCACATCTCTCCTGGCCAGGTTCCCCCTGCCTTCCCCATATCAGTCATCTTCTTAGTGGCAGCTTTCTGATGGCTTTCATGAACTCAAGAGTATCTGTCTCACCTCTGTTGGCTACTCTGTTCCTGAGAAAGAAGCAGCTCCTAAGCCAGCATGGAGAAGGACACAAAGGCTGTCGGAGCACCCTGCACAATGTGCCCATTAGCTCTGCAACACCACAAAAGTGCGCTTCCTGCCTACATGTTTTGGTTCTAGAATGTCTCCTATGGACCCAGGGTAACTTTTTCCCTGCCCTCATGAAGGCTTTGTGTTCCCCCAGACATCTTGGAGGCAGTGGCCCCCTCTGTGTCAAAAACTGAAAGCAGCCCTGAAGGATGAATTAGGCAAAAGCTGAAACTTCTGACATGACAACACCTCTTCAAGACCTCTTCCTCTATGGAGCCTGCCAGGGACTTAGGAAGAGAGGATCTCACAAACTATGTGCAAAGCAGGTGCATCTGCTGGCTTGTCATGGAGACCAGCAGATGTGAGCCTAAAGGCACAGATCCCAGCCAAGAGTCAAGGGATGACCTGTCAGCTGCTTCAGAAAGAAGTCAACTCACAGGCCGTTTAAGAGCCATTTGCCTCCTACTGAACTTAGAGCTTCTGAGGTACCACTGCCCTCGTAATGCCATACGTACAAAACAGCCTGTTCTTGGACTAGAATCTGCCCAAGCTGAAGTGAGTTGGTTGTGATCCTTCCAGCACATGGCATTGCTGCTGGACTCCCAGCCTCTCTGATGCACAGGATCCAGTTCCATGCCAGTCCTGTGTGGTGCTAGGGCAGGAGGGACCTTGCAGGCAATGTTCCAGCCCCCTGCCTGTTGGTGGTCTCTCAGCTCCTTGTGCACAATGAAGATCACACATCCAGAATCCATGTGCCTGAAGCTGGCCTAGAAGACACCCAGGGGAAGTGCCCTCCCATCCCCAGCCCCAGCTCCAGCCACAGCTGGGGGTGCTGCTCTGCAGAGCAAGGGGCCTGTAGTGCCCAGAGTATGGGGGCACTATGCAAGGTCATGCTGGGCAGTCTGGGAGGCAGACCCAGCTCCTGGGGTCACTGCCATTGCCCCAGGGCTGCAACAAATCACTCGCCAGACTCCTTTGGTGGGGCTGCTGTGTGCCGTGGGGCTGCAGAGCTCTCCTCTGCCTGCTCACACCAGATTGAGCACTTGAGCCCTAGTCAGTCCACCTTGGACAGGCTCACGCTCTGCGGTTGTCTCCCAGGCTCATATTGTCCGTGCAGATCACCTTGGCTCTCCTGGAAGCTCCTGGCTCCCTCCAGGAAAAAAAAAATAATAATAAATAAGTAAATAAATAAACATAAAAAAAAAAAACAGTAAAAAAACAAACAAAAAAACCTCATGTACCATCAGCACCATCATGTTCTGTGGAGCCTGAGTGTCTAGGAATTAGAAATATTCATCAGCTGCATGGCCACTAGCAACTAACAGGGAACATGTGAACCAGCAACAGATCCCTAAAAGTCCATGCTGGGACTCTGCTCTCACCACACCGAGCCCTTGTGGAAAGCAACAAAGCACGGAGCCTCTTTGGAGTCTCTTCCTTGGGCTTGTTCTTGACAGCAACTTTGCAGGAAGGCCTCAGCCTTCAGGCAGTGCCCGGAGGAGATCCCCTCTTAGGAGGGAAGTGCTGCAGTAGAGGCCAGCTGTGCCACTGCCATGCCCACTGCCTGTCCCTGCCTGCAGTCCCAGCACAGCCCCACAGCAGCACTGGCACCAAGCTCCAGGAGCAGCCGGGCCTGACCCCGCCAGCAGGGCTCAGCAGGAGAGGGCGGCAGTGGCAAGAGAGCAGCTCTGCATGCACCAAGCGCTGGTGCTCCCTGGCCGTGCTGCTGGCATGGGGCTCTTTTCCTCAGCACCCGTGCACACAGGCACTGCCCCTGCAGATCCAGAACAGGTCTCAGAGGAAGGACGTCAAAGAAGGCAGTGCAGGCTCCTTTCTTTTGTTTATATTCACAGAGAGCCTGGCTCGTTGTGTGCAGCGTTTTTGAACTATGCTCAACAAGTAGATACTGAAATGGAAATGGGATGAATAATACAATTTTAATGTGCAAAATTAGCTGAATTAAAAATAAGAAAAAGTTGTAATAAACATACACACACACACACAGAATACTGACCATTCCTGTAATAACTGACATTCTCACAGAACCATAGAATCACAGAATCATCATCAACACATGCACCTAATTTGGTGTCACCTGCAAACTTACTGAGGGTGCACTCGATCCCCTCATTCAGAGCTTTGTGTCGTGGTTCCGCTCGAGTGGGCAGCTGAGCTCCACCACAGCCACTCTCTCACTCCCCCATCCTCAAAGAGGAATGGGGAGAAAATATGTGAAAAGGGCTCAAAGGTTGAGATAAGGACAAGAAAATCATACAGTAATTATTGTAACGGGCAAAACAGACTCGGCATAGGGAGATAGTAAGATTTATTGCTTATTACTAACAAGCTAGAGAAGTGAGAAACAAAGGAAAGAAACCAAAAGCACCTTCCCCCCCATCCACCCTCTTCCACCTCCTCCCCCCGAGCGGCGCAGGGGAACGGGGAAATGGGGGTTATGGTCAGTCTATAGCGCTTCTCTGCCGCTCCTTCTCGGTCACTCTCGTCCCCTGTGCTGTGGGGTCCCACCCACGGGATGCAGTCCCTGATGAACTGATCTGGCGTGGGTTTCCCACAGGCAGCAGCTCTTCCAGAGCTGCTCCAGATATGAGTCTGTACCACGGGGTCCATCCCTCAGGAGAAAACTGCTCCAACCTGGCTCCCCCACAGGCAGCAGCTCCTGCCAGGTCACCTGCTCCTGCGTGGGCTCCTCTCCACGGGCTACAGGTCCGGCCCGGAATCTGCTCCAGCAGGGGTCTTCCACAGGCGGCAGCCTCCGTCGGTGCAGGGCCACCTGCTCCACCGTGGTCTCCATGGGCTGCAGGGGGACAGCCTGCTTCACCATGGCCCTCACCACAGGCCACAGGGGACTTCTGCTCTGGCGCCTGGAGCACCTCTCCCCCTCCTTCTACACTGACCTTGGCGCCTGCAAGGCCGTTCCTCACTGCTCTCACTCTCCCAGCTGCTGTGTGGTGCAGTTGTTTTTTCCCTGCCTTAAATCTGCTCTCACAGAGGCACAAAACAACATCGCTTATTGGCTCAGTTCTGGAAAACAGTGGGGCCCTTACCAAACATGGGGCAGCTTCTAGATCCTTCTCACAGAAACCACCCCTACGGCCCCCTGCTACCAAAACCTTGCCACGTAAACCCACTACACTTTGATAAAGATATTAAAGAGAACTGGCCCTAATACTGAGCCCTGGGGGATGGCACTAGTGACCAGCTTCCAACTGGCTTTAACTCCATTCATCACAAGTCTTTGGGCCTGGCTACCCAGCCAGTTTTTAACCCAATGAAGCGTACGCCAGTCCAAGCCATAAGCAGCAAGTTTCTTGAGGAGAATTCTGCAGGAATCAGTGTGGAAAGCCTTACTGAAGTCAAGGTAGACCACATCCACAGCCTTTCCCTCATCCACTAGGCATGTTACATTGTCATAGAAAGTGTCCTTTCTATTAGTGACCTAAAGAACCTTGCCATTCTCAAACCTTTAACTAAGTCACTGTTTCTATTGTCGCAGATTCTGTTGGAATCATTCTGTTACATTGGTTGATGATTACATGTTGATTCAGTGCACTTAAAAACCTTACCATCTAACCTTGCTATTTACCCTCAAGGTATAAAAGAAATCATAGATGTCTGCTGCATTCAAGTTGTGTAAAGTCTGTTAAAAATGGCTCAGTCTTCAAAATAGGATTAAATAAAAAAATAGGATTTAGTAAAAGAATAGAGGTAAGCAAACAGCGCTGGGTGCACCGGGAGTCTCCGCTCCACCAGGACGCACACCAGCCACATCAAGTAGCTGATTTTTATACACCTAGACTAATACATATTCATTACTACTTCTAAAAAAAATAGGTTATTCTAATTAGCTTCCGGGGTCCAGTCCCTCCTACTGGAGCATGCGCATCAGTCTCCGGTGGTCCCTCTGGGGGTCTTTCATGCTGAAGGCTAGTAGTCTTCCTCTCCAAGTTTTTTTCTTGTCCTTCCTCTTTGTACTCCTTTGGCACTGTGTCAAGTTTATATAGCATCCCCTGCAGGTCTTGTCTCCTAGCCATCCTTCAGCTTCCTTTTTTTTCTTCTTCTTAATCTCTTGGACTCCTGGCCAGATATCAGAGGCCTGCATAGTGTTCCATAACAGTCACTAGTTGTTATCAGTTATTCCGAGGCTCCCAGACATCAAAGAAGTCATACAAACACAAATAGCTTTCTTATTGACACTTCACAAGTAATTAAAACATTCCCTACCAGCTATTTACAGGGACAGTCACACCTATAGCCGTGTTAAGTTAATTTCGAAGAAGACAAAACAATAGGAAAAAGGCTGTAACTGCTAGAAATAGAAATCCGGAATAACAAAAGCAAACAAGCTCAAGAATTTGAGGAGTATTTTCTGAAGACTTGATAAATTGACTAGAATGAGGGGGAGACTGGGACACACTGCATCTGTGGTTCAGGAATCAAACTGCCATTGCAGGGCCCCGAAGCAGACAGAAGCAGACAGGGCTGTTCTTTATGGACACGAATTGTTAAAACATTCCTCACAAGTCTAATTTGTGACACCCACCCAGGAGCTAGAGAAAGCCCCTCGGGCACATGCCTGGAGTGCTCCTCCTGCAAGCAGCACTCCATCCCCTGGGAGTTTGCCTGAGCAGAGGAAGTCACCCAAAGACTTGCCTTCAGGAGGCCTTGCAGTCCTCTCCTGCCCTTTCCAACAGGTTAGCAGCTGGTCCCAAGACAGCAGGAAACAGCCCTTCCTGCCTTGGTCATTTGCAAAGCCAGCTTCCCCAGCAATGGAAATTTAGCAAGTCTGTTGACAACACCAAGCTGTGTGGTGCCGTTGACATGCTGGAGGGAAGGGATGCCATCCAGAGGGAACTTAACAGGCTTGAGAGGTGGGCCAGTGCAAATGTCATGAAGTTCATCAAGGCCAAGTGCAAGGTCCTGCTCCTGGCTCAGGGCAATCCCAAACATCAGTACTGAGTGGACAATGAGCAGATTGAGAGCAGCCCTGCAGAGAAGGATTTGAGAGTACTGGTGGATGAAAAGCTTGACATGAGCCATCAGTGTGCACTTACAGCCCAGAAAGCCAACCAAATCCTGGGATGCATCAAAAGCAATGTGACCAGCAGGTTGAGGGGGTGATTCTCTCCCTCTACTCTGCTCTCAAGAGACCCCACCTGGAGTACTGCATCCAGCTCTGTGGCTCAAGCACAACAGATGCGTTAGACTTAGGACAGGACTTCTGGTGTGAGTCCAGAGAACGGCCCCAGAAATGATCAGAGGGCTGGAACACCTCTCCCATGAAGACAAGCTGAGAGGGTCAGGCTTGTTTAGCCTAGAGAAGAGAAGACTCTGGGGGACACCTTCTTCAGGCCTTCCAATAAGGGGACTTATAAGAAACATGGGGAGACTCTTCACCAGGTTGTGCAGTGGTAGAAGAAAGGGTAATAGTTTTCACCTGAAGGAGGGGAGGTTTACATTAGAAATAAGAAAGGATTTCTTTACTCTGAGGGTAGTGAGGCACTGGAACAGGTTGCCCAGAGAAGTGGTGGATGTCCCATCCCTGGAAGTGTTTAAGGCCAGGTTGGATGGGGCTGCGAGCAACCTGATCTAGAGGGAGGTGTCCCTGCTCATGGCAGGGTAGTTGGAACTGGGTTATCTCTGAGGTCCCTTCCAACTCAAAGCACTCCATGATTCTATGATTTTGGAAGATTATGCACCTCGAATGAGTGTCCTAAGGCCTAAAAGAAAGCAAATCTTATTCTGATCTTAAAGGAAGACAAGAAGGAGAATCTATGTCACAGAGAAAGTGATGGAGTCCATAGTCCTGGAACTACTTCCTGACAAAAGATGGACAAGAATGTGATTGGGAGCAGTCAGCAGAAATTTACGAAGAGGAAAATGCACTGAATGCAGCCTTCCACTGTCATCAGGTGGTGGAGGCTGTAGATGAAGGGAGAGTAGAGGATGTTGTCTGTCCTAACCTTAGGAAAGTTTCTGTCACTTTCATAACACCCATATAAACAAGTTGATGAAGTAGTGAGCATATACATGTAGGTAGAAAGCAAGGTTGATTAGGATCAGGAGTTGGACTTGATGGTCCTTATGGGTCCCTTCCAACTCGGGATATTCTATGGTTCTATGATTCTATGATTTCATGATTAAAAACTCACAGAATTCCTGACTTCAGACTTCCTGCAATATTTCTGAGAACTTTTCTGTAGTTTTCTTGCACCCATTTTATTCTAGTTTCCCATGGGTCAGATCCTCATTTTGGGAATTACGCCACTCCCCAGGTAACCTTGAGGAGCAGGGATTACAACCACCAGAAAGGCCTCAAAACACGGGATGCTCATGCACACAAATTCCACAGTTCAGCCTCTTGTCCCCTGTGTCAGAAGGGACCTCTGGAGGTGTCCACTACCATCATCTTTTCTGATCAGTGATAGCTTCACAGGTAGATCAGGTTAGTCAGTGCTTTCTCCAGCTAGGTATTGAAAATCTCTGGGCCCATGACCCAGTGCTGATCCACCGTCTTGGTTGCTGTTCCGCCAGTATAGACACTGATGCCAACAGAAGGATGGAGCTGGTCAAATTTCAAAGATCAGCTCCCCTTGGGCAGTGGGGAATGGCTGTCTCCATGCTTCCCACATGTTTTCCCCAAGCTGTTGCTACTGCTGTGCAGAACAAACGAGCTGTGGTTCTGTACCAGACAGAGGTACTTCACAAAGGGGGAAATGAATCACTCCTAAATTTCCCTTCCCTCTGCCCGCTGGCTGCCACTCTCTTCTGAGACTGCAGAGTCACAGGTTCCCTGTGAATATCTGGCTTTAGTTCTTTCCCTGTGGCTGAGCCTATGGTGGGAGATCTCTCACTTTCAGAGGGGCTGCAGTCACCGCCCACGCCAGGCTCTGCTGTCCGTGGAGGTACCCTGGGCTCTGCAGGCAGCTCCAGATTCCCCTCCTGAAGGACATCACCTATGGGTCACATGTGGGAACAGCCCTGGCTATGTAATATAATAATTTGCTGCCTCTGCTGTCAGCAGAGGTCCATGGGTGAGTTTAAATCTAGCCCTCTGACAGGTAGCAAATATGACGATGAGCCACTCCTTCCTGAACTGAAACAGGAACAGATCCTCGTGGGGAGCAATTCTTTGGGCCTATTCTTGACATTGGTTTGAGAAGGAAATCCTAGCCTTCAGTCAGTACACTCTGGTGATTCTGTTTTATTATGGAGATGTTATGCGGGAGTCTTCACTGAGTCTTCACAGTGCTAGACGCACACTTATACAGCCTCCATATGGGACAGAAGAGGTTCATAGTGTGTGTGTGTGGGGGGGGGGGGGGGAGGAGGAGGGGAAGGGAATCCAAACAAGAACAACAAGAAAAAGAAAAACACCACCACCACCACCACCACCAAAAAGGAATATTAAAAATAATGAGAACAACCAAAACACAAGCCTGGAAGGGGTTGTACTGGGATTCATTATGGGAAAGTGAAGGAATCTTTATGAGTATTGAAAAACATCCATGAAATCAGTTTCCTAACTGCATCCCTGAGCTCCTGGTTCCTCATGCTGTAGATGAGGGGGTTCACTGCTGGAGGAACCACCGAGTACAGAACTGCCAGCAAAAGGTCGAGGGATGAGGAAGAGATGGATGGGGTCTTCAGGTAGGCAAATGTGGCAGTACTAAGAAACAGGGAGACCACAACCAGATGAGGGAGGCATGTGGAAAAGGCTTTGTGCCGTCCTTGCTGTGAGGGGATCCTCAGCACAGCCCTGAAGATCTGCACGTAGGACACCACAAGGAAAACAAAACACTCCAAAAAAAAACAGGCACTACCCACAAGAAGCCCAACTTCTCTCAGGTAGGCATCTGAGCAGGAGAGCTTGAGGATCTGGGGAATTTCACAGAAGAACTGGTCCAGGGCATTGCCTTGGCAGAGGGGGAGGGAAAAGGTATTGGCAGTGTGCAGCACAGCATAGAGAAAAGTACAGCCCCAGACAGCTGCTATCATGTTGACACAAGTTCTGCTGTCCATTATTGTCCCATAGTGCAGGGGTTTGCAGATGGCAATGTAGCGGTCATAAGCCATGATGATGAGAAGATAAAACTCTGCTGCGACGAAGACAACAAAGAAAAAAAACTGAGCAGCACAACCTGCATAGGAAATGGTCGTGGTATCCCACAGGGAATTGGCCATGGCTTTGGGAACAGTGGTGGAGATGGAGCCCAGGTCAAGGAGGGCGAGGTTGAGGAGGAAGAAGTACATGGGGGTGTGGAGGCGGTGGTCGCAGGCTACGGCGGTGAGGATGAGGCCGTTGCCCAGGAGGGCAGCCAGGTAGATGCCCAGGAAGAGCCCGAAGTGCAGGAGCTGCAGCTCGCATGTGGTTGCAAATGGCAGGAGGAGGAACTCGTTGGGGAAGGTGCTGTTGGACATTTGCTGCCTCAGGGCATGGTTGCCCGTCCATTAGAGGAAAAGACAGATCCAAAAGACATGTTAGACAGACTTCTCTCGAAGTTCAAAATTCATGCCTTTTCTCGGAGAATTCACCCTTCCCTGAGCTGTATGAGTCTGCTTATTCTCCAGCTCTGTCAACCCAATGACACCATGCCTGACAGTTTAAAATGAAGCTTGGGCACCTTGTTCCCAGGAAGACACCCTGAGGGCAGCGCCCAGCAGTCCTTGTCAGAAGAGAAGATTACACCCCCCTGTACCCCAGACAAAGAGAGTAGGAGGACCACACACAGGTGGAGAAATGAGAAAGAATACCAAAATGCTCCAACCCACTGACACAGAGAATGCGGGCATGCAGGGAAGCCTTCACCTTACCAAGCCTGCATGCCACCTATGGAAGTGACACTGCAGGGAAGGCATTCTTAGCCTCAACATTGTTTATCACACTGCAGGACACAGGCTCCTCTCCTGTTCTGGAGGTCCAGTTGAGGAGGAGGTGGCTCATGCCCTAAAGCCCCTGAGGGCAGAGGCTGTGCTGGGTGGCAGAGGAGAGCAGGGGGTTGCTGCAGAGAAGGTGCCTGCACTGCAGGCCTGGCAGGGAGTACCTGAATCCCCCTTCCCTTGGCATTTCGGGCAGCAGCTCCCTCTTCCCTCCCTGCTGAGGTCTCTGCTGCCTGGAGCTGTCCCTGCTGGCAGCTGCTTCCCTGTCCCCACATCTCCTCCCTGCCATTGCTCACAGACCCTTTCCCACCGGATGAGTGCTCAGCTTTGTTCTGCAGACACCTCCTGTCCCAGAGAACTGTCCAGGGACATCTCTTCATGTTCAGCAGAGGTACAGCAGCTCTGACCTGTCCTAAGAGCCCTCCAGTGCAGGAAATTGAAACTAGAGACCCAGGAGAACGTCTTCCCTACTTCTAGTGCAGGCATTTCTCTTCCGTTTCAAGAATCTCCCTGAAAGATTCCCTGGGGATGTTGTGGAGCTGTAACCAGCCTGCCCAGGCAGCCTCTGGCCACAGCAGGACCCTGCCCTGCCCTGCCCTGCCAGGGGGCTCCTTCTACCCACAGCTTCTCCCCGCAGTGTCCTGGGCAGCTCCCCGTGCAGGCTGAGTGCTGAGCCTGGCAGGTGACAGAGGCCCTGCCCCGGCACACAGCCCCTGGGGCACAGCAGGGACACTGCTCTGCACCACAGCCCTGGCCACCCCTGCCTGCACCCTGCCTGTGCAGCCAGCAGCTGAAACCTGAAGGAGGAACCCTCATGTCCTGTCCCTCTGACAGCTTTGGCAGATAATCCCTGCTCTGGAGCTTGTCATTCTCCTCTTATCCAAAGAAACTCTGAGAGTCCCCCTGAAAGATCCCATAGGCTGTGGGATTTGCCTTCAAATCTGGAGATGGCATCAGGAACAACAGCTGTGCTGCCCTGTAGCCACAGACTCACCCTGTTCAGCACTGTGAAGATTTCTCCTGCAGTGAGCTCTCAGCTTCCCCCCTCCACACTGCCTTTAACATCTCCCTCCCTTCTCTCAGCTGCCCTTTTCCCCTGCAGGCAGTGCCCCCAGCCCTGCTGTGCTGTGCAGAGGAGCTGCTCCTGGGCAGAGCTGTCTCTCTGCAGTGCTGCCCACTTGCCAGGAGCTCCCCTTGGTCCCAGGAGCCCGGCCCAGCTCAGCAGCACAGGGATATCTTCCCCTGGGCCTCCAGGGGAATCGACTCTGAAACTGACTGACGCAATCACTGATGGTCCTTCTGTCAGCTAGAGAGGCACCTACTTACAGTTTTATCTTTTCTCCTAGTTCAAAGGAGGAGTTTATTATGGGAATCATCTTTTTGATTTTGATTCGTGGTAACCCCCACAAATTGCCAGACAGGTGCATCCCACCTCTTCCAAGCATTGGTCAATATGCAAGGAGAATGAAACATTTTCACAGCAAGTGAAATCATTTTCACAGCAACTGAAATCCTCCTGTCTATAGCAACTGCATCATTTATTTTCTTTCCCACTTCCTTTCTTTATTTTCCTTATCTCAACTCACTAGTCCTTATATATATGTTTATATATATATATATATATATATATATATACACAGTTCTCTCCTCCATTCCCCTCACAGGAGGTGGGGAGGTAAATGAACAGCTGCAGTGTTTATCTGCCTGCCAGGTCCAGCCACACCTCAAGGAAGCTCAACAAGCAGAAAACCCCTTAACTAAGTGTAAGCACTGCTCAGTAATAACCAAAACATTGGTGTGTTATCATGGCTATTTCCATCACAAATCCAAATCATAGCATCATAAGAACCTCTGTGAAGTAAATTAACTCTATTCCAGCCAAAACACACACACCAACAGCCAAAAACAAAGTCAGGCATAATTCAATATAAAAGACATGACATTCCTCTGCAGAGCATGATGGTAATTCTGCCTTCACTGATGTCCACTTCAAAGTGGAAAGCTTTCAACCTATGGAAATTATATTTGTTTATCTTTCTCATTCCAAAGCAGATCCCAAGACCTTCAAAATACCTCCTGATACCAGAAGGGATGATCGTGATCTTTTCTAACATGAAACAACTTTCATTCCGTTGCCCAGACTTCTCTTTCTAGTCAAAGGAGAGAAATCAGATGTCTCAACTCAGATGCCTTGGACTAACCTGCTTCTGCACCACCTTCAGCCTTCAGAAAGGTTCCTGTAGGTGCAAGGTCACATTCCCCATCCCCATTGGAGGGTTTCAGCTACCCCAAGAGGGCAGAGTCTCTCTCTGAATCAAGTATGGCAAATTCATTCAAGTTTGGCAACTGAATCAAGTATGCCAAATGTATGCCAAAAAGTTGGCTGTTCAGTGACAGCACATCTGTGATGCAGTGTCCCTCTCTGTTTAGATAACTGAATCAACCCCTGCATGAAGATGTTAGTCAAAAGTGAAACCATGTGGAATAATATGGAATAAGAAAGGACATTGTTGTGATTGGTGTGTAAGAAGTTTTCATCTTCACAATTTTGAAGGTTGTCTACAAAATCATTCTCATGACTTCTTTCATAGACTGTGGAGACGTAGTAGCAAATGATGACACTTTCCCTCTATGCAAATATAAATTTACCCTGACATTTCGAAAAATGCGTTTCCTCCCAACGCTTTGAATGGAGAAACTGTTCCAATGACATGTCTGTATTGGCATATTTCACACCTACATTCCATATCTAAATGGATCTGGGAGCAATAAAGTCTTGAGAGGTTGGATGCATCCTGCCTTTACTTCTTTGCTCTGAAGCAATGGCTACAGCTGCTAGCAGTTTCCTCCTATCATCCCTGTTTATGACACAGACAAATTTTATGGGGTATCCAAAAGCATAACACCATAGCTTTTCAAAAACCAGACCCCAGATCATACATAGAGGCCAGGTGCTTCTCGAAGTGGATCACTGCTTGTGCCACCACATCTGTGAGCTGCAACTGCCTCTCACAGAGAAAGCGTCCTCTGCAGAGGGAGATCATCACTTCCACTGCTCATACAGCCCATAATATCATTGGACTGCTTTGCTGGTGGCTCCTGTTTTGTCCAAGGTAAGCTAAGGCTCACCTGGGAGTTTTCTGCAGAGTTACTATCCATCTGTTACATTTTTAGCCACGATTTGAGTGCAGGAATGAAATGAATCTTCAGCAAGTTTGCAGATGCACTGAATTGAGACATGCTACTGACTTCCTGGAGGGTTGAGAGGCCTTGCAGAGAGGTCTAGATAGATTGGAGCATTAGGTGATCAGCAATGACATGAATCACAGAATGGTTTAGGTTGGAAGGGACCACTAAAGATAATCCAGTCCAATCCCTCTGCCAAGCAGGATCACCTGGACAATGCCAGGTGCTGCACCTGGGATGAGCTAATGCTGGACACAGGTCCAGCACAGACTGGGAGACAAATGGCTAGAGAGAAGCTCAGCAGAAAGGGCTCTGGGGGTGCTGCTTGACAGCAGGCTCAACATCAGCCAGCAGGGTGCCCTGGCAGACAAGAGGGCAAAAAACATCTTGGGATGCATTAAGCACAGCACAGACAGATGGTCAAAAGAGGTGAGTTTTCAGCTATATTGAGCATTGGTGCAGCCTCCCCTTAAATCATGTATGCAATTCTGGTCTGCACAATGGAAGAAAGATGTGGATTTGAAAGCATCCAGAGGAGGACAGCAAAGCTGGTGAGTGGGCTGGAGGGCATGTCCTGTGAGGAGAGCCTGAGGACACTTGGGTTGTCTAGTCTGGAGAAAAGAAGGCTGAGGGGTGACCTCATTGGTCCTGACAACTTCCTGAGAAGGAGAAGTGGAGAGGGAGGTGACGATATTTTTTTTCTCCCTGGTAACTGACAGGATGTGTGGGAATGGCACATAGGGGAGGGTCAGACTGGACATTGGGAAAGATTTCTGTACTGTGTGGTCAACTACTGGAGGAGGCTTCCTAGAGACCTGGTTGATGCCCCAGGCCAGTCAGTGTTCAACAGGCATTTGGACATTGCCCTCATACATTGTCTCTAACTTTTGGTTAGCCCTCAGGAGGTCTGGCAGCCATGCTGAGTTCCCTGCCCCTGCAGCAGCCTCACTGGCCCTCAGCAGATGTGCTGGCCAGCACGCACGGGGAGGTCCTGGCATGCATCAGAGAGCATCAAGGAAGGCGCTGGAGAGGGCTGGGGTGAGGCAGGTGGCAGAGCCCCATGCAGGGGCTGTCTGGGGGTCCCCTCTGCTGCAGCCACCGCATGGAGCATGGCAGGGGGAGGGCACGCAGGGCTTGTGGCCACAGTGCAGAGCCTGGCCCTGGACGCTCCATGACTGCCCTGCAGGTTCTGGCAGGCCATGGTGAGGGGACGAATGCCATGGGCCCCCTTCCTGCTCTGCCCAGGCCAGCAAGGGCCCAGAGTGGCCTCCTCTCCCCTGCCCCTGCTGCTCTGGGCTCCCTTTGCGCAGCCCTGGCTCTGCAGCACCAAGCCCTGCTGGGAGCCCTCCCCTGCATGCTGCCACCGCTCCCTGATGCTGCTGTTGCCCTCTGCCAGGCACTGCCCAGCCCAGTCCAGCCCCTGCCCACCTCTCCCCACTTCGATGTCCTCTCCCCAGTCCAGCCCATCCCAGCCCAACAGCCCAGTCTGGGCTGGCCCCAGGGCAGTGCCCACCACAGGCTGCTGCAGGGCTCTGGGCATGGCCACCACAGCTGCAGCCTCTCGCAAGGCACCACAGCTGCTGGGACAAAGGTGGCTCTGGGCCTCCCCAGCAACCCCAGGGCTGGGGCCAGCCATGGCTCGCGAAATGGAGGTCCGTGAAGCTGTAGGAGTCCTGGTCTCTTGCCTGGGAGATCCCCAGCACAGAGTGCCTGTGTCCCGCAGGGCCAGCCCCACTCCCCAGGCCAGCACAAGAGGCCTGGCCCAGGCACAGGGCAGCTCCATGTTCCCCTCCAGGATGACATTTGCCATCGGTCCCAGCACCTTTGGGACACTGCCAGGCCAGTAAAAGGACAGCTCCTATTTGCTGGCACCACAGCTGCTGGGACAAATGCAACTCTGGGCTTCCTCAGCAGCCCCTGCGCTGGGGCCAGCCATGGCTCAGGAAATGGACGTACATTAGGCTGCATTCTTCTTCACCAATGTTATAAGTTGCCCCCTGAATTAATTTTCAGAGAGCATTGTATTAATCATATAAAGGAATTTATTGAGTAAGCAAGCAGAAAGCAAAGCAGCGCTGCGCGGCCGGGGAGTCTCTGCTCCGCCAACGGCGTGCACCTCACCCCGCCAGGGTCCCTTTTATATCTTGGTAATTCCGGGATTACGCAGCACATCCTGGTATGTTCTGCGACTGCGCGCACTGTTGCTAGGGGGTCGTCTCTGTCCCTTTGGTGGTTTTGAAGATGAAGGCCGTAGTCTTCCTCGGTGTTGTGGTTCAACTTCTTTTTTTTTTTTTTTTTTTTTTTTTTTTTTTTTATTTGGTCATGTTGGCCCAGCATGAGACAGGAGGGCAGGATACACTAGTTTAACAACTTATCAGGAGGTGGTTACATGAGCTTTGCAACAGTGTCTTTGAACAAAAGAGGCAACTGAGATGCAGAGAGAGAGAAGGGGAGGGGGTTCTCTTTTTTTGTTACATTCAGCAAAAGAATTTTCATAGTGTCTACCCAAGTATTATACAGCTCCTCACTTCAGCAGGGAGCTTTCGCAACTCCCGCTCCTCAAACAGAACTCCTTGATTTTTATAATACAAAAGACAACGAACAAACATTTATGGTTTGTTCATAAACCCCCTTCCTCTCTACTCAATTGTATCTAGCGACTCACCAAGGCTGTCTTTGTTCCGTCGTCCTCATGGAGCGGTCACTCCCATCCTAGCCTGATCGTGTCACCTTCCTGCTTACTGTGGACAGTGGTGGGTATGGGTTGTGGCAATCTTACCTCTCCTGGAGAGCGTTGGCAGCTCTTCCTCCCAGCTGACTTCTCAAGGGGAGAGCGGCCAGGAGTGTGCTGTAATTTGGTCCCATCGCTGTGTAAATCTGGCTGCAAAAGGAAAAGCACGAAACGGAGCAGAATCCCCCTGAGACCACAGGCTTCCCCTACTTCTATGCCCGAGGGTCTCCAGCGACTCACCGAGGTTCTCTCAGCCTCACACCAAGGCTGTCCATCTCGCATCTTCCTGATGTCCAGGAGATGTTCACTGTAGCTTAAATGTGTCATATTCCCACTTAGTGTGGTGACACCGTGGTGGGGAATGGCTTGGGGCTGTCTTATCTGTCCTGTAGAGTGCTGGCATCTATTTTGGCTGAGTTCTCAAAGCGAGAGAGGCACAGAGTGTGCCATGGTCCGGTCTCATCGCTAGGTATGTTTCTGTCTGAAAGAGGAAAAGCACCAAACGGAGCAGCATCCCCCTGTAACCATGGGCAGCGCTTGCCTGAGTGCCCAAGGCTCTCCAGCGACTCACCGAGGCTGTCCGTGTTCCGTCATCCTCATGCAGCGGTCACTCCCATCCAGACCCCATTGTGTCACCGTTCTGCTTTGTATTAGAACCTGGTGGGTGTGGGTTGGGGCAATCTTACCTGTCCTGGAGAGCATTGGCAGCTCTTCCTTACAGTTGACTTCTCAAGGGGAGAGCGGCCAAGGTTGTGCCGTTGTCTGGTCCAATCGCCGTGTGATTCTGTCTGAAAGAGAAGAAGCACCAAATGGAGCAGCATGTCCTCTGTCAACACGGGCAGCCCCTGCCTCTGTGATCAACGGTCTCTAGCGACTCACCGAGTCTATCCGTATCCCGTCGTCCTCATGGAGCTGTCACTGCCATCTTGGCCCAAATGTGTCACCATCCTGCTTGCTGTTACAGCCTGCTGGGCGTACGCTGGGGAGATCTTACCTGTCCTGGAGCGTGCTGGAAGATCCTTCCAGCTGACTTCTCAAGGGGAGAGAGGCCAGGATTGTGCTGTGGTCTAGAGTCAATTCTGTGTGTGTCTGGCTTTAATAAGAGAAGGAAAAAGAGGAGCAACATCCCTCCATGACCATGGGCAGCCCCTGCCTCTCTGCCCGAGGGTCTACCGCGACTCACCGAGGCTGTCCGTCTTCCGTCATCCTGATCCAGCGGTCACTCCCGTCCTACCCCGATCATGTCACTGTCCTGCTTGCTGTTAGAACCTGGTCGGTGTGGGTTGGGGCGATGTTCCCTGTCCTGGAGAGCGTTGGCAGCTCTTCCTTACAGGTGACTTCTCAAGGGAGAGTGGCAAGGATGTGCCGTTGTCTGGTTCCATCGCTGTGCATTTCTGGCTAAAAGAGAATCACCACAAGACAGAGCAGCATCCCCCTGTGAACACGAGCATCCCCTTCCTCTGTGCCCGAGGGTCTCTAGCGACACACCAAAGCTGTCCCTGTCCCATCGTCCACATGGAGCGGTCACTGCCCTCCTGGTCCGAGCGTGACACCATGGTGGGGAATGGCTTGGGGCTGTCTTATCTGTCCTGTAGAGCGTTGGCATCTTTTTTGGCTGAGTTCTCAAAGCGAGAGAGGCCAGCAGTGTGCCATGGTCCGGTCTCATCGCTAGGGATGTTTCTGTCTGAAAGAGGAAAAGCACCAAACGGAGCAGCATCCCCCTGCAACCATGGGCAGCGCTTGCCTGAGTGCCCAAGTGTCTCCAGCGACTCACCAAGGCTGTCCGTGTCCCGTCTTCCTGATGCAGCATTCACTGCCGTCCTGGCCCCATTGTCAGCTTCCTGCTTGCTGTGGACTTTCAGGGGTGTAGCTTGGGTCGATATTACCTGTCCTGGAGAGGGTTGGCAGCTCTTATTCTAGCTGACTTCTCAACGGGAGAGCGGCCAGGATTGTGCCTTGGTCTGGTCCAATCGCCGTTGGATTCTGGGTGAAAGAGAAGAAGCACCAAATGGAGCAGCATCCCTCTGTGACCACGGGCAACCCCTGCTTCTGAGCCCGAGGGTCTCCAGCGACTCACCGAGGCCGTCCTGTTCCATCGTCCTCATGGAGTGGTCACTCCCATCCTCACCCGAGCGTGTCACCTTCCTGCTTGGTGTTCGAGGCTGGTGGGTGTGGGTTGGGGTGATCTCACCTGTCCTGGAGAGCGCTGGAAGTTCCTTCCAGATGATTTCTCAAAGGGAGAGTCGGCATTATTCTGCCATCATCTGCCTCCCATTGGTGTGTGTGTCTGGCCTTAATAAGAGAAAGAACAAACGCCACAGCACCCCTGTGTGACCAGGGGCTGACCCTGCCTCTGTGCCCAACAACCTCGAGTGTCTCACCATGTCAGTCCATCTCCCATCATCCTGATTGAGCGGTCACTCCCGTCCTGGCCAATCCATGTCACTGTCCTGCTTGCTATGAGACCGTTGTTGGGTATTTTGGGGGGTGAAATTACCTGTCCTGGATTGCGTTGACACCTTTTCCAGCTGACTTCTCAATGCGAGAGAGTCCAGGAGTGACCCATGGCTTCATTCCATCACTGTCAGTGTCTCCAGCTGTAACAGAGGAGGCAACAAACCGAGCAGCCACCCCCTCTCAGCACTGGAAGCCATTCCTTCCTCCTTGCACGAGGCTCTCCCAGCCTCACACCAAGGCTCTCCATCTCGCATCTTCCTGATGTCCAGGAGATGTTCGCTGTAGCTTAAATGTGTCATATTCCCACTTAGCGTGGTGACACCGTGGTGGGGAATGGCTTGGGGCTGTCTTATCTGTCCTGTAGAGCCTTGGCATTTTTTCAGGCTGAGTTCTCAAAGCGAGAGAGGACCGGAGTGTGCCATGATCCAGTCCCATCGCTAGGGATGTTTCTGTCTGAAAGCGGAAAAGCACCAAACGGAGCAGCATCCCCCTGTAACCATGGGCAGTGCTTCCCTGAGTGCCCAAGGCTCTCCATCGACTCACCATGGCTGTCCCTGTCCCGTCATCCTCATGCAGCGGTCACTCTTGTCCTGACCCGATCGTGTCACTGTCCTGCTTGCAGTTAGAACCTGGTGGGTGTGGGTTGGGACAATCTTACCTGTCCTGGAGAGCGTTGGCAGCTCTTCCTTCCAAATGAGTGGTCGAGGGCAGAGAGGCCAGGACTGTACCGTGGTCTCGTCCCATCACTGTGTGTGTCTGGCTTTAATTACAGACAGAACAAACAGAGCAGCACCCGCGTGTGACCATAGGATGACCCTACCTCTGTGCCCGAGGGTCTACCATGACTCACCGAGTCTGTCTGTGTTCTGTCATCTTGATCCTGCGGTCACTCCCATCCTACCCCGATCATGTCACCTTCCTGCTTGCTGTTAGAGCCTGGTGGCTGTGGGTTGGGGCAATCTTACCTCTCCTGGAGAGCATTGGCAGCTTTTCCTTCGAGGTGAGAGGTTGAGGGCAGAGAGGCTAGGAGTTTGCTGTGGTCTGGTCTCATTGCTGTGTGATTCTGGCTGAAAGAGAAGAAGCACAAAACGGAGCAACTTCACTCGGTCAACATGGTCAGCCCCTGCCTCTGTGCCCGAGGGTCTGCAGCGACTCACCGAGGCCGTCCCTGTCCCATTGTCCTCATGGAGCGGTCACTGCCATCCAGGCCCGAGCGTGTCACCATTCTGCTTACTGTTACTGCCTGCTGGGCGTAGGTTGGGGAGATCTTAGCTGTCCTGGAGAGCGCTGGAAGTTCCTTCCAGCTGACTTCTCAAGGGGAGAGAGGCCAGGATTGTGCCGTGGTCTCGTCCCATCAGTGTGTGTCTGGCTATAATAACAGACAGAACAAACGGAGCAGTACGCCCGTGTGACCACAGGCTGAGCCTGCAACTGTGCCCGAGGTTCTCGAGCATCTCACCAACTCTGACCGCCTCCCATCATCCTGTTGGAGTGCTCACTGCAGTCATGGACCAATCGAATCACCTTCCTGTTTGCTGTGGACCTTGGTGAGTGTTGTTTGGGGTGATCTTACCTCTCCTGAAGAGCATTGGAAGTTCTTCCTTCCAGCTGCGTTCTCAAAGGCAGAGAAGCCAGGACTCTGCCGTGGTCTGGAATCAATTCTGCATGTGTCTGACTTTAATAAGAAAAGGAAAAAGAGGAGCAGCATCCCTCCATGACCACGGGCAGCCCCTGCCTCTCTGCCCGAGGCTCTACTGCGACTCACCGAGGCTGTCGTGTTCCGTCATCTCCATGGAGCGGTCACTGCCGTCCTAGCCTGATTGTGTCACCTTCCTGCTTACTGTGGACAGTGGTGGGTATGGGTTGGGGCAATCTTACCTGTCCTGGAGAGCGTTGGGACCTCTTCCTCCCAGCTGACTTCTCAAGGGGAGAGTGGCCAAGGTTGTGCCGTGGTCTGGTCCAATCGCCGTGTGATTCTGGCTGAAAGAGAAGAAGCTCCAAATAGAACAGCATCCCTCTGTGACCACGGGCAGCCCCTGCCTCTCTGCTCAAGAGTATCTAGCAGCTCACCGAGGCTGTCCATGTCCTGTCATCCTGATGGAGCGGTCACTCCCGTCCTGGCCCAAGCATGTGACTGTCCTGCTTGCTATGAGACCATGCTGGGGTGTGGGTTGGGGCAACATTACCTGTCCTGGAGAGCACTGACACCTTTTCCAGCTGACTTCTCAATGCGAGAGTGTCCAGGAGTGTGCCATGGCTTCATTCCATCACTATCAGTGTCTCCAGCTGTAACAGAGGAGGCAACAAACCGAGCAGCCACCCCCTCTCAGCACTGGAAGCCATTCCTTTCTCCTTGCACGAGGCTTTCCCAGCCTCACACCAAGGCTGTCCATCTCCCATCTTCCTGACATCCAGGAGATGTTCCTTGTAGCTTAAATGTGTCATATTCCCACTTAGCGTGGTGACACCGTGGTGGGGAATGACTTAGGGCTGTCTTATCTGTCCTGTAGAGCCTTGGCAATTTTCTGGCTGAGTTCTCAAAGCGAGAGAGGCCAGCAGTGTGCCATGGTCTGGTCTCATCGCTAGGGATGTTTCTGTCTGAAAGGAAATGCACCAAACGGAGCAGCAACCCCCTGTAACCATGGGCAGTGCTTCCCTGAGTGCCCAAGGCTCTCCAGCGACTCACCGAGGCTGTCCGTGTCCCGTCATCCTGATCCAGCGGTCTCTCATATCCTGACCCAATCCTGTTACCATGCTGCTTGCAGTTACAGCCTGGTGGGTGTGGGCTGGGGCGATCTTACCTGTCCTGGAGAGCGTTGGGAGCTCTTCCTTACACCTGGCTTCTCAAGGGGAGAGCGGCCAGGATTATACCGTTGTCTGGTTCCATGCTCTGCATTTCTGGGTGAAAGAGAAGCACCACAAAACAGAGCAGCATCCCTCTGTGAACACGGGCAGCCCCTACTTCTGTGCCCGAGGGTCTCTAGCGACTCACCGAGGCCGTCCCTGTCCCATCGTCGTCACGGAGTGGTCACTGCCCTCCTGGTCCGATCATGTCTCCATCCTTCTTGCGGTTAGAGGCTGGTGGGTGTGGGTTCAGGCGATCTTACCTGTCCTGGAGAGGGTTGGCAGCTCTTCCTTCCAGCTGAGTGCTCGAGGGCAGAGAGGCCAGGATTGTGCTGTTTCTGGCTGAAATTGGGAAAGCACCAAACGGAGCAGCAGCCCCCTGCGACCATGGCAGCCCCTGCCTCTGTGCTCAAGAGTATCTAGAGACTCACCGAGGTTGTCCGTGTCCCGTTGTCCTCATGGAGCGGTCACTGCCCTCCTGGCCTGAGCGTGTCACCATACTGCTTGCTTTTACAGGCTTCTGGACGTAGGTTGATGAGGTCTTAGCTGTCCTGGAGAGCGCTGGAAGTTCCTTCCAGCTGACTTCTCCAGGGGATAGAGGCCAGGATTGTACCTTGGTCTGGTCTCATTGCTAGGGATGTTTCTGTCTGAAACAGGAAAAGCACCAAACGGAGCAGCATCCCCCTGTAACCATGGGCAGCGCTTGCCTGAGTGCCCAACGGTCTCCAGCGACTCACCGAAGATGTCCGTGTCCCGTCGTCCCGATGGAGTGGTCACTCCCATCCTAGCCTGAGCGTGTCACCTTCCTGCTTACTGTGGGCAGTGGTGGGTGTGGGTTGGGGCGATCTTACCTGTCCTGGAGAGTGCTGGCAGCTCTTCCTCCCAGAGGAGTGGTCGAGGCCAGAAGTTTGCCGTGGTCTGCTCTCGTCGCTGTGTGTGTCTGGCTGAAAGAGAAGAAGCACCTAACGGAGCAACACATCCCTGTGACCACGGGCAGCCCCTGTATCTCGGCCCGAGGGTCTCCAGCAACTCACCGAGGCCGTCCCTGTCCCATCGTCCTCATGGAGCGGTCACTGCCCTCCTGGTCCGAGAGTGTGTACTGGGTCTGGCTGGAATGTTAACTTTCCCTGCAGCAGCCCATACAGTGCTGTACTCTGCACTTGTAGCTGGAACAGCAGTGTTATCACACCTGTGTTGTGTCTACTGCTGAGCAGTGCTGGCACAGCATCGGGACTCTCTCTAACCCTCCTAGGAGGTGGGCAAAAAGTGAGAAGAGAAACATCACCAGGGCAGCTCACCTAAACCAACCAAAGGGATATTCCATACCATATGATGTCACACTCAGTAATAAAAGGTGGAAACAGGAAGAAGAGGGGAGGGGTGGGCTCTCGTTGTGAAAACGTCGGTCCTCCTCCCGAACAACGGCTACATGCGTTGAGGCCCTCCCTCAAGGACGTGGTCAATCATCACTCATTTGTGGGAAGTAGAGAGTAATTTCTTTCCTCTGCACTTCCACATAGACTTCATTTGTTTTATTTGCTTGTTTTACTTCCTTTTTTTTTTTATTTTGTTTTCCTTTTACCCCTCTCTTTTCCCCTTTCCCTTTTTATTTCCCTTTAGTTAAATTGTTTAGTTCATAATAATCTTTCTTTAATTATTATTATTATTTCCCATTAATTAAATTATCCTTATCTCAACCCGTGAGTTGTTCTTTGCTTTACTTTTCCCCTTCCTCATATAAAGAGGGGGAGTGAGAGAGCGGTTGTGGTGTTTAGCTGCCCAGCACGGTAAAACCACCACAGAGTGTCACCTTCCTGCTTGCTGTCAGAGGCTGGTGAATGTGGGTTGGGGCGATCTTACCTGTCCTGGAGAGCGTTGGCAGCTCTTCCTTCCAGAGGAGTGGTCGAGGGCAGAGAGGCCAGGATTGTACCGTTTCTGGCTGAAAGAGGAAAAGCACCTAACGGAGCAGCACCTCCCTGTCACCACGGGCAGACCCTGCCTCTCTGCTCAAGAGTATCTAGCGACTCACCGAGGCTGTCCATGTCCTGTCGTCCTCATGCAGCGGTCACTGCCATCCTGGCCCGAGCGTGTCACCATCCTGCTTGCTGTTACAGCCTGCTGGGCATAGGCTGGGGAGATCTTACCTGTCCTGGAGAGCTCTGGAAGTTCCTTCCAGCTGACTTCTCAAGGGGAGAAAGGCCAGGATTGTGCCGTGGTCTGGAGTCAATTCTGTGTTTGTATGGATTTAATAAGAGAAGGAAAAAGAGGAGCACCATCCCTCCATGACCACAGGCAGCCCCGACCTCTCTGCCCGAGGGTCTACCGCGACTCACCAAGGCTGTCCGTTTTCCGTCATCCTGATCCAGCGGTCATCCTGAGTGGGTTGGGGCGATCTTACATGTACATGCCCTGGAGAGCGCTGGCAGCTCTACCGTCAAGCTGAGTGCAAGAGGGCAGAGAGGCCAGGATTGTGCCGTTTCTGGCTGAAGGAGAAGAAGCACAAAACAAAGCAGCACCTCCCTGCGACCATGGGCAGCCCCTGCCTCTCTGCTCAAGAGTATCTAGCGACTCACCCAGGCTGTCTGTGTCCCGTCTTCCTCATGCAGCATTCACTGCCGTCCTGACCCCATTCTGTCAGCTTCCTGCTTGCTGTGGACCATCAGGGGTGTAGGTTGGGGTGATCTTACCTGTCCTGGAGAGCGTTGGCAGCTCTTCCTTCCAAATGAGTGGTCGAGGGCAGAGAGGCCAGGAGTGTGCTGTCGTTTGGTCCCATGGCTGTGTGAATCTGGCTGCAAAAGGAGAAGCACCAAACAGAGCGGCATCCCCCTGAGACCACAGGCTGCCCCTACTTCTGTGCCCGACGGTCTCCAGCGACTCACCAAGGCTGTCATTGTTCTGTCATCATGATACAGCTACCACTCCTGTCCTACCCCGATCATGTCACCATCCTCCTTGCTGTTAAAACCTGGTGGATGTGGGTTGGGGCAATCTTACCTGTCCTGGAGAGCGTTGGCAGCTCTTCCTCCCAGATGACTTCTCAAGGGGAGAGTGGCCTGGAGTGTGCTGTGTTTTGGTGCCAACACTGTGTGATTCTGGCTGCAAAAGAGAAGCACCAAAAGGAGCAGCATCCCTCTTTGAGCACAGGCAGCCCCTGCCTCTTTGCCCAAGGGTCTCTAGTGACTCACCGAGTCTGTCTGTGTCAAGTCGTCCTCATGGAGCTGTCACTGCCATCTTGGCCCAAATGTGTCACCATCCTGCTTGCTGTTACAGCCTGCTGGGCGTACGCTGGGGAGATCTTACCTGTCCTGGAGAGCTCTGGAAGTTCCTTCCAGCTGACTTCTCAAGGGGACAGAGGCCAGGATTGTGCTGTGGTCTGAAGTCAATTCTGTGTGTGTCTGGCTTTAATAAGAGAAGGAAAAAGAGGAGCAGCATCCCTCCATGACCATGGGCAGCCCCTGCCTCTCTGCCCGAGGCTCTACCACGACTCACCAAGGCTGTAATTGCTCTGTCATCCTAGTCCAGCGGTCACTCTCGTCTTACCCTGATCATGTCACCGTCCTGCTTGCTGTTAGAACATGGTCGGTGTGGGTTGGGGCGATCTTACCTGTCCTGGACAGCGTTGCCGACTCTTTCTTACAGCTGACTTCTCAAGGGAGAGTGGCAAGGATGTGCCGTTGTCTGGTTCCATCGCTGTGCATTTCTGGCTAAAAGAGAATCACCACAAGACAGAGCAGCATCTCTCTGTGAACACGAGCATCCCCTTCCTCTGTGCCCGAGGGTCTCTAGCGACACACCAAAGCTGTCCCTGTCCCATCGTCCACATGGAGCGGTCACTGCCCTCCTGGTCCGAGCGTGACACCATGGTGGGGAATGGCTTGGGGCTGTCTTATCTGTCCTGTAGAGCGTTGGCATCTTTTCTGGCTGAGTTCTCAAAGCGAGAGAGGCCAGCAGTGTGCCATGGTCCGGTCTCATCGCTAGGGATGTTTCTGTCTGAAAGAGGAAAAGCACCAAACGGAGCAGCATCCCCCTGTAACCATGGGCAGTGCTTCCCTGAGTGCCCAAGGGTCTCCAGCGACTCACCGAGGCTGTCCGTGTCCCGCCATGCTCATGCAGCGGTCACTGCCCTCCTGGCCCGATTATGTCACCATCCTGCTTGCTGTTAGAGGCTGGTGGGTGTGGGTTGGGGCGATCTTACCTGTCCTGGAGAGTGCTGGCAGCTCTTCCTCCCAGATGAGTGGTCGAGGGCAGAGAGGCCAGAAGTTTGCTGTGGTCTTTTCTCGTCACTGTCTGTGTCTGGCTGAAAGAGAAGAAGCACCAAACGGAGCAGCACCCCCCTGTGGCCATGGGCAGACCCTGCCTCTCTGCTCAAGAGTATCTAGTGACTCACCGAGGCTGTCTGTATTCTGTCTTCCTCATGGGGCGGTCACTGCCATCCAGGCCCGAGCGTGTCACCATGCTGCTTGCTGTTACAGCCTGCTGGGCGTAGGTTGGGGCGATCTTACCTGTCCTGGAAAGCTCTGGAAGTTCCTTCCAGCTGACTTCTCAAGGGGAGAGAGGCCAGGAGTGTGCCGTGGTCTCGTGACATCGCTGTGTGTGTCTGGCTTTGAATACAGACAGAAGAAACAGAGCAGCACCCACGTGTGACCACAGGATGAACCTGCCTCTGTGCCCAAGGTTCTCGAGCATCTCACCAACTCTGACCGCCTCCCATCATCCTGTTGGAGTGCTCACTGCCGTCCTGGACTAATCAAATCACCTTCCTGTTTGCTGTGGACTTTGGTGTGTGTGGCTTGGGTTGATCTTACCTCTCAAGTTGCATGGCAACTTGAAGAACATGGCAAGTTCTTCCTTCCAGCTGAGTTTTCAATAGCAAAGAAACCCGGACTGTGCCGTGGTCTGGAGTCAATTCTCTGCGTGTCTGGCTTTAATAAGAGAAGGAAAAAGAGGAGCAGCATCCCTCCATGACCACGGGCAGCCCCTGCCTCTCTGCCCGAGGCTCTACCACGACTCACCGAGGCTGTCCGTGTTCCGTCATCCTGATCCAGCGGTCACTCCCATCCAACCCCGATCGTGTCACTGTCCTGCTTGCTGTTAGAGCCTGGCGGGTGTGCGTTGGGGCAATCTTACCTGTCCTGGAGAGCATTGGCAGATTTTCCTTCCAGCTGAGCGATCGAGGGCAGAGAGTTTAGGAGTATGCCGTGGTCTGGTCTCATCGCTGTGTGTCTGGCTGAAAGAGAAGTAGCACCAAACCAAGCAGCACCTCCCTGTGACCATGGGCAGCCCCTACCTCTCAGCTCAAGAGCATCTAGCGACTCACCGAGGCTGTCTGTGTCCTGTCTTCCTGATGCAGCATTTGCTGCCGTCCTGCCCCCATTCTGTCAGCTTCCTGGTTGCTGTAGACTTTCGGGGGTATAGCTTGGGGCGATCTTACCTGTTCTGGAGAGGGTTCGCAGCTCTTATTCCAGCTGACTTCTCAAGCGAAGAGCAGCCAGGATTGTGCCGTGGTCTGATCCAATCACCATGTGATTCTGGCTGAAAGAGAAGAAGCACCAAACGGAGCAGCATCCCTCTGTGACCACAGGCAACCCCTGCCTCTGTGCCCGAGGGTCTCCAGCGACTCACCGAGGCTGTCATTGTTCTGTCATCCTGATGCAGCGACCACTCCCGTCCTACCCTGATCATGTCACCGTCCTCCTTGCTGTTAGAACATTATAGGGTGTGGTTTGGAGCAATCTTACCTGTCCTGGAGAGCATCGGCAGCTCTTCCTCCCAGCTGACTTCTCAAGAGGAGAGCGGCCAAGGTTGTGCCATGGTCTGGTTCCATCGCTGTGCGTTTCTGGCTGAAAGAGGAAAAGCACCAAACGGAACAGCAACCCCCTGTGACCATGGGCAGCCCCTGCCTCTCTGCTCGAGAGTATCTAGTGACTCACCGAGTCTGTCCGTGTTCCGTCATCCTCATGGAGCGGACACTGCCCTCCTGGCCCGAGCGTGTCACCTTCCTGCATTCTGTGGACAGTGGTGGGTGTGGGTTGGGGTGATCTTACCTGTCCTGGAGAGCGATGGAAGTTCCTTCCACATGACTTCTCAAAGGGAGAGTTGCCAGGATTGTGCCGTCGTCTGCTTCCCATCGCTGTGTGTGTCTGGCTTTAATAAGAGAAAGAAAAACGCCACAGCATCCCCGTGTGACCAGGGGCTGACCCTGCCTCTGTGCCCAACGGACTTGAGCGTCTCACCACGTCAATCCGTCTCCCGTCATCCTGATGGAGCGGTCACTCCCGTCCTGGCCCAAGCGTGTCACTGTCCTGCTTGCTATGAGACCATGCTGGGGTGTGGGTTGGGGCAACATTACTTGTCCTGGATTGCGTTGACACCTTTTCCAGCTGACTTCTCAATGTGAGAGAGTCCAGGAGTGACCCATGGCTTCATTCCATCACTGTCAGTGTCTCCAGCTGTAACAGAGGAGGCAACAAACCGAGCAGCCACCCCCTCTCAGCACTGGAAGCCATTCCTTCCTCCTTGCACGAGGCTCCCCCAGCCTCACACCAAGGCTGTCCATTTCGCATCTTCCTGATGTCCAGGAGATGTTTGTTTGTTGTAGCTTAAATGTGTCATATTCCCACTTAGCGTGGTGACACCGTGGTGGGGAATGGCTTGGGGCTGTCTTAACCGTCCTGTAGAGCCTTGGCATCTTTTCTGGCTGAGTTCTCAAAGCGAGAGAGGCCAGCAGTGTGCCATGGTCTGGTCTCATCGCTAGGGATGTTTCTGTCTGAAAGGAAAAGCACCAAACGGAGCAGCATCCCCCTGTAACCATGGGCAGCGCTTCCCTGAGTGCCCAAGGCTCTCCAGCGACTCACCGAGGCTGTCCGTGTCCCGTCATCCTCATGCAGAGGTCACTCCCGTCCTGACCCGATCATGTCACCGTCCTGCTTGCTGTTAGAGGCTGGAGGGTGTGGGTTGGGGCGATCTTCCCTGTTCTGGAGAGTGTTGGCAGCTCTTCCGTCCAGCTGAGTGCTCGAGGCCAGAGAGGACATGATTGTGCCGTTTCTGGCGGAAAGAGGAAAGCACCAAATAGAGCCGCTTCCACCTGTAACCATTGGCAGCGCTTGCCTGAGTGCCTAAGGCTCTCCAGCGACTCACCGAGGCTGTCTGTGTCCCGTCATCCTCATGCAGAGGTCACTCCCATCCTGACCCAATCGTGTCACCATCCTGCTTGAAGAGAGAGGAAAAAGAAGCTGACTCCCTCTGGTTGAGGTTGTGTCTGGAGCGGACACTTGAGCGGGAGGAGCAGGCAGCCGAGCAGCCTCCCCGTCAGCACGGGCAGCCGTTACAGGCCTGCCCAACCGCCCAACCGCCGGTGGGGCCAGCATTCCGGAGCCATGGCCGTCCCCAACGCTTTGTGTTGTGCCAGCCTGGGCTTTGCTCTGCCCTTGCCCCTCAGGGTGCAGCAGGCTGTGGTTTGCCATGTTCTTCAGCTTTCTCTCTGCAAAAAGGCATGTGTGGCTAGAAGCATGCCTGCTGTTGTAATCCAACTAAATTTAACTGGAGTTTAAGCCAGTTGGAGGCCAGTCACTAGTGGAGTCCCCCAGGGCTCACTACTAGGGCCAGTCCTCTTTCATATCTTTATCGATGATCTGAATGAGGGGATCGAGTGCACCCTCAGTAAGTTTGCAGATGACACCAAGTTAGGGGTGTGTGTCAATCTGCTCGAGGGTAGGAAGGCTCTGCAGGAGGATCTGGATAGGCTGGACGCATGGGCTGAGGCCAACTGCATGAAGTTCAACAAGGCCAAGTGCCGGGTCCTGCACCTGGGGCACAACAACCCCAAGCAGAGCTACAGGCTGGGAGATGAGTGGTTGGAAAGCTGCCAGGCGGAGAAGGACCTGGGAGTATTGGAGGATAGTCGGCTGAATATGAGCCAGCAGTGTGCTCAGGTGGCCAAGAAGGCCAACAGCATCCTGGCTTGTATCAGAAGCAGTGTGGCCAGCAGGGCTAGGGAAGTGATTGTCCCCCTGTACTCGGCTCTCGAGATTCTTTTCTGAAGGGTCAGCCACAGTATCTCTTTTCAAGTGTTCAGAAATTGTACTGATACAGAACGGATCATTTCCATATCAACTCTTAGAAATATGAAAAATCATGCAAATAAGCAATTGACATGATTATGCTTTTAGTACTGCACAAGCTAACAGTAGTCAAGTAATCTTTGGCACTGATGCCATGTTATTTTGCAAGTTAAAGTACTAAATTAGGTAAATGCGTGTTTTTAAACACAGTTTTCTTGGTGTAATCATGTTTTCACTCTCTATTACTTATCTTTTACATCTATATTCTTCATCTATTTCTACAACAGTTTTGTGTAATTTTGTTTAGTTTCTTCTCCTACATGCATTCACTTGCATTCTGAATTACCTTCTTCCTCTCTTATGCTGTGATACACTTTTTCCTCTCTTGGACTTTTTCTTCATTGCTCTGCTGATCTAGACATAGTTCTTTCCATATTTCAATTTGTTCTGATTTCAGCCCACAAATAATTAGATTCCATTTAGTTCTGAGCAAGATACACCTCACTGCAGAAAGAAAGGAGTTCTCCAAGCAGCAAACAGATTACACAAGAGCTAGCAAGGTCCACCCTATCTATCAGTCACTTCTGAACTAACTAGTGATGCACTGCTTCCCATGCTCTCTATCCCATGATACAGCAAAATAGAACCACTTCCACTCATCAAAGGCTCATCTCCTACAAACAGGGATCAGTGTTATTTATGTTTCATGTGTTCATTCATGTGTCAAACACAAACATCTAGATTCCAAGATCTGTGTCCACGCTGATGGGTTCACATGGCACTCTCAGACTGTTCCATAAATCCTTAGAGCTCTTTGAAGTATGAGACCCTCACCCTCAGACTTCGAAGTATATTCCAATCTGGATAAACACATATTGCCTAAATCAATCTCTCTGCACTGTGTAGTTTTACTGTAATAAATTATGTTTTTTTTATTTATTATTTATTATTATTATTTGTCTTAATGGAAGGCTTAGAAGCAGGTGTTTTACTGACAGGAAGAATGAAAAGACATCCCAGTTTTTCATTCCCTCTACAGCAGGTCAATCTTCACCAGTGGGCAGAATCATAAAAGCTAATGCAGCTCACACAACTGCAGTGAAATATGTCTCAGGTTAGCTAGACAAGAGAAGGTTGGTGTGCAGATGTAGACATGGGTTATAGGTAAATACATGTATATCAAAAGAAGTGGGAAGCAATAGCTGTAAAATAAGGCAACTGGAGAGGAACAGCTGACAATAGGACATAGTGAAAGTGAGAAAGGAGGAAAGGAAGAGCGAAGCTAGAAATCTGAGTTACGGAAGAATCACTTTTTCTTCAGGCTTTATTCAACTAAGAAACACATATCTTTGAACTGCGCTTTTCACAGATTAGGAAAAGTGGTAAATCTACAATTTAATCCGCCATTTGGATAGTTAAGGTGCTGCCCTGTGTTTAGGCAGAAGCAGCTGGAGTGAAGATTAGACTGGTTCAAAACAGAACAGGGTGTAATTATTTCAGCCCTCTGAGCCCAGATTTGTACTCCCCATGGGCAGCTGCAAGATAGCTAGAGAGCAGCTCTCTGCCATTTACAGGTAGATAAGTGATTTTTTTCCATTTCCAAAATTAGATTTAGTTTTGATTAATAAGCATCCAAACTCTTCTGTATCACCCTATCTCTGTCAGAAAAGGAGAACAATGAAGAAAAAAAAGGGGAGGGGGAGGGGGGAACGGGGGACGACGACACATGGTATAAGCAACCCAGACAAGTAAATCAATATTCCAATTCTCAACCAGACAAAAGTTCAAATTACGGAAAAGGTGTCAGAAAGCTTCCAGGAATTTTAGGCCACACTGAAGGTATTGGCACCCAGAAAGGACTGACAGCATGAGTGTCTGCTTGACAAAGAAAGAACTAATCACGTGCGTCTACCATTTAAGTAACTTTCAAAGGGCAATCTGAATAAAGGAGGCAAAGGATTGATCTTATAGGCTAACTACTGGTATACTGGTTCAAAATCCTCGGTGAAGAGAAGTTTGAGGTCTCTTCCCTAAAGAGAAGGCTTAACAACCCTTCAAAATCAAAAGAGATTGACTTTGCAGAAACACTTTCAGACTGAGATGAGAAAAGTAATTTAAAGAGTCTTGATTTTCTTTTATTGCTCAGAAGCCAGAGTTCATATAGACAAAAAAGAGAAGGACTTGAACGCTTAGAGAAAGGGGCACTGAATTTGTAAATTAAGTCAATGTGGAAACCCTTTCTTTCTACACATTCAGAAAAAAAAAAAAAGTGACCATGAAGGACAAAGAACGGGATGAATGTGTTTTACAAATGCTAGAAACATATGTAACAAGATTGCTGTATTAGAAACATACGTTGAGGGAAAATTATGATTACATTGGAATGACAGAGACTTGGTTAAATCAAGCTATCAACTGGGAGATAAAATTACCAAGGTATAAAGTTTGCGGCTGGGTGAGGTAAAACAAAAGTAATGAGGGAGGGAGTAATTTGCGTACAGGGAGAATACTGAATAAACAGAAATAAATGACACTAGGATTTTGGCTGACACAACAGGCACTATTGGAAGTAAACTGAAGAATGAGATATGGAAAAAGTTAGTCCTTGGTCCTTGCCAGAGACTTTCAGGAGAGGATGAGAAAGCATATCAGGAAATATTTTTACAGATGAAGGAAGTCTGTATCGAATCCAGCGTCATGAGCCAGTGGAGGAGTTCAATTACCTAGACATTGCCTAGGAAAATGTTACTGGGAAAAACTATCAAGCAAGCATGATTACAAGAGTAATACAGGATTGCTTCCCTATGGCATATGCTCAAAAGCCACTCAGGCCACAGGAAAAGGGTAATGTGGATATAGTGACTAGAAATAAACTAGACACGATGAATACAATGAAAGGTGGGAGGAGTATTACAATAAATATATAGTGCAGTACATGTGGTTGCAATGCCATTAAGACTGGGGGGGTAAGTGGCATTGCATGTTAAATAAAATCAGACCCTTACTGAACATTAAATAAATTAAAAGTAGCCCAAAAGAATCAAGCTTCACCAAAGGAAATGCAGGGAAAAATATATCTGAGATATATTTAAGAACATATTTTCAAAATACAAGTAATTCATCAGGGATGAAGCCAGAAAAAAAAAAACAAACAAACAAAAAAAAAAAAAAAAAAAACAAACAAAAAAACCCCTGCAATTGTATCAGGGAAGTGTAGTGCTTTATCTAGTCCCATTCACTGAACAAGAGGAAAAGAAGGATCTTGTGGCCAGTAACACACGTTTGAAACAGCATAAATTCCCCATGACCTGTAAGCCCATCTGTTTTGCTACTGGTGCTGGAAGAAAAATGTGAGTAGATGAGAAGGGACTGCAGATGAAAAGTAGAGACTAGGTGTGAAGAGAGAAACGATACATGTTTAAATAGTTTCTCTGACATTTCCCTGTTCCCAGTGAATGAGGTTCACAAATGACCTTGCTGCCACGCACAAAGCCTAATAGCGAACCTCCACAGCACATTACAGGCAGACACTCACGCCAATGTGGGGAACCTAGATTCAAGACCATATTTTGGCTAACAGAGATTGGACTCAGTTCTCTGAGGAAGCTATTTCTTAAAAAATAAATAAATAAATAAATAAATAAAAAATAGAAGTTCATTTTATAAAAAGTAATTGCATTTATTATTTGGAAGTTTATCCACACAAAAATATTCACACATGCAGTAGTTGCAGTAGTCAAGTCTAGTTAAACATTTATTAAGTAGCAATCTTAGTCATCATTCTGGGAACTAAGACCGTGTATCTCAAAACTCTTCATCATACATTGAGTTAATTTACTCTTATTAACTTCCTTGTATGGCTCAGTTTTAGCTGCTCTCCAGTTTTCTACAATTGACAGTTGACAATTTGTACAATTGGCCATTGCATGGACTTTTAATAATAACAACAACAAAGCATGTGTGAGTTTTATTGATCTCAAAGTCAGTTTCCATACAGTTTTATCCCTGCATCTACCTTTGGATCTGTAGATTTTGCATGTCCAACTTTTAAGTCAAAGTTTGGTATAAAATTTTGGTTCTCTATGTAGCTTCTAAAGGTCTCAAGCTCATCACCAAGTTGATGATTAAAGAGAAAAAGCAGTATGTAATCCTTTCCCTGAAAGGAACAGTATTTTAGGGGAAAAATAGCAAGGAGTAGATACATGCATAAACACCACGGGTCACACTATGGCCACCTGGATTGCTATGTGACCTGAAGTGTGGGTCTGTGTACTCTGCCTTGCTTTTCTCCTTACACAGTGTGGTGGTTTTACTCGGGTGGGCAGCCGAGCTCCACCACAACCGCTCTCTCACTCCCCCTCCTCAAAGACGAACAGGGAGAAAATACAATCAAAAGGGCTCAAGGGTTGAGATAAGGACAGGGAGGACGCGCAGTAATTATTGTGACTGGCAAAGCAGACTCAGCATAGGGAGACAGTCAGATTGATTGCCTATTCCTAAGCAGCTAGAAAAGCGAGAAACAAAGGAAAGAAACCAAAAGCACCTATCCCCCCCATCCACCCTCTTCCACCTCCTCCCCCCGAGTAGCACAGGGGAGTGGGGGAATGGGGGTTATGGTCAGTCTATAGCGCTTCTCCACCGCTCCTTCTCAATCACTCTTGTCCCCTGTGCTGTGGGCTCCCTCCCACAGGATGCAGGCCTTGCTGAACTGACCTGGCGTGGGCTTCCCACAGGCAGCAGCTCTTCCAGAACTGCTCCCACATGGCTTCATACCATGGGGTCCATCCCTCAGGAGCAGACTGCTCCAGCACAGGTCCCCCACGGGCAGCAGCTCCTACCAGGTCACCTGCTCCTGCGTGGGCTCCTCTCCACGGGCTGCAGCGTGGAACCCTGCTCCACCGTGGGACTCCATGGGCTGCAGGGGGACAGCCTGCTTCACCATGGGCCTCACCACAGGCCGCAGGGGACTTCTGCTCCATGCCTGGAGCACCTCTCCCCCTCCTTCCTCACTGACCTTGGCGCCTGCAAGGCCGTTCCTCACTCCTCTCCCTCCCCCAGCTGCTGTGTGGCGCAGTGTTGTGTTTTTTTTTTTTTCCTAAATCTGCTCTCACAGAGGCGCAGAACAACATCCCTTACTGGCTCAGCTCTGTCCAGCAGTGGGGCCCTTGCCAAACATGGGGCAGCTTCTAGATCCTTCTCACAGAAGCCACGCCTGTGGCCCCCTGCTACCAAAACCTTGCCAGGTAAACCCATGACACAGCAAGAGTCTCAGGGTTTCTCTTCCTGGAACTACTCCAGAAATGAGAGTATCAGTAGCTTTCTCACACCAAGACAATTCGAACAAACGTTGAGGTTGAAAAGCCTATGGCTCTAAGGACTGAAGCCTATTTTTAACATTTGATATGTTGCTTGGCATTCATAGAGCAGTGTTCAAGGGTAGGCCTCACAGATGGTTTCCTCTGGATTGCCGATAATCCAACAAATTTCTCCTTCCGTTGATAGTAGTCTCACCCTAGTATACAACAGTCTTGTAGTAGCAAGTCCTGGTCCCTGCCAAATAATTATCAGTACAGGAAAGATCTGAGAAATGTTCTAAATGGATACGGTCAGTAGATGTTTGCAATGATTTTAAAAAATCTGAACAGAAACATTGAAGATCATACCCATGCAGGGAATGTGATTAGACCCTGTTTCAAGCATCTTAGCACTGAGACAAAACATCAAGGAAAACAAAACAAAACAAAACAAAACAACTTTCAGATTTGTTTTTGAGAGTCTGAATAACACATTATCTCTTCTCATTTTATTGCTTATTAGACAGTATTGCCATTCACACATTTTTCTCCAACAATGAGAAAGTCAAATGGCAAAAAGGTTGGAAAATAGTTCTGAAAAACACCAGTTTAATCAGGGATAGTTCGCCAGCCTTGAGCCTGAAAAATGCCACGTCTCCAAATCCAGTCTTTTTTTAAACTCTGTTCCTTATCCCCAAAGAATTATGAAATAGTGACAAAGGCAGTCCTAAAGGCCTGAACACCAGTGCTTTTGAAAGCCTGAGACATGAGCACTACAGTCTGCCTGGGCAGACCTATTCTCCCATGTGGAGCCTATGGTTCAGTTAACAGGACTCCAACCATCTGCAAGAAAGTACACGAGAACATCAAGACCTTACTTATTCTCCACTACCGCAGTATATTTATATTCTGAAATCAAACTTAGACCTTCATTTTCTGCTTACATTTAAGTGTGGAAATTAATCACTTGGGATTGTAATTATACATATGATGCTAGGGGAAATTATAATAACATCCAAAGTACCACGTCTTTAGTCTGCATTTTGGTTTAGACATGTTAGATAATGCTTAATGAAGCATTTTACATCCTATTAAAGCTTTACAGCACACACTCTTCCTACTAAAATATTCTTAGAGTGCGTACCTAAGTGCCGCTTAAAATCAGATACACTTCTAAAATAGAAAACATAATATATAATTTTCCTGTATGATAGAGTTCATGCAACTCTTTTGTATATTTGGTGCAGTATTCATGGCAATAACTGCTGGTGGTAAAATAGAGTAGGTGGAGATCAAGTAGCATGTGTGCATGGTAACATTATAGGTTACAGAATGTTGATATATGACTCAAATAAATACAATAAACACAATATTTATTTAATATAATGCACCTGGATGCTATTTCCATTAATGAATGATAATGTGCTATAGAGCTTTCTAATAGTCTAACATAAAAACATTATTCAAGACACATAGGCCGAAGCATTCTGGAAGTCCTTAGACACAGAGGACTACCATGTGTCAATAAATAAGTCTTTTCATAAACATTAACAACAGTATTTCAAAACAAGTGGGTATTGATCAGTGAACAATGGGACAGATATAAAATCTGAATCAACTTTTAAGCACATAATCAAATCTTGCTAATGCTAGTAGGGCAACGTAACTCACCCAGGTAAATATTCAGGCAACTATACAAATAAAAACAGAGAAGGCAGGTGTGGAGAAATGGTTAGCTGAAGTAGTCCATGTGAATGTTGAGCAACTATTTGATCAGAGTCTGTTCTGAGAGTAGGCCTCAGTTCCCATGACTGGGGATGTGAAAAACACTGAGGAATGTAGAAAAATATTATTACCAGTAGCTGGCTTCAAGGACAAGGTCTGTGTGACTGGTAATCACAAGGGGGTTGTTATCTTGCAGGTGGGGTTGTTTTCTTGTAGTTTTGTAAGTTTGTAGTTTGTGTCTTGTAGTTTGTGTAGTTTGTCTGAGTGCTTTTGACCAATAATCTCGTGTGAAACACTGTCCGCCCCTGTTAAGTTCACTATAAAAGTTAGGCTATTCGGGCAATAAAATGGAGTTCACTGCACACTCATATTGAGCGTCTGTGTCTTCCTTCCGTCGACAACAAATGGCGCCCGAACGGTCTGAACCTGCGGGCCAAACAGACTGAACCTGCGGGTCGAACAGACTGAACCTGTGGGCTGAAAAGGCTGCACCTGCGAGCCACGGTTCGACGGAATACGGGAACCGGTCCTGCAACGCAGCTCAGGCGGCGAAAAGGATGGGCGACTGCCAAATCCTCGCACCCGGTGAAAAGGACGGGTGGCTGAGCACCCGGTGAAATAGACGGGCGGCTGGAGAAAAGCACCCGGTGAAATAGACGGGCGGCTGAGCACCCGGTGAAATAGACGGGCTGCGCACCCGGTGAAATAGACGGGCGACTAGTGACAAGCACCCGGTGAAACAGACGGGCGACAGCGACTGCAACGGTATTAAAGGTATGGAGAGACAAGTGGCATATGATTTGCTCAAATGTTTTTTAGAAAAGCGGAGCACACAGGGTATAGATTGCAAAAAGGAACTGCCAGAGTTACTAGCCTTTGGGGTAGCTAAGGGCTGCTTTATAAATCCTGACACGGTGTTCGAACAAGCAGAATGGAGGCAGTTCGGGGACAAATTAATTGATGAGGTGATTAATGAGAATAATTAATGAAGCAGTGGAGAGCGGTAACTAATGCATTAAGAAACGCGGGAAAAGGAACCGCGCGGGGACGCGGGAACAGGAACTGCGCGGGGATGCGGGACATCCGAGATCGAGTTGCTACGGGAGACCAGAGGCGTCAGTGGACAACGGCAGCCGACCCTCGCCGTGTGGCGAGTCGGCACATAGCAGAGGGGCGGAGATCGGGACCCTGCAGCCTGTCTGGCGTAACCATGGAGGCAGCAGCGGCTGTGCTGCTTCTCTCTAGCATTCTTTTTATAAGAGGCTTATCTTGCAATGCAAAAAAGACTATTCGTCCCCAGATCGGTCTTATAACTATGTTTCTGGATAACATTCCGTGGGGTTGCCACATTCTACGGATTACTAATGACGACTTAGCTCTATTGCGGGGCAGGAGTGCAGAGACGCAGATTACACTGCCAAATGACCACCGGCAGGCTCTTTCACAAATAGCTTCTAAGGTTGCAGCTGGCACTGCCTGCAGCCGTATAGCAGACGTTACACTCTCTTTCCTAACTAGTGATCATGTGTCTCATCCATTTGTGGCGAATGGTCAGTGGCAAAAAGAAACGGGAGAGAGTAAGGGGCGACAAAGACAGAAATGGTACCAGGAGGATGCCACTGACACTAACAGCATGGGTAATAGGGGTAGTATAAGTGACACAGGTAATGGAGTGGGGCGGCGGCGGGCCCTGCCGCGCTGCGGGGCACTCTGCCTGCTGCTCGCCCTCGCCTGCCTGTGCTCTGCTGCCGACGGTACTAGAGCTAAATGTGAAGAATCCCAGTTCCTGTGTAGTAATGGACGCTGTATTCCTTTACTCTGGGAATGCGATGGTGATGAAGACTGCTCAGATGGCAGTGATGAGAGTGCTTGTGTGAAGAAGACGTGTGCTGAATCTGACTTTGTGTGCAACAGTGGTCAATGTGTGCCAAACAGATGGCAGTGTGATGGGGATCCGGACTGTGAAGATGGGAACTGTGTCCATGGGAGTAGGCAGTGCAATGGTGTGAGAGACTGTCTGAATGGCACTGATGAAGCAAACTGTAACAATGTTATTCAGTGCTCTGGACCTGGCAAATTCAAGTGCAGAAGTGGAGAATGCATAGATATCAATAAAGTGTGTAACCAGCAGAGAGACTGCAAGGACTGGGGTGATGAGCCCCTGAAGGAATGTAACATAAATGAATATGACTGTCCAGCTGGGTTTAAGTTTGTAGACAAGAGAAACTGTGGAGATATTGATGAATGCCAAAACCCTGGTATCTGTAGTCAAATCTGTATCAACCTGAAAGGTGGCTGCAAATCTGAATGTAGCCATGGCTATCAGATGAATCCTGCTACAGGAACCTGGAAAGGGCCATACGGGTACAGAAATACAAATAACACCTGTGATTACAATGACACTGCTAAGCAGGGTTTAGGGGCTTATGGCATGGAGACAAGGGGTAACAACTACAGTGTTTGGAACAATTGTACAGCTTTGGCCTTACCTCCTGATGTTTTTCTGATTTGTGGGGATAGGGCCTGGCAAGGTATCCCTGCAAATGCTATCAGATGTCCATGTGACTTAGATAAACTCATTGTATTTGCTCCTAGCTTGTTACAGTTGCGTGGGATCACCAGACATAAATGGACATTGCTTGCACCGGATTGCAATGATAATATTGAATTGTGTGGGGTTGCAGCTAGAGCGGCATTGGCAATTTTAGTGCCTGGAGTGGCATCTGCGGCCATGCGTAACAACTTAGAAAAATTGGTATGCTGGGCCGAGAAGCAAGCCTATGCCACGACAGAGATACTTGAGGAGATGTTACCAGATCAAAATATTCTGCGACATGTGCTTTTACAGGATCAAGCTGCTACTGACTACTTGCTTTTGGCTCAAAGGAATGGGTGTGAGGACTTTAAGGGAATGTACTGTTTAAACCTTTTTGATCATAATGAGTCAATTCACAAATCCATTACTTTCCTGAAAGGGCACATGAGAAAGATTCAATATGGTATCAATCCTTTCAATCAATGGTTCACTGATTTGTTTGAAACAATGCATAGATGGTTACTGGGATTAGTCAAAGAGGGATTAAGGATTCTGTTTGCTGTGGTGTCAATCATCATTGCATGTGGTATTATGATAAATGTGGTTAAAGGGCTACTTGCAAAAATGTTATATTGGGTGTGGCGTGGTCATAAAAGAAAAAAACGGGGGAATTGTGGATGACTGGTTAGCTGAAGTAGGCCATGTGAATGTTGAGCAACTATTTGATCAGAGTCTGTTCTGAGAGTAGGCCTCAGTTCCCATGACTGGGGATGTGAAAAACACTGAGGAATGTAGAAAAATATTATTACCAGTAGCTGGCTTCAAGGACAAGGTCTATGTGACTGCTAATTACAAGGGGGTTGTTATCTTGCAGGTGGGGTTGTTTTCTTGCAGTTGTTATCTGAGTGCTTTTAACCAATAATCTCGTGTGAAACACTGTCCGCCCCTGTTAAGTTCACTATATAAGTTAGGCTATTCGGGCAATAAAATGGAGTTCACTGCACACTCATATTGAGCGTCTGTGTCTTCCTTCCGTCGACAACAATTTCCAAAGCATTGGAGGTGTTCACTGCGATAGGTACCTGCCCATATCCTCCCTCAATCCCTGCCACTCCTAACTCTCCTGCCTCTAGACAGATCTCTGGATGGCATTCTTAAATAATTGTCTGACGTTAAAAAAATGCTGAAACACATTCATGAGACATAACAATATGAACATGCTGTTTTGACCATCCCAAGGATAGTCAAAGCTTTGCGGAGCTACTGTGAGTATCCTGAAGGAGAAGGGGGAGATGAAGGAGAAAAGGAGAGTTAACAAGTGGGGGAAGTGTCCCCCTCTTGTCCTCTCCATGTCCCAGTCTACCGGTTCTGGGGGCTGAGTATCAGAACAACTGGTGCTGCTGCTAAAGACTGAGGGAAAGAAAGCATTAAATACCTCAGCCTTTGCCTCATCTCTTGTCACTATGTCTACCCCACCTACAATATAGGATGAAGATTTTCCTTAATCCTCCTTTAAAGTATTTCTATAAAGAGTTTTGATTGTCTTTGACAGTAATAGATGGATTGAGCTCCAGCTGGGCTTTGACACTTCTAATTTTCGTCCCTGCACTGTATCATAACATTTAGGACACAGCTCTGGACAAAATGACAACATGCATGACAAGGAAGCACAGAAAAGGTGGAACGTGGCAGCCTCCAATCCCTTACCCTTCTGAGACTCTGTGTTGCAATTCCACTCAGCTGGTTACTCCTGTATTATCCAAACTTGCCTGCAACTCCTGATGCTGCTCTCTTGTCAGAGATAGCACAATCACACGAAGGTTGAACCGTCTGCCTGCAGACATTAACAGCTGACAGAATGGAGCATCAGTGTGGGGGAGCCTTGAGAAACTGCATGGATTTGCCTACAGAAACCTCTTGACATTTACAAGGAGAAGAGTCTAGTCCTGCACCACTGGAAGAGGAGCCCCACACATCAGGGCAGCCTGGGACCCTGCTGAGTGAGCAGTGCCCAGGAGGAAGAGGAGGGCCTGGGCACCACCATGGATGCCATACGAGCAGTGGTGCCTGCTCACCACGAACCAGGCCAGATTCCTACAGAGCTGCCTTACGAGGAGCACAGCCATCAAGAAAATCTCAATTACCAGACTCAGCTCAGATCCGGTGAGACACCGCATGGAAGAGGGTCTACAGCCAGCAGGGAAAGAGGTGGAGGTATGAGAGTCCCAAGGACTGCATGGTGTGGAATGGAACAAGGGCTGTGGCAAGGCTGAAAGTCCAAAGACTTTGTGTCCATGCCTATGGCTGTTGTCAGTGTCACTGAGGCCTATGAGGAGACAGCTTATCGCTAAAGTGCCAGGGCCTCATTGCCTCCTCACACCCAGCCATGAACCAGGCAGAGGTCATACCACTGTCCTGCACTTGGCAATCCACATCCCCATCTCCTACTGTCCCGGAAAGAGCCCTGAGCAATGTGTAAAGAGAAAGGATCTCCCTTCCCAGAGGCCAGGGATCAAGGTTCAGCCTTTGTGCTTGGTGAAACATATCCAGTTTTTTTTCCAAAGATCAGTGTCAATTTCACATTGCCTTTGTCTCCTTGGCTTCACTGCCTCCAATGTTTTGCTCTAATGAGCTCCAAGGGAGGCTATGTCAGTCCTGGTCCTCGGGGGGAAACTCCAGAAAACTTGCATCTGACTTGGAGTTCTTGAGAGAGTTCTTCACTTTCCACTCAGTGCCTGAGGTTCATGAGCTCATCACCGAAGACACCAGAGGGGTGATTCCACTGCCTTGGGCTGGGCCTCTGCTGCTGAGCTGGGTTGGGCTCCTGGGGCAGAGAGAGCTCCTGGTAGAGGACAGAAAGACAGCTCTGCCCAGGAGCAGCTCCTCTGCACAGTGCAGCAGGGCTGGGGGCTCTCACTGCAGTTGACGCACTGAGAGGACAGAAGGAGAGAGGGGATGAAGGCAGTTGGGAGTGGGAAGATGCTGAGAGCTGCCTGCAGGAAAAATCTGCACAGCCCTTTGCAAGGTAAATCTCTGGCTGCAGGGCCATGACGCTGCAGGTCCTGGAAGGGTCTCCTGCTGGGTCTTGTTTCTGGGAGGGCAGTGGGCAATGCAGTAGGCTTTGAGATTCCTGCTGGGTTGCACTGCGAGGTGAGGAAGTCTGGCAGAAGCCCCTTGGAGTGCCCTAAATCAGGTGCCCCCAGTCAGCCCGGAACACCCTGCCCTGGCTGGCCATGCTGGGCTCTCTGTCAGCTGCCCCGTAGCTCCTGCAGCCATGGAGGTGCCCCTTGGCAGGGCCCTGTTGGTGGCAGGGTGCTGCAGGGCAGCGCTGAGCACAGCCATGTGGGATGGGGTCTGTGCGCATGGGCAGGGGGAAAGAAGAGGTGGGCACAGTGCAACAGCTCCCAGCAGGGACAGCTGCAGGCAGCAGAGAGAGGGGCAGGCGGCCAGAAGGAGCTGTTGCCAGAAATGCCACGGCAGGGGGGATTTGGGAACCACGCGGCCATGCCCTGCAGTGCAGATGCCTTCCCCTGGAGCAGTCCCTCCCTGGCCTCCTCTCCCCCCTGCAACCCATGGGCTGTGGGACACGCAGGGCCAGCACAGCAGGCAGAGCCCAGATGAGGAGAAACTCCCAAGCTCCTTCTGACTCTGTACCAAAGTGCCCCAAGGAGAAGACACCTCCATGCTAAGGTCATGTCTGTTCTGCTGGATGGTTGTCTGTGGGCACCTGGAGTGAGGCCTCTGCACCCCTAGCTAGAAGGGAAGGGCTGAGTTCGTGGTCCGGCACCCAGAGACAAGGTGAGGATTCTGCCAAGCTGCATTTGGACTGGGACTTCTCTGCTCTCAGCTGCCTCCAGTTTCTTCTCAGGGAAACACCTGAGCATGATGGTCGTCCTAATCATTACAGGGGTAACTACTAGAAAATAAAGCAAAGAAAATCCTACTTTGCTCTGCACTGTGGTTGGAGACGTTTGCAAGAGCACTGCAAAGCTCAATGATCTGAGAGGTGGACTGAACCTGAGTTTCCCCTATGTTCCTTTTTCCCTCGTGCTGCACAGTAGAAAGGACTCCTCTAGAGCCCAAAGCAGCCCCTGATCCCAGTGCCTCCCTCAGCCAACACCAGCTGCAGCTCAAGCAAGAGAGCTGCAGAACAGTTCTCGTGCTAAGAGAGAGGCTCTGTTTGGGGGTGCTATATGACTTGCATTAAGTTTTCCTCAGAGAATTCTGTTCTAACTTTGTTTTGCCTTCTCTTCTTCAGCAGACAGCCTTGTCAAAGTCAGAGAATGACCAACAGTAGCTCTGTGAGTGAGTTCCTCCTCCTGCCGTTCGCAGACACACGCGAGCTGCAGCTCCTGCACTTCGGGCTCTTCCAGGGCATCTACCTGGCTGCCCTCCTGGGCAATGGCCTCATCCTCACCGCTGTAGCCTGCGACCACCGCCTCCACACCCCCATGTACTTCTTCCTCCTCAACCTCGCCCTCCTCGACCTGGGCTCCATCTCTACTAGTGTCCCCAAAGCCATGGCTGATTCCCTCTGGGACACCAGGGCCATCTCTTCTCAAGGATGTGCTGCACAGGTCTTACTGTTTGCCTTCTTTCTCACAGCAGAGTATTCCATTCTTACTGTCATGGCCTATGACCGCTACATTGCCATCTGCAAGCCCCTGCACTACGGGAGCCTCCTGGGCAGCAGAGCTTGTGCCCAGATGGCAGCAGCTGCCTGGGGCAGTGGCTTTCTCAATGCTGTCCTGCACACGGCCAATACATTTTCCCTGCCCCTCTGCCATGGCAATGCCCTGGAGCAGTTCTTCTGTGAAATCCCCCAGATCCTCAAGCTCTCCTGCTCAGATGCCTACCTCAGGGAAGTCTGGACACTTCTGTTTAGTATTTCCTTAACATTAGTTTGCTTTGTTTTCACTGTGGTGTCCTATGTGCAGATCTTCAGGGCTGTGCTGAGGATGCCCTCTGAGCAGGGCCGGCACAAAGCCTTTTCCACGTGCCTCCCTCACCTGGCCGTGGTTTCCCTGTTTCTCAGCACTGTCATGTTTGCCTACCTGAAGCCCCTCTCTCTCTCCTCCCCAACTCTAAATCTCGTGGTGTCATTTCTGTACTCGGTGGTGCCTCCAGCAGTGAACCCCCTCATCTACAGCATGAGGAATAAGGTGCTCAAGGATGCAGTCTGGAAATTCTTGGAATACATGCTTCTTCAAATCAATAATGTGCCTTAAAGTTCCTACTTTATTTCAGAAACTGAGGAAAATCTTTTGTTTTCTCTATTACTCCTTTATTTTCTCTTATTGTGTTTTTCTTCCATTTCTTGCTTTGATCTATATAAGCTTATTCTTAGCCTCCTCCCTGTTATATTTTTCATTACTTTGAGACAATCATCATCTGGAGCTATGATCAGGTCTCTTCTATAGATACAGATAAAAAAGAAGCCATGAGAACTTCATTGGTCTCAGCTCCCATTTGTTTCCACGTGCTCTGGAGCTGGGGATCAGCCCCAGCATGCAGGAGGGGCTCAGGGGCCAGAGCCCAGCTGCCACATGGAGGAGTGTTGTGGTTTAACCCAGTCAGCAGCTAAACACCACACAGCCTTTCGCTTACCCTTCCCCCTTGTCCTGGCTTCAGTTAGAACAGAGTTAATTTTCTTCCTAGTAGCTGGTAGAATGCTATGTTTTGGCTTAGCATGAGAAGAGTGCTGATAACACCCCGATGTTTTAATTGTTGCAGAGCAGTGCTTATACTAAACCAAGGACGTCTCAGCTGCTTGCTCTGTCCTGTCAACAGGCAGGCTGGGGGTGCAGCAAGAGCTGGGAGGGGACAGACCCAGGACAGGTGACCCAAACTAGCCAAAGGGGTATTCCATACCATCTGACGTCATGCTAAACAATATATAGGGGTGGCTAGCCGGGGGAGGGAGGCCGGACTGCTCGGGGTTAGGCTGGGCATCGGTCAGCGGGTGGTGAGCAATTGCATTGAGCATCACTTGTTTGTACATGTTATTATTATTAGTACTATTATTATTATTATTATTTTCCTGTCTTATTAAACTGTCTTTATCTCAACTCACGGGCTTCACTTTCCATTTCTCTCCCCCATCCCAGAGAGGGAGGGGGGAGGGTGAGCGAACGGCTGTGTGGTGTTTAGCTGCCGGCCGGGTTAAACCACGACAGTCTTTTTTGGCGCCCAACGTGGGGCACGAAAGGTTGAGATAACGGCAGATCTGACCAGAGTGTGTTAAACTAAAATTGGTATAAATATTAGACCTGCTTAATAGTCACTTGTCATAATGCTGATTGCTTTAATCTCAAGTCTGCTGCGCCTGTTTTCCAAATTGAGTATTATAGCACATTACTTTCCATATGTGCTCTCTGTCATGTTGTTTATCCTCTCTGGGCCCTGGTCTCAGATCATTATGGTACTGTGTGTTGTAGCAATGGCTTATGAGACGATGGGATATCTGGTCATGACTCTAACTTGGTATTTGCACTCAGTAACATCGTCGACTCTATACTTTGGAGACCGTATCTTGGAAACTATTAGCAATTATACCTGTTGCCTGTTTTCATTAGGGAGTCAATCTGTGGAGGGGAAAGGGGAAGATATTTTTCCTTACTCGATCACTCTCCCTTTCTCCTTCACCACCCCCTTATCCTCCGAGCTTGTTACAATAGCTCTCCAAGATATTGAATATCCTTGGGATACTCAGACCAGCATGGTCTTGTTGTTATGCCTCCTGAATGTGCTTCAGGTTTTGCTTAAAGTTAAACAACTACTTAGGAAGCTCATCCGGAGATCTAAAAATCCGATGGCCACTGCGACCCCTATGGTGGACTCTGCAGCCACTCCAGCTCCAGCTCTTGCAGCCGCTCCAGCTGCAGCTCCTGCAGCCACTCCAGTTCCAGCTCCTGCAACCGCCCCAGCTCCAGCTCCTGCAGCCGCTCCAGCTCCCGTGGCTGGGTCAGAGAAACGAGATGTAGCAGTGCAAGTTGACCCTGCAGAGGGTATTCCAACCCCTGTGGCAGACCCTGTGGCTGGGTCAGAGAAACGAGCTGTAGCAGTGCAAGTTGCCCCTGCAGAGGGTATTCCAACCCCTGTGGCAGACCCTGTAACGGGGTCAGAGAAACGAGCTGTAGCAGTGCAAGTTGCCCCTGTAGAGAAGGTGAAAAAATGGTATAGAGATTCAAGTCGTTTAGAACGCAGAGAGTCTTCTGCCAAATCTAAGTATAGAGACGACGATTCTGGGCCATCAGGGATTCAGGAAGAGGAAGATGAGGACACCGAAAAATCAACAGTAACTACCCGAAACCTATACGAACGTGAGCTACGAGATGTGCGAAAAGATTTTGGTCGCTGTATAGGTGAGCAGCTTGTCACCTGGCTGCTCCGGTGCTGAGACACTGAAGCCAATTGTGTGGAATTAGACGGCAGGGAAGCCAGACGGCTGGGATCCCTTGCTAGAGACGCAGGCATTGACAAAGCAATTGCAGATGAAGCACAATCTCACAGCCTCTGGAGGCATCTCCTCTCAGCTGTGAGGGAAAGGTATCCCTTCCAGGAAGAACTTTTATGTCTACCAGGCTAGTGGACCACTATGGAGAAGGGAATCCAGTACCTGAGGGAATTAGCCGTACGGGAAGTGATTTATGAGGATCCAGACCTCAGACAAACATCCAAAGGTCTGGATGAAGTCAGGTGTACACGACCCATGTGGCGGAAGTTTGTACGGAGTGCACCATCATCATATGCCAGTTCATTGGCAATAATGGCCTGGAAAGATGATGAGGAACCCACAGTGGATGAAGTGGCTAAACAACTTTGGCAGTACGAAGAAAGTCTCTCCTCTTCCTTACAGGCCTGCGTCTCAGCTGTGGAGAAACTTTCTGAAGAGTTCTACCAACTTAAAGAGAATCTATCTTCCTCCCCACCTGAACAAACCAGTGTCCACCGACCAAAAGAGAACACTTGGGAGAAACTTTCTGAGAAGGTTCACCAACTTGAAGAGAGATTATTCTCCTCCGCACCTGTACAAAGCAGTGTCTCAGCTATCAGGGGTAGGCGTTCATCCACACAAAGAAGACGATATGGTGGGTACTCACCCCGTGCCACCCTGTGGTTTTACTTACGAGACCATGGAGAGGACATGAGAAAATGGGATGGAAAATCTACCGCAACCCTAGAGGCACGGGTACGTGAGTTGCAAAAGAAAACAATCGGGAAAAAGGGATTCTCTGAAAAGTTTGCTGCTCCAACTTCCAGCAGACAGTCCTTCAAACACAGAAATGAAGAAGATTCTGACCAGGATTAGGGGGGCCCTGCCTCCAGCCAGGGGGAGGAAAGGGACAATCGGGTTTATTGGACTGTGTGGATTCGATGGCCTGGCACGTCAGACACACAGAAGTATAAGGCTTTAGTAGACACCGGTGCACAATGTACTGTAATGCCATCGAGCTATAAAGGGCCAGAGCCCATCTGTATTTGTGGAGTGACAGGGGGATCTCAGCAGTTGACTGTATTGGAGGCTGAAATGAGTCTGACTGGGAATGAGTGGGAAAAGCATCCCATTGTGACTGGCCCAGATGCTCCATGTATCCTTGGCATAGACTATCTTAGAAGAGGATATTTCAAAGACCCAAAAGGGTTCCGGTGGGCTTTTGGTATAGCTGCCTTAGAGACAGAGGGCATTAAACAATTATCTACCTTGCCTGGTCTCTCAGAGGACCCCTCTGTTGTGGGGTTGCTGAGGGTCGAAGAACAGCAAGTGCCAATCGCTACCACAACTGTGCACCGGCGGCAATATCGCACTAACCGAGACTCCCTGATTCCCATCCATAAGCTAATTCGTCAAGTGGAGAGCCAAGGAGTGATCAGCAAGACTCATTCACCTTTCAATAGTCCCATATGGCCAGTGCGAAAGTCTAATGGTGAGTGGAGACTAACAGTGGACTATCGTGGCCTGAACGAAGTCACGCCACCATTGAGTGCTGCAGTGCCAGACATGCTGGAACTCCAGTACGAACTTGAATCGAAGGCAGCCAAGTGGTACGCCACAATTGATATCGCTAATGCATTTTTCTCCATCCTTCTAGCAGCAGAGTGCAGGCCACAATTTGCTTTCACTTGGAGGGGAGTCCAATATACTTGGAATCGGCTGCCCCAGGGGTGGAAACACAGCCCTACCATTTGCCATGGACTGATCCAGTCTGCGCTGGAGCAGGGGGAAGCTCCTGAACACCTGCAGTACATCGATGACATTATTGTGTGGGGTGACACAGCAGAGGAAGTTTTCGAGAAAGGAAAGAAAATAGTCCAAATCCTTCTGAAAGCCGGTTTTGCCATAAAACAAAATAAAGTCAAAGGACCTGCACGAGAGATCCAGTTTTTAGGAGTAAAATGGCAAGATGGACGTCGTCAAATCCCAATGGATGTGATCAACAAAATAACAGCTATGTCTCCACCAACTAGCAAAAAAGAAACACAGACTTTCCTAGGTGTTGTGGGGTTTTGGAGAATGCACGTTCCAAATTACAGTCTGATTGTAAACCCGCTCTACCAAGTAACCCGTAAGAAGAATGAGTTTGAATGGGGCCCTGAGCAACGACAAGCCTTTGAACAAATCAAGCAGGAAGTAGTTCATGCAGTAGCCCTTGGGCCAGTTTGAACAGGACCAGAGGTAAAGAATGTGCTCTACACTGCAGCCGGGGAGAACGGCCCCACCTGGAGCCTCTGGCAGAAAGAACCTGGGGAAACTCGAGGTCGGCCCCTGGGGTTTTGGAGTCGGGGATACAGAGGATCTGAGGCCCGCTATACTCCAACTGAAAAGGAGATATTGGCAGCGTATGAAGGAGTTCGATCTGCTTCGGAGGTGGTCGGTACTGAAGCGCAGCTCCTCCTAGCACCCCGATTGCCGGTACTAGGCTGGATGTTCAAAGGAAGGGTCTCCTCTACACATCATGCAACTGATGCTACATGGAGCAAGTGGGTTGCACTGATTACTCAGCGGGCTCGAATAGGAAACCCCAGTCGCCCAGGAATATTGGAAGTGATTATGGACTGGCCAGAAGGTAAATACTTTGGGATATCGTCAGAGGAAGAGGTGAATCGTGCTGAAGAAACCCCACTGTACAACCAGTTACCAGAGAATGAGAAGAAATATGCCCTGTTCACTGATGGGTCCTGTCGTATTGTGGGGAAGCATTGGAGATGGAAGGCTGCTGTATGGAGTCCTACACGACGAGTTGCAGAAGCTGCTGAGGGAGAAGGTGAATCGAGTCAGTTTGCAGAAGTGAAGGCCATTCAGCTGGCTTTAGACATTGCTGAACGAGAAAAATGGCCGGTTCTCTATCTCTACACTGATTCATGGATGGTAGCAAATGCTCTGTGGGGATGGTTACAGCAATGGAAGCAAAACAACTGGCAGCGCAGGGGCAAACCCATCTGGGCTGCTCCATTGTGGCAAGATATTGCTGCTCGGGTGGAGAACCTGGTTGTAAAGGTACGCCACGTAGATGCTCATGTGCCCAAGAATCGGGCTACTGAAGAACATCAAAACAACCAGCAGGTGGATCAGGCTGCTAAGATTGAAGTAGCTCAGGTGGACCTGGATTGGCAGCATAAAGGTGAATTATTTATAGCCCGATGGGCCCATGACACCTCAGGCCATCAAGGTAGAGATGCAACATACAAATGGGCTCGTGATCGAGGGGTGGACCTGACCATGGATGCTGTAGCACAGGTCATTCATGACTGTGAAACATGTGCTGCAATCAAGCAAGCCAAACGGTCAAAGCCTCTTTGGTATGGGGGACGATGGCTGAAATATAAATATGGAGAGGCCTGGCAGATTGATTACATCACACTCCCTCAAACTCGCAATGGCAAGCGCCATGTACTTACAATGGTGGAAGCAACCACCGGATGGCTGGAAACATATCCTGTGCCTCATGCCACCGCCCGGAACACTATCCTGGGCCTTGAAAAGCAAGTTCTATGGCAACACGGCACCCCAGAAAGAATAGAGACAGACAATGGGACTCATTTCCGAAACAACCTTATAGACACTTGGGCCAAAGAGCATGGTATTGAGTGGGTGTATCACATCCCCTATCATGCACCAGCCTCCGGGAAAGTTGAACGATACAATGGACTGTTAAAGACTACATTAAAAGCAATGGGCGCTGGGACATTCAAAAATTGGGATACGCATTTGGCAAAGGCCACCTGGTTAGTCAATACTAGGGGATCTGCCAACCGAGCTGGACCTGCCCAATCAAACCTGCTACGTACGGTAGATGGGGATAAAGTTCCTGTAGTGCATGTAAGAAATATGCTGGGTAAAACGGTCTGGGCTACTCCTGCCTCAGGAAAAGGCAAACCCATTCGTGGAATTGCTTTTGCTCAGGGACCTGGATATACTTGGTGGGTGATGCAAAAGAACGGAGAGGTCCAGTGTGTACCTCAAGGGGATTTAATACTGGGTGAGAATAGCCCATGAATTGAATTGTACCATGTTAATTACTATATAATACTGTATGTTATCACTATCATGGCTACTATATACCCTAGATGAAAATGGCGACTAATTGGAATGTATGGAAAAGAGTGTAACATGAGCATGACATAAATGGTATGGAATAAGGGGTGGATAGATGTCCTGGCTTCAGTTAGAACAGAGTTAATTTTCTTCCTAGTAGCTGGTAGAATGCTATGTTTTGGCTTAGCATGAGAAGAGTGCTGATAACACCCCGATGTTTTAATTGTTGCAGAGCAGTGCTTATACTAAGCCAAGGACATCTCAGCTTCTTGCTCTGTCCTGTCAACAGGCAGGCTGGGGGTGCAGCAAGAGCTGGGAGGGGACAGACCCAGGACAGGTGACCCAAACTAGCCAAAGGGGTATTCCATACCATCTGACGTCATGCTAAACAATATATAGGGGTGGCTAGCCGGGGGAGGGAGGCCGGACTGCTCGGGGTTAGGCTGGGCATCGGTCAGCGGGTGGTGAGCAATTGCATTGTGCATCACTTGTTTGTACATGTTATTATTAGTAGTACTATTATCATCATTGTATTATTATTATTAGTATTAGTATTAGTATTGGTATTAGTATTGGTATTCTTATTTTCCTGTCTTATTAAACTGTCTTTATCTCAACTCACGGGCTTCACTTTCCCTTTCTCTCCCCCGTCCCAGAGAGGGAGGGGGGAGGGTGAGCGAACGGCTGTGTGGTGTTTAGCTGCCGGCCGGGTTAAACCACGACACCCCTCCCTCTCTGTGAAGGAGGGGAGAAATGGGAAAGTGAAGCCTGTGGGTTGAGATAAAGACAGATTATTAAGACAGGAAAATAATAATTATAATAGTAATAATAATAGTGCTACTACCAGTAATCTGTACGAAACAAGTGATGCATAATGCAATTGCTCACCACCTGCTGATTGATGCCCAGCCTAACCCCGAGCAGTCTGCCCCTCACCCCCCCTAGCCACTCCTATATATTGTTCAGCATGACGTCAGATGGGATGGAATACCCCTTTGGCCACTTTGGGTCAACTGTCCTGGGTCTGTCCCCTCCCAGCTCCTGCTGCACCCCTAGCATGCCCACTGGCAGGACAGAGTGAGAAGCTGAAAAGTCCTTGGCTTGGTGTAAGCACTGCTCTGCAACAATTAAAACATCAGCATGTTTTCAGCACTCTTCTCATCCTAAGCTAAAACATAGCACCCTACCAGCTACTAGGAGGAAAATTAACTCTGTCCTAACTGAAACCAGGACAAGGAGCAAGCCCTGGTGGCCCTTGGGCTGCCCCTCACTTCCCCCTGGGCTCTGCCTCTCTGCTTCCTTTGGGTCAGGGCTGCTGCTTCCCTGGAGCCATGACTGCAGCAGAACGAGGCCTTTTCACTGCTGCTCTCATTTCACTACCAGAGTCTCCACTTTTTCCTTGCCAATTTTGTTAGCCCACAGATCTCGTGTACCTTGGTGACAGTCCTTTGCCTGTGGCAGTCCTGTGACTGTAGGCAGCAGAAGCGAATGTGCCAGTGACAGAGCTGGCCTCCCTGCTAGCATGACAGTACAAAAAGGGGCTTCACAAGGCAAACCCAAAAGGCTAGACGCCTCTTCCAGTGCTGCTGTCAGGAACAGAGCCTAGGGGTTGCTCCCTGCTCTTTGTTTTCTGGGCAAGTTCAAGGAATGAAGGACACAGGCTTAAAGTCCCAGGGCGGTATGACAGTAACCAAGGCCTGGACCCTTTTTGGAGGCATTTGCACAATTAGACAACAACCATTTTTGGACTCATCTACATGGCACTGTGCCCCCTGCAGTGGGGCTGATGGATGATGTCTGCCCAGAGAGGAATCTGGAGCTGCCAGAAGATGTCAGGGGAACTCAGGAACAACGTGCTCTGTGTGTAGTGATGAGAACCGCATCTGAGTGACGATCAAAATAATGGTCTGGTAAAGTCAAATCTGAGGAGTCCATGGGCTAAAGGGAACTCTGCAATGCCATGAGAAGAACAGCCAGCAGGCAAAGGCCCATTAGACTGCAGAGTAATTCAACACACCCTCTTTGGAGTCTCATGGGCCAGGTCTGGTGCAGCACTCGCCTGCCCTTTGTGACCTTAGAGACAACCCATGATGCTGCAAGTACTGCCCTGTGCTGCTGAGACACTAGGGCAGATGGAAAGGGGCTCAGCAGCAGAGATCCCCATGGAGTTGGGTCTGATGACCACCCGGAGCAGAACAGGCAGGGCGGAGTCCTCCAGAGGTCCCCAGGCACCACAGCCCCCTGGCTCTGCACAGCAGCACCACTCAGGGCTCAGCATTTCCTCAGCGATCGCTGTTCCAAATCTGGGAGTTGCTGGGGAGGCCCAGAGCCACCTTTCTCCCAGCAGCTGTGCTGCCTTGGGAGGCGTTGGGGTTGTGGTGGCCATGCCCAGAGCCCTGCAGCAGCCTGTGGTGGGCACTGCCCTGGGGCCAGCCCAGACTGGGCTGCTGGGCTGGGCTAGGCTGGGCTGGGCTGGGGAGAGGTGGGCAGGGGCTGGACTGGGCTGGGCAGTGCCCGGCACAGGGCAACAGCAGCATCAGGGGGCGGTGGCAGCATGCAGGGGAGGGCTCCCAGCAGGGCTTGGTGCTGCAGAGCCAGGGCTGCGCAAAGGGAGCCCAGAGCTGCAGGGCCAGGGGAGAGGAGGCCGCTCTGGGCCCTTGCTGGCCTGGGCAGGGCAGGAAGGGGGCTCAGGGCATTCGACCCCTGCCAGCAGCCTGCCAGAACCTGCAAGGCGGCCATGGAGCGTCCAGGGCCAGGCTCTGCACTGTGGCAGTGAGCCCTGCCTGCCCTCCTCCTGACACACTCCGTTCGGTGGCTGTAGCAGATGAGACCCCTAGCCAGTCCCTGCATGACCCTCTGTCCCCCGCTTTGCCCCAGCCCTTTCCAGCGCCTTCCTTGCTGCTCTCTGATGCATGCCAGGACCTCCCCGTGCGTGCCGACCAGCACATCTGCTGAGGGCCAGTGCAGCTGCTGCAGGGGCAGGGAGCTCAGCATGGCACATGCAGCCACCTGCCCTGGGCCTGCCTATCCCCTTAGCCTCGGCCACAGCCTTGTCTCTGCTAGCAGGAACTCTTTTGGCATGTGCTCCCTGGCCTCCCCTCGCCTCCACAGAGCTGCTGCCCACTCAGGCTGCTGGCACAAACGTGTCCTCACAAGCAGCAGCACCCCTTGGGCTGCTTCTCCTGGCCTCCCCCACCCCACTGCCTTGACTCCTCGTCTCTGCTGGGTCCGCTCTTTGTCACCCAAATGTGTCCCTTGGCTGACAGCTCCCTCTGCCTTGACCCACAGGATGGTAAAGATGGGGTGGGACATATTACCATGGCGTGTGAAAGTATTTTGTAATCTGCATTGGTGATGGCACAAAAAGACAGGTCCTTCACCAGTGATCTACAGTGATCTACATCCTTCAGGTGAGTTTTCAGGATCTACATTCATCACAGGAGAAGAAATACTGATGTTCACCTCTACTTGCATTGTCATCGCTTTCTCCATCATAGTGTACTCCCTCATCTTCCAGGCACTTCCACCCCTCTTGAATAAACAATCCCTGTTGAATGTCCCCTTTCCAGATGCCTGTCTGGACCCATGCAGTTCCCATGGTTCTCCTGCTTTGCCCTCCCCTTACTCTTTGATCATTCAGACTGCTCTCACTGACCCAGTTGCTGCTTTGAGATTCATTGAGTTCAAGCTTGCCCACCGATTAGCAGTCTGCCTAATTGTTTCTGTAGCAAGCTCCTCATCATTTATCATTGAATTAAGATCATATGGAATCATACTATTCTTAATACCTATAATTTCCTATTAATCAGTATAAAATACTTAATTTACAGTCATCCTTTTGTGAGGATAAAGCAGTGAGGTAAACCTACTGGAGACATACAAGACGAGGAGCTTGCTTTGCTATTTGGAAATTGCTGCATGTTTTCTTGTTGTTTGATTTAAAATAAGGAAAAACCCTTGTGTGCCTGTGTGCAGCCAGGTCTCTAAGCAGGTGGGAGCTGGTGCAAAGGGGCTGTAACATCCAGCTGCAGACTTCAGTGCAGAAGTGTGGAGTAAGGAAAAGTGATGCAAGTGCCAGGTGGCCAATGAGAGAACTGTCAGGGTTGGGGTGGTGAGGAGCAAGGTTGTCCATGCACTGTCAGACCTCAAGAGTCTACTTTTCCTCCCTATGGACGTCTCCATAGGAGAAGCCCTGGGTTAATATAAATTGAAGAAAGATGCTCAAAACTGAAATGCAATAAAATTCACCCTTTAAAATGAGAGGAGACATTCATTAGGTGCTTTTTGAAATCTTCCTCCTTAACTACACTATGAAAGCTCTCCAATTAGTTCTCCAAGTCCTGAAGACTTGAATAAAACTATGGAAGACATATGTTTGCTTAGGAGTTTCTGCATTGTAATGAGTTCCATGGTGGATTTTGGTGCTTAGTCTGTGAATGTCAGGTACTGAGAGGAGAATGATGCACATTAAACCATCAGAGATTGGTCCATTTTTCCTCTTGGGAAACACAAAGACAACTGTGAGGCCTGACTATGTTCTGAACACAATCTTTAGTCCCACCCTCAGGAGACCTCTTGCCTGGGAGTGTTGTTCTGAGGATATTTTCCTGCTACAGGTGTCTCTGCACACTTACTTGCAGGCTCAGGAAAGGCTGGTCTGGCTAGCTTTGGGCCTCACTAGTGGACAGGCACGATCAGACAGCCTGTTCTTCACTCTGACATTTGGCAAGCCCCAGAGCATTAGACAATAACAGCGAGGGGAATTTTTGTAAATAAAGAGCTAAAGTCTGACTTTAAGGGGAACTTACATGACCTGGAGAGCAGGCTGGTGACAGCCAATGAGATATCTCTGTGGTTGGTGCAGGCCGCACACAGAGGTACAGGCACTGACAGAATGAGAGCAGGATGCAGACATCGCCCTGACCATACAGTCACAGCATCCTGCTGGCTGGTAGGGACCTCTGAAAGTCAACAAATCCAATGCTTTGCTCAGAGTGCCGACAGAACTGTTGAGCTGTGGAGAATGACCTCTTTTCAAAACTATTTCTCAGAGCAGTGCAAAGTCCTACATCATGGGAGGAAAAAATACAAAAACATTTGCTGGGGCCACCCAGCTAAAAGATGTCTTTGCAGAAAAGGATGCAGGTATCCTGCTGGATAAGAAGTTGTACATGATCCAGTAAGGTGACCTTGCTCTAATGAAGTCTGGTGGTATTCTGGGCTGCACTAGTAAGCATGTTGCCAGCAGGTTGAAGGAGGTGGTCCTTCCCCTCTCCTCAGCACTGCTGAAGCCATACCTGGAGTACTGTGTCCAGTTCTGGAGTGCCCAGTACAAGAGAGACCTACACATCCTGGAGAGAGTCCAATGTGGAGCCATCAAGATGGTCAAGGGACTGGAGCACCTCTTCTGCGAGGAGAGGCTGAGAGCTGGGACTGTTCAGCCCGCAGGAGGCTCAAGGGGCATCATATCAATGGCAATAAATGCCACGGAAGGTGAGGAGGTGAAGCTGGTGCTGCTGTCCAGGGAACCTGAAGCATGGGCACTGCTCAGCCTGGGGTCTGTATTTCTGTGGGCTGACACAGTTGGAGGAATTGGGCAATAGGGTGCATCCTCTTTCCTTGGTCTCCCAAACCAAAGAGTCTGGACAGGGAAAAGGCTCCACCTTCTTCCCAAGTGCTGCTCTGATTGCTGAGGGCAGGCGGAGACCCTGGGGCTGAGCAGCATTGTGTGACCCCATCACCCTGCAGACCCTGACCAGGGGATTCTGAGCCCTATGCAGCCCCACCACTGAGCTGGGAGCCAAGCACTACATCCATCCCAGTCCAAGGGGCCACAGGAACTGAACACAAAAAGCTCCCAGGAAAAGTGACTGTGTCCTGTGGTGTCTCCATGGTGGCATCTGGGTGCAACCCCTTTCACCAAATGGAGACCCAAAGCTTGGAGCTGGAAGCAGCCAGATTCTGCACCTGGGAAGGAGCAACCCTGCCTATACGTACAGACTGGGGGACGAGATGCTGGAGAGCAGCCCCAAAGAGAGGAATCTGCGGGTTTTGATTGACAGCAAGCTCTTAACCCAGGACAGTGGTCACAGCACCAAGCCTGACGGTGTTCAAGAAGTGTTAGGACAATGCTCTCAGACACAGACTCTGATTTTATTTTATCTTTTTTTGGGGTAGTCCTTTGGGGACTAGGAGTTGCACTCAATGATCCTTGTGGGTCCCTTCCACCTCAGATATTCTATGATAGAAACAGCCAGAGGCCACTCTCTCCTTTTAGACTCACAGCTGCACACTGTATTCTTTTAGAAAGGCAACATCAATTAACCCCTGAATACCAATCTGCCCCCTTAAACTCCTAAGGAAAAGGGCTATACAATCCAATAACTAATTTATTCTTTAATCATTTAGATCACCTTAAAAAAATCATAGAATCTTGGGTTGGAAGGGATTCTAAAGATCATGTAATTCCCCCCTTCTTTGTCTTGCCATGATCAGGGACACCTCCCATCAGACCAGGTTGCCCAAAGCCCCATCCAACCTGGCCTTAAACACTTCCAGAGATGGGGCATCCACAGCTTCTCTGGGCAACTCGTACCAGTGCCTCACTGCCCGCAGAGTAAAGAATGTCTTCCTTATATCTCATGTAAACCTACCCTCTGTTATGAGGTCTGCCCGGAGCCTGCTCTTCTCCACACTAAACATCCCCAACTCCCTCAGCCTGTCTTTGCAGAAAGGGTACTCCAGATCCTTCGTCATCTCTGTGGCCTCCTCTGGACTCATTTGAATGCATCCATGTCCTTCTTTTCCTGGGGGGGCCCAGAGCTGAACGCAGCGCTCCAGGTGGGGTCTCACGAGAGCAGAGCAGAGGGGGACAATCACCTCCCCAGCCCTGCTGGCCACGCTGCTTTTGGTGCAGCCGGGATACGGTTAGCTTTCTGGGCTGCAAGCGCACAGTGCTGCCTCATGGTGAGCTTCTCGTCAACCACCACCCCCAGGTCCTTCTCCTCTGGGCTGCTCCCAAGCCATTCTCTGCCCAAGCTCTCTTTATCCTTGGCATTGCCCCAGCTCGGATGTAGGACCTCGCACTTAGCCTTGTGGAACCCCATGATGTTCACACAGGCCCATCCCTCCTGCCTGTCCAGGTCCCTCTGGATGGCATGCCTTCCCCGCAGCGTGTCATCCCTTCCCACACAGCTCGGTGTCATTGGCAAACTAGCTGAGGGCACACTCGATCCCACTGTCCATGTCACCAACACAGATGTTAAACAGCACCGGTGCCATATTTGCAAGCAGCACAAAGTGTATTTCCTCCTGGTCTGGATGGAATCACACAAGAGGCCTAAGCTTTGGAGGTCTCTTCAGATCTCCTGGATTGGCCTTAGGTGGAAGACTCTGAGCAGGTTGACAGATGTGCCTTTTGTACACTTGACAACCTGCCTGTGGCTGTGGTCATCAGACAACATTTCTGTGGTGCTGGAGTGCGGGGAGGACTGGAGGGACTGTCTGTTGCAGCCTCAGAGGCAGGCCCGAGCTCTTATCGAACGGACACTGCTGCTGTATGTGCTTGAAGACACATGACGTAGCCAAGGAGACCTGGACGGGGCCCTGGGAAGGCACAGCCAGGGACCCCGGACTGCTGGGAATCACCAGTGCCAAGGACAAGACAAAAGTTGGGGGGCATGGAGTGGACACGAGCATTGCGGGAGGCCTCAGAATCTGGGGCCAGAGAGCTGCCGAGGTGAGGATGGGCCATTGGGCTATCTCCTACGGGTGGCTGGCGGCATCTCCAAGCGATGGCCTGTGATGTCTGTGAGCAATGGATTGTGACTGCGTGGCCCTCACTGCTTATATGTGGGCGCAGAGTCCCACCCCGCCGGCTAGTGCCCGCACTCCGGCTGAGCGTTGACGTGAGGTCTGGAGTGAGGAGCGAGGTTGGCCTTGGTGCTGGTGTCGTGCCCTGGGAGTTGCTGCAGCAGCTCTCAGTGCCCTTCCCAGAGCCATCAGAGCTTCTTCCACGGTCCTGCGTCGTTCGGGCCGTCGGGAGACCCAGGAGGAGCGCTCGCAGCTGCAGAGGTGAGCACTGCAGGGACACCTCCCCCTGGGCAGCTGGAAGGGTTTCCTCCCTGAGGGACCTGCACAGCTCTTCCAGCTGCCCCCACACCAGCCGATGACCGTGGCCTCTTCTCTGCCTTTTGCAGCGTGACAGCTGCTGCTGCTGCTGCAGCAGCAGTGAGGAGGAGCAGCCCCTCATCCCCTGCTCCACGCAGCCCACTGCAGCAGCTGGAGAGCATGGCCACGGCGCTGGAGAGCCGCTGCCCCATTTGTCTTGACAGCTGGGACAACGCGGGCTACGTGATGCCATGTCTCCACCAGTTTTGCTTCCAGTGCATCCAGCAGTGGATGGAGAGCAAGCCCGAGTGCCCCCTCTGCAAGAGGAGGGTCAGCTCCATCATACACTCGGTGCGGGCAGACAACCAATTTGAGGAGGTCGTCATCCCACCGCCGGCAGAGGCATCCCTCGTGGCCCAGCTGGCTGGGAGAGCTCGTGGCCACGCAGCCACCACCGACCCCCGTCACCACCCTGCAGCATCTCCGCCATCAGCTGCAGGGCCGGCTCTTGTGGGAGGCCTCCAGCCTGAAGTCTGGGCCTCCCTTTTGCGAGACCACCCAACTCTGATCCGTCCCGTGCTGCCCTGGCTGCGCCAGGAGCTGGGGCACATCCATGGGGCTGATCACGCGGAGGCGCAAATGGTGGAAGACCTCCTCACCACCGCCCTGGGCCTCCTGGGGCTGGATGAAGATCGCCTGGTCCAGCTGCTGCAGCTTTCCAGCCTGGAGGGCTCCCGTGCTGCCATGGGACAGGCAGGCAGCCCCACAGCTGCCCCCAGGCCTTCTGCCTCCCGAGAGGGGACTGCTGGTCCTGGTCCAGAGCCCTCCAACAACGCTGCTGGAGCCAGCATGGACGAACTCGCGGGCAGCTCCCGTGCTGCCCTTCAAGGGGGTCACGGCCTCCCCCCCTCCAGCCTGGTTCAGGACCCAGGGAACCAAGAAGCGCCCCAGGAGGAGACACCGGAGGCTGTGCCCGGACCCTCCACAGCAGACCAGGGCAGGGACCATGCACAAAGGGGGCCCCAGCGAGCCCCGAAGAGGAGGGCCCCCACCTCCCAGGCCTCTTCTCCAGCAGCCAAGAAGAGGCCACCCCGCCGGCAACACTAGGGCAGCGCCCCAGGAGCTGGCAACAACAGGGCCGGGCCAGCAGACGGGGCACATGGAAAGCCCTCAGGAAATACATCTATACAATGTAGAAAATAAATCATATATATATAAAGTCTCAGTGTAGCTAACAATTTATTGGGTGTTGCCATCCACACCCCTGCTGCCATCTCCCCCTCTTCCTGCTGCTGTGCCCACCGCCTCCTCGCGTGCCCGCTCTGAGGTCTGGTGGGGTTGGGGCACGGCGATGCCGCCCTTCTCCAGGAGGGCTGGGGTGTTCGTCTCCCCTCACTCGTGCCATATTTGCAAGCAGCACAAAGTGTATTTCCTCCTGGTCTGGACGGAATCACGTAAGGCCAAGAGGCCTAAGCTTTGGAGGTCACTTCAGATCTCCTGGATTGGCCTTAGGTGGAAGACTCTGAGCTGGTTGACAGATGTGCCTTTTGTACACTTGACAACCTGCCTGTGGCTGTGGTCATCAGACAACATTTCTGCTTCACTGGCAGTTTTTCCATCTCCTTGGCTGGGTCACCGGTTGCTCCAGCATGTAGCTTGTAGTCAGCAGCAGGCCTCAGTTTCCCCTTCCTTCAGTCACACTCTTTTCTGCTTTTCTGTTCATCTGTTTTTTTATTTCTCCGACTGGGCATCCTGAGAAGCTGCACACAGCTGGGCTGTGATCTCAATGAAGTTGTAGTGTGGGTGCCACCACTACCTGCCTTCCTCATGGAGCATTCTTGGCCAGTCCTTCCAGAAGCTTCCACACAAAGCTGTTACCTTCCATGTTTCATAGCAATAACCAAAGCCCAGAAACACGCCCGCTGCAAGGGGCTTGAGGAGGTCTGTACTCCAGCCCCACTAGCTCAGCACATGGTCGGCACTGAAGTTAGACCTGGAGGCTCGGGGACGTGCTCACTCAGGTCTTGAAAGCCTCTGTGCCCAGGGGTCCCACAGCCTTTCTGGACAGCCACTCCCTCCAGTGCTTAATGATCACAGAATCACAGAATTTCTAGGTTGGAAGAGACCTCAAGATCATTGAGTCCAACCTCTGACCTCACACTAACAGTCCCCACGAAACCATATCCCTAAGCTCTACATCTAAACGTCTTTTAAAGACCTCCAGGGATGGTGACTCCACCACTTCCCTGGGCAGCCCATTCCAACGCCTTACAACCCTCTCAGTAAAGAAGTTCTTCCTAACATCCAACCTAAAACTCCCCTGGTGCGACTTTAGCCCATTCCCCCTTGTCCTGTCACCAGGCACGTGGGAGAACAGACCAACCCCCACCTTGCTACAGCCTCCTTTAAGGTACCTGTAGAGAGCGATAAGGTCACCCCTGAGCCTCCTCTTCTCCAGGCTGAACAATCCCAGCTCCCTCAGCCGCTCCTCGTAGGACTTGTTCTCCAGGCCCCTCACCAGCTTCGTCGCCCTTCTCTGGAGTCGCTCAAGCACCTCCATGTCCTTCTTGTAGCGAGGGGCCCAAAACTGAACACAGTACTCGAGGTGTGGCCTCACCAGAGCTGAGTACAGGGGGACAATCACTTCCCTAGCCCTGCTGGCCACACTGCTTCTTATACAAGCCAGGATGGTGTTGGCCTTCTTGGCCACCTGAGCACACTGCTGGCTCATATTCAGCTGACTATCAACCAATACTCCCAGGTCCTTCTCTGCCAGGCAGCTTTCCAACCACTCATCTCCCAGCCTGTAGCTCTGCTTGGGGTTGTTGTGCCCCAGGTGCAGGAGCCGGCACTTGGCCTTGTTGGACTTCATCCAGGTGGCCTCAGCCCATGCGTCCAGCCTATCCAGATCCTCCTGCAGAGCCTTCCTACCCTCGAGCAGATTGACACACACCCCTAACTTGGTGTCATCTGCAAACTTACTGAGGGTGCACTCGATCCCCTCATTCAGATCATCGATAAAGATATGAAAGAGGACTGGCCCTAGCAGTGAGCCCTGGGGGACTCCACTAGTGACCGGCCTCCAACTGGCTTAAACTCCAGTTAAATTTAGTTGGATGACAACAGCAGGCATGCTTCTAGCCACACATGCCTTTTTGCAGAGAGAAAGCTGAAGAACATGGCAAACCACAGCCTGCTGCACCCTGAGGGGCAAGGGCAGAGCAAAGCCCAGGCTGGCACAACACAAAGCGTTGGGGACGGCCATGGCTCCGGAATGCTGGCCCCAACGGCGGTTGGGCAGTTGGGCAGGCCTGTAACGGCTGCCCGTGCTGACGGGGAGGCTGCTCGGCTGCCTGCTCCTCCCGCTCAAGTGTCCGCTCCAGACACAACCTCAACCAGAGGGAGTCAGCTTCTTTTTCCTCTCTCTTCCAGCAGGAGGGTGACACGATCGGGTCAGGACGGGAGTGACCTCTGCATGAGGATGACGGGACACAGACAGCCTCGGTGAGTCACTGGAGAGCCTTGGGCACTCAGGGAAGCACTGCCCATGGTTACAGGGGGATGCTGCTCCATTTGGTGCTTTTCCTCTTTCAGACAGAAACATACCTAGTGATGAGACCGGACTATGGCACACTGCTGGTCTCTCTCACTTTGAGAAGTCAGCCAGAAAAGATGCCAATGCTCTACAGGACAGATAAGACATCCCCAAGCCATTCCCCACCATGGTGTCACGCTCGGACCAGGAGGGCAGTGACCGCTCCATGTGGACGATGGGACAGGGACAGCTTTGGTGTGTCTCTAGAGACCCTCGGGCACAGAGGCAGGGGATGCTCGTGTTCACAGAGAGATGCTAATCTGTCTTGTGGTGATTCTCTTTTAGCCAGAAACGCACAGCCATGGAACCAGACCACGGCACAACCTTGCTGCTCTCCCCTTGACAAGTCAGCTGTAAGGAAGAGCTGCCAATGCTCTCCAGGACAGGGAACATCGCCCCAACCCACACCCACCAGGTTCTAACAGCAAGGAGGACGGTGACATGATCGGGGTAAGACAGGAGTGGTCCCTGTATCAGGATGACAGAACAATGGCAGCCTCGGTGAGTCACTGGAGACCGTCGGGCACAGAAGTAGAGGCAGCCTGTGGTCTCAGGGGGATGCTGCTCCGTTTGGTGCTTCTCCTTTTGCAGCCAGATTCATACAGCAATGGGAGCAAACCACAGCACACTCTTGGCTACTCTCCCCTTCAGAACTCAGCTGAAGGAAGAACATTCCATGCTCTTCAGGAGAGGTAAGATCACCCCAAGCCACATTCACCAAGGTCCACAGCAAACAGGAAGGTGATTCGATTGGTCCAGGATGGCAGTGAGCACTCCAACAGGATGATGGGAGGCGGTCAGAGTTGGTGAGATGCTCTAGAACCTCGGGCACAGAGGCAGGTTCATCCTGTGGTCACACGGGGGTGCTGCTCCATTTGTTCTGTCTGTTACTAAAGCCAGGCACACACAGCGATGGGGCGAGACCATGGCAAAATCCTGGCCTCTCTCCCCTTGAGAATTCAGCTGGAAGGAACTTCCAGCGCTCTCCAGGAGAGGTAAGATCTCCCCAACCTAAACCCAGCAAGCTGTAACAGCAAGCAGGATGGTGACATGGTCGGGCAAGGATGGCAGTGACCCAACATGAGGATGATGGGACAGGGACGGCCTCGGTGAGTCGCTGGGGACCCTCGGGCACAGAGGCAGGGGCTGCCCGTGTTGACAGAGGGATGCTGCTCCGTTTGGTGCTTCTCTTTTGCAGCCAGAATCACACAGCAATGAAACCAAACGACAGCACACTCCTGGCCACTCTCCCCTTGAGAAATCAGCTGGAATAAGAGCTGCCAACACTCTTCAGGACAGGTAAGATTGCCCCAACTCACACCCACCACTGTCCATAGTAAGCAGGAAGGTGACACGATCGGGTTAGGACGGGAGTGACCGCTCCATGAGGACGAGGGGACACGGACAGCCTCGGTGAGTCGCTAGATACACTTGAGCAGAGAGGCAGGGGGTGCCCATTGTAATACACCATAAATGTTTGTTCATTGTCTTTTGTATTATAAAAACAAGGAGTTCCGTTTGAGGAGCGGGAGTTGCGAAAGCTCCCTGCTGAAGTGAGGAGCTGTATAATGCTTGGCTAGACACTATGAAAATTCTTTTGCTTAATGTAACAAAAAAAGAGAGCCCCCTCCCCTTCTCTCTTTCTGCATCTCAGTTGCCTGTTTTGTTCAAAGACACTGTTGCAAAGCTCATGTAACCACCTCCTGATAAGTTGCTAAACTAGTGTATCAACATCCTGCCCTCCTGTCTCATGCTGGGCCAACATGACCAAATAAAAAAAAAAAAAAGAAGTTGAACCACAACACCGAGGAAGACTACGGCCTTCATCTTCACGACCACGAGAGGGACAGAGACGACCCCCTAGCAACAGTGCACGCAGTCGCAGAACATACCAGGATGTGCTGCGTAATCCCAGAATTACCAAGATATAAAAAGGGACCCTGGTGGGGGTGAGGTGCGCGCCGTTGGCGGAGCAGAGACTCCCCAGCCACCCAGCGCTGTTTTGCTTGCTGCTTGCTTACTCAATAAATTCCTTTCTATGATTAATACAATGCTCTCTGAAAATTAATTCAGGGGGCAACTTATAACATTGGTGAAGAAGAATGCAGCCTAATGTACATCCATTTCCTGAGCCATGGCTGGCCCCAGCGTGGGGGCTGCTGAGGAAGCCCAGAGTTGCATTTGTCCCAGCAGCTGTGGTGCCAGCAAATAGTAGCTGTCCTTTTACAGGCCTGGCAGTGTCCCAAAGGTGCTGGGACTGATGGCAAATATCATCCTGGAGGGGAATGTGGAGCTGCCCTGTGCCTGGGCCAGGCCTCTTGTGCTGGCCTGGGGACTGGGGCTGGCCCTGCGGGACACAGGCACTCTGTGCTGGGGATCTCCCAGGCAAGAGACCAGGACTCCTACAGCTTCGTGGACCTCCACTTCCAGAGCCATGGCTGGCCCCAAAGGATCTACATCCTTCAGGTGAATTTTCAGGATCTCTATTCATCACAGGAGAAGAAATACTGATGTTCACCTCTACTTGCATTGTCATCGCTTTCTCCATCATAGTGTACTCCCTCATCTTGCAGGCACTTCCACCCCTCTTGAATAAACAATCCCTGTTGAATGTCCCCTTTCCAGATGCCTGTCTGGACCCATGCACTTCCCATGGTTCTCCTGCTTCTTCCTCCCCTTATTCTTTGATCATTCAGACTGCTCTCACTGACCCAGTTGCTGCATTGAGATGCATTGAGTTCAAGCTTGCCCATCAATTAGCAGTCTGCCTAATTGTTTCTTTATCAAGCTCCTCATCATTTATCAATGAATTAAGATCATATGGAATAATACTAATCTTAATACATATAATTTCTTATCAATCAATATAAAATACTTAATTTACAGTCATGCTTTTGTGAGGATAAAGCAGTGAGGCAAGTCTGAATGGAGACATACAAGATGAGGAGCTTGCTTTGCTGTTTGGAAAATTGCTGCATGTTTTCTTGTTGTTTGTTTTAAAATAAGGAAAAACACTTCTGTGTGCAGCCAGTTTTCTAAGGAAAGCAGGTGGGAGCTGGTGCAAAGGGGCTGTAACATCCAGCTGCAGACTTCAGTGCAGAAGTGTGGTGTAAGGAAAAGTGATGCAAGCGCCAGATGGCCAATGAGAGAAATGTCAGGGTTGGGGTGGTGAGGAGCAAGGTTGTCCATGCACTGTCAGACCTCAAGACCCTGCTTTTCCTCCCTATTGACGTCTCCATTGGAGAAGCCGTGGATTAATATACATTGAAGAAAGATGCTGAAAACTGATATGCAATAAAATTCACCCTTTAAAATGAGAAAAGATTTGTATTAGGTGCTTTTTGAAATCTTCCTCCTTAACTACACCATGAAAGCTCTCCAGTTAGCTGTTCAAGTCTTGAGGATATGAATAACACTATGGAAGACATATGGTTCCTTAGGTGTTTCTGCCTTTTAATGAGTTCCATGGTGGATTTTGGTGCTCAGTCTGTGAACATCAGGTAATGAGAGGAGAATGATGCAATTGCTTGAGCAAGTAAAGTCAGAAGGAAAAGTTGAAGTGAATTGGAGTATTAATGGGCCCCACTGAGGGCTGTTACCAAGAGATTCTCCTCAGGGACTTGTTAGGGCAGATAATTGGAGGCCATGATTACAGATAGGCAAAGCACTGTGCTGAGAAAAGTCTGGGTTTATTGTGCTGAAGTAAAAGGGCCAGGTCCTGACTCCAGCTACTGGGTGGGGAGATCCTGCACCCCCACGGCTTGCTCAGGGCTCTTTCTGGGGGTCTGTGGGATGTGGTGGGCAGTGTGATGCCACAAGAAGAACAATGGTATGACACCTCACTGCCTCTGCACAGGGTCTAAGAAAGCAATGACACCCTTGCAATGACTATATCTCATCTCCTCAGAAGCTCTATCCAAGGGGACAAAAATGTCAGGGCTGCTGGGGACTTCTCTTCTTGCCAGCACCTACCTCTTTGTCCTCTCCAGACTTTTCTATGCTGCCCCACACTTTGCCCTATTTCCTGGAAGGCTGCAGACACCCATCTCTGTTCACCACCTTGTTCTCATTCTGGCATTTCCGTGGTTTCAATGATGTCTCATCAACCCTCACCAGCTGTTCCTTCAAACACAAAGCCATGGTCTGATCACAGACACTCTTTGGGTGACCTCTAGCACCACAGCACAACCCTTTCAGGGACATTTCGTCTTCTTCACGACCACTGCCAACCTTCCAAGGTGCACTTTCTGGCAGGTTTTTCTCTCCTGCTCTTTCTTACTACCAAAGAAAGCTCCATCAGGGTGGAAACCACTCCTGAAGTAGGCATAGCAACCTGTCATCCTTCTTGCAGTCTGTCAACTAAACAGACAGAAGTCACCTCACCAGGATCTTCCAAGCCATGGTCTGGCTGCTGACCTTACAGACTTTTCTGTAGACACACACAAGCCTTGTGCCTCCTGCTGTCCAGTCATGGACTCAAGCAGAAAGGACAGGACAACCCATATGTGGGCCTTCTTTCTGTCTGGGTCCTCCTGGGTATGTAGGCAGAGGGGATCCCACAGTCAGCATGTCAACCAGGTGCCTTCTGCTGGCCTACCAGGACCACTGGCAGATGTCAGCTGAAAAGTACAGTTCCCAGGTATAAGTGTGACCTGTCAGCTGATTCAGACAGAAGTGACCTCACAGTCCCTTCCACAGGCCAATTCCTCCTGCTGGTTTGGGAGATCCTGAGGTAGAGCTGAGCTCATCAGAGCATTCCCACCCATCTCCTCCTTCTGGCCTACAAGCTGATCAAATCCATGGCCCCTCACATTCATCTCTGAATGCCATGTGACTGCATAGCAATCTCATGGTTCCTGACCTGCCCCAAGAGAACAAGAACCTATGTTAAGGGTTAAGAAAAGGGTTAAAGGTGAGAAGGTTAATGAACAGGAAGACAGGCTTTGCAAGTTAGTTGTTCATGTTATGGCATTAGGGACTATGGCAAACCTTTCTGGGTGAGAGATTAAGCAGACATTTAGTGGGAGGGTTTGGTGTTCTGCTTGTGGTATCAGGTCTGTGGTTAGGGTATGGGCAAGCTCTTTGCTTGAGGGTTTTGTTTAGATCTGCAAGAAGACTAGGGTTAAATAGAGCATTTCAATGCTATTGTTAAGGGCAGGGATCAGGGTGAGCAAGAGAGGAAAGGTAATGGAAAGGGGTGATGGACTAATTTTGGCTTCAAGGGATATTGTGGTCAAAAATTAGAGCAGTGGTTTCCTGTCAGGGTGTGGAGTGGCATTTAGATTTAGGTATTAATGTAAAAGGTTAAAATAGGGTAAGGGCCTCACATGGCTGCTTTAAGTCAGCTTTATGGTGGGATCAACATTACCTGAATATTCTTACCTCTTCAAAATAGTTAGCTTCTGCTGTCCAAGCTCCTCTTTCCTCCCCCAAATCTCACATCTCTCCTGGCCAGGCTCCTCCTGCCTTCCTTGTAAAGAAGTTTTTCCCAATATCCAACCTAAACCTCCTCTGGCACAACTTTAGCCTATTCCCCCTTGTCCTATAAAAGGGCACGTGGGAGAATAGACCAATGCCCACCTCTCTACAGGAGGATGAGGGATGGGATCCCTCAGGTGGATCCCATCCAGCCCTACTGACTTGTGTAAATCTAAGTGCTGTAGCAGGTCTCCAACCATGTCCTCATGGATTATGAGGGCCACATTGTGCTCCCCATCCCTTTCACCAGATCAGGGGGATGGGTACCCAGAGAACAACTGGTCTTGCTGCTAAAGACTGAGGCAAAGAAGGCATTAAGCACCTCAGCCTTTTCCTCATCTCTTGTCACTAAGTTTCCCCCTACATCCAGTAAAGGATGGAGATTCTCCTTAGTCCTCCTTTTTGTGTTTCTGTATTTATAAAAACATTTTCTGTTATCTTTAACAGCAGTAGCAAGAGTGAGCTCCAGATGAGCTTTGGCCTTTCTAATTTTGTCCCTGCACATCCTCACAAGATCCTTATAGTCCTCCTGAGTGGCCTGCCCTCTTTTCCAAAGGTCCTAAACCCTCTTTTTCTTCCTAAGCTCTAGCCACAACTTTCTGTTCAGCCAGGCCAGTCTTCTTCCATGCTGCCTCATCTTTGGGTACGTGGGGATGGACAGTCTGCTCCTGAGCCTTGAAGATTTCCTTCTTGAAGAGTGCTCAGCCTTTCTGGACTCCTCTGCCCTTCAGAACTGCCTCCCAAGGCACTCTGCCAACCAGTATCCTGAGCAGCTCAAAGTCTGCTTGTAGAACGCCTCATCTGTCTCCTCATCCTGGTTTGGCAGTTGATAAGATATCCCCACCAGGATGCCTGCCTTGTTGGCCTTCCCGCTGACCCTGACCCATAGGAACTCAATTTTATCATTCCCAGATTCGAGTTCTGCAACATCAAAACACTCCCTAATATAGAGAGCCACACCACCACCCCTTCTGTTCTGTCTGTCTCTTCTGAAGAGCCCATAACCGTTCATTGCAGCACTCCAGTCATGGGAGTGATCCCACCATGTTCCAGTGATGGCAACCAGGTCACAGCGTGCCTTTTATTTCTTTTATTTCTTTGCTATTGAGCAATGGCTACAGTTATATTATATTGTACATGCAATAATAAAATCTCTGTTTATGGCCCAGAGGAATTTGGCACTTCAAATGTCACTCAGATGTCACTCTGCCATCTCCAATATCACCTGGTGTCTGCCTCTGAACAGCTCCCTCTTGGTCTCTTTCTCCATTCAAAGTGCCGAGAGCTGAGACAAGCAGCTTACATGATGCCTGGTTTGTATCCACCTGAACCAAGGCAAGAGGAATCCCAACTCCAGTTGGAATCGGGGGGGGCACGGGGAGGCACCTAAGCCCCCTTCTAGCCTCTGAACTGCAAACAAAATATGAGATGCCTGGTTTGACTCAGCTGAAACTACGGGACAATAATGGACAGCAGAAATCGTGTGTACATGGCTGCAGCTGCCTGGGGCTGTGGCTTTCTGTATGCTGTGCTGCACACTGCCAATAGCTTTTCCTTCCCCTTCTGCCAAGGCAATGTCTTGGACCAGTTCTTCTGTGAAATTCCCCAGATCCTCAAGCTCTCCTGCTCAGATGCCTACCTCAGAGAAGTTGGGCTTATTGTGCCTAGTGTGTGTTGAGCCTTTGGGTGTTTTATTTTCCTTGTGCTTTCTTACGTGCAGATCTTCTGGGCCATGCTGAGGATCCCCTCACAGCAGGGATGACACAAAGCCTTTTCCACGTGCCTCCCTCACCTCGCTGTTGCCTCCCTGTTTCTCAGCACTGCTTTTTTTTGCCTACCTGAAACCCCCCTCTATGTCCTCCTCCTCCCTGAATCTTTTGCTGGCAGTTCTGTACTCGGTGGTGCCTCCAGCAGTGAACCCCCTCATGAGGAGTCAGGAGCTCAAGGATGTAGTATGGAAAGTGATGACTGGAGGTTTTTCAGAAGGAATAAACTGTCTGTGTTCTTAATGTTAACTGTATACAGACCCAGAAATCTTTCTATTTGTTTCTATTTTTTTTCTTTTTTTCTTTGCTTTACTCGTCATAGTGTTTCCCCCAAAGAAATATCATTGTTCTTACCTTCCTACACTGTATGTACCTGTCTCACGTGACTCCAAGTCTTTGTATAAATGGTGGGTGAGGCTTTCTGTGTATTTTAATAAAAGAAAGGACCATGCATTGACTCACAGCCTGATACCCTTCCTTGTAGACCTGTGGTGGAGCTTCAGGGGCACGTGGCAGAGTGCAGAGGTGGAGGGGAGAAGGGTCCTGCCACAGCAGCACTGCCAGGCTGCACCTGTGATTGTTCCCTGTTCTTGGATAGCACCCACAGAGACAGTGAATTCACCTGCCTCTGTACACAATATGTGAGAGGGGTGATGGCAGGCAGGCTTCTTTCTGGAGGAAAGTGGGAGCTGCCAGGAGAGCCCAAGCGCTCGGCAGGGACAGTGTGTGCCAGGGAGTCAGTAGCACATGGAGCCCCTAGAGCACGGGCACGTCCCAGGTGGAGCCATCCTGAGGTGCTAAATCTGGGTGAGAACAGGAAAAGCAGAGCTCTGCAACTCCAGGGAACACAGCAGGCATAGGGAAAGCTCTCTGTTGAGTTGGTTGTTATACCTCTGGTGAAATTTCATAGATTGAATACAGTGAATCACCCCAAAACATATCCTGACGTTGGAAGTGAGTTGGACTCGATGATCCTTGCGGGTCCCTTCCAGCTCGGACTATTCCATGAGTCTCTGACTCTGAAGAAGGCCAGCTATCTGTGCCAGCTATCCATGGCCAAAGAACCACTTGTGTGGGAGGCAGTCAGTGGCAGTGCCCCTCACCAGCTGGCTCTGCCTTCCCAGCCTGACTAGCACAGCCCTGCAGAGTGCCCCCACAGCTCCACACACCACAGCCCCCTTGCTCTGCAGAGCAGCACCGCCAGCTAGGGGGTTGTGGGCAGCATGGGCAGAGGCTGCAGGAATGGCTGCTCAGGCCATCGTCTGCAAACTTACTGAGGATACACTCAATCCCCTCATCTAGGTCATTAATAAAGGTATTAAACAAGATAGGCCCCAGTACCAACCCCTGGGTGATGCCACTTGTAACGGGATGCCAACTGGACTTAACTCCATTAACCACAACCCGCTGGGCATGGCCCTCCAGCCAGTTCTTCACCCAGAGAAGACAATACACAGCCAGGAGAGCTGACCCAGAGGGATTAAATAGATGCTCCAATAGGTGTTCCAGCCCACCATCCCACTACCAAAAGCACCTCCTAGCCTGCAGCAGAGGAGCCTGCTGGGGAAGAGCTGGAGGGCTGTGGGGACCCACCAGCAGGAGCTGGTGCCAAGTCCTGCCCAAGGGTCCAAGGCATCTCCCTGTTCAGCTCCTTCAAATGATCTTTCCCTGCCTGTGGGTGCTGGGCAGGCATCCTTGGGCTCCATGGGGGCCCAAGGCAGCAGAGGGTGGGCACTGCAAGGGAGTGTCTCATGGGACTTCCCAAAGATCCACTTTGTCTGGAAACTGCCTGTGGCTGGCAGGACGGAAATGTCTCTGTCAGTAGGAATAGTGTCCAGGGACCAGGGGCTCTGTCAGCCCCAAAGCCAGACCCCGATCCTGCTGGCTCTAAGATGTGCTCCTTCCAAACCGCTGAATATCTGAGCTCTTCTCCCCTCCATCAGCCTCAGGGAGACACCCTGACACCTGCGCAGGGAAGCACTGGACCTGGGGCAAAGTCCCCAGAGGGTTTTAATATGAGGAAATACCAACATGCAGCATAAAAACAGGGGACTACCAAGAGGGGAAATACCCATGTGTGTCTGCTGACTGCTGGAAAAGGGAGACCATTCCCTGGCACTCACGGCTCTACCAGTGGCACTGAGCTCTCCTTCCTCCCGCCTGCACCCAGCTGCTCGGCAGGGCTGGGCTCTGCTGGCCTGGGGCTCTGGAACTCTTGTGCAGGGGGCTCTGGTGTCACATCCTTGGTGTCCTCATGGGGACATGCCAGAGACACCTCTTCAACATCGTCATAGCCCGTGGTCCCCAGGAAAGGTGATGAGGTGTCTCCCTCAGCTCCAGGGACCCCAGCACTTCTCCGGGAGCGCAGGCTTCCCCCTGTAAGCATCAAGGCAGGCTGCTGTGGTTGGGCCTGTGGGGTGCCCCTCGGGGCTGTACAACACCTTCCTCGTCCTCACCAGCCTGAGACATTTGGCCCATTCTCCCAGCCCCCACAAAATCTCCAAGGACAGGTTCTCCATGGATGGTCAGGCTTTCAATATGCCATGGATTCTCCTAGGCCTGGGGTTGGCACCTAGGAAGTGGCAGTGCTGCATTGCCCTCTCACCTGTGGCTGCATGCCTCAGCCCATCTCCTTCCTCCGTTGTCCTGGGCACTTCCCAGTCCCCCTGCCCGGGGACAGGATCCTCTCCAGGGTCAGAAACCTCCCCAGCACCATCATAGCCATCTGCTGGGTAACCTCCGGGCAGGACAGGGACATCTGAAAGGAGAGGGGAGGTGGTGGCAGTGAGAAGAGATGTTCTGCAGAGCAGAGGATGGGAGGGTGTGTGGGGATGCAGGGCTGACATGCTGCTGGTGTCAGGGTCACAGCAGAGCCTTCATGCTTCCAGCTCTGTTGATAACACTCGGTGGCACTGCTGTCTGTCTGGTCTGTCTGCAGGGAGGAGACATGGAGCCCTTCCTCCCCCCCCACCTCTGATCCCCGGGTCTGGCCCCAGACCATCCTCCTCCTCATGTGCCTGGGGTAGGGCTGCAGTTGGGTCAGGGACCCCTCTGAAAAGGAGCCTGCAGAGAGCTGCAGCGGGTGCTGTGGGATGAGTCCTGTTGCCCTGACTGGTGGTCAGCACTGCTGGGGATGGGCACCCACAGAGCTGGGGGTGCATGGGGAGGAGACCAGTTCTCTTGGGACAAGGCACTTCCCAGAGACGTTCCCAGAGCTGCCCTGGGACAGCCCTTTGCTTAGCCCTTGGCTCTCAATAAGGTGCAGGGAGAAGCAGAGAGGGGCTGTCCCTTCTGGGATGGGCAGAGCTGGTGGGGAGGAAGCTCCTCTGTGGAGGCCAGCACCTGGATGTTCTCCCACAGACCCCATGGCCCAACCATTTCAGGGACCATGGGCAGGAGCTGCAGAGCACAGCCCTGGTCTGGGGCAGGGAGAAAGGGCCCTGCAGATGTGCCCCCGCAGGGACCTGCACCCACCTGAGAGACTGAACCTCGCCTGCTTCTCCCACGCCAGGCTGTAAGCGATCTCCTCGTACACGGCCTCAGGGAAGGGCTCCCCAGCTCTCCCGGAGCCTGGAGACAGAGGCAGGGCAGGTCTGAGGTTGGGCAGAGAGGGACAGGACCCCACTGGGCTCCCGCAGCCCCATTATCAGGGCCAGCACAGGGCTGTCCCCACAGCACAGTCCCACTGTGTTGTGTTGGCACTGCAGCCACATCCCCAGGGAGGGCAGCATCCCCATGGAGATGGTCTGGGGCAGAGTCAGCATCACATTTGGAGACAGCCTTTGTGCCCCTTTGGTCCCTGGGTCATGTCCCTGTGCAGACCCTGCACCAATTCCCACATTTCTCCTCCCCATGGGGCTGCTCCATCTCTGCCCCACACATCAATAGCACAGCCTGTGCCCTGCTGGGGGGTGGCTGACACCACGGTGATGGATCCTGCTGCCCCATGCTCCTCCTGCCAGAGCTGCCCAGAGCACTGCCAGCAGTGCACCTTCCCCTTCTCACCCAGCCCAGCTCTCACATTTCTCTTCTCACCCCAGAACTGATGCCTCAGGGTCTGGGCTCTCTCTACCCCTTGATGTTGGTGCCCCATGGTCTGTCAGTCAGTGGGGCAGCACATGGGGCAGGAGGCAGCACACAGCTCTGTTTCTGTGCCCCAGAACACCAACACCCCCAGCCCTGCCAGGAGGCATCTCCCCCCCAGGACCACTGGGGAAGGACCCACCTCTGCGCCGAGCCCTGGCGCTTCGCACCTGCCCAGCCAGGAGGGCCAGGAGCAGGCAGAGGAGGGCCCCCAGCATGATGCAGATGACGACAGGCACCGAGAGTCTCTCACTGCTGGTGGTCGGACGGCCCCGTGGGGGATCTGCATGGGCAGGAACATGGCAGGGGCAGCATCAGACAAGGGAGAGGTTGGGGGCAGGACATGCCACTCCTGACCACACAAGGCAGCAGTGTCTGGGGGGGACAGGGCTGGGTGATGGGGCAGCTCCCACCCTGCTGGGCACATCACAAACTTCTCCTAGCTCCCAACTTTCTGGGAATCTCACAGCCCAGCAAGGAGCCCCTTCCCCTGGCTGTGGGTCACAGCGTGGCCATGGGCAGACCCAGCCCTGGGGAAGGACAGCTTACCTGCTGGTGGGGAGGATGTTGCTGTCCTGGGTGCAGCTGCAGGGGAGGAGAAGGAGAGCTGGGCTGAGAGGCTGGGGCTGTGGCACCAGGCAGCCTCCCTGGCAAATGACCCCAGCAAGTGCCACCTGAATTGTCCCTACTGCGGGGCTGGTCAGGGTGGCAGGGACAGGGCCCAGCACCACTGCTCTGGGCTACTCACAGGACAGTGCAGGCAGCCCAGGGGATGTGCTGGCACATCCAGCCCCACAGAGGCTGCTCCCCACCAGCCCCCCACTCTGCAGGGACACGCTTGCTTGGTCCCGCACTGGGGCCATGGCAGGATCCAGCAGGGCAGACGCCCAAGCCAGCTCCTTGCCAAGCCCCCAGCGATGTCTCCCAGCCCCACTGCTCACCTGAGCAATGCACAGCCGCATCTGCCTTATGCTGGCAGGCACCGCTGTCCCCTGGCTGGGCCCAGCAGTCCTGCAGAGACAGCTCCGTCCCCCTGCACTCCATCAGCCACATGGGGCCCGTCCCCTCTCCAGCAGCAGCCTGGCCCAGGGCATAGACCGCGGGGCCACAGCCCAGCTGCCTGCACGCCACCTCGGCGTCCCGCATGTCCCAGGCATTGTCACACAGCGTCCCCCAGGTGCCACGGTGCCAGATCTCCACTCTGCCCGAGCAGCCATCCTTGCTTCCCACGGCGCGGATCTTCTCCCTCTCTGGGGAGGCAGAGACCTCCCATGGCACCGGGACAGCTGGGACAGCCCTGCCAGGTGAGGGGGGATGCGCAGGGGCAGCTCCCTACCTGTGCACCTGGTGGAGTTGGGGCATGCAGCCACCTGCGGCCTTTCTGTCCATGTCCCAAAGGAAAGAGAAGTTGGGCTGAAAAGGGCTGCTCTAGGGGTTGTGCAGAAGAGAGCAGAGCTGACCTCTGCTCACACGTCCCCGTGCTGCGTGGGTCAGGGCAGCAGCAGAACCCTGTTCATTCAGGGGACACGCACGGCACTGCAGGGGGGACCCAAGTGCTCGACCCCACAGGGTCCCTGATTCATAGAGCTGCAGGAGGCTGTCCCTGGAGCGGGGACTCCTGCAAGCCCTGCATGGTCTCCTCTGAGACCTTGCCTGGAGATGCCTCTGCCTCTCCCATAGGTAGATGGCAGCCCGGCTGTTTACTGCTGCTGGTGAACATGGGTGGCTCTGAGAGCTGAAGTCACCTTAGTGCCACCAGCAGCAACAGGGCCTAATGCAGGAAGTCAAAGCCCCTCTGGGTTCCTTCTCTGCATTTCACCATACCCAGTGGGGAAGTGGACCTGGTGCCTTGATGGCTCAGATTTACCATTGCAGGTGATGTGGGTCTCTTCTCGGAGGTCATCACACGACTGCGGATTCCAGGGATGAGAGGGACACTGCCAGAAGGAGCTGCTGCTCTTTCCACACTCCACACGATCCAGCCATGCGGTGCCAGACAGCTTGGCATAGTTTAAGAATATTTCCTGGTCCCCTTCATTCCCGCAGCCCAGCTCCCTGCACACCAGTGACACTGTCTCGGTGGTCATGGAGTTGGAGCAAACGCTGCCCCACGTCCCGTTGTAGAAAACCTGCAGGCGCCCGGAGCAGCCGTCGCTGTTCTCCAGCCTCAGGGCCATGAACTCTGGAAGGAGGAAAGGCCCCAGGGATGGCCTTGGGTGTCAGCCACTGATGGCCTTGGCCCTACCTGGCTCTGCCCTCACCCCGGCTTCACCAGCCATGGCACCAAGCCCCAATCCCGGCACAGACCTGAGCAGACGACTCCCGCGTCCTCCTTGTGCCTGCAGTCGTGCTGCCCCCAGGCCTTGGCAGGGCAGTCCCAGAGAGCAGCTTCGGCCCCGGAGCAGTTGACGCCATCCAGCCAGATCTGCCCGGAGCCCTCCCCAAACCGAGCAGAGCCGGCTGCCTCCAGGACCCCTCCGCAGCCCAGCTGGCGGCAAACGATGGCGGCGTCGGCCAGGTCCCAGGCGTCGTCGCAGACGGTGCCCCAGCGCCCCTGGTAGTAGATCTCCACTCTCCCGGCACAGCGCCCGGCCCCGTCCGCCAGCCGGACCCGCCGGCTCCCTGCAGCGGGGAGAACCCCGGCCGTCAGAGGCTGGCTGCCCTCCCAGCCCCACACCTGGGGGACGTGCAGCACCACTCACCCCGGCACACGGCCCCCACGTCCTCCATGATCCCTGCTGCCGGTGTGCTCTGAGGCAGGGAGGTGTTGCAGAGGCTCAGGTCAGCCTCGTGCCCTGCACACTGCACCCCACGCAGCCCCACGGGGCCCAGCCCTCGCTCGGCCCTCACGGGAGTGTAGGCTGCCTCTGCCTCTCCGCACTGCAGCTGCCGGCACACCACGCTGGCCTCCTGCATGTCCCACTGCTCATCCAGGACTCTGCCCCACGTCCCGTGCTGGAAGACCTCCACGCGCCCGTCGCACCGGCTCCCTCCGCCCACCAGCCGCAGGGACATGTGGCGAGCCGGGCCTGGTGAGAGGAGAAATTCAGCCAGGCACTGCCATGGGGTGCAAAGCTGTGGGTGGCCGTGTCACACACCAGGGGCAAATGGACTTTGCAGCACTGCCCAGCACTCACCTGAGCAAATGACAGCAGCAGCGTTCTCCTGGGAGCACGGCGAGGCCCCCAGGGCAGTCACCGGGCACTGCCCCAGGTGGGCTTCAGTCCCGTCACAGTGGAACGAGTCTCTCCAGACGGGGCCGGTTCCTCCCCCAAAATGCCCTCCTCCAGGAATGGACTCAGCAAAGCCACAGCCAAGGTGCCGACAGAGAACGTGGGCGTCCGAGAGGTCCCAGAGGGAGGCACACAGGATCCCCCATGTCCCCAGCACCTCGACCTCCACCCTGCCCTCACACGCTGTGCTGCCGTTCACCAGCCTGAACCCTGTGTACTCTGGGGACAAAGGAGAGTGAGAGAGGCCACATTTGTGCTCTTGCTCCCACAGGAGCTGCAGGAGAGGCCAAAGGGACAGCGTGCCTTTCTCCTCCTGCAGCACTCTAATTTTAGGGCTGCAGACCACCACCTCACCACACCTGTCTCCCACCCAGCACAGCCCAGTGCCCACCCTGCTCTCCTGCCCCCACCACAGCCCCAGTGGGCACCATCCCACCCCGAGTCCTTACGTGTGCAGGTGACATGAGTGCCATTGCGGTGGGTGCAGGCCTTGTCCTTGGAGGTCCCCATGGGGCAGAAGAGGATGGTGGATTCATTCCCCACACACTGCAGCTCTCTGTCCCAGACAGGACCGGCCCCTTCTCCCAGGTGAGCTGCCCCATGGACAGACAGGGCTGTGCCACACTGCAGCTCCCTGCACACCACCTCGGCAGCTTTGGCACCAAAGTGGGAGTGACAGACAGCTTTCCACTGGTCCCTGTCGTAGACCTCCACACTTCCTGAGCAGGGGCTGTCCCCTCTGACCAGCTGGACAAATCCTGGAGCAACAAAGGAGACCTGTGAGTTCCCAGAGCCCTCTGGCACTTCCATGCCCACTTCCCACCTCATCCCTAAGGTGCCCACATGCAGAGCCCCACAGCCAGCCCAGCAGCTCTCCATGGGTGCTGATGGCAGAAAGAGGTCAGGGCCCCCCTGCAGCTCCTCAAGAACCAGCCCAGCACCCATGTCCTCTTTTCCAAGCCCCCAGCCACAGGCACTGCTCAGACAAACTGCTGCTGCCTGGAGTCCCTGGGCTGCCCAGCCCCAGACCCAGCACTGCAGCACCCGCAGCACGTGGGCCCAGGGAAACAGGCCCAGGAACTGGGGGCTTACTTCAGCCTGCTCTGCCCCACAAGGCTCAGGCCAGTTAGAAGAAATCCTTGGAACTGCCAAACAGCCCCCCTGTTCCCAGGGAATGTTGGGGCTCTTGGGGAGCTGCTGTTACATGGGGCACATCGGGGGATCCTCCGCAAAGGGGGGTCCTCCGGCAGGGACAGTGTGGTGCTGGGCATGCACGTATCCAGCCACCTACCATGCATGGGTCAGGAAAGCAGGCAGAGAGCAGCCCTGGGCTGACACGAGCTCCCGGTGTGAGGGCAGGCAGAGAGGAGAGCCAGGAGGTGCTGCCACAGGCCCTGGGGCACAGGGCAGGCAGCAAAGGCTGGGCAGCAGGTCAGCATGTCCTGGAGGGGCCATGTCCCTGTGGGCTGGCTCTCATGGGGTAACCCTGGGACATGAACAGGGTGCTCCTTGCCACCCTGCTCCTCTGCCCAAGCCCAATGCTCCTGCCCTCTGAACCTCCTTGCTTTGGCTGAGGTTCTCTTGTCTGCTGGGGGTACAACCCAAAAGTCCTGGGCCATTGCACACCCTTCCCCGAGGCTGCTGGTGGCTGGGGGGCTGCTCTAGATTCCCCTGGCATAGGGACCAGCCTGCCAGACAGCGCCTGGGCAAATGGAGGAGAAAGATGGGAACCAGGCAACCCAATGGGGAAGGGTGGGGGCTTTCCTCTCCCAGCCCTGGGCATCTCCCCAGGGTTGGCTGCTCCAGCTCAAGGACAAGTCTGGGTTTGGGTATCTGGGCTGGGCTCCACTGGGCTTTTCCTTGGGATGTGGGACAACAGCAGTGACAGACCAAGCTTATCAGTGCCCTGACCTATAAGCTGTTACCCTTTTCCCCTGTCCCATCCCCAAAATGTGGGGAATGGGCTGAGCGATTACCTGAACATATCACTCCAGCATCCAAATTGTGAGAACAGTAGGATTCACCGCGTCCTCTGTGACGGCAGTCAGACAGGGCAGACTCGGTGCCATGACAATTAACATCAACCATCCAAATGGGCCCAGATCCTGCCCCAAAGTGTGCACGCCGAGGAGCTTCAAGGGCAACCCCACAGCCCAGCTGCCTACAAACCACTGCAGCATCGGACTTGTCCCAGTAGTCACTGCACACAGTCCCCCACTGGTCCTGGTGTTTCACCTCCACTCTCCCAGCACAGCGACTGCCGCCATCCGCCAGCCTCACCTCTGCAGCCCCTTCAAACACGAACATGGGAAGGGTCAGCAGGAGAGATTTTGAGCCCCACACTGCAGGTCTGAAAGTGTCCCCTGCCCAGGCAGAATCAAAGGCCCCAGGGTGGGAGTCCTGTCCCCACGGGCTGTGGAACAGAGGAGCTGGCACTTACCTCTGCAAGGCTGCACCCAGAGGAACAGCCACAGCACCCAAGGGGGCAGGAGTCCCTCTGTCCCCATCCTGAGGCTCCCGTCCTGACAGCAAGGCCCTGCTGCTGGAGTTCCTGGGAACCCACGATGCAGTGGAGGTGGTGGGCGGGCAATATATCTGTGCAGATGCTGTCGCAGCTGCAGGAGGAGCCAATCGAAGCAGCAGGCACCTTTTTAGACGTTATCGGCACTTATCTCCCCTCCGACACAGCCCAGCTCTCCAATGAACTTCTCCAGCACTCTTCATGACCATATATGAGCGACTGCTCCGCTGCGGCTCTCACGTCACTGCGGTGGGAGATCATCGTGGGGTAGGGCTGGGTGTGGGGGCAGATGGCTCTGACACCCCTTGCAGCCTGCTGTGGGAGCACGGAGCATCTCCTAAGCTGTAGCATCCAAGAGCCCAAGGGGTGATTGTCCGGCCGTCCCTGTGCCATGGGATCCTTAGGTCTGGTCCTGCAGCGGAGCTGTGTCAGGCTGGGAAGGGACCAGCCCTTGCCCCTGCTACAGCCCCCTCTGTGCTGGCAGCAGCAGCTGGGAAAGGCCCTTGGGCAGGGCCAGAGCCCCATTATGGGGGTGCTGCCTGTCCCATCCCTCCCCAGGGAGCCTCCTGTGGGGTCCCGGCAGCAGCCAGAGCTGGTCCAGGGCCTGCCCTGGCAGCAGCGCTGCAGCCCAGAGCCTCAGGCGTCTCCCTGGCTCTCAGCGTGTCACCCAGGGGCCGTTATTCCCCGCGGCGGGTCGGGAGCTGGAGCCTGCCTGCCACTGCAGGTGCACAAACCGCAGCCCACGTGACATGGCGCCCGGGCAGGAAGACGGTGGTTTCCTCCTGGCCCCGTGCCCAGGCATGGCCCTGCGGTGCCTCCCAGCCTCCTCACAGCTCCAAGCCTGGCAGAGTCCAAGAAGTGTTGGGACAATGCTCTCAGACATACAGTTTCAGATATATATATATATATATATAATTTTAAATAAATAAATATATATTATAAATACATATAAAATATATATTTTTATTAATATATTATATTATATCATATCATATTGTATTATAATACATTATATTTATTGTTATGTTGTGCTATGTTATTATATATTATATACTATATACTGTATACTACATACTATATACTATATATTATATAGTATATACTATATTATATAGTATATATTTTATATTATATATTATATAATAAAATATACACTAATATATAATATATTATCATATCATATCATATTATATTTAATATATTGTTATATATTATAATATAATATTATATATAGTATTATATATAGTATGATATATAATATAGAATATAATAATATATAATATGAAATACATTATATATTATATAATATATAATACATTATATATTATATAATTATATAATATATATAATATATATATAATATAATATATATAATATAATATATAATAGAATATAATATATATTATATAACATATATAATAATATATAATATTTTTTTGTTTTTATTTTTATTTTATTTAAATAATATATATTAAATTTTAAAATATATTTAAAAATATATTTTAAAAATATATTAAATATTATGTTATGAGTTTTTATACATATACATATAATGTTTAATATATGTATATTTATAAATATATACATATATTTTATTTTTTATATTTTTGATATAAATATTTTATAGTTTTTTAGATACACATAGTTTATTTTTATTCTGAAGGCTGAAGTTGGGCTCACTGATCTTCAATTATTTCCAGCGCAGGATATTTGAAAATTTGGTTCAACCCAGCTCCAGGTGATGCCATAGCATCTTCATTTGCCATGGGCCTGTTCCTGGCCTGTATTCAGACAGCAATGACCTCACAAACACCTACACAATTCTTGGTCTGCCAGCTCCTCAGGCACCAGTGGCCTCACAGGTACAATGCATCAGGGCCTTGCCCTGACCTATCAGCTAATTGATCACCAATGAGCTCCCCACAGACCCACACAAGCCATGTGCTTATGCCTGGCCTCCTGGCTTCTCAGGCACCAGGGTCCTCCCAGCATCTAGCACAGGCCATGTTTGCTCTCGGCCTGTCAGCTACTCAGGCACCACTGGCATCGCAGGAACATTCACCTGCCATGGGCCTGCTCGTGGCCTATCAGATCTTCAGCTGACAGTGACCTCATAAGCACAGATGATCTATTGGAAGATGTCAGTGTCCCTGTCCATGATGGGCGGTGGCTGCTCATGTTCAGCTGGCTGTTGACCAACATCCCCAGGTGCTTTTCTGCTGGACAGCTTTCCAGCCACTCTTCTCCAAGCCTATGCTACTGCATGGGGTTGTTATGACCCAAGTGCAGAAGCATTGTTGAATGTCATGTGATTGGACTCAGTCCATCAATCTAGCCTTTCCAGATGCCTCTGAAAAGCTTTCCTACCTCAAGATCAACTGTCCCAACTAACTTGTTATCATCTGCAAATGTACTAAGGGTGTACTTGATCTTCTCAGTCAGATCATCCATCAAAATAGTAAACAAAGCTGGACCCAGTACAGAGACCTGGGGAATGCCACCCACGACCATCCACCAACTGGATTGATCTCTCTTCACTCAGACTCTTTGAGCATGGCCATGCAGGCAGTTATTCAGCCAGCAAACTGTACACCTGTAGTGTACACCACATCCCATAGGCTGTGGGATTTGCCTTCAAATCTGGAGATGGCACCAGGAACAACAGCTGCGTTGCCCTGCAGCCACAGACTTACCCTGTTCAGGGCTGTGAAGATTTCTCCCGCAGTGAGCTTTCAGCATCCCCCCTCCACACTGCCTTTAACATCTCCTTCCCTTCTCCCAGCCGCCCTTGTCCCCTGCAGGCAGTGCCCCCAGCCCTGCTGCACTGTGCAGAGGAGCTGCTCTTGGGCAGAGCTGTCTCTCTGCAGTGTTGCCCGCTTGCCAGGAGCTCCCCTTGGGCCCAGGAGCCTGGCTCAGCTCATCAGCACAAGGAGCTCTTGACAAGTTCCTGGACCTCCAGAGGAATCAACTTTGAAACAGGCTGATGCAATCACTGATTTTTTTCTCTCAGCTGGGGATGAGCACTTATTTCCAGTAGTGTGTTTTCCCCTAATTCAAAGGAAGGGTTTGGCATGAAAGTACTCTTTTCTTGTCCCATTATGAGACCTGACACCCACAAAGTGACAGGGAGGCTGCATCCCATTTATTCCAAATATTTGTTGATATTAAGCAGGAGAAACTTTTTGACAGAGACTGAAATCCCTCTGTGTACATAAGCTACACAACCAATTGTTGTCCTGCAGGATCATTGTATCTTAGAATCCTTTGGGTCTGAATGAACCTTAAAGACCATCTAGTCCCAACCACCGCTGTCATGGCAGGAGCACCCTTCACTAGGCCAGGTTGCTCAAGGTTCCATCCACCCTGATCTTTGACCAGTTTGGTTAGGCTTTGGAACGGGTTGCTCAGGGAGGTGGTGGAGTCACCATCCATGGGGATGTTTAAGGAAACCTTGGTGCTTAGGGACTTTGTTTAGAGGATAATATTGGTGGTTGGGTGACGGTTGATTTGGAGGTCTTTTCCAATCTTAATGTTTCTATGATTCCATGAAATGTAGGCCTCCAGGATCTTAGAACCATAGAATGCTTTGCATTAGACAGGACATTAAAGACCATCTAGTTGCAGCCCCCTTTCCATGGGTAGGGGCTAATCCCACGAGATTGGGTTTTTCAAGCTCTCATACACTCTTACCTTGAACGCTACCAGGGAGGGGGCATCTACAACTTCTCTGTGTAATCTCTTCCAGTGTCTCACCACCCTTTGTGTGAATAATTTCTTCTTTAGATCTGATCTAAATCTACTCTCTTTTAATTTAAAACCTGTTGTCCTAACACTGTGCTCCCTGATAGAGTCTCTTCATCTCTCTCATTTTTCTCCATCTGTTCTGCTAAGGAGGGTGAGGGCAAGAGTGGTTGTGGGGAGCTTGGTTACCTCCTGGGGATAAACCACAATGCATCCAGGGACACAAACATGACCAACAAGTGAGAAAGGAGGCAGTGAAGGGAACCAAACATGGTCAGTCACACTGACTGGTGAGAACATGGGAGAGAGAGAAAATACTTTTTGCGGTGAGGTTATCTGATCAGGGACCTTGTCAGTTGGGAAACCAAGGGAAAAGGGGAAATGCTGGTAAAATGACATGTCCTAGGAGGACAGCCTGAGGACCCTTTGGCCATGTAGTCCGGAGAAAAGAAGGCTGAGGAGTGACCTCATTGCTCTCAACAACTTCCTGAGGGGGAAAAGTGTTGAAGAAGGGGATGATCTCTTCTCTCTTGTAACTGATCACACAACATGTGGGAATGGCACATAGATGCACCAGGGGACATTCAGATGGGGCATTAGGAAAAATTTCTGTACTGTGAGGGTGGTCAAACACTGGAACAGGCTTCCTAGAGACCTGGTTGATGCCCCATGTCTGTCAATGCTCAAGAGGTATTTGGGCAATACCCTCATACATAGTCTCTAATTTTTGTTTAACCCTTAAGAGGTCAGGAAGTTGGACTAGATGACCTTTGAAGGTCCCTTCCAACTGAACTATTCTATTCTAATCACTCCAGACTTGGCTAGGCCCCATTTGTGTATTGGAAGGCCACAAAAATGTCTACTGGAGTCTTCTCGAGGCTAAGCAATCCCAACTTTCTCAGGCTGTTTTCACTGGAGGTGTCCTTCTTGTGTGTGGCATACTTTTGTTAGAGGTGTAGTGGGCTGCAGGGAGTGCTTCAGTTAGTTGTCCTTGCTGTGTCAAAGAATCATAAAATGGCTTAGGTTGAATGGGACCTAAAAGATCTTCTTGTTCCAATGTACGTGCCTTAAGCAGGCATGCCACCTGGGCCTTCTCCAGTCTGTCCTTAAACACCTCCAGGGATGGGGGATCCACAGTTTCTGTGCACAACCTCTTCCAGTGACTCACTATCCATGCAGTCAAGAATTTCCTCTTAATGTCTAGTCTAAATCTATCCTTAGTTACTTGAAGACCTTTCCGCTTGTTCTATCATTATCAACTCGAGTAAAGAGTCCATCTCCAGACCCCTTTTTTAAGACCCATTTAGGTACTGAAAGGACACAATGAGGTCTCCTCAGAGCCTTCTCTTCTCCAGGCTGAACATCCCCAGCTCTCTCAGCCTTTTTTCATAGGAGAGGAGCTCCAACCCTCTGATCATTTTTGTGGCCGTTCTCTGAACTTGCTCTAACAGGTCCACATCTTTCTTGTGCTGGGGTCCCCAAACCTGAACGCACTACTCCAGGCAGGACCTCACGAGGGCAGAGTAGAAGGGGACAATCACCTTAGTCGGTCTGCTGGCCATTCCTCTTTTGATGCAGCCCAGGACACAAACTTCACAATGTTTTGCACACCCCCAACCTACATATCATGGGGGGCAGGATGAGAAACAGAAACCCTTGATGCTGTGCAGACATGGTTCATCGATATGTGAATATCTAATATCTAATCTAAATCTACCCTTTATTACTTGAAAGCCATTACTCCTTTGTTGTAGACGGAAGGAAGACACAGACGCTCAATATGAGTGTTCAGTGAACTCCCTTTTATTGCCCAAATAGCCTAACTTTTATAGTGAACTTAACAGGGGTGGATAGTGTTTCACACAAGATTATTGGTCAAAAGTACTCAGACAAACAACTACAAGAAAACAACCCCACCTGCAAGAAAACAACCCCCTTGTGATTACCAGTCACATAGACCTTGTCCTTGAAGCCAGCTACTGGTAATAATATTTTTCTACATTCCTCAGTATTTTTCACATCCCCAGTCATGGGAACTGAGGCCTACTCTCAGAACAGACTCTGATCAAATAGTTGCTCAACATTCACATGGCCTACTTCAGCTAACCATTCCTCCACAATTCCCCCGTTTTTTTTTTCTTTTTTGAGCACGCCACACCCAATATAACATTTTTGCAAGTAACCCTTTAACCACATTTATCACAATACCACATGCAATGATGATTGACACCACAGCAAAGAGAATCCTTAATCCCTCTTTGACTAATCACAGTAACCATCTATGCATCGTTTCAAACAAATCAGTGAACCATTGACTGAAAGGATTGATACCATATTGAATCTTTCTCATGTGCTCTTTCAGGAAAGTAATGGATTTGTGAATTGACTCATTATGATCAAAAAGGTTTAAACAGTACATTCCCTTAAAGTCCTCACACCCATTCCTTTGAGCCAAAAGCAAGTAGTCAATAGCAGCTTGATCCTGTAAAAGCACATGTCGCAGACTATTTTGATCTGGTAACATCTCCTCAAGTATCTCTGTCATGGCATAGGCTTGCTTCTCGGCCCAGCATACCAATTTTTCTAAGTTGTTACGCATGGCCGCAGATGCCACTCCAGGCACTAAAATTGCCAATGCCGCTCTAGCTGCAACCCTACACAATTCTACATTATCATTGCAATCCGGTGCAAGCAATGCCCATTTATGTCTGGTGATCTCACACAACTGTAACTGTGATAAATTAGTGGGGGGTTTGTTCATTGTCTTTGAGGAATTTGGAGAAACTGCTGAAGAGATAAGGTTGTACAAATTAACGGCCTTGGTAAAGGGGAGGATTAAAGCAAGCAGATAACAGGAGGGAGTATTGGATACACATCCTTGAGTGAAACCAGACATCCTGTCTGCCGCTTCATTACCCCCACCTGAATATGAGCACAACGTGTGAACACCAGCAGAGGAACAACGACCCCCCCTCTCAACAATAAACTGCGCAGCCTCAGCCAGTTCAATAGGTCTCGATAAGCTGGAACTCGACTGCTATAAAATAGCTACCCTGGAAAGGGAAGGTGCGTGCTGTTGCGGAGCGGAGACTCCCCAGCCGCCCAGCGCTGTTTTGCTTGTGTCTGCTTACTTGATTAATAAAATAATTACAATAGACCTGTAAATTGTGTGGTCTAATTTATAACAATTTGGTGCCGTGACTCGGATGAAGGCTGATTGATCAGGAATCCCTCTAGGGGAGGCGCCCCGCCGATTTCGGCGGCCCCTAGAAACGGAAACTCCTGCTCGAGCCCTTCATCGACGAACCCAAAATCAGACACAAGCAAATAAAACCGGTAAACCCCAGGCAACCTTTGTGCACGAAGACCGAACTAAGACCCACGGGGTGGGTAAGTATAGGCCGGTGTTCAGTTCGGTTGGGGTTGGGTATCCCGGAGCACGACATTTGAGACGTCCAAGTGCGGACGAAGCGAGTGCGGACCCCTCGGTAGTGCGGTTCCCACCTCCCGCGAGGGACTGGGCCACGAAAAGGGGGAAGCGTTGTGTGTGTGTGTGTGAAGGTGCTCCGGAAGATGGGACAGAAGAAAAGTAAGCCTTCTGGCCCCATGAGGGAGGGATCCAATGCTGTAGGGATACCCTCTGTTCCTTCTGATAGTCCGTTAGGACAAATGATTAAGAATTGGGATGATTCCCCTTCTAGGCGGGGAAAGAGTAAAGTTAAAATGATTTATTATTGTATAGAAGTGTGGGGCAACAAGCCCATCAAAGGGGACAGCGTTTTCTGGCCCCCGTTCGGCTCCTTTGAGGATTGGGTATGCCAAGCCCTCAATATTTATGTTAACTCTAAGGAGCCCTTTAGTTTGGAAGAAAGTGAATATGCGCACCTCTGGATAAATTCAGATACGAGGACGCATCTATATCCTCTAAAAGAAAAAGGAGGGCGGGATAAAAAGAGAAAGGACTTAGAAGTCCCGACATCGCCCCCGCCCTATATTCCACCGCCCGCACCAACGGCTCCTGTCCTTAATGGACTCCCCGAATTAGCAAATTCAGGAGAAACGGAATCGGATCATGAAACACAGGGGCCGGTAACCAGAAGCAGGGCAAGAAATCAGAAATCTGCTTTAAGGGAGGGATTATATCCCCTACGAGAAATAGCGATGGGGGGACCCCAGCCAGGAATGGGATACGTGGCTGTTCCCATTAATTCAGGGGATGTGAGGGATTTTAAAAAGGAGATGGGAAGTTTACTAGAAGACCCATTGGGAGTGGCGGAACGAGTAGACCAATTCTTAGGCCCAAATATATATACCTGGGAAGAGTTACAATCCATCCTGGGAATCCTCTTTACATCAGAGGAAAGAAGAATGATTAGGCGTACTGGGATGCAAATTTGGGATCAGCAACACCAGCAGGGGCCGGCTGCAGACATAAAGTGGCCAATGCAGCAGCCTAATTGGAATAATCAAGACCCCATACACAGGGGACATATGCAAGATTTAAGAACAATCATAATTCAGGGGATACGAGAATCTGTCCCCAGAGGACAGAACATAAACAAAGCTCTTAACGAACAACAGAAAAAGGATGAAACCCCAACGGAATGGTTAGAAAGATTACGAAAGAATTTGCAACTATATAGTGGCTTAGACCCTGGAACCCCGATAGGGGAGGCATTACTTAAAGCCCAGTTTGTGGCAAAATCATGGGTAGATATTAGGAAGAAATTGGAAAAAATAGAGGATTGGCAAGATCGAGGTCTGGACGAATTGTTAAGGGAGGCATAGAAGGTGTATGTTAGAAGGGAAGAAGAGAAGGAGAAAAATCAAGTACGTATGGTGGTGGCAGCAGTGCGAGAAGGAAAAAGGGGGGCTGAACCGAATCGAAGGTTCGACCCGATGCATGGGAGACCTAGGGGGGAGGAAAGAGGTAGCAAAGAACGGAAAAATGTGACCTGTTTTTATTGCAACAAGAAAGGTCACATGAAGAAAGAATGCAGGCAAAGAAAAGAGGATGAGAGGATGTTTAAGAGCGAATAGGGGTGTCAGGGGCTCTATTTGCTGGGGATCCGAAACAAGACCGAGCCCTTGATAAAATTAAAAGTGGGTCCCCAGCGCGAGGAGGTAGAATTCCTCATAGATACAGGGGCTGAAAGATCAACAGTCCAAACCTTGCCCACTGGATGCAAGGCCTCCACTGAAAAAGTCCAGGTAATCGGAGCAAAGGGGGAGCCCTTTGGGGTCCCTGTTATAAAAGAAGTAATAATAGAATCAGATTCTAAAGTGAGTAAGGGGACTCTGCTCCTAGTACCGGAAGCTGAGTATAATTTGTTAGGCAGAGATTTAATAATAGAATTAGGAATAGGATTAGAAGTGATAGGAAAGAAATTAGAAATAAAATTATGCCCACTCCGAGTAGAAGATGAAGCAAACATCGATCCTAGAGTCTGGTACACGTCAGAAAGTGTAGGAAAATTGAAAATAAGGCCTTTCGAAGTGACCATAAACAATCCAGAAGTACCAGTAAGGATAAAACAATACCCTCTTTCGGAGGAAGGTAGGAGAGGGTTAAAACCCGAGATTCAAAGATTGCTGCAGCAGGGGCTGTTGGAGCCTTGCATGTCTCCTTTTAACACTCCTATCTTACCCATAAAAAAGAAAGACGGCAAGTACAGATTGGTACATGACCTGAGGGAAATTAATAAGAGAACTGTTACTAGGTTCCCCGTGGTAGCAAATCCACACACTCTGTTAAGCCAACTGCACCCAGACGACCGATGGTATAGTGTAATCGATCTAAAAGACGCATTTTGGGCATGCCCCCTGGACGAAAAATCTAGGGATTATTTTGCCTTTGAATGGGAGGACCCAGACACCTATAGAAAACAGCAGTTAAGGTGGACGGTCCTGCCCCAGGGGTTTACAGAATCCCCAAACTTGTTTGGGCAAGCACTGGAGCAAATTTTGCAAGAGTACAACAGAGTACCGGGCACAACCCTGATCCAATACGTAGATGATTTACTAATAGCTGGAAAAGATGAAGACATTGTAAGACAAGCTAGCGTTAGCCTATTGAATTTTTTGGGGTCGCAGGGATTAAAGGTGTCCAGGTCAAAACTACAGTTTGTAGAAAAAGAGGTAAAATATTTGGGTCATTTGCTAAATAAAGGAACTAAAAGGCTGGATCCTGAAAGGGTTAAAGGGATCCTAGGAATAAAGGCCCCAACTACCAAAAGGCAAGTGCGGCAACTGTTAGGGTTAACTGGATATTGTAGACAGTGGATAGAAGATTACAGTGGAAAGGTTAAATTTCTATATAACAAATTGAATAGGGATGGATTACTAAAATGGACAGAAGAAGACGAGGAGCAATTAGAGAAATTAAAAGAAGAACTGATGCATCCACCAGTTTTAAACTGTCCAGAATTAAAAAAACCATTTTTCTTGTTCGTAAATAGCACAGAGAGGACTGCCTATGGAGTACTGGCTCAAGAATGGGCAGACAGTAAAAAACCAGTAGCCTATTTATCTAAGCTATTAGACCCTGTTAGTAGAGGTTGGCCCAGCTGCTTGCAAGTAGTGGTAGCAGCTGCCCTACTAGTGGAAGAAGCACAAAAGATTACATTAGGGGGAGAAATAAAGGTTATATCCCCTCACAATATACGTGGGGTGCTGCAACAAAAAGCTGAAAAATGGATAACGGATGCAAGGTTACTAAAATATGAAGGGATCCTAATATCATCACCCAGATTAACATTAGAAACGACTGCAGCACAAAACCCCGCTCAGTTTCTTTATGGTGAACCAAATGAGCAGCCTGAACATAATTGTCTTAGAAACATAGAAGAACAAGTGAGATTGAGGCCTGATCTGGAAGATGTAGAATTGTCTTTAGGGGAAAAGATATTTGTGGACGGATCCTCAAGGGTAGTCGAGGGTAAAAGAAGATCAGGTTACGCATTGGTTAACGGAAAAACATTTGAGGTAATAGAATCAGGCCCTCTGAGCCCAAGCTGGTCAGCGCAGGCTTGCGAGTTATATGCCATGTTAAGAGCTCTGAAATTATTAAAGAACAAAAGCGGAACAATATATACAGACTCTAAATATGCTTATGGAGTAATACACACCTTCGGGAAAATATGGGAAGAGAGAGGACTTATAAATTCACAAGGAAAAGGACTAATTCATCAGGAGTTGATTCTCCAAGTTTTACAAGCCATCAGGGAGCCTAAGGAGATTGCGGTGGTGCATGTAAAAGGACACCAGCGAGGGCTGAATCCCCAAATCAGAGGCAATAACTTAGCTGACCAGGAAGCAAAAAGAGCAGCCCTCATGTGCATATATGAAGTGACTAAGAGAGCAGACTGCCCGAGTTGTGGCAAGGGGAAGGATTTAAAGAAATTTCCATGCTATGATTGCTGGAAAGACTGGGGAGTAGAAGGGATTGAATGTAATTGTTCGGAGGAGGAGAGTCCGCCTTATAGAAACTGTTACAAGCATGGCCCAGCTAAATTTTTATGGTCTGGTGGGCACGTCCCCCTCCCCTTGTTTTGTTTTACTACTGTAGAAAAGGACAAAATGACAAAAATGGGGATTCGAGAAAATGAAAAAGGAAAATGGGTACTACCTGATGGACGAGAAGTGTTACCAAAATCAGTAGCTATGAGGGTGCTACGGAGATTTCATGAACAAATGCATTGGGGTGCTCAGGCGTTAGTAGATCAATTCGCCACTAATTATATGTGTATAGGGATATATAACATAGCCAAAGGAATTGTTAATGGGTGTATGACTTGTCGGAGGGTAAATGCTAAAAATATGAGAAAAAGGGTTCCGGGAGGACGAGAATTAGCCCACCGACCCTTTGCAAGAATTCAATTGGATTTTACCGAACTTCCCAAAACAGGAAGATACAAATATTTGCTGGTAATTATAGACCATCTTACAAATTTTGTTGAAGCATTTCCCACGACAAGGGCTACAGCACAAACTGTAGTGAAAATATTGTTAGAAAACATAATTCCCCGATATGGGATTGTAGAAGCAATAGATTCTGATAGGGGACCGCACTTTGTGTCAAAAGTATCCCGTGACACAATGAAAGCTTTAGGAATCAAATGGGAATATCATACTCCCTGGCATCCTCAGAGCTCGGGAAAAGTAGAACGGATGAACGGTGAAATTAAAAAGCAACTTACTAAATTAATGTTAGAAACAAAAACCTCTTGGATAAAGTGCTTGCCACTAGCTTTGCTAAGTATACGCGTAAAACCCAGGACTGATCTGGGAATCTCCCCTTTTGAAATGCTGTATGGTATGCCTTATGATCTCGAGATACCCCTTGATCATCCCCACCTACAAGATGATCAATTAAAACCTTACCTCACACAATTGATAAATAGACGCAGGGAATTACAGAAAAAGGGTTTAATTGCGCAACGTCCCCCTTTGGACATAGCAATTCACAAGATACAGCCCGGAGATAAGGTCCTGATAAAAACTTGGAAAGAAGTTACATTAACACCACAATGGGAAGGCCCCTATGTTGTTTTGCTTACTACAGAAACGGCTATTCGAACTGCGGAGAAAGGATGGACACATGCCAGCCGTGTTAAAGGACCCATCTGTGATGAGAAGTGGGAGATCGCTCCAGGGAACAAAGACCTGAAGCTCACATTGCGACGAACCCGATAAGTACCGTGGGTTAAGGTAAAGGCTCTCCCCTGAAGAACACTACTGCTGCCGAGAAGAACTAAAACCCTCGTAGTTGGCTGCAACCCAACTGACGAGTGAGGCAGAGGAGTGAATAAGTGGGGAAAGAAAATGAGCCTCAGCCATTCCTATTGGTATTTGGGGGTTCTCGCAGTGATTTCATCCTGCATAGCGACTCAACACCACCCTCACCAACCTTTTAAATGGACTTTAAGTCGATTCGAAGATCAACAGGTTATTGCAACCCAGATAACATCAGGGGGGCCAAGTTTTACTTCTACACTGTGTCAGCTGGTCCCGAGGCCCCGATGCTGGGAATATATGGGATTTTATATGTGCCCAAGTTCGAATCCTGGAAAGGGGTACTGCAACTCCCCTAATCAATATTACTGCAGCTATTGGGGCTGTGAGACTATAGCCCCTAGTTGGATACCGGGATACGGTAGAGATAAATACCTAAGGGTCCAATGGGGTCCATATGGGTGCATTCCACCGCAAGGGTGGGGAGGACGTGGAAACTGTAAATATCTCTTTTTAAATGTTAGCCAACCCACGGATAGAGGGTGGAACATGGGAAGAGTGTGGGGAATAAGGTATACGGAACCTGGAACTGACAGGGGAGGACTCATATTAATAAAGAAGGAAAAACCCGAGATATCCAAGGTAGTAGGGCCTAATAAAGAGTTATTAGGGGAAGGTTTGGTTGCCCAGACTGTAAAGATACCTGGGACTGCCCAACCTACTACAGTGTTTTCTAATAAGACGACAAAGTTATCCTTTCCCACACTGCTTCCTAGCATTGTAAAAAGGAAAGGGGTTGTACCCGAGAGTAGTATGTGGAAAGTTATAAATGCTAGTTTCCAGGTACTAAATCAAACTAATCCTGAGATAACTGAAGGGTGCTGGCTATGTGTAAGTGTTAAGCCCCCATATTATGAAGCTATAGGAGATATGGGGAGGCCTGAATATTCAAATGAGTCAAATCCTTCCAAGTGCAGTTGGGGTCAGGAAATCGGGATAACTCTGACTCAAGTTACGGGAAAAGGTAGATGTATCGGCACAGTTCCAAGAGATAAAAATGATCTGTGCCGTGCCACTGAAAAAATGGACCAAAAACACAAATGGTTAATTCCTGCAAATAATACTAGGTGGGTATGTTCATTGTTGGGAGTCACTCCTTGCCTATCTTTAAAATTGTTTAGCACATCTCATGATTTTTGTGTACAGGTGGTAATTATACCAAGGATTCTATACCACACTGAAGAGTATATGTATACCCATCACACAGTGGCTGAATACCATCTGGTAAAGAGGGAGCCTATTACGGCTGTCACCTTAGCCACTTTAATGGCCCTTGGGGCTGCAGGTGCAGGAACTGGAATTGCTTCCCTGATAAAACAAAGCCAGGAATTTACTTCTCTACGCATTGCCGTAGATGAGGATCTGGCCCGTATAGAGCAATCAATAACAGCTCTGGAAAAATCGGTTAGGTCATTATCCGAAGTGGTACTCCAAAACCGTAGAGGGTTGGATTTGATTTTCTTACAACAAGGAGGACTGTGTGCAGCCCTACGTGAAGAATGTTGTGTATATGCAGATCATACTGGGGTGGTAAGAGATACAATGACTAAATTGAGGGAAGGATTAGAAAAACGCAAAAGGGAAAATGAAGCTCGTCAGAATTGGTATGAATCCTGGTTTAATTACTCACCTTGGCTTACTACCCTGCTATCAACCATAGCGGGGCCCTTGTTGTTATTAATATTAGCACTGACTTTTGGACCATGTATATTCAATCGAGTAATCGCAATTGTGAAAAGCCGATTAGAGGCAGCTCATCTTATGCTCGTGCGTGCTGAGTATGAATTTCTTGAGCAGGAGAAGGAAGACACAGAAACTTTAATGCTCAGCAAGCAAATATTGCAAAAATTCAATGAACAAAATATGTTAGAAAAAGAAAAAGGAGGGATTGTGATAAATTAGTGGGGGGTTTGTTCATTGTCTTTGAGGAATTTGGAGAAACTGCTGAAGAGATAAGGTTGTACAAATTAACGGCCTTGGTAAAGGGGAGGATTAAAGCAAGCAGATAACAGGAGGGAGTATTGGATACACATCCTTGAGTGAAACCAGACATCCTGTCTGCCGCTTCATTACCCCCACCTGAATACGAGCACAACGTGTGAACACCAGCAGAGGAACAACGACCCCCCCTCTCAACAATAAACTGCGCAGCCTCAGCCAGTTCAATAGGTCTCGATAAGCTGGAACTCGACTGCTATAAAATAGCTACCCTGGAAAGGGAAGGTGCGTGCTGTTGCGGAGCGGAGACTCCCCAGCCGCCCAGCGCTGTTTTGCTTGTGTCTGCTTACTTGATTAATAAAATAATTACAATAGACCTGTAAATTGTGTGGCCTAATTTATAACAGTAACAAGCTAGGAGCAAATGCAATGAGTTTATCTAAGTAACATGGACATCCGATAGCATTTGCAGGGATACCTTGCCAGGCCCTATCCCCACAAATCAGAGAAACATCAGGAGGTAAGGCCAAAGCTGTACAATTGTTCCAAATACTGTAGTTGTTACCCCTTGTCTCCATGCCATAAGCCCCTAAACCCTGCTTAGCAGTGTCATTATAATCACGGGTGTTATTTGTATTTCTGTACCCGTATGGCCCTTTCCAGGTTCCTGTAGCAGGATTCATCAGATAGTCACGGCTACATTCAGATTTGCAGCCACCTTTCAGGTTGATACAGATTTGACTACAGATACCAGGGTTTTGGCATTCATCAATATCTCCACAGTTTCTCTTGTCTGCAAACTTAAACCCAGCTGGACGGTCACATTCATTTATGTTGCATTCCTTCAGGGGCTCATCACCCCAGTCCTTGCAGTCTCTCTGCTGGTTACACACTTTATTGATATCTATGCATTCTCCACTTCTGCACTTGAATTTGCCAGGTCCAGAGCACTGAATAACATTGTTACAGTTTGCTTCATCAGTGCCATCCAGACAGTCTCTCACAGCATCGCATTTCCAGAGTAAAGGAATACAGCGTCCATTGCTACACAGGAACTGGGATTCTTCGCATTTAGCTCTAGTACCGTCGGCAGCAGAACACAGGCAGGCGAGGGCAAGCAGCAGGCAGAGTGCCCCGCAGCGCGGCAGGGCCCGCCGCCGCCCCACTCCGTCACCTGTGTCACTTATACTACTCGTATTACCCATGCTGTTAGTGTCAGTGGCATCCTCCTGGTACCATTTCTGTCTTTGTCGCCCCTTACTCTCCCCCTTTTCTTTTTGCCACTGACCATTCACCACAAATGGATGAGACACATGATTACTAGTTAGGAAAGAGAGTGTAACGTCTGCTATACGGCTGCAGGCAGTGCCAGCTGCAACCTTAGAAGCTATTTGTGAAAGAGCCTGCCGGTGGTCATTTGGCAGTGTAATCTGCGTCTCTGCACTCCTGCCCCGCAATAGAGCTAAGTCGTCATTAGTAATCCGTAGAATGTGGCAACCCCACGGAATGTTATCCAGAAACATAGTTATAACACCGATCTGGGGACGAATAGTCTTTTTTGCATTGCAAGATAAACCTCTTATAAAAAGAATGCTAGAGAGAAGCAGCACAGCCGCTGCTGCCTCCATGGTTACGCCAGACAGGCTGCAGGGTCCTGATCTCCGCCCCTCTGCTATGTGCCGACTCGCCACACAGTGAGGGTCGGCTGCCGTTGTCCACTGACGCCTCTGGTCTCCCATAGCAACTCGATCTTGGATGTCCCGCGTCCCCGCGCGGTTCCTTTTCCCACGTTTCTTAATGCATTAGTTACCGCTCTCCACTGCTTCATTAATTATTCTCATTAATCACCTCATCAATTAATTTGTCCCCGAACTGCCTCCATTCTGCTTGTTCAAACACCGTGTCAGGATTTATAAAGCAGCCCTTAGCTACCCCAAAGGCTAGTAACTCTGGCAGTTCCTTTCTGCAATCTATACCCTGTGTGCCCCGCTTTTCTAAAAAACATTTGAGCAAATCATACGCCACTTGTCTCTCCATACCTTTAATACCGTTGCAGTCGCCGTCGCCCATCTGTTTCACCGGGTGCTTGTCACTAGTCGCCCGTCTATTTCACCGGGTGCGCAGCCCGTCTATTTCACCGGGTGCTCAGCCGCCCGTCTATTTCACCGGGTGCTTTTCTCTAGCCGCCCATCTATTTCACCGGGTGCTTTTCTCCAGCCGCCCGTCTATTTCACCGGGTGCTTTTCACCAGTCGTCCGTCCTTTTCACCGGGTGCGAGGATTTGGCAGTCACCCATCCTTTTCACAGGGTGCGAGGATTTGGCAGTCGCCCGTCCTTTTCACCGGGTGCGAGGATTTGGCAGTCGCCCGTGCTTTTCGCCGCCTGAGCTGCGTTGCAGGACAGGTTCCCGTATTCCGTCGAACCGTGGCTCGCAGGTGCAGCCTTTTCAGCCCACAGGTTCAGTCTGTTCGGCCCGCAGGTTCAGTCTGTTCGGCCCGCAGGTTCAGACCGTTCGGGCGCCATTTGTTGTCGACGGAAGGAAGACACAGACGCTCAATATGAGTGTGCAGTGAACTCCATTTTATTGCCCGAATAGCCTAACTTTTATAGTGAACTTAACAGGGGCGGACAGTGTTTCACACGAGATTATTGGTCAAAAGCACTCAGACAAACAACTACAAGAAAACAACCCCACCTGCAAGAAAACAACCCCCTTGTGATTACCAGTCACACAGACCTTGTCCTTGAAGCCAGCTACTGGTAATAATATTTTTCTACATTCCTCAGTGTTTTTCACATCCCCAGTCATGGGAACTGAGGCCTACTCTCAGAACAGACTCTGATCAAATAGTTGCTCAACATTCACATGGACTACTTCACCTAACCATTTCTCCACACCTGCCTTCTCTGTTTTTATTTGTATAGTTGCCTGAATATTTACCTGGGTGAGTTACGTTGCCCTACTAGCATTAGCAAGATTTGATTATGTGCTTAAAAGTTGATTCAGATTTTATATCTGTCCCATTGTTCACTGATCAATACCCACTTGTTTTGAAATACTGTTGTTAATGTTTATGAAAAGACTTATTTATTGACACATGGTAGTCCTCTGTGTCTAAGGACTTCCAGAATGCTTCGGCCTATGTGTCTTGAATAATGTTTTTATGTTAGACTATTAGAAAGCTCTATAGCACATTATCATTCATTAATGGAAATAGCATCCAGGTGCATTATATTAAATAAATATTGTGTTTATTGTATTTATTTGAGTCATATATCAACATTCTGTAACCTATAATGTTACCATGCACACATGCTACTTGATCTCCACCTACTATATTTTACCACCAGCAGTTATTGCCATGAATACTGCACCAAATATACAAAAGAGTTGCATGAACTCTATCATACAGGAAAATTATATATTATGTTTTCTATTTTAGAAGTCTATCTGATTTTAAGCGGCACTTAGGTACTCACTCTAAGAATTTTTTAGTAGGAAGAGTGTGTGCTGTAAAGCTTTAATAGGATGTAAAATGCTTCATTAAGCATTATCTAACATATCTAAACCAAAATGCAGACTAAAGACGTGGTACTTTGGATGTTAGTATAATTTCCTCTAGCATCATATGTATAATTACAATCCCAAGTGATTAATTTCCACACTTAAATGTAAGCAGAAAATGAAGGTCTAAGTTTGATTTCAGAATATAAATATACTGCGGTAGTGGAGAATAAGTAAGGTCTTGATGTTCTCATGTACTTTCTTGCAGATGGTTGGAGTCCTGTTAACTGAACCATAGGCTCCACATGGGAGAATAGGTCTGCCCAGGCAGACTGTAGTGCTCATGTCTCAGGCTTTCAAATGCACTGGTGTTCAGGCCTTTAGGACTGCCTTTGTCACTATTTCATAATTCTTTGGGGACAAGGAACAGAGTTTAAAAAAAGACTGGATTTGGAGACGTGGCATTTTTCAGGCTCAAGGCTGGCGAACTATCCCTGATTAAACTGGTGTTTTTCAGAACTATTTTCCAACCTTTATGCCATTTGAGTTTCTCATTGTTGGAGAAAAATGTGTGAATGGCAATACTGTCAAATAAGCAATAAAATGAGAAGAGATAATGTGTTATTCAGACTCTCAAAAACAAATCTGAAAGTTGTTTTGTTTTGTTTTGTTTTGTTTTCCTTGATGTTTTGTCTCAGTGCTAAGATGCTTGAAACAGGGTCTAATCACATTCCCTGCATGGGTATGATCTTTAATGTTTCTGTTCAGATTTTTTCAAATCATTGCAAACATCTACTGACCGTATCCATTTAGAACATTTCTCAGATCTTTCCTGTACTGATAATTATTTGGCAGGGACCAGTACTTGCTACTACAAGACTGTTGTATACTAGGGTGACACTACTATCAATGGAAGGAGAAATTTGTTGGATTATCGGAAATCCAGAGGAAACCAGCTGTGAGGCCTACCATTGAACACTGCTCTATGAATGCCAAGCAACATATCAAATGTTAAAAATAGGCTTCAGTCCTTAGAGCCATAGGCTTTCCAACCTCAACGTTTGTTCGAATTGTCTTGGTGTGAGAAAGCTACTGATACTCTCATTTCTGGAGTAGTTCCAGGAAGAGAAAGTCTGAGCCTCTTGCTGTGTCATGGGTTTACGTGGCAAGGTTTTGGTAGCAGGGGGCCACAGGCGTGGCTTCTGTGAGAAGGATCTAGAAGCTGCCCCATGTTTGGCAAGGGCCCCACTGCTGGACAGAGCTGAGCCAGTAAGTGATGTTGTTTTGCGCCTCTGTGAGAGCAGATTTAAGACAGGGAAAAAACAACTGCGCCACACAGCAGCTGGGAGAGTGAAAGGAATGAGGAACGGCCTTGCAGGCGCCAAGGTCAGTGAGGAAGGAGGGGGAGAGGTGCTCCAGGCATGGAGCAGAAGTCCCCTGCGGCCTGTGGTGAGGCCCATGGTGAAGCAGGCTGTCCCCCTGCAGCCCATGGAGTCCCACGGTGGAGCAGGGTTCCACGCTGCAGCCCGTGGAGAGGAGCCCACGCAGGAGCAGGTGACCTGGTAGGAGCTGCTGCCCGTGGGGGACCTGTGCTGGAGCAGTCTGCTCCTGAGGGATGGACCCCATGGTATGAAGCCATGTGGGAGCAGTTCTGGAAGAGCTGCTGCCTGTGGGAAGCCCACGCCAGGTCAGTTCAGCAAGGCCTGCATCCTGTGGGAGGGAGCCCACAGCACAGGGGACAAGAGTGATTGAGAAGGAGCGGTGGAGAAGCGCTATAGACTGACCATAACCCCCATTCCCCCACTCCCCTGCGCTACTCGGGGGGAGGATGTGGAAGAGGGTGGATGGGGGGGGATAGGTTCTTTTGGTTTCTTTCCTCTGTTTCTCGCTTTTCTAGCTGCTTAGGAATAGGCAATCAATCTGACTGTCTTCCTGTGCTGAGTCTGTTTTGCCAGTCACAATAATTACTGCGCGTCCTCCCTGTCCTTATCTCAACCCTTGAGCCCTTTTGATTGTATTTTCTCCCTGTTCGTCTTTGAGGAGGGGGAGTGAGAGAGCGGTTGTGGTGGAGCTCGGCTGCCCACCCGAGTAAAACCACCACACTGTGTAAGGAGAAAAGCAAGGCAGAGTACACATACCCACACTTGAGGTCACATAGCAGTCCAGGTGGCCATAGTGTGACCCGTGTTGTTTATGCATGTATCTACTCCTTGCTATTTTTCCCCTAAAATACTGTTCCTTTCAGGGAAAGGATTACATACTGCTTTTTCTCTTTAATCATCAACTTGGTGATGAGCTTGAGACCTTTAGAAGCTACTTAGAGAACCAAAATTTTATACCAAACTTTGACTTAAAAGTTGGACATGCAAAATCTACAGATCCAAAGGTAAATGCAGGGATAAAACTATGGAAACTGACTTTTGGATCAATAAAACTCACACATGCTTTGTTGTTGTTATTATTAAAAGTCCATGCAATGGCCAACTGTACAAATTGTCAACTGTCAATCGTAGAAAACTGGAGAGCAGCTAAAACTGAGCCATACAAGGAAGATAATAAGAGTAAATTAACTCAATGTATGATGAAGAGTTTTGAGATACACGGTCTTAGTTGCCAGAATGATGACTAAGATTGCTACTTAATAAATGTTTAACCTGACTTAACTACTGCATGTGTGAATATTTTTGTGTGGCTAAACTTCCAAATAATAAATGCAATTACTTTTTATAAAATGAACTTCTATTTTTTATCTATTTATTTATTTATTTATTTATTTTTTAAGAAATAGCTTCCTCAGAGAACTGAGTCCAATCTCTGTTAGCCAAAATATGGTCTTGAATCTAGGTTCCCCGCATTGGTGTGAGTGTCTGCCTGTAATGTGCTGTGGAGGTTCGCTATTAGGCTTTGTGCGTGGCAGCAAGGTCATTTGTGAACCTCATTCACTGGGAACAGCGAAATGTCAGAGAAACTATTTAAACATGTATCGTTTCTCTCTTCACACCTAGTCTCTACTTTTCATCTGCAGTCCCTTCTCATCTACTCACATTTTTCTTCCAGCACCAGTAGCAAAACAGATGGGCTCACAGGTCATGGGGAATTTATGCTGTTTTAAACGTGTGTTACTGGCCACAAGATCCTTCTTTTCCTCTTGTTCAGTGAATGGGACTAGATAAAGCACTACACTTCCCTGATACAATTGCAGGTGTTTTTTTTTTTTTTTTTTTTTTTTTTTTTTTTTTTTTTTTTTTTTCTGGCTTCATCCCTGATGAATTACTTGTATTTTGAAAATATGTTCTTAAATATATCTCAGATATATTTTTCCCGGCATTTCCTTTGGTGAAGCTTGATTCTTTTGGGCTACTTTTAATTTATTTAATGTTCAGTAAGGGTCTGATTTTATTTAACGTGCAAGTGCCACTTACCCCCCCAGTCTTAATGGCATTGCAACCACATGTACTGCACTATATATTTATTGTAATACTCCTCCCAGATTTCATTGTATTCATCGTGTCTAGTTTATTTCTAGTCACTATATCCACATTACCCTTTTCCTGTGGCCTGAGTGGCTTTTGAGCGTATGCCGTAAGGAAGCAATCCTGTATTACTCTTGTAATCATGCTTGCTTGATAGTTTTTCCCACTAACATTTTCCTAGGAAATGTCTAGGTAATTGAACTCCTCCACTGGCTCATGACGCTGGATTCGATACAGACTTCCTTCATCTGTAAAAATATTTCCTGATATGCTTTCTCATCCTCTCCTGAAAGTCTCTGGCAAGGTCCAAGGACTAACTTTTTCCATATCTCATTCTTCAGTTTACTTCCAATAGTCCCTGTTGTGTCAGCCAAAATCCTAGTGTCATTTATTTCTGTTTATTCAGTATTCTCCCTGTACGCAAATTACTCCCTCCCTCATTACTTTTGTTTTACCTCACCCATCCGCAAACTTTATACCTTGGTAATTTTATCTCCCAGTTGATAGCTTGATTTAACCAAGTCTGTGTCATTCCAATGTAATCATAATTTTCCCTCAACATCTGTTTCTAATACAGCAATCTTGTTACATATGTTTCTAGCATTTGTAAAACACATTCATCCTGTTCTTTGTCCTTCATGGTCACTTTTTTTTTTTTGAATGTGTAGAAAGAAAGGGTTTCCACATTGACTTAATTTACAAATTCAGTGCCCCTTTCTCTAAGCGTTCAAGTCCTTCTCTTTTTTGTCTGTATGAACTCTGGCTTCTGAGCAATAAAAGAAAATTAAGACTCTTTAAATTACTTTTCTCATCTCAGTCTGAAAGTGTTTCTGCAAAGTCAATCTCTTTGGATTTTGAAGGGTTGTTAAGCCTTCTCTTTAGGGAAGAGACCTCAAACTTCTCTTCGCAGAGGATTTTGAACCAGTATACCAGTAGTTAGCCTATAAGATCAATCCTTTGCCTCCTTTATTCAGATTGCCCTTTGAAAGTTACTTAAATGGTAGATGCACGTGATTAGTTCTTTCTTTGTCAAGCAGACACTCATGCTGTCAGTCCTCTCTGGGTGCCAATACCTTCAGTGTGGCCTAAAATTCCTGGAAGCTTTCTGACACCCTTTCCGTATTTTGAACTTTTGTCTGGTTGAGAATTGGAATATTGATTTACTTGTCTGGGTTCCTTATACCATGTGTTGTCGTTCACACCCCCCCCCCCCCCCCTTTTTTTTTCTTCATTGTTCTCCTTTTCTGACAGAGATAGGGTGATACAGAAGAGTTTGGATGCTTATTAATCAAAAATAAATCGAATTTTGGAAATGGAAAAAAATCCCTTTTCTATCTGTAAATGGCAGAGAGTTGCTCTCTAGCTATCTTGCAGCTGCCCATGGGAAGTACAAATCTGGGCTCAGAGGGCTGAAATAATTACACCCTGTTCTGTTTTGAACCAGTCTAATCTTCACTCCAGCTGCTTCTGCCTAAACACAGGGCAGCACCTTAACTATCCAAATGGCGGATTAAATTGTAGATTTACCACTTTTCCTAATCTGTGAAAAGCGCAGTTCAAAAATACGCGTTTCTTAGTTGAACAAAGCCTGACGAAAAAGTGATTCTTCCGTAACTCAGATTTCTAGCTTCGCTCTTCCTTTCCTCCTTTCTCACTTTCACTATGTGCTATTGTCAGCTGTTCCTCTCCACTTGCCTTATTTTACAGCTATTGCTTCCTTCCCACTTCTTTTGATATATTTACCTATAACCCATGTCTACATCTGCACACCAACCTTCTCTTGTCTAGCTAACCTGAGACATATTTCACTGCAGTAGTGTGAGCTGCATTAGGTATTATGATTCTGCCCACTGGTGAAGATTGACCTGCTGTAGAGGGAATGAAAAACTGGGACGTCTTTTCATTCTTCCAGTCAGTAAAACACCTGCTTCTAAGCCTTTCATTAAGAGAAATAATAATATAAAAAAAATCAACTATATTACAGTAAAACTACGCAGTGCAGGGAGATTGATTTAGGCAATGTATGTTTATCCAGATTGGAATATACTTCGAAGTCTGAGGGTGAGGGTCTCATACTTCAAAGAGCTCTAAGGATTTATGGAACAGTCTGAGAGTGCCGTGTGAACCCATCAGCGTGGACACAGATCTTGGAATCTAGATGTTCGTGTTTGACACATGAATGAACACATGAAACAGAAACAACACTGATCCCTGTTTGTAGGAGATGAGCCTTTGATGAGTGGAAGTGGTTCTATTTTGCTGTATCATGGGATAGAGAGCATGGGAAGCAGTGCATCACTAGTTAGTTCAGAAGTGACTGATAGATAGGGTGGACCTTGCTAGCTCTTGTGTAATCTGTTTGCTACTTGGAGAACTCCTTTCTTTCTGCAGTGAGATGTATCTTGCTCAGAACTAAATGGAATCTAATTATTTGTGGACTGAAATCAGAACAAATTGAAATATGGAAAGAACTATGTCTAGATCAGCAGAGCAATGAAGAAAAAGTCCAAGAGAGGAAAAAGTGTATCACAGCATGAGAGAGGAAAAATTCAGAATGCAAGTGAATGCATGTAGGAGAATAAACTAAACCAAATTACACAAAACTATTGTAGAAATAGATGAAGGATATAGATGTAAAAGATAAGTAATAGAGAGTGAAAACATGATTACACCAAGAAAACTGTGTTTAAAAACATGCATTTACCTAACTTAGGACTTTAACTTGCAAAATAACATGGCATCAGTGCCAAAGATTACTTGACTACTGTTAGCTTGTGCAGCACTAAAAGCATAATCATGTCAATTGCTTATTTGCATGATTTTTCATATTTCTAAGAGTTGATATGGAAATGATCCGTTCTGTATCAGTACAATTTCTGAACACTTGAAAAGAGATTCTGTGGCTGACCCTTCAGAAAAGAATCTCGAGAGCCGAGTACAGGGGGACAATCACTTCCCTAGCCCTGCTGGCCACACTGCTTCTTATACAAGCCAGGATGCTGTTGGCCTTCTTGGCCACCTGAGCACACTGCTGGCTCATATTCAGCCGACTATCAACCATCACTCCCAGGTCCTTCTCCGCCTGGCAGCTTTCCAACCACTCATCTCCCAGCCTGTAGCTCTGCTTGGGGTTGTTGTGCCCCAGGTGCAGGACCCGGCACTTGGCCTTGTTGAACTTCATCCAGTTGGGCTCAGCCCATGCGTCCAGCCTATCCAGATCCTCCTGCAGAGCCTTCCTACCCTCGAGCAGATTGACACACACCCCTAACTTGGTGTCATCTGCAAACTTTCTGAGGGTGCACTCGATCCCCTCATTCAGATCATCGATAAAGATATGAAAGAGGACTGGCCCTAGTAGTGAGCCCTGGGGGACTCCACTAGTGACTGGCCTCCAACTGGCTTAAACTCCAGTTAAATTTAGTTGGATTACAACAGCAGGCATGCTTCTAGCCACACATGCCTTTTTGCAGAGAGAAAGCTGAAGAACATGGCAAACCACAGCCTGCTGCACCCTGAGGGGCAAGGGCAGAGCAAAGCCCAGGCTGGCACAACACAAAGCGTTGGGGACGGCCATGGCTCCGGAATGCTGGCCCCACCGGCGGTTGGGCGGTTGGGCAGGCCTGTAACGGCTGCCCGTGCTGACGGGGAGGCTGCTCGGCTGCCTGCTCCTCCCGCTCAAGTGTCCGCTCCAGACACAACCTCAACCAGAGGGAGTCAGCTTCTTTTTCCTCTCTCTTCCAGCAGGATGGTGACACTGCTGCATGAGGATGACGGGACACGGACAGCCTTGGTGAGTCACTGGAGACCCTTGGGCACTCAGGGAAGCGCTGCCCATGGTTACAGAGGGTTGCTGCTCCGTTTGGTGCTTTTCCTCTTTTAGCCAGAAACAGCACAATCCTGGCGACTCTGTCCTCGAGCACTCAGCTGCAAGGAAGAGCTGCCAACGTTCTACAGGACAGGTAAGATCGCCCCAACCCACACCCTCCAGCCTCTAACAGCAAGCAGAACGGTGACATGATCAGACCAGGACTGGAGTGACCGCTGCATGAGGATGACGGGACACGGACAGCCTCGGTGAGTCACTGGAGACCCTCGGGCACAGAGGCAGGGGCTGCCCGTCTTGACAGAGGTGTGCTGCTCCGTTTGGTGCTTCTTCTCTTTCAGCCAGAATCACACAGCGATTGGACCAGACCACGGTACAACCTTGACCGCTCTCCCCTTCAGAAGTCATCTTTGAGGAAGAGCTGCCAATGCTGTTTAGGACAGGTAAGATTGCCCCAACCCACACCCACCAGTTTCTATTAGCAAGCAGGACGGTGACATGATTGGGGTAGGATGGGAGTGGTCTCTCCATCAGGATGACAGAACAATGACAGCCTCAGTGAGTCGCTGGAGACCCTCGTGCACAGAGGCAGGGGCTGCCCGTGGTCACAGAGGGATGCTGCTCCGTTTGGTGCTTCTTCTCTTTCAGCCAGAATTACACGGAGTGTGGACAAGACCACGGCACAATCCTGGCCGCTCTCCCCTTGAGATGTCAGTTGTAAGGAAGAGCTGCCAACGCTCTCCAAGACAGGTAAATTTGCCCCAACCCACACCCCAGCATGGTCTCATAGCAAGCAGGACAGTGACATGGATTGGCCAGGACGGGAGTGACCGCTCAATCAGGATGACGGGAGATGGACTGACATAGTGAGACACTCGAGGTTGTTGGGCACAGAGGCAGGGTCAGCCCCTGGTCACACGGGGATGCTGCTCTGTTTTTTATTTCTCTTCTTAAAGCCAGACACACACAGCGATGGGAAGCAGACCACGGCAGAATACGACGGGACACGGACAGCCTCCGTGAGTCACTAGATACTCTTGCGCAGAGAGGCAGGGGCTGCCCGTGGTCACAGGGAGGTGCTGCTTGGTTTGGTGCTTCTTCCTTTTCAGCCAGACACACACAGTGATGAGAGCAGACCACGACAAACTTCTGGCATCTCTGCCCTTGACCACTCCTCTGGGAGGAAGAGCTGCCAGCGCTCTCCAGGACAGGTAAGATTGCCCCAAACCACACCCACCACGTTCTAGCATCAAGGAGGATGGTGACATGATCGGGGTAGGACGGGAGTGGCCGCTGTATCAGGATGACGGAACAATGACAGCCTTGGTGAGTCGCTGGAGACCGTTGGGCACAGAAGTAGGGGCAGCGTGTGGTCTCAGGGGTATGCTTCTCCGTTTGGTGCTTCTCCTTTTGCAGCCAGATTCACACAGCCATGGGAGCAAACCACAGCACACTCCTGGCCACTCTCCCCTTAAGAAATCTGCAGGAAGGAGGAGCTCCCAGCGCTCTCCATGAGGGTAAGAATGCCCCAACCTACACCCCCGATGGTCCACAGCAAGCAGGAAGCTGACAGAATTGGGTCGGGACGGCAGTGAATGCTGCGTCAGGAAGACAGGACACAGACATCCTCGGTGCGTCACTAGACACTCGAGCAGAGAGGCAGTGGCTGCCCATGGTCACAGGGAGGTGCTGCTTTGTTTTGTGCTTCTTCTCTTTCAGCCAGAATCACACAGCGATGAGACCAGACCACGGCAAACTCCTAAACTCTCCAGCCTCGACCGCTCAGCTGGAAGGAAGAGCTGCCAATGCTCTCCAGGACAGGGAAGATCTCCCCAGCCTACGCCCAGCAGGCTGTAACAGCAAGCAGGATGGTGACACGCTCGGGCCAGGATGGCTGTGACCGCTCCATGAGGACGACGGGACACGGACAGCCTTGGTGAGTCACTAGATACTCTTGAGCAGAGAGGCAGGGGCTGCCCGTGGTCACAGGGAGGTGCTGCTCCGTTTGGTGCTTCTTCTGTTTCAGCCAGACACACACAGCGATGAGACCAGACCACGACAAACTTCTGGCCTCTCTGCCCTCGACCACTCCTCTGGAAGGAAGAGCTGCCAACACTCTCCAGGACAGGTAAGATCGCCCCAACCCACACACAGCAGCCTCTAACAGCAAGCAGGAAGGTGACATGATCGGGCCAGAACTGGAGTGACCGCTGGATCAGGATGACGGAAGATGGACAGCCTCGGTGAGTTGCAGTAGACCCTCGGGTAGAGAGGCAGGGGCTGCCTGTGGTCATGAAGGGATGCTGCTCCTCTTATTCCTTCCCTTATTGAAGCCAGACACACACAGAATTGACTCCAGACCATGGCACAATCCTGGCCTCTCTTCCCTTGAGAAGTCAGCTGGAAGGAACTTCCAGCGTTCTTCATGAGAGGTAAGATCTCCCCAGCCTACGCCCAGCATGCTGTAACAGCAAGGAGGATAGTGACACGCTCGGGCCAGGAGGTGAGTGACTGCTCCATGAGGACGACGGAACACGGACAGCCTCGGTGAGTCACGGTAGACCCTCGGGCACAGAGGCAGGGGCTGCCTGTGCTCACAGAGGGATGCTTCTCTGTTTGGTGCTTCTCTTTTGCAGCCAGAATCACGCAGCGATTGGACCAGTCCACGACACAACCTTGCTGCTCTCCCCTTGAGAAGGAACCGCTGCATGACGATGACGGGACACAGAGAGCCTTGGTGAGTCGCTGGAGATCCTCGGGCACAGGGGCTGGGGCTGCCCGTGTTCACAGAGGAATGCTGCTCTGTCTCGTGGTGCTTCTCTTTCAGCCAGAATCGCACAGCGATGGAACCAGACCACGGCACAACCTTGCTGCTCTCCCCTTGAGAAGTCATCTGGGAGGAAGAGCTGCCAACACTCTCCAGGACAAGTAAGATTGCCCCAACCCACACCCACCAGGTTTTAGCAGCAAGGAAGACGGTGACATGATCGGGGTAGGACGAGAGTGGCCGCTGTATGAGGACGACGGGATAATGATAGCCATGGTGAGTCGCTGGAGACCGTCGGGCACAGAAGTAGGGACAGCCTGTGGTCTCAGGAAGGTGCCTCTCCGTTTGATGCTTCTCTTTTCCAGCCAGAATAACACATCGATGGCACCAAACCACAGCATACTCCTGGCCGCTCTCCCCTTGAGAAGTCAGCTGGAAGGATCTTCCAGCATACTCCAGGACAGGTAAGATCTCCCGAACGTATGCCCAGCAGGCTATAAAAGCAAGCAGGATGGTGACACATTCAGGCCAAGATGGCTGTGACAGCTCCATGAGGGCGACGGGACACGGACAGACTCGGTGAGTCGCTGGAGATCCTCGGGCACAGAGGCAGGGTCTGCCTGTGTTCACAGAGGGATGCTGCTCTGTCTCGTGGTGCTTCTCTTTCAGCCAGAATTGCACAGCGAATGGACCAGGTCACGGCACAACCTTGGCCGCTCTCCCCGTGAGAAGTCATCTGGGAGGAAGAGCTGCCAACGCTCTGCAGGACAGGTAAGAGTGCCCCAACCCACACCCACCAGGTTCTAACAGCAAGGAGGACGGTGACATGATCGGGGTAGGACGGCAATGGCCGATGTATCAGGATGATGGAACAATGACAGCCTCGGTGAGTCACTGGAGACCGTCGGGCACAGAAGTAGGGGCAGCCTGTGGTCTCAGGGGGATGCTGCTCCGTTTGGTTCTTCTGTTTTGCAGCCAGATTCACACAGCCATGGGAGCAAACCACAGCATACTCCTGGCCACTCTTCCCTTGAGAAAGCAGCTGGAGGGAAGAGCTCCCAACACTCTCCAGGACAGGTAAGATCGCCCCAAGCTACACCCCCGATGGTCCACAGCAAGCAGGAAGCTGACAGAATGGGGGCAGGAAGACAGTGAATGCTGCATCAGGAAGATGGGACACAGACAGCCTCGGTGAGTCGCTAGATACTCTTGAGCAGAGAGGCAGGGGCTGCCCGTGGTCACAGGGAGGTGCTGCTTGGTTTGGCGCTTCTTCCTTTTCAGCCAGACACACACAGCGATGAGAGTAGACCACGACAAACTTCTGGCATCTCTGCCCTTGACCACTCCTCTGGGAGGAAGAGCTGCCAACGCTCTCCAGGAGAGGTAAGATCGCCCCAACCCACACCCACCAGGCTCTAAGAGCAAGCAGGAATGTGACACGATCCGGGTAGGATGGGAGTGACCGCTGGATCAGGATGACGGAAGATGGACAGCCTCGCTGAGTCGCAATAGACCCTTGGGCAGAGGGGTCGGGGCTGCCCCTGGTCATGGAGGGATGGTGCTCCTCTTTTTCCTTCTCTTAATTAATCCATACAAACACGGAATTGAGTCCAGACCACGGCACAATCCTGGCCTTTCTCCCCTTGAGAAGTCAGCTGGAAGGAACTTCCAGAGCTCTCCAGGACAGGTAAGATCTCCCCAGCCTACGCCCAGCAGGCTGTAACAGCATGCAGGATGGTGACACGCTCGGGCCAGGATGGCAGTGACCGCTCCATGAGGACGACGGGACACGGACAGCCTCGGTGAGTCGTTAGATAATCTTGAGCAGAGAGGCAGGGGCTGCCCGTGATCACAGGGAGGTGCTCCTCCGTTTGGTGCTTTTCCTCTTTCAGTCAGAAACAGTACAATCCTGGCCTGTCTTCCCTCGACCACTCCTCTGGAAGGAAGAGCTGCCAACACTCTCCAGGACAGGTAAGATCGCCCCAACCCACAGCCACCAGGCTGTAACTGCAAACAGCATGGTAACAGGATCGGGTCAGGACATGAGTGACCGCTGGATCAGGATTACGGGACACGGACAGGCTCGGTGAGTCGCTGGAGACCCTTGGGCACTCAGGCAAGCGCTGCCCATGGTTACAGGGGGATGCTGCTCCGTTTGGTGCTTTTCCTCTTTTAGACAGAAACATACCTAGCGATGAGACCGGACCATGGCACACTGCTGGCCTCTCATGCTTTGAGAACTCAGCCAGAAAATTGCCAAGGCGCTACAGGACAGATAAGACAGCCCTAAGTCATTCCCCACCACGGTGTCACCACGCCAAGTGGGAATATGACACATTTAAGGTACAACAAACAAACATCTCCTGGACATCAGGAAGATGCGAGATGGACAGCCTTGGTGTGAGGCTGGGAGAGCCTGGTGCAAGGAGGAAGGAATGGCTTCCAGTGCTGAGAGGGGGTGGCTGCTTGGTTTGTCGCCTCCTCTGTTACAGCTGGAGACACTGACAGTGATGGAATGAAGCCATGGGTCACTCCTGGACTGTCTTGCATTGAGAAGTCAGCTGGAAAAGGTGTCAACGCAATCCAGGACAGGTAATTTTGCCCCAATCCACACCCCAGCATGGTCTCATAGCAAGCAGGACAGTGACACGCTTGGGCCAGGACGGGAGTGACCGCTCCATCAGGATGACGGGACACGGACAGCCTAGGTGAGCTTCTAGATACTCTTGAGCAGAGAGGCAGGGGCTGCCGGTGGTCACAGAGGGATGATGTTGTATTTGGAGCTTCTTCTCTTTCAGCCAGAATCACACGGCGATTGGACCAGACCACGGCACAACCTTGGCGTTCTCCCCTTGAGAAGTCAGCTGGGAGGAAGGGGTCCCAACACTCACCAGGACAGGTAAGATTGCCCCATCCCACACCCACCACTATCCACTGTAAGAAGGAAGGTGACACGATCAGGCTAGGACAGCAGTGACCGCTCCATGGAGATGACGGAACACGACAGCCTCGGTGAGTCGCAGTAGAGCCTCGGGCAGAGAGGCAGGGGCTGCCCGTGGTCATGGAGGGATGCTGCTCCTCTTTTTCCTTTTCTTATTAAAGTCAGACACATGCAGAATTGATTCCAGACCACGGCAGGGTCCTGGCTTCTCTGCCTTTGAGAACGCAGCTGGAAGGAAGAACTTCCAATGCTCTTCAGGAGAGGTAAGATCACCCCAAACAACACTCACCAAGGTCCACAGCAAACAGGAAGGTGATTCGATTGGTCCATGACTGCAGTGAGCACTCCAACAGGATGATGGGAGGCGGTCAGAGTTGGTGAGATGCTCGAGAACCTTGGGCACAGTTGCAGGTTCATCCTGTGGTCACACGGGCGTACTGCTCCGTTTCTACTGTCTGTTATTATAGCCAGACACACACTGATGGGACGACACCACGGCACAATCCTGGCCTCTCTCCCCTTGAGAAGTCAGCTGGAAGGAACTTCCAGCGCTCTCCAGGACAGCTAAGATCTCCCCAACCTACGCCCAGCAGGCAGTAACAGCAAGCAGCATGGTGACAAGCTCGGGCCTGGATGGCAGTGACCGCTCCATGAGGACGATGGGACAGGGACGGCCTCGGTGAGTCGCTGCAGACCCTCGGGCACAGAGGCAGGGGCTGCCCATGTTGACAGAGGGATGCTGCTCCATTTGGTGCTTCTTCTCTTTCAGCCAGAATCACATGGCGATTGGATGAGACCATGGCAAAACCTTGGCTGCGCTCCCCTTGAGAAGTCGGCTGGAATAAGAGCTGCCAACGCTCTCCAGGACAGGTAAGATTGCCCCAACCCACACCCACCAACCTCTAACAGCAAGCAGGACGGTGACATGATGGGGGTAGAATGGGAGTGGCTGCTGTATCAGGATGACGGAAGACGGACAGCCTCGGTGAGTTGCTAGACACTCTTGAGCAGAGAGCCAGGGGCTGCCCTTGTTCGCAGAGGGATGCTGCTCTGTTTGGTGCTTCTCTTTTGCAGCCAGAATCACACAGCGATGGCACCAAAACACAGCACACTCCTGGCCACTCTCCCCTTGAGAAATCAGCTGGAAGGAAGAGCTCCCAACACTCTACAGGACAGCAAAGATCGCCCCAACCTACAACCCTGATGGTCCACAGCAAGCAGGAAGCTGACAGAATGGGGTCAGGATGGCAGTGAATGCTGCATCAGGAAGGCGGGACAAAAACAGCCTCAGTGAGTCGCTAGATACTCTTGAGCAGAGAGGCAGGGGCTGCCCATGGTCACAGGGAGGTGCTGCTTTGTTTTTTGCTTCCTCTCTTTCAGCCAGAATCACACAGCGATGAGACCAGACCACAGCAAACTCCTAGCCTCTCTGCCCTCAACCTCTCAGCTCGAAGGAAAAGCTGCCAATGCTCTCCAGGAGAGGTAAGATTGCCCCAACCCACACCCACCAGGCTCTAGCAGAAAGCAAGGCAGTGACATGATCGGGGTAGGACAGGAGTGACCCCAGGATCAGGATGACGGAAGACGGACAGCCTCGCTGAGTCGCGGTAGACCCTCGGGCACAGAGGCAGGGTCATCCAGTGGTCACACGCGGGTGCTGCTCCATTTGTTCTGTCTGTAATTAAAGCCAGACACACACAGTGATGGGACGAGACCACGGTACAGTCCTGGCCTCTCTGCCCTCGACCACTCATCTGGAAGGAAGAGCTGCCAACGCTCTCCAGGACAGGTAAGATTGTCCCAACCCACACCCACCAGGTTCTAACTGCAAGCAGGACAGTGACACGATCGGGTCAGGACAAGAGTGACCGCTGCATGAAGATGACGGGACAGGGACAGCCATGGTGAGTCGCTGGAGACCCTTGGGCACTCAGGGAAGTGCTGCCCATGGATACAGGGGGCTGCTGCTCCGTTTGGTGCTTTTCCTCTTTCAGACAGAAACATCCCTTGCGATGGGACCGGATCATGGCACACTCCGGTCCTCTCTTGCTTTGAGAACTCAGCCCGAAAAAATGCCAACGCTCTACAGGACAGATAAGACAGCCCCAAGCCATTCCCCACCATGGTGTCACGCTCGGACCAGGAGGGCAGTGACCGCTCCATGTGGACGACGGGACAGGGACAGCTTTGGTGTGTCTCTAGAGACCCTCGGGCACAGAGGCAGGGGATGCTCGTGTTCACAGGGGGATGCTGCTCTATCTTGTGGTGATTCTCTTTTAGCCAGAAACGCACAGCGATGGAACCAGACAACGGCACATCCTTGCCTCTCTCCCTTGAGAAGCCAGGTGTAAGGAAGAGCTCCCAACGCTCTCCAGGACAGGGAAGATCGCCCCAACCCACACCCACCAGGTTCTAACAGCAAGAAGGACGGTGACATGATCGGGGTAGGATGGGAGTGACCACTGGATCAGGATGATGGAGCAATGACAGCCTCAGTGAGTCGCGGTATACCCTCGAGCAGAGAGGCAGGGGCTGCCCATGGTCATGGAGGGATGCTGCTCCTCTTTTTCCTTCTCTTATTAAAGCCAGACACACACAGAATTGACTCCAGACCACAGCACAATCCTGGCCTCTCTCCCCTTGAGAAGTCAGCTGGAAGGATCTTCCAGCGCGCTCCAGGACAGGTAAGATCTCCCCATCGTACGCCCAGCAGGCTGTAACAGCAAGCAGGATGGTGACACACTCGGGCCAAGATGGCAGTGACAGCTCCATGAGGACGACGGGACACGGATAGACTCGGTGAGTCGCTAGAGACCGTTGATCACAGAGGCAGGGGCTGCCCGTGTTGACAGAGGACATGCTGCTCCGTTTGGTGCTTCTTCTCTTTCAGACAGAATCACACGGCGATTGGACCAGGCCACGGCACAACCTTGGCCACTGTCCTCTTGAGAAGTCAGCTGTAAGGAAGAGGTCCCAATGCTCTCCAGGACAGGTAAGATTGTCCCAACCCACACCCACCAGGTTCTAATACGAAGCAGGAAAGTGACACAATGGGGTCAGGACAGGAGTGACTGCTCCTTCAGGATGACGGAACATGGGCAGCCTTGGTGAGTCACTGGAGACCCTTGGGCACTCAGGCAAGTGCTGCCCATGGTTACAGGGGGATGCTGCTACGTTTGGTGCTTTTCCGCTTTCAGCCAGAAATGGCACAATCCTGGCCTCTCTGCCCTCAAGCACTCAGCTCGACGGTAGAGCTGCCAACGCTCTCCAGGGCATATACATGTAAGATCGCCCCAACCCACACCCACCAGCCTCTAACAGCAAGCAGGAATGTGACACGCTCGGGCCAGAAGGGCAGTGACCGCTCCATGAGGACGATGGGACAGGGACGGCCTCGGTGAGTTGCTGGAGACCCTCGGGCACAGAGGCAGGGGCTGCCTGTGTTGACAGAGGGATGCTGCTCCGTTTGGTGCTTCTTCTCTTTCTCCCAGAATCACATGGTGATTGGACCAGACCAAGGCACAATCCTGGCCACTCTCCCCTTGAGAAGTCAGCTGGGAGGAAGAGCTGCCAACGCTCTCCAGGAGAGGTAAGATTGCCACAACCCATACCCACCACATTCCACAGTAAGCAGGAAGGTGACATGATCAGGCTAGGACAGGAGTGACAGCTCCATGACGAGGACGGAACAAAGACAGCCTTGGTGAGTCGCTAGATACACTTGAGCAGAGAGGAAGGGGGTTTATGAACAAACCATAAATGTTTGTTCATTGTCTTTTGTATTATAAAAATCAAGGAGTTCTGTTTGAGGAGCGGGAGTTGCAAAAGCTCCCTGCTGAAGTAAGGAGCTGTATAATACTTGGGTAGACACTATGAAAATTCTTTTGCTTAATGTAACAAAAAAAGAGAACCCCCTCCCCTTCTCTCTTTCTGCATCTCAGTTGCCTCTTTTGTTCAAAGACACTGTTGCAAAGCTCATGTAACCACCTCCTAAAAAGTTGTTAAACTAGTGTATCCTGCCCTCCTGTCTCATGCTGGGCCAACATGACCAAATGAAAAAAAAAAAGAAGTTGAACCACAATGCCAAGGAAGACTACGGCCTTCATCTTTACGACCACCAGAGGGACAGAGACGACCCCCTATCAACAGTGCACGCAGTCGCAGAACATACCAGGATGTGCTGCGTAATCCCGGAATTACCAAGCTATAAAAAGGGACCCTGGCGGGGGTGAGGTGCGCGCCGTTGGCGGAGCAGAGACTCCCCGGCCGCCCAGCGCTGTTTTGCTTTCTGCTTGCTTACTCAATAAATTCCTTTCTATGATTAATACAATGCTCTCTGAAAATTAATTCAGGGGGCAACTTATAACATTGGTGAAGAAGAATGCAGCCTAATGTACGTCCATTTCCTGAGCCATGGCTGGCCCCAGCGTGGGGGCTGCTGAGGAAGCCCAGAGTTGCATTTGTCCCAGCAGCTATGGTGCCAGCAAATAGTAGCTGTCCTTTTACTGGCCTGGCAGTGTCCCAAAGGTGCTGGGACTGATGGCAAATGGTATCCTGGAGGGGAATGTGGAGCTGCCCTGTGCCTGGGCCAGGCCTCTTGTGCTGGCCTGGGGACTGGGGCTGGCCCTGCGGGACACAGGCACTCTGTGCTGGGGATCTCCCAGGCAATAGACCAGGACTCCTACAGCTTCACGGACCTCCATTTCGCGAGCCATGGCTGGCCCCAGCCCTGGGGTTGCTGGGGAGGCCCAGAGCCACCTTTGTCCCAGCAGCTGTGGTGCCTTGCGAGAGGCTGCAGCTGTGGTGGCCATGCCCAGAGCCCTGCAGCAGCCTGCGGTGGGCACTGCCTTGGGGCTAACCCAGCCTGGGCTGTTGGGCTGGGATGGGCTGGACTGGGGAGAGGGCATCGAAGTGGGGAGAGGTGGGCAGGGACTGGGCGGGGCTGGGCAATGCCCGGCAGAGGGCAACAGCAGCATCAGGGAGCGGTGGCAGCATGCAGGGGAGGGCTCCCAGCAGGGCTTGGTGCTGCAGAGCCAGGGCTGCGCAAAGGGAGCCCAGAGCTGCAGGGGCAGGGGAGAGGAGGCCGCTCTGGGCCCTGCTGGCCTGGGCAGAGCAGGAAGGGGGCCCAGGGCATTCGTCCCCTCACCATGGCCTGCCAGGACCTGCAAGGCGGTCATGGAGAGTCCAGGGTCAGGCTCTGCACTGTGGCCACAAGCCCTTGTGCCCTCCTCCTGCCATGCTCCATGCGGTGGCTGCAGCAGAGGGGACCCCCAGCCAGCCCCTACATGGGGCTCTGCCACCTGCCTCACCCCAGCCCTCTCCAGTGCCTTCCTTGCTGCTCTCTGATGCATGCCAGGACCTCCCCGTGCGTGCCGGCCAGCACATCTGCTGAGGGCCAGTGCGGCTGCTGCAGGGGCAGGGAACTCAGCATGGCCCTTGCAGCCCCCTGCCCTGGGCCTGCCTCTCCCCTTGGCCTTGGCCCTGGCCTTGTCTCTGCTGGCAGGAGGGCTCTTGGCATGTGCTCCCTGGCCTCCCCTCGCCTCCACAGAGCTGCTGCCCACTCAGGCTGCTGGCACAAACGTGTCCTCAGAAGCAGCACCACCCCTTGGGCTGCTTCTCCAGGCCTCCCCCACCCCACTGCCTTGATTCCTTGTCTCTGCTGGGTCCCCTCTTTTTCACCCAAATGTGTCCCTTGGCTGTCAGCTCCCTCTGCCCTGCCACACAGGATGACAAGAATTGGGTGGGACATATTACCATGGTGTGTGGAAGTATTTTGTAATCTGCATTGGTGATGGCACAAAAAGACACTTCCTTCACCAGTGATCTACGTCCTTCTTCAGGTGAATTTTCAGGATCTCTATTCATCACAGGAGACGAAATACTAATGGTTACGAGCACTTGCATTTCATTGCTTTCTCCATCATGGTGTACTCCCTCATCTTCCAGGCACTTCCACCCCTCTTGAATAAACTATCCATATTGAATGTCCCCTTTCCAGCTGCCTGTCTGGACCCATGCACTTCCCATGGTTCTGTTTTGCCCCCCTTACTCTTTGATCATTCAGAACACTCTCACTGACCCAGTTGCTGCTTTGAGCTTCATTGAGTTCAAGCTTGCCCATCGATTAGCAGTCTGCCTAATTGTTTCTGTAGCAAGCTCCTCATCATTTTTCATTGAATTAAGATCATATGGAATATTACCAATCTTAATACCTATAATTTCTCATCAGTCAATATAAAATACTTAATTTACAGTCATCCTTTTGTGAGGAGAAACCAGTGAGGTAAATCTGACTGGAGACATATAAGATGAGGTGCTTGCTTTGCTGTTCGGAAAATTGCTGCATGTTTTCTTGTTGTTTGCTTTAAAATAAGGAAAAACCCTTCTGTGTGCAGCCAGGTCTCTAAGGAAAGCAGGTGGGAGCTGGTGCAAGGGGGCTGTAACATCCAGCTGCAGACTTCAGTGCAGAAGTGTGGTGTAAGGAAAAGTGATGCAAGCGCCAGGTGGCCAATGAGAGAAATGTCAGGGTTGGGGTGGTGAGGAGCAAGGTTGTCCATGCACTGTCAGACCTCAAGAGTCTGCTTTTCCTCCCTATGGACGTCTCCATTGGAGAAGCCCTGGGTTAATATAAATTGAAGAAAGATGCTCAAAACTGAAATGCAATAAAATTCACCCTTTAAAATGAGAGGAGACATTCATTAGGTGCTTTTTGAAATCTTCCTCCTTAACTACACTATGAAAGCTCTCCAATTAGTTCTCCAAGTCTTGAAGACTTGAATAAAACTATGGAAGACATATGTTTGCTTAGGAGTTTCTGCATTGTAATGAGTTCCATGGTGGATTTTGGTGCTCACTCTGTGAATGTCAGGTACTGAGAGGAGAATGATGCACATTAAACCATCGGACATTGGTCCATTTTTCCTCTTGGGAAACACAAAGACAACTGTGAGGCCTGACTATGTTCTGAACACAATCTTTAGTCCCACCCTCAGGAGACCTCTTGCCTGGGAGTGTTGTTCTGAGGATATTTTCCTGCTACAGGTGTCTCTGCACACTTACTTGCAGGCTCAGGAAAGGCTGGTCTGGCTAGCTTTGGGCCTCACTAGTGGACAGGCACGATCAGACAGCCTGTTCTTCACTCTGACATTTGGCAAGCCCCAGAGCATTAGACAATAACAGCGAGGGGAAATTTTGTAAATAAAGAGCTAAAGTCTGACTTTAAGGAGAACTTACATGACCTGGAGAGCAGGCTGGTGACAGCCAATGAGATATCTCTGTGGTTGGTGCAGGCCGCACACAGAGGTACAGGCACTGACAGAATGAGAGCAGGATGCAGACATCGCCCTGACCATACAGTCACAGCATCCTGCTGGCTGGTAGGGACCTCTGAAAGTCAACAAATCCAATGCTTTGCTCAGAGTGCCCACAGAACTGTTGAGCTGTGGAGAATGAGCTCTTTTCAAAACTATTTCTCAGAGCAGTGCAAAGTCCTACATCATGGGAGGAAAAAATACATGAACTAGTATTTGCCGGGGCCACCCAGCTAAAAGAGGTCTTTGCAGAAAAGGATGCAGGTATCCTGCTGGATAAGAAGTTGTACATGATCCAGCAAGGTGACCTTGCTCTAATGAAGTCTGGTGGTATTCTGGGCTGCACTAGTAAGCATGTTGCCAGCAGGTTGAAGGAGGTGATCCTTCCCCTCTCTCTCCTCAGCACTGCTGAAGCCATACCTGGAGTACTGTGTCCAGTTCTGGAGTGCCCAGTACAAGAGAGACCTACACATCCTGGAGAGAGTCTAATGTGGAGCCATCAAGATGGTCAAGGGACTGGAGCACCTGTTCTGCGACGAGAGGCTGAGAGCTGGGACTGTTCAGCCCGGAGGAGGCTCAAGGGGCATCATATCAATGGCAATAAATGTCACGGAAGGTGAGGAGGTGAAGCTGGTACTGCTGTCCAGGGAACCTGAAGCATGGGCACTGCTCAGCCTGGGGTCTGTATTTCTGTGGGCTGACACTGTTGGAGGAATTGGGCAATAGGGTGCATCCTCTTTCCTGTCCCAAAAAGGCACTGCCTTGGTCTCCCAAACCAAACAGTCTGGACAGGGAAAAGGCTCCACCTTCTTCCCAAGTGCTGCTCTGATTGCTGAGGGCAGGCGGAGACCCTGGGGCTGAGCAGCACTGTGTGACCCCATCACCCTGCAGACACTGACCAGGGAATGCTGAGCCCCACTCAGCCCCACCACTGAGCTGGGAGCCAAGCACTACATCCATCCCAGTCGAAGGGTCCACAGGAACTGAACACAAAAAGCTCCCAGGAAAAGTGACTGTGTCCGGTGGTGTCTCCATGGTAGCATCTGGGTGCAACCCCTTTCACCAAATGGAGACGCAAAGCTTGGGGCTGGAAGCAGCCAGATTCTGCACCTGGGAAGGGGCAACCCTGGCTATACGTACAGACTGGGGGACGAGATGCTGGAGAGCAGCCCCAAAGAGAGGAATCTGCGGGTTTTGATTGACAGCAAGCTGTTAACCCAGGACAGTGGTCACAGCACCAAGCCTGACGGTGTTCAAGAAGTGTTAGGACAATGCTCTCAGACACACAGTCTGATTTTATTCTATCTTTTTCTGTGCCATATCTTTTTTTGTGCCTTTTTTTTTTTTCCATATTTTTTTTTTAATTTTTTTTCGGTGCCATATTTGCAAGCAGCACAAAGTGTATTTCCTCCTGGTCTGGACGGAATCACACAAGAGGCCTAAGCTTTGGGGGTCTCTTCAGATCTCCTGGATTGGCCTTAGGTGGAACTCTGAGCTGGTTGACAGATGTGCCTTTTGTACACTTGACAACCTGCCTGTGACTGTGGTCATCAGACAATATTTCTGTGGTGCTGGAGCGTGGGGAGGACTGAAGGGACTGTGTGGTGCAGCCTCAAAGTCAGGCCCGAGCTCTTATCGATCGGACCTTCCTGCTGTATGTGCTTGAAGACACATGACGTAGCCAAGGGGACCTGGACGGGGCCCTGGGAAGGCACAGCCAGGGACCCCGGACTGCTGGGAAACACCAGTGCCAAGGACAAGACAAAAGTTGGGGGGCATGGAGGGGACACGAGCATTGCGGGAGGCCTCAGAATCTGGGGCCAGAGAGCTGCCGAGGTGAGGATGGGCCATTGGGCTATCTCCTACGGGTGGCTGGCGGCGTCTCCAAGCGATGGCCTGTGATGTCTGTGAGCAATGGATTGTGACTGCGTGGCCCTCACTGCTTATATGTGGGCGCAGAGTCCCACCCCGCCGGCTAGTGCCCGCACTCCGGCTGAGCGTTGACGTGAGGTCTGGAGTGAGGAGCGAGGTTGGCCTTGGTGCTGGTGTCGTGCCCTGGGAGTTGCTGCAGCAGCTCTCAGTGCCCTTCCCAGAGCCATCAGAGCTTCTTCCACGGTCCTGCATCGTTCGGGCCGTCGGGAGACCCAGGAGGAGCGCTCGCAGCAGCAGAGGTGAGCACTGCAGGGACACCTCCCCCTGGGCAGCTGGAAGGGTTTCCTCCCTGAGGGACCTGCACAGCTCTTCCAGCTGCCCCCACACCAGCCGATGACTGTGGCCTCTTCTCTGCCTTTTGCAGCGTGACAGCTGCTGCTGCTGCAGCAGCGCCGGTGAGGAGGAGCAGCCCCTCATCCCCTGCTCCACGCAGCCCACTGCAGCAGCTGGAGAGCATGGCCACGGCGCTGGAGAGCCGCTGCCCCATTTGTCTTGACAGCTGGGACAACGCGGGCTACGTGATGCCATGTCTCCACCAGTTTTGCTTCCAGTGCATCCAGCAGTGGATGGAGAGCAAGCCCGAGTGCCCCCTCTGCAAGAGGAGGGTCAGCTCCATCATACACGCAGTGCGGGCAGACAACAAATTTGAGGAGGTCGTCATCCCACCGCCGGCAGAGGCATACCTCGTGGCCCAGCCGGCTGGGAGAGCTCGTTGCCACGCAGCCACCACTGACCCCCATCACCACCCTGCAGCATCTCCGCCATCAGCTGCAGGGCCGGCTCTTGTGGGAGGCCTCCAGCCTGAAGTCTGGGCCTCCCTTTTGCGAGACCACCCAACTCTGACCCGTCCCGTGCTGCCCTGGCTGCGCCAGGAGCTGGGGCGCATCCACGGGGCTGATCACGCGGAGGCGCAAATGGTGGAAGACCTCCTCACCTCCGCCCTGGGCCTCCTGGGGCTGGATGAAGATCGCCTGGTCCAGCTGCTGCAGCTTTCCATGCCGGACCACGCAGCCACCTTTGTGCACCAGCTCATCAGCATCACCGTGCAGCGGTGCAGCTGGGTGGCCCACCGCCTGCTGGGCCTGGAGGGCTCCCGTGCTGCCATGGGACAGGCAGGCAGCCCCGCAGCTGCCCCCAGGCCTTCTGCCTCCTGAGAGGGGACTGCTGGTCCTGGTCCAGAGCCCTGCAACAACGCTGCTGGAGCCAGCACAGACGAACTCGCGGGCAGCTCCCGTGCTGCTCTTCAAGGGGGTCGCGGCCTCCCCCCCTCCAGCCTGGTTCAGGACCCAGGGAACCAAGAAGCGTCCCAGGAGGACACACTGGAGGCTGTGCCTGGACCCTCCACAGCAGACCAGGGCAGGGACCATGCACAAAGGGGGCCCCGGCGAGCCCCGAAGAGGAGGGCCCCCACCTCCCAGGCCTCTTCTCCAGCAGCCAAGAAGAGGCCACCCCGCCGGCAACACTAGGGCAGCGCCCCAGGAGCTGGCAACAACAGGGCTGGGCCAGCAGACGGGGCACACGGAAGGCCCTCAGGAAATACATTTATACAATGTAGGAAATAAATCATATATATATAAAGTCTCAGTGTAGCTAACAATTTATTTGGTGTTGCCATCCACACCCCTGCCGCCATCTCCCCCTCTTCCTGCTGCTGTGCCCACCGCCTCCTCACGTGCCCGCTCTGAGGTCTGGTGGGGTTGGGGCACGGCGATGCCGCCCTTCGCCAGGAGGGCTGGGGTGTTCGTCTCGGCGCTCCCCTCCCCAGGTGCCCGGCCCCACTGCTGCGCTCCCCCTGACAGCGCGTGCTGCCCAGCCGCAGGCCTGCAGCTCTGCAGCTGCTGCCAGTGGGAGGTTTGGTGCCAGGGGGTGCCTGGGTTCAACAAGTGCAAACAAAAGGGGCTGCACCTGTGTCAGAGCAATACCAGACACAAGAAGAACTCCCTGACAGCAGCCCTGTGGAGAGGGACTTGGGGGTTCTGTTGGATGAGCAGCTCGACATGAGCCAGCAGCGCGTGCTTGCAGCCCAGAAGACCAACTGCCTCCTGGGCTACATCAAAAGCAGCGTGGCCAGCAGGGGAGGGAGGGGATTGCCCCCCTCTGCTCTGCCTTTGTGAGGCCTCACTGGGAGTGCTGCATCCAGGTCTGGAGCCCACAGCACAAGAAGGACACAAATCTCTTAGAGTGTATCCAAAGAAGAGCCATGAGGATGATCAAAGAGCTGGAGAACCTCTATTGCAAAGTGTGTTGGTTTTACCGTGCTGGGCAGCTAAACCCCACAACCGCTCTCTCACTCCCCCTCTTATTAGATGAGGAGGGGGAGAAGTAAAGCAAAGAACAACTCACGGGTTGAGATAAGGGTAATTTAATTAAAGGGAAATAATAATAATAATTAAATAAAGATTATTATGAACTAAACAATTTAACTAAAGGGAAATAAAAAGGGAAAGGGGAAAAGGGAGGGGGAAAGGGAAAATAAAAAGAAGGGAGGAAAACAAACAAAATAAATGAAGGCTATGTGGAAGTGCAGAGGAAAGAAATGGCTCTTTACTTCCCACAAATGAGTGATGATTGACCATGTCCTTGAAGCAGGGCCTCAACGCACGTAGCCGGTGTTCGGGAGGAGGACCGACGTCTTCCCAACGAGAGCCCACCCCTCCCCTCTTCTTCCTGTTTCCACCTTTTATTGCTGTGTGACATCACATGGTATGGAATATCCCTTTGGTTGGTTTAGGTCAGCTGCCCTAGTGATGTTTCTCTTCTCACTTTTTGCCCACCCCCTAGGAGGGTTAGAGAGAGGCCCGATGCTGTGCCACTGCTGCTCAGCAGTAGACACAACACAGGTGTGATAACACTGCTGTTCCAGCTACAAGTGCAGAGTACAGCACTGTATGGGCTGCTGCAGGGAAAGTTAACATTCCAGCCAGACCCAGTACATAAAGAAAGGCTGAGGGAGCTGGGGATGTTGAGCCTGGAGAAGAGAAGGCTCAGGGGTGACCTTATTGCAGCTTTTCAGTTCTTAAAGGGGGCTTTGAAAAAAGATTGAGAGCAACTTTATGCTCAGGCAGGCAGTGACTGGACAAAGGCAGATGGACTTGATGATCCTTGTGGGTCCCTTCTATGATTCTAAGGGGGAATGGTTTTAAACTAAAAGAAGGGAGATTTGGATTAGATGTTAGAAATTCTTTATTCAGGGGGCGGTGAGGCACTGGCACAGGCTGCCCAGAGAAGCTGTGGATGCCCCATCTGTGGAGGTGTTCAAGGCCAGGCTGGATGGGGCTTTGGGCAACATGGTGTAGTGGGTTTACGTGGCAAGGTTTTGGTAGCAGGGGGCCGTAGGGGTGGTTTCTGTGAGAAGAATCTAGAAGCTGCCCCATGTTTGGCAAGGGCCCCATTGTTTTCCAGAACTGAGCCAATAAGCGATGTTGTTTTGCGCCTCTGTGAGAGCAGATTTAAGACAGGGAAAAAACAACTGAGCCACAGAGCAGCTGGGAGAGTGAGAGCAGTGAGGAACGGCCTTGCAGGCGCCAAGGTCAGTGTAGAAGGAGGGGGAGAGGTGCTCCAGGCGCCGGAGCAGAAGTCCCCTGTGGTCTGTGGTGAGTACCATGGTGAAGCAGGCTGTCCCCCTGCAGCCCATGGAGTCCCACGGTGGAGCAGGGTTCCACGCTGCAGCCCGTGGAGGAGACCACGGTGGAGCAGGTGGCCCTGCACCGACGGAGGCTGCTGCCTGTGGAAGACCCCTGCCGGAGCAGATTCCGGTCCAAACCTGTAGCCCGTGGAGAGGAGCCCACGCAGGAGCAGGTGACCTGGCAGGAGCTGCTGCCCGTGGGGGAGCCAGGTTGGAGCAGTTTTCTCCTGAGGGATGGACCCCGTGGTACGGACCCATATCTGGAGCAGCTCTGGAAGAGCTGCTGCCTGTGGGAAGCCAACGCCGGATCAGTTCATCAAGGACTGCATCCCGTGGGTGGGACCCCACAGCACAGGGGACGAGAGTGACTGAGAAGGAGCGGCAGAGAAGAAGCGCTGTAGACTGACCATAACCCCCATTTCCCCGTTCCCCTGCTCCGCTCGGGGGAAGGAGGTGGAAGAGGGTGGATGGGGGGGGGGGGGGGGGGAAGGTGCTTTTGGTTTCTTTCCTTTGTTTCTCACTTCTCTAACTTGTTAGTAAAAAGCAATAAATCTTACTATCTCCTTATGCCGAGTCTGTTTTGCCCGTTACAATAATTACCGCATGATTTTCTCATCCTTATCTCAACCTTTGAGCCCTTTTCACATATTTTCTCCCCATTCCTCTTTGAGGATAGGGGAGTGAGAGAGCGGCTGTGGTGGAGCTCGGCTGCCCACTCAAGCAGAACCACGACACCTGGTCTGGTGGGAGGTGTCCCTGCCCATGGCAGGGGATTGGAGCCAGGTGATCTTTAAGATCCCCTCCAACCCAAAGCAGCTCTATGGCCCTAGGATTCTGTGACTATCAGGTGGCAGAAGTGAGTATTGTCTTGTTACCAAATACACACCCTGGAGCTAGAAGCCATACTGAAAATCACAGTTTCAGTTCCTGGTCCTGGGAGGCAATGGTGGACAGGTATGTATGAGGGATTTTGTATCATGTGTGTGGGGAGAGGCAATCTGGTGACCAGGCCTGATGCCACCAAGTCAAGCTGTGGGCAGTGACGACCAGCTTCAGCACAGGGATCCTGGCAGGCCAGGCCCCCAGGGACTAAGGATCAACCACAACCCTGCTTTCTCTTTTAAAACCCAGGCAGGGCACTGGTGCTACAAGGTGCAGGTGTCTTATTTCCCCTCTTAGACAGAGTCTGGTTCCTGGCTGGGCTCATTCCTCACATGGGGCTTGCTTATCAGAGCAGGGCCTGGATAAGGGGTTCCCTGCTCACAAGCTGCTAGCAAGGAAGGAAATAAAGGGAGGGAGCTTGTTCTGCATTGCTACTCCTCCCTCCTGTTGCTTCTACTCCCTCCTGTGCTGCCACTGTAAACGTCTGAGAGATAATAAAGCCAAACTCTTCAGGCTGAGGTCCTGTGAGAAGCACGCACAAAGCCCTGAAGCTCAGCACCTGAGGCTGGGTGTCACACAGGACTCTTGGCCACAGTCACACTTAACAGCTTAGCAAGGAGAAAGGGCTGGATCCCACATACACAGTGGGTAGTTATTTCTGAACGCTGGAATTTGCAGCTGAAGGAATCAGTACCACTGCGTCCAGAGAAGCAAATGAGGGAAGCATTCCTTCATTTTGTAGCCATTCTAACAGTAGGCAGTGGAGTAAATTGTCTTCTGCTTTTGGTGAGAGTGCCATATATAATTCTGCTTGATTTTCAACAAATTTAGATAACCTTTTTCCTTGAAAAGCAGCTCCTCCTTATACCCACATTGGATGTAGTTTCTTCTTACTTCTGCCAAATGCTATTTGTCTGTTGTTTTGTTGTTTGTTTGCTTGTTTGTTTGTCTGCCCACACAGAAGTTGATTTTGCCCAGTGCAGGCCTGCAGTTCTGTAACTGATCCGTAGTGAGATGTTTCCAGCCCTTGTTTTCAGGGCCAGCCTGTACCCTATTGCTGGCCTGGCCTTCTCTTCACTCTACTGTCTGCCCTCACTTCTTGGGCTTCTGCTTTCCTGAGCTCTGCCTTGCCCTTTGCTCTTTGTACCAGCTTGGTGGTAGCATCCTAAATATCTTCTCCATACAGAATAATGAGTGTTTAAAGCCATCTGCATGTACCAATATGCTGTCTGCTATGGCTGTACCCTACCAGGATAAGCAAAACAGAAGAGCCACAGCCAGCTGATCCGCAGCAAAAGCACCAAGAAAAGCGAAAGTGCAGCTCCAGGCAGGCCAAGGAAAAGCTGAAGCAGCAGAAGGATGGCCAGCCTCGCCTCAGTCACCCTGCAGACTCAGTACAAAGCTGTCCTCTGCTATGAGCCTGGCGGTGTGATACCCCTGGGCTAGAGGGCTAGGGGTCGGGATGCAGGGGAAGCCCTGACGAGGGTGCTGCTACACCACGGGGTATGGAGACGAGGAGAGGAGACACAGCAAGACTTGGATCTGTGCAAGAGCAGCAGCACGGGCCTCTCTGCGCATCCTGTGGGCTCAGCCAGACGCATGCGTGCTGGCTCCGTGCCCTCAGGCTAAGTCATGTCAAGCGCAAGCGCACGCACCCTGCCCTCAGCGCTCACCCCAAGCAGCGCCCACAGCTGAGCTGGGAGCCAAGCACTACGTCCATCCCTGTCCAAGGGGCCACAGGAACTGAACACAAAAAGCTCCCAGGAAAAGTGACTGTGTCCGGTGGTGTCTCCATGGTGGCATCTGGGTGCAACCCCTTTCAGCAAATGGAGACGCAAAGCTTGGGGCTGGAAACAGCCAGATTCTGCACCTAGGAAGGGGCAACCCTGGCTATACGTACAGACTGGGGGACGAGATGCTGGAGAGCAGCCCCAAAGACAGGGATCTGCAGGTTTTGATTGACAGCAAGCTGTTAACCCAGGACAGTGGTCACAGCACCAAGCCTGACGGTGTTCAAGAAGTGTTAGGACAATGCTCTCAGACACAGACTCTGATTTTATTTTATCTTTTTTTGGGGTAGTCCTTTGGGGACTAGGAGTTGCACTCAATGATCCTTGTGGGTCCCTTCCACCTCAGATATTCTATGATAGAAACAGCCAGAGGCCACTCTCACCTTTTAGACTCACTGCAGCACAGTGTATTCTTTTAGAAAGGCAACATCAATTAACCCCTGAATACCGGTCTGCCCCTAAAGCTCCTATGGAAAAGGGCCACACAATCCAATAACTAATTTATTCTTTAATCATTTAGATCACCTTCATAGAATCATAGAATCTTGGGTTGGAAGGGATATTAAAGATCATCCACCTGGGGCGCAACAACCCCAAGCAGAGCTACAGGCTGGGAGATGAGTGGTGGGAAAGCTGCCAGGCAGAGAAGGACCTGGGAGTGATGGTTGATAGCTGAATATGAGCCAGCAGTGTGCTCAGGTGGCCAAGAAGGCCAACAGCATCCTGGCTTGTATAAGAAGCTGTGTGGCCAGCAGGGCTAGGGAAGTGCCCTTCTCTTCTCCAGGCTCAACATCCGCAGCTCCCTCAGCCTTTCTTTACAATAGAGGTGCTCCGGCTCTTTGATCATCCTCAGGGCTCTTCTTTGGATACACTCTAAGAGATCTGTGTCCTTCTTGTGCTGTGGGCTCCAGACCTGGATGCAGCACTCCCAGTGAGGCCTCACAAAGGCAGAGCAGAGGGGGGCAATCCCCTCCCTCCCCTGCTGGCCACGCTGCTTTTGATGTAGCCCAGGAGGCAGTTGGTCTTCTGGGCTGCAAGCACGCGCTGCTGGCTCATGTCGAGCTGCTCATCCAACAGAACCCCCAAGTCCCTCTCCACAGGGCTGCTGTCAGGGAGTTCTTCTTGTGTCTGGTATTGCTCTGACACAGGTGCAGCCCCTTTTGTTTGCACTTGTTGAACCCAGGCACCCCCTGGCACCAAACCTCCCGCTGGCAGCAGCTGCAGAGCTGCAGGCCTGCGGCTGGGCAGCACGCGCTGTCAGGGGGAGCGCAGCAGTGGGGCCGGGCACCTGGGGAGGGGAGCGCCGAGACGAACACCCCAGCCCTCCTGGCGAAGGGCGGCATCGCCGTGCCCCAACCCCACCAGACCTCAGAGCGGGCACGCGAGGAGGCGGTGGGCACAGCAGCAGGAAGAGGGGGAGATGGCGGCAGGGGTGTGGATGGCAACACCAAATAAATTGTTAGCTACACTGAGACTTTATATATATATGATTTATTTCCTACATTGTATAAATGTATTTCCTGAGGGCCTTCCGTGTGCCCCGTCTGCTGGCCCGGCCCTGTTGTTGCCAGCTCCTGGGGCGCTGCCCTAGTGTTGCCGGCGGGGTGGCCTCTTCTTGGCTGCTGGAGAAGAGGCCTGGGAGGTGGGGGCCCTCCTCTTCGGGGCTCGCCGGGGCCCCCTTTGTGCATGGTCCCTGCCCTGGTCTGCTGTGGAGGGTCCAGGCACAGCCTCCAGTGTGTCCTCCTGGGACGCTTCTTGGTTCCCTGGGTCCTGAACCAGGCTGGAGGGGGGGAGGCCGCGACCCCCTTGAAGAGCAGCACGGGAGCTGCCCGCGAGTTCGTCTGTGCTGGCTCCAGCAGCGTTGTTGCAGGGCTCTGGACCAGGACCAGCAGTCCCCTCTCAGGAGGCAGAAGGCCTGGGGGCAGCTGCGGGGCTGCCTGCCTGTCCCATGGCAGCACGGGAGCCCTCCAGGCCCAGCAGGCGGTGGGCCACCCAGCTGCACCGCTGCACGGTGATGCTGATGAGCTGGTGCACAAAGGTGGCTGCGTGGTCCGGCATGGAAAGCTGCAGCAGCTGGACCAGGCGATCTTCATCCAGCCCCAGGAGGCCCAGGGCGGAGGTGAGGAGGTCTTCCACCATTTGCGCCTCCGCGTGATCAGCCCCGTGGATGCGCCCCAGCTCCTGGCGCAGCCAGGGCAGCACGGGACGGGTCAGAGTTGGGTGGTCTCGCAAAAGGGAGGCCCAGACTTCAGGCTGGAGGCCTCCCACAAGAGCCGGCCCTGCAGCTGATGGCGGAGATGCTGCAGGGTGGTGATGGGGGTCAGTGGTGGCTGCGTGGCAACGAGCTCTCCCAGCCGGCTGGGCCACGAGGTATGCCTCTGCCGGCGGTGGGATGACGACCTCCTCAAATTTGTTGTCTGCCCGCACTGCGTGTATGATGGAGCTGACCCTCCTCTTGCAGAGGGGGCACTCGGGCTTGCTCTCCATCCACTGCTGGATGCACTGGAAGCAAAACTGGTGGAGACATGGCATCACGTAGCCCGCGTTGTCCCAGCTGTCAAGACAAATGGGGCAGCGGCTCTCCAGCGCCGTGGCCATGCTCTCCAGCTGCTGCAGTGGGCTGCGTGGAGCAGGGGATGAGGGGCTGCTCCTCCTCACCGGCGCTGCTGCAGCAGCAGCAGCTGTCACGCTGCAAAAGGCAGAGAAGAGGCCACAGTCATCGGCTGGTGTGGGGGCAGCTGGAAGAGCTGTGCAGGTCCCTCAGGGAGGAAACCCTTCCAGCTGCCCAGGGGGAGGTGTCCCTGCAGTGCTCACCTCTGCTGCTGCGAGCGCTCCTCCTGGGTCTCCCGACGGCCCGAACGACGCAGGACCGTGGAAGAAGCTCTGATGGCTCTGGGAAGGGCACTGAGAGCTGCTGCAGCAACTCCCAGGGCACGACACCAGCACCAAGGCCAACCTCGCTCTTCACTCCAGACCTCACGTCAACGCTCAGCCGGAGTGCGGGCACTAGCCGGCGGGGTGGGACTCTGCGCCCACATATAAGCAGTGAGGGCCACGCAGTCACAATCCATTGCTCACAGACATCACAGGCCATCGCTTGGAGACGCCGCCAGCCACCCGTAGGAGATAGCCCAATGGCCCATCCTCACCTCGGCAGCTCTCTGGCCCCAGATTCTGAGGCCTCCCGCAATGCTCGTGTCCACTCCATGCCCCCCAACTTTTGTCTTGTCCTTGGCACTGGTGTTTCCCAGCAGTCCGGGGTCCCTGGCTGTGCCTTCCCAGGGCCCCGTCCAGGTCTCCTTGGCTACGTCATGTGTCTTCAAGCACATACAGCAGCAGTGTCCATTCGATAACACTCGGGCCTGCCTCTGAGGCTGCACCACACAGTCCCTCCAGTCCTCCCCACGCTCCAGCACCACAGAAATATTGTCTGATGACCACAGCCACAGGCAGGTTGTCAAGTGTACAAAAGGCACATCTGTCAACCAGCTCAGAGTCTTCCACCTAAGGGCAATCCAGGAGATCTGAAGAGACCTCCAAAGCTTAGGCCTCTTGTGTGATTCCGTCCAGACCAGGAGGAAATACGCTTTGTGCTGCTTGCAAATATGTCACCGAAAAAATAAGATAAAAATAATATGGCCCAAAAATAAATATGGCACAATAAAAGATATGGCACAAAAAATGATAAAATAAAATCAGACTGTGTGTCTGAGAGCATTGTCCTAACACTTCTTGAACACCGTCGGGCTTGGTGCTGTGACCGCTGTCCTGGGTTAAGAGCTTGCTGTCAATCAAAACCCGCAGATTCCTCTCTTTGGGGCTGCTCTCCAGCATCTCGTCCCCCAGTCTGTATGTATAGGCAGGGTTTCCCCTTCCCAGGTGCAGAATCTGGCTGCTTCCAGCCCCAAGCTTTGCGTCTCCATTTGGTGAAAGGGGTTGCACCCAGATGCCACCATGGAGACACCACAGGACACAGTCACTTTTCCTGGGAGCTTTTTGTGTTTAGTTCCTGTGGCCCCCTGGACTGGGATGGATGTAGTGCTTGGCTCCCAGCTCAGTGGTGGGGCTGAGTGGGGCTCAGCATCCCCTGGTCAGTGTCTGCAGGGTGATGGGGTCACACAGTGCTGCTCAGCCCCAGGGTCTCCGCCTGCCCTCAGCAATCAGAGCAGCCCTTGGGAAGAAGGTGGAACCTTTTCCCTGTCCAGACTGTTTGGTTTGGGAGACCAAGGCAGTGCCTTTTTGGGACAGGAAAGAGGAAGCTCCCTATTGCCCAATTCCTCCAACTGTGTCAGCCCACAGAAATACAGACCCCAGGCTGAGCAGTGCCCATGCTTCAGGTTCCCTGGACAGCAGCACCAGCTTCACCTCCTCACCTTCCGTGGCATTTATTGCCATTGATATGATGCCCCTTGAGCCTCCTCCGGGCTGAACAGTCCCAGCTCTCAGCCTCTTGTCGCAGAAGAGGTGCTCCAGTCCCTTGACCATCTTGATGGCTCCACATTGGACTCTCTCCAGGATGTGTAGGTCTCTCTTGTACTGGGCACTCCAGAACTGGACACAGTATTCCAGGTATGGCTTCAGCAGTGCTGAGGAGAGAGGAAGGATCACCTCCTTCAACCTGCTGGCAACATGCTTACTAGTGCAGCCCAGAATACCACCAGACTTCATTAGAGCAAGGTCACCTTGCTGGATCATGTACAACTTCTTATCCAGCAGGATACCTGCATCCTTTTCTGCAAAGACCTCTTTTAGCTGGGTGGCCCCGGCAAATACTAGTTCATGTATTTTTTCCTCCCATGATGTAGGACTTTGCACTGCTCTGAGAAATAGTTTTGAAAAGAGCTCATTCTCCACAGCTCAACAGTTCTGTGGGCACTCTGAGCAAAGCATTGGATTTGTTGACTTTCAGAGGTCCCTACCAGCCAGCAGGATGCTGTGACTGTATGGTCAGGGCGATGTCTGCATCCTGCTCTCATTCTGTCAGTGCCTGTACATCTGTGTGCGGCCTGCACCAACCACAGAGATAGCTCATTGGCTGTCACCAGCCTGCTCTCCAGGTCATGTAAGTTCTCCTTAAAGTCAGACTTTAGCTCTTTATTTACAAAAATTCCCCTCGCTGTTATTGTCTAATGCTCTGGGGCTTGCCAAAGGTCAGAGTGAAGAACAGGCTGTCTGATCGTGCCTGTCCACTAGTGAGGCCCAAAGCTAGCCAGACCAGCCTTTCCTGAGCCTGCAAGTAAGTGTGCAGAGACACCTGTAGCAGGAAAATATCCTCAGAACAACACTCCCAGGCAAGAGGTCTCCTGAGGGTGGGACTAAAGATTGTGTTCAGAACATAGTCAGGCCTCACAGTTGTCTTTGTGTTTCCCAAGAGGAAAAATGGACCAATGTCCGATGGTTTAATGTGCATCATTCTCCTCTCAGTACCTGACATTCACAGAGTGAGCACCAAAATCCACCATGGAACTCATTACAATGCAGAAACTCCTAAGCAAACATATGTCTTCCATAGTTTTATTCAAGTCTTCAAGACTTGGAGAACTAATTGGAGAGCTTTCATAGTGTAGTTAAGGAGGAAGATTTCAAAAAGCACCTAATGAATGTCTCCTCTCATTTTAAAGGGTGAATTTTATTGCATTTCAGTTTTGAGCATCTTTCTTCAATTTATATTAACCCAGGGCTTCTCCAATGGAGACGTCCATAGGGAGGAAAAGCAGACTCTTGAGGTCTGACAGTGCATGGACAACCTTGCTCCTCACCACCCCAACCCTGACATTTCTCTCATTGGCCACCTGGCGCTTGCATCACTTTTCCTTACTCCAGACTTCTGCACTGAAGTCTGCAGCTGGATGTTACAGCCCCCTTGCACCAGCTCCCACCTGCTTTCCTTAGAGACCTGGCTGCACACAGAAGGGTTTTTCCTTATTTTAAAACAAACAACAAGAAAACATGCAGCAATTTTCCGAACAGCAAAGCAAGCTCCTCATCTTGTATGTCTCCAGTAGGTTTACCTTACTGGTTTCTCCTCACAAAAGGATGACTGTAAATTAAGTATTTTATGTTGATTGATAAGAAATTATAGGTATTAAGATTAGTATTATTCCATATGATCTTAATTCAATGAAAAATGATGAGGAGCTTGCTACAGAAACAATTCGGCAGACTGCTAATCGATGGGCAAGCTTGAACTCAATGAAGCTCAAAGCAGCAACTGGGTCAGTGAGAGTGTTCTGAATGATCAAAGAGTAAGGGGGGGCAAAACAGGAGAACCATGGGAAGTGCATGGGTCCAGACAGGCAGCTAGAAAGGGGACATTCAACAGGGATTGTTTATTCAAGAGGGGTGGAAGTACCTGGAAGATGAGGGAGTACACCATGATGGAGAAAGCAATGAAATGCAAGTGCTGGTGACCATCAGTATTTCTTCTCCTGTGATGAATAGAGATCCTGAAAATTCACCTGAAGAAGGACATAGATCACTGGTGAAGGAAGTGTCTTTTTGTGCCATCACCAATGCAGATTACAAAATACTTTCACACGCCATGGTAATATGTCCCACCCCATCTTTACCATCCTGTGGGGCAGGGCAGAGGGAGCTGACAGCCAAGGGACACATTTGGGTGTAAAAGAGGGGACCCAGCAGAGACAAGGAGTCAAGGCAGTGGGGTGGGGGAGGCCAGGAGAAGCAGCCCAAGGGGTGCTGCTGCTTGTGAGGACACGTTTGTGCCAGCAGCCTGAGTGGGCAGCAGCTCTGTGGAGGCGAGGGGAGGCCAGGGAGCACATGCCAAAAGCCCTCCTGCCAGCAGAGACAAGGCCAGGGCCGAGGCCAAGGGGAGAGGCAGGCCCAGGGCAGGGGGCTGCAAGGGCCATGCTGAGTTCCCTGCCCCTGCAGCAGCCTCAATGGCCTCCAGCAGATGTGCTGGCCGGCAGGCACAGGGAGGTCCTGGTGTGCATCAGAGAGCAGCAAGGAAGGTGCTGGAGAGGGCTGGGGTGAGGCAGGTGGCAGAGCCCCATGCAGGGGCTGGCAGGGGGTCCCCTCTGCTGCAGCCACCGCATGGAGCATGGCAGGAGGAGGGCACGCAGGGCTTGTGGCCACAGTGCAGAGTCTGGTCGTGGATGCTCCATGACTGCCTTGCAGGTTCTGGCAGGACCTGGTGAGGGGACAAATGCCCTGGGACCTCTTCCTGCTCTGCTCAGGCCAGCAAGGGCCCAGAGTGGCCTCCTCTCCCCTGCCCCTGCAGCTCTGGGCTCCCTTTGCACAGCCCTGGCTCTGCAGCACCAAGCCCTGCTGGGAGCCCTCCCCTGCATGCTGCCACCGCTCCCTGATGCTGCTGTTGCCCTCTGCCGGGCACTGCCCAGCCCAGCCCAGCCCCTGCCCACCTCTCCCCACTTCGATGCCCTCTCCCCAGTCCATCCCATCCCGGCCCAACAGCCCAGGCTGGGCTGGCCCCAGGGCAGTGCCCACCGCAGGCTGCTGCAGGGCTCTGGGCATGGCCACCACAGCTGCAGCCTCTCGCAAGGCACCACAGCTGCTGGGACAAAGGTGGCTCTGGGGCTCCCCAGCAACCCCAGGGCTGGGGCCAGCCATGGCTCGGGAAATGGACGTACATTAGGCTGCATTCTTCTTCACCAATGTTATAAGTTGCCCCCTGAATTAAATTTCAGAGAGCATTGTATTAATCATGTAAAGGAATTTATTGAGTAAGCAAGCAGAAAGCAAGCAGCGCTGGGCGGCCAGGGAGTCTCTGCTCCACCAACGGCGCGCACCTCATCCCCGCCAGGGTCCCTTTTTGTATCTTCGTAATTCCGGGATTACGCAGCACATCCTGGTATGTTCTGCGACTGCGTGCACTGTTGATAGGGGGTCGTCTCTGTACCTCTGGTAAACGTGAAGATGAAGGCCGTAGTCTTCCTCAGCCTTGTGGTTCAACTTCTTTTTTTTTTTTTATTTGGTCATGTTGGCCCAGCATGAGACAGGAGGGCAGGATACACTAGTTTAACAACTAATTACGAGGTGGTTACATGAGCTTTGCAACAGTGTCTTTGAACAAAAGAGGCAACTGAGATGCAGAAAGAGAGAAGGGGAGGGGGTTCTCATTTCTTCTTCCATTAAGCAAAGGAATTTTCATAGTGTCTAGCCAAGCATTATACAGCTCCTTACTTCAGCAGGGAGCTTTCGTAACTCCCGCTCCTCAAACCGAACTCCTTGATTTTTATAATACAAAAGACAATGAACAAACATTTATGGTTTGTTCATAAACCCTCTTCCTCTCTGCTCAAGTGTATCTAGCGACTCACCAAGGCTGTCTTTGTTCCGTCATCCTCATGGAGCGGTCACTCCCGTCCTAGCCTGATCATGTCACCTTCCTGCTTACTGTGGACAGTGGTGGGTATGGGTTGGGGCAATCTTACCTCTCCTGGAGAGCGTTGGCAGCTCTTCCTCCCAGCTGACTTCTCAAGGGGAGCGCAGCCAAGGTTGTGCTGTGGTCTGGTCCAATCGCTGAGTGATTCTGGATGCAAAAGAGAAGCACCAAACGGAGTAGCATCCCTCTGTGAGCACAGGCAGCCCCTGCCTCTCTGCCCGAGGGTCTACCGTGACTCACCGAGGCTGTCCGTGTTCCGTCATCCTGATCCAGGGGTCACTCCCATCCAACCCCGATCATGTCACCATCCTGCTTGCAGTTAGAGCCTGGTGGGTGTGGGTTTGGGCAATCTTACCTCTCCTGGAGAGCGTTGGCAGATTTTCCTTCCAGCTGAGCGGTCGAGGCCAGAGAGGCTAGGATTTTGCCATGGTCTGGTCTCATCGCTGTGTGTGTCTGCCTGAAAGAGAAGAAGCACAAAACAAAGCAGCACCTCCCTCTGACCATGGGCAGCCCCTGACTCTCAGCTCAAGAGTATCTAGCGACTCACCGAGGCTGCCTGTGTCCCGTCTTCCTGATGCAGCATTCACTGCCGTCCTGCCCCCATTCTGTCAGCTTCCTGCTTGCTGTGGACTTTCAGGGGTGTAGCTTGGGGCAATCTTTGCTGTCCTGGAGAGGGTTGGCAGCTCTTATTTCAGCTGACTTCTCAACGGGAGAGCGGCCAGGATTGTGCCTTGGTCTGGTCCAATCACCATTGGATTCTGGCTGAAAGAGAAGAAGCACCAAACGGAGCAGCATCCCTCTGTCAACACGGGCAGCCCCTGCCTCTGTGCCCGAGGGTCTCCAGCGACTCACCAAGGCTGTCATTCTTCTGTCATCCTGATGCAGCGACCACTCCCGTCCTACCCTGATCATGTCACCGTCCTCCTTGCTGTTAGAACCTGGTTGGTGTGGGTTGGGGCAATCTTACCTGTCCTGGAGAGCGTTGGCAGCTCTTCCTTACAGCTGACTGCTCAAGGGGAGAGCAGCAAGGTTGTGCCATGGTCTGGTTCCATGGCTGTGCGTTTCTGGATGAGAGAGAAGCACCACGAGACAGAGCAGCATCCCTGTGTCAACACGGGCAGCCCCTGCCTCTGTACCCGAGATTCTCTTGCGACTCACCGATGCTGTAACTGTCCCGTCGTCCTCATGGAGCGGTCACTGCCCTCCTGGCCCGATCCTGTCACCCTCCTTCTTTCTGTTAGAGGTTGATGGGTGTGGGTTGGGGCGATCTTACCTGTCCTGGAGAGGGTTGGCAGCTCTTCCTTCCAGCTGATTTCTCAAGGGGAGAGTTGCCAGGATTGTGCTGTTTCTGGATGAAAGTGGGAAAGCACCAAACGGAGCAGCAGCCCCCTGCGACCATGGCAGCCCCTGCCTCTGTGCTCAAGAGTATCTAGAGACTCACCGAGGCTGTCAGTGTCCCGTTGTCCTCATGGAGCGGTCACTGCCCTCCTGGCCTGAGCGTGTTACCATAATGCTTGCTTTTACAAGCTTCTGGACGTAGGTTGATGAGGTCTTACCTGTCCTGGAGAGCGCTGGAAGTTCCTTCCAGCTGAATTCTCAAGGGGATAGAGGCCAGGATTGTACCTTGGTCTGGTCTCATCGCTAGGGATGTTTCTGTCTGAAAGAGGAAAAGCACCAAACGGAGCAGCATCCCCCTGTAACCATGGGCAGTGCTTCCCTGAGTGCCCAAGGGTCTGCAGCGACTCACTGAGGCTGTCCGTGTCCCGTTGTCCCGATGGAGTGGTCACTCCCATCCTAGTCTGATCGTGTCACCTTCCTGCTTACTGTGGACAGTGGTGGGTGTGGGTTGGGGCGATCTTACCTGTCCTGGAGAGTGTTGGCAGCTCTTCCGTCCAGCTGAGTGCTCGAGCACAGAGAGGCCAAGATTGTGCCTTTTCTGGCTGAAAGAGGAAAAGCACCAAACAGCATCCCCCTAAAACCAGAGGCTGCCCCTACTTCTGTGCCCGAGGGTCTCCAGCGACTCACCGAGGCTGTCTGTGTTCTGTCATCCTCATGGAGCGGTCACTGCCCTCCTGGCCTGAGCGTGTCACCTTCCTGCTTTCTGTGGACAGTGGTGGGTGTGGGTTGGGGCGATCTTACCTGTCCTGGAGAGCGCTGGCAGCTCTTCCTCCCAGATGAGTGATCGAGGGCAGAGAGGTCAGAAGTTTTCCATGGTCTGGTCTCATCGCTGTGTGATTCTGGCTGAAAGAGAAGAAGCACAAAACAAAGCAGCACCTCCCTGTGACCATGGGCAGCCCCTGACTCTCTGCGCAAGAGTATCTAGCGACTCACCCAGGTTGTCTGTGTTCCGTCTTCCTGATGCAGCATTCACTGCCGTCCTGACCCCATTCTGTCAGCTTCCTGCTTGCTGTGGACCATCGGGGGTGTAGGTTGGGGTGATCTTACCTGTCAGGTAGAGTGTTGGGAGCTCTTCCTTCCAGCTGATTACTCAAGGGGAGAGTGGCCAGGAGTGTGCTGTGGTTTGGTCCCATGGCTGTGTGAATCTGGCTGCAAAAGGAGAAGCACCAAACGGAGCAGCATCCCCCTGAGACCACAGGCTGCCCCTACTGCTGTACCCGACGGTCTCCAGCGACTCACCAAGGCTGTCATTGTTCCGTCATCCTGATACAGCGGCCACTCCCATCCTACCCCGATCATGTCACCGTCCTCCTTGCTGCTAGAACCTGGTGGGTGTGGGTTGGGGCAATCTTACCTGTCCTGGAGAGTGTTGGCAGCTCTTCCTCCCAGATGACTTCTCAAGGGGAGAGCAGCAAGGTTGTGCCGTGGTCTGGTTCCATCGCTGTGCGTTTCTGGCTGAAAGAGAAGCACCACGAGACAGAGCAGCATCCCTCTGTGAACACGGGCAGCCCCTGCCTCTGTGCCCGAGGATCTCCAGCGACTCACCAAGGCTGTCCGTGTCCCGTCATCATTATGCAGCGGTCACTGCCCTCCTGGCCCGATTATGTCACCATCCTGCTTGCAATTAGTGCCTGGTGTGTGTGGGTTGGGGCGATCTTAACCTCTCCTGGAGAGCGTTGACAGCTCTTCCTCCCAGATGAGTGGTCGAGGCCAGATAGGCCAGAAGTTTGCCGTGGTCTGGTCTCGTCGCTGTGTGTGTCTGGCTGAAAAGAAAGAAGCACCAAACGGAGCAGCAACTCTCTGTGACCACAGGCAGCCCCCACGTCTCTGCTCAAGAGTATCTAGCAACTCACCGAGGCTGTCCGGGTCCCGTCGTCCTGATGGAGTTGTCACTCCTGTCCTACCCCGATCATGTCACCATCCTGCTTGCTAACAGAACCTGGTGGGTGTGGGTTGGGGCGATCTTACTTGTCCTGGAGTGCATTGACAGCTCTTCCTCCCAGCTGACTTCTCAAGGGGAGAGCGGCCAAGGTTGTGCCGTGGTCTGGTCCAATCGCGGAGTGATTCTGGCTGCAAAAGAGAAGCACCAAACGGAGTAGCATCCCTCTGTGAGCACAGGCAGCCCCTGCCTCTCTGCCCGAGGGTCTACCGTGACTCACCGAGGCTGTCCGTGTTCCGTCATCCTGATCCAGGGGTCACTCCCATCCAACCCCGATCATGTCACCATCCTGCTTGCAGTTAGAGCCTGGTGGGTGTGGGTTTGGGCAATCTTACCTCTCCTGGAGAGCGTTGGCAGATTTTCCTTCCAGCTGAGCGGTCGAGGCCAGAGAGGCTAGGATTTTGCCATGGTCTGGTCTCATCGCTGTGTGTGTCTGCCTGAAAGAGAAGAAGCACAAAACAAAGCAGCACCTCCCTCTGACCATGGGCAGCCCCTGACTCTCAGCTCAAGAGTATCTAGCGACTCACCGAGGCTGCCTGTGTCCCGTCTTCCTGATGCAGCATTCACTGCCGTCCTGCCCCCATTCTGTCAGCTTCCTGCTTGCTGTGGACTTTCAGGGGTGTAGCTTGGGGCAATCTTTGCTGTCCTGGAGAGGGTTGGCAGCTCTTATTTCAGCTGACTTCTCAACGGGAGAGCGGCCAGGATTGTGCCTTGGTCTGGTCCAATCACCATTGGATTCTGGCTGAAAGAGAAGAAGCACCAAACGGAGCAGCATCCCTCTGTCAACACGGGCAGCCCCTGCCTCTGTGCCCGAGGGTCTCCAGCGACTCACCAAGGCTGTCATTCTTCTGTCATCCTGATGCAGCGACCACTCCCGTCCTACCCTGATCATGTCACCGTCCTCCTTGCTGTTAGAACCTGGTTGGTGTGGGTTGGGGCAATCTTACCTGTCCTGGAGAGCGTTGGCAGCTCTTCCTTACAGCTGACTGCTCAAGGGGAGAGCAGCAAGGTTGTGCCATGGTCTGGTTCCATGGCTGTGCGTTTCTGGATGAGAGAGAAGCACCACGAGACAGAGCAGCATCCCTGTGTCAACACGGGCAGCCCCTGCCTCTGTACCCGAGATTCTCTTGCGACTCACCGATGCTGTAACTGTCCCGTCGTCCTCATGGAGCGGTCACTGCCCTCCTGGCCCGATCCTGTCACCCTCCTTCTTTCTGTTAGAGGTTGATGGGTGTGGGTTGGGGCGATCTTACCTGTCCTGGAGAGGGTTGGCAGCTCTTCCTTCCAGCTGATTTCTCAAGGGGAGAGTTGCCAGGATTGTGCTGTTTCTGGATGAAAGTGGGAAAGCACCAAACGGAGCAGCAGCCCCCTGCGACCATGGCAGCCCCTGCCTCTGTGCTCAAGAGTATCTAGAGACTCACCGAGGCTGTCAGTGTCCCGTTGTCCTCATGGAGCGGTCACTGCCCTCCTGGCCTGAGCGTGTTACCATAATGCTTGCTTTTACAAGCTTCTGGACGTAGGTTGATGAGGTCTTACCTGTCCTGGAGAGCGCTGGAAGTTCCTTCCAGCTGAATTCTCAAGGGGATAGAGGCCAGGATTGTACCTTGGTCTGGTCTCATCGCTAGGGATGTTTCTGTCTGAAAGAGGAAAAGCACCAAACGGAGCAGCATCCCCCTGTAACCATGGGCAGTGCTTCCCTGAGTGCCCAAGGGTCTGCAGCGACTCACTGAGGCTGTCCGTGTCCCGTTGTCCCGATGGAGTGGTCACTCCCATCCTAGTCTGATCGTGTCACCTTCCTGCTTACTGTGGACAGTGGTGGGTGTGGGTTGGGGCGATCTTACCTGTCCTGGAGAGTGTTGGCAGCTCTTCCGTCCAGCTGAGTGCTCGAGCACAGAGAGGCCAAGATTGTGCCTTTTCTGGCTGAAAGAGGAAAAGCACCAAACAGCATCCCCCTAAAACCAGAGGCTGCCCCTACTTCTGTGCCCGAGGGTCTCCAGCGACTCACCGAGGCTGTCTGTGTTCTGTCATCCTCATGGAGCGGTCACTGCCCTCCTGGCCTGAGCGTGTCACCTTCCTGCTTTCTGTGGACAGTGGTGGGTGTGGGTTGGGGCGATCTTACCTGTCCTGGAGAGCGCTGGCAGCTCTTCCTCCCAGATGAGTGATCGAGGGCAGAGAGGTCAGAAGTTTTCCATGGTCTGGTCTCATCGCTGTGTGATTCTGGCTGAAAGAGAAGAAGCACAAAACAAAGCAGCACCTCCCTGTGACCATGGGCAGCCCCTGACTCTCTGCGCAAGAGTATCTAGCGACTCACCCAGGTTGTCTGTGTTCCGTCTTCCTGATGCAGCATTCACTGCCGTCCTGACCCCATTCTGTCAGCTTCCTGCTTGCTGTGGACCATCGGGGGTGTAGGTTGGGGTGATCTTACCTGTCAGGTAGAGTGTTGGGAGCTCTTCCTTCCAGCTGATTACTCAAGGGGAGAGTGGCCAGGAGTGTGCTGTGGTTTGGTCCCATGGCTGTGTGAATCTGGCTGCAAAAGGAGAAGCACCAAACGGAGCAGCATCCCCCTGAGACCACAGGCTGCCCCTACTGCTGTACCCGATGGTCTCCAGCGACTCACCAAGGCTGTCATTGTTCCGTCATCCTGATACAGCGGCCACTCCCATCCTACCCCGATCATGTCACCGTCCTCCTTGCTGCTAGAACCTGGTGGGTGTGGGTTGGGGCAATCTTACCTGTCCTGGAGAGTGTTGGCAGCTCTTCCTCCCAGATGACTTCTCAAGGGGAGAGCAGCAAGGTTGTGCCGTGGTCTGGTTCCATCGCTGTGCGTTTCTGGCTGAAAGAGAAGCACCACGAGACAGAGCAGCATCCCTCTGTGAACACGGGCAGTCCCTGCCTCTGTGCCCGAGGATCTCCAGCGACTCACCAAGGCTGTCCGTGTCCCGTCATCATTATGCAGCGGTCACTGCCCTCCTGGCCCGATTATGTCACCATCCTGCTTGCAATTAGTGCCTGGTGTGTGTGGGTTGGGGCGATCTTAACCTCTCCTGGAGAGCGTTGACAGCTCTTCCTCCCAGATGAGTGGTCGAGGCCAGATAGGCCAGAAGTTTGCCGTGGTCTGGTCTCGTCGCTGTGTGTGTCTGGCTGAAAAGAAAGAAGCACCAAACGGAGCAGCAACTCTCTGTGACCACAGGCAGCCCCCACGTCTCTGCTCAAGAGTATCTAGCAACTCACCGAGGCTGTCCGGGTCCCGTCGTCCTGATGGAGTTGTCACTCCTGTCCTACCCCGATCATGTCACCATCCTGCTTGCTAACAGAACCTGGTGGGTGTGGGTTGGGGCGATCTTACTTGTCCTGGAGTGCATTGACAGCTCTTCCTCCCAGCTGACTTCTCAAGGGGAGAGCGGCCAAGGTTGTGCCGTGGTCTGGTCCAATCGCGGAGTGATTCTGGCTGCAAAAGAGAAGCACCAAACGGAGTAGCATCCCTCTGTGAGCACAGGCAGCCCCTGCCTCTGTGACCGAGGGTCTACTGCAACTCACCAAGGCTGTCCGTGTTCCGTCGTCCTCATGGAGCGGTCACTCACCTTCTGGCCCGAGCGTGTCACTATCCTCCTTGCTGTTACAGCATGCTGGGCACAGGCTGGGGAGATCTTACCTCTCATGAAGAACGCTGGAAGTTCCTTCCAGTAGATTTCTCATGGGAAGAGAGGCCAGGATTGTGCCATGGTCTGGAGTCAATTCTGTGTGTGTCTGGCTTTAATAAGGGAAGGAATAAGAGGAGCAGCATCCCTTCATGACCACAGGCAGCCCCTGCCTCTCTGCCCGAGGGTCTACTGCGACTCAGCGAGGCTGTCCGTCTTCCGTCATGCTGATCCAGCGGTCACTCCCATCCTACCCCGATCATGTCACTGTCCTGCTTGCTGTTAGAGCCTGGTGGGTGTGAGTTGGGGCAACCTTACCTGTCCTGGGGAGCATTAGCAGCACTTATTCCAGCTGACTTGTCAAGGGGAGAGCAGCCAAGGTTGTGCCGTGGTCTCGTCCATTCGCCGTGTGATTCTGGCTGAAAGAGAAGAAGCACCAAACGGAGCAGCATCCCTCTGTGAACACAGGCAGACCCTGCCTCTATGTCCGAGGGTCTCCAGCGACTCACCGAGCTCGTCCCTGTCCCATTGTCCTCATGGAGCGGTCACTGCTGTCCTGGCCCGAGCGTGTCACATTCCTGCTTGCTGTTACAGCCTGCTGGCCGTAGGTTTGGGCGATTTTACCACTCCTGAAGGGCTCTGGAAGTTCCTTCCAGCTGACTTCTCAAGGGGAAAGAGTCCAGCATTGTGCCATGGCCTGGAGTCAATTCTGTGTGTGGCTTTAATAAGAGAAGGAAAAAGAGGAGTAACATCCCTCCATGACCACAGGCAGCCCCTGCCTCTGTGCCCGAGGATCTCTAGGGACTCACCGAGGCTTTCCATGTTCTGTCATCTCCATGAAGCAGTCACTGCCGTCATAGCCTGATTGTGTCACCTTCTTGCTTTCTGTGGACAGTGGGGGATGTCGGCTGGGGAGATCTTACTCTTACTGGAGAGCGCTGGAAGATCCTTCCAGATGTCTTCTCAAAGGGAGATTCACCATGATTCTGCCGTGGTCTGGTCCAATCGCTGCGTGATTCTGGCTGCAAAAGAGAAGCACCAAACAAAGCAGCATCCCTCTGTGAACATGGGAAGCCCCTTCCTCTGTGCCTGAGGGACTCCAGCGACTCACCAAAGCTGTCCCTGTCTCATCGTCCTCATGGAGCGGTCACTGCCCTCCTGGTCTGATCATGTCTCCATCCTTCTTGCGGTTAGAGGCTAGTGGGTGTGGGTTGGGGCAATCTTACCTGTCCTGGAGAGCGTTGGCAGCTCTTCCGTCCAGCTGAGTGCTCGAGGGCAGAGACGCCAGGAGTGTGCCTCTTCTGGCTGAAAGAGAAGTACCAAAGGGAGCAGCAACCCCCAGTGACCGTGGGCAGCCCCTGCCTCTCTGCTTAAGAGTATCTAGCAACTCACCGACGCTGTCTGTATCCCGTTTTCCTGATGCAGCATTCACTGCCGTCGTGCCCCAGTTCTGTCAGCTTCCTGCATGGACCATCGGGGGTGTGGGTTGGGGTGATCTTACCTGTCCTGGAGAGCATTGGGAGCTCTTCTTTAAAGCAGATTTCTCAAGGGGAGTGTAGCCAGGAGTGTGCTGTGGTTTGGTCCCATCGCTGTGTGAATCTGGCTGCAAAAGGAGAAGCACCAAACAGAGCAGCATCCCTCTGTGAACACGGGCAGCCCCTTCCTCTGTGCCTGAGGGTGTCCAGCGACTCACTAAGGCTGTCTGTGTTCTGTCATCCTCATGGAGCGGTCACTGCCCTCCTGGCCTGAGAGTGTCACCTTCCTGCTTTCTGTGGACAGTGGTGGGTGTGGGTTGGGGCGATCTTACTCTTCCTGGAGAGCGATGGAAGTTCCTTCCAGATGACTTCTCAAAGGGAGATTCGCCATGATTCTGCCGTGGTCTGGTCCCATTGCTGTTTGTGTCTGGCTTTAATAAGAGAAAGAACAAACGGAGCAGCATCCCCGTGTGACCAGGGGCTGACCCTGCCTCTGTGCCCAACGGACTCGAGCGTCTCACCACGTCAATCCGTCTCCCGTCATCCTGATGGAGCGGTCACTCCCGTCCTGGCCCAAGCGTGTCACTGTCCTGCTTGCTATGAGACCATGCTGGGGTGTGGGTTGGGGTGAAATTACCTGTCCTGGAGAGCGTTGACACCTTTTCCAGATGACTTCTCAATGAGAGAGAGTCCAGGAGTGTGCCATGGCTTCATTCCATCACTGTCAGTGTCTCCAGCTGTAACAGAGGAGGTGACAAACCGAGCAGCCACCCCCTCTCAGCACTGGAAGCCATTCCTTCCTCCTTGCACGAGGCTCTCCCAGCCTCACACCAAGGCTGTCCATCTCGCATCTTCCTGATGTCCAGGAGATGTTTGTTTGTTGTAGCTTAAATGTGTCCTATTCCCACTTAGCGTTGTGACACCGTGGTGGGGAATGGCTTGGGGCTGTCTTAACAGTCCTGTAGGGTGCTGGCATCTTTTCTGGCTGAGTTCTCAAAGCGAGAGAGGCCAGCAGTGTGCCATGGTCCGGTCTCATCACTAGGGATGTTTCTGTCTGAAAGAGGAAAAGCACCAAACGGAGCAGCATCCCCCTGTAACCATGGGCAGTGCTTGCCTGAGTGCCCAAGGGTCTCCAGCGACTCACCGAGCCTGTCCGTGTCCCACCATGCTCATGCAACAGTCACTCCCATCCTGACCCAATCGTGTCACCATCCTGCTTGAAGAGAGAGGAAAAAGAAGCTGACTCCCTCTGGTTGAGGTTGTGTCTGGAGCGGACACTTGAGCGGGAGGAGCAGGCAGCCGAGCAGCCTCCCCGTCAGCACGGGCAGCCGTTACAGGCCTGCCCAACCGCCCAACCGCCGGTGGGGCCAGCATTCCGGAGCCATGGCCGTCCCCAACGCTTTGTGTTGTGCCAGCCTGGGCTTTGCTCTGCCCTTGCCCCTCAGGGTGCAGCAGGCTGTGGTTTGCCATGTTCTTCAGCTTTCTCTCTGCAAAAAGGCATGTGTGGCTAGAAGCATGCCTGCTGTTGTAATCCAACTAAATTTAACTGGAGTTTAAGCCAGTTGGAGGCCGGTCACTAGTGGAGTCCCCCAGGGCTCAGGACTAGGACCAGTCCTCTTTAATATCTTCATCGATGATCTGAATGAGGGGATCGAGTGCACCCTCAGTAAGTTTGCAGATGACACCAAGTTAGGGGTGTGTGTCAATCTGCTCGAGGGTAGGAAGGCTCTGCAGGAGGATCTGGATAGGCTGGACGCATGGGCTGAGGCCAACTGCATGAAGTTCAACAAGGCCAAGTGCCGGGTCCTGCACCTGGGGCACAACAACCCCAAGCAGAGCTACAGGCTGGGAGATGAGTGGTTGGAAAGCTGCCAGGCGGAGCAAGACCTGGAAGTATTGGTTGATAGTCGGCTGAATATGAGCCAGCAGTGTGCTCAGGTGGCCAAGAAGGCCAACAGCATCCTGGCTTGTATAAGAAGCAGTGTGGCCAGCAGGGCTAGGGAAGTGATTGTCCCCCTGTACTCGGCTCTCGAGATTCTTTTCTGAAGGGTCAGCCACAGTATCTCTTTTCAAGTGTTCAGAGATTGTACTGATACAGAATGGATCATTTCCATATCAACTCTTAGAAATATGAAAAATCATGCAAATAAGCAATTGACATGATTATGCTTTTAGTGCTGCACAAGCTAACAGTAGTCAAGTAATCTTTGGCACGGATGCCATGTTATTTTGCAAGTTAAAGTCCTAAGTTAGGTAAATGCATGTTTTTCAACACAGTTTTCTTGGTGTAAGCATGTTTTCACTCTCTATTACTTATCTTTTAAGGCTATATTCTTCATCTATTTCTACAATAGTTTTGTGTAATTTTGTTTAGTTTCTTCTCCTACATGCATTCACTTGCATTCTGAATTTTTCCTCTCTTCTGCTGTGATACACTTTTTCCTCTCTTGGACTTTTTCTTCATTGCTCTGCTAGACATAGTTCTTTCCATATTTCAATTTGTTCTTATTTCAGCCCACAAATAATTAGATTCCATTTAGTTCTGAGCAAGATATATCTCACCGCAGAAAGAAAGGAGTTCTCCAAGCAGCAAACAGATTACACAAGAGCTAGCAAGGTCCGCCCTATCTATCAGTCACTTCTGAACTAACTAGTGATGCACTGCTTCCCATGCTCTCTATCCCATGATACAGCAAAATAGAACCACTTCCACTCATCAAAGGCTCATCTCCTACAAACAGGGATCAGTGTTATTTATGTTTCATGTGTTCATTCACGTGTCAAACACGAACATCTAGATTCCAAGATCTGTGTCCACGCTGAGGGGTTCACACGGCACTCTCAGACTGTTCCATAAATCCTTAGAGCTCTTTGAAGTATGAGACCCTCACCCTCAGACTTCAAAGTATATTCCAGTCTGGATAAACACATATTGCCTAAATCAATCTCCCTGCACTGTGTAGTTTTATTGTAATATAATATGGTTGTTTTTTTATTACTCTTTTTCTTAATGGAAAGCTTAGAAGCAGGTGTTTTACTGACAGGAAGAATGAAAAGACGTCCCAGTTTTTCATTCCCTCTACAGCAGGTCAATCTTCACCCGTGGGCAGAATCATAAAAGCTAATGCAGCTCACAGAACTGCAGTGAAATATGTCTCAGGTTAGCTAGATGAGAAGGTTGGTGTGCAGATGTAGACATGGGTTATAGGTAAATATATCAAAAGAAGTGGGAAGCAATAGCTGTAAAATAAGGCAAGTGGAGAGGAACAGCTGACAATAGCACATAGTGAAAGTGAGAAAGGAGGAAAGGAAGAGCTATAAATCTGAGTTACGGAAGAATCACCTTTTCTTCAGGCTTTATTCAACTAAGAAACACATATTTTTGAACTGCGCATTTCACAGATTAGGAAAAGTGGTAAATCTACAATTTAATCCGCCATCTGGATAGTTAAGGTGCTGCCCTGTGTTTAGGCAGAAGCAGCTGGAGTGAAGATTAGACTGGTTCAAAACAGAACAGGGTGTAATTATTTCAGCCCTCTGAGCCCAGATTTGTACTTCCCATGGGCAGCTGCAAGATAGCTAGAGAGCAGCTCTCTGCCATTTACAGATAGAGAAGGGATTTTTTTCCATTTCCAAAATTCGATTTATTTTTGATTAATAAGCATCCAAACTCTTCTGTATCACCCTATCTCTGTCAGAAAAGGAGAACAATGAGGAATAAAAGGTGTGTGGGGGGGGGGGACGACGACACGTGGTATAAGCAACCCAGACAAGTAAATCAATATTCCAATTCTCAACCAGACAAAAGTTCAAAATACTGAAAGGGTGTCAGAAAGCTTCCAGGAATTTTAGGCCACACTGAAGGTATTGGCACCCAGAGAGGACTGACAGCATGAGTGTCTGCTTGACAAAGGAAGAACTAATCACGTGCATCTACCATTTAAGTAACTTTCAAAGGGCAATCTGAATAAAGGAGGCAAAGGATTGATCTTATAGGCTAACTACTGGTATACTGGTTCAAAATCCTCTGTGAAGAGAAGTTTGAGGTCTCTTCCCTAAAGAGAAGGCTTAACAACCCTTCAAAATCCAAAGAGATTGACTTTGCAGAAACACTTTCAGACTGAGATGAGAAAAGTAATTTAAAGAGTCTTAATTTTCTTTTATTGCTCAGAAGCCAGAGTTCATATAGACAAAAAAAGGTAAGGACTTTAACGGTTAGAGAAAGGGGCACTGAATTTGTAAATTAAGTCAATGTGGAAACCCTTTCTTTCTACACATTCAAAAAAAAAAAAAAAAAAGTGACCATAAAGGACAAAGAACAGGATGAATGTGTTTTACAAATGCTAGAAACATATGTAACAAGATTGCTGTATTAGAAACAGATGTTGAGGGAAAATTATAATTACATTGGAATGACAGAGACTTGGTTAAATCAAGCTATCAACTGGGAGATCAAATTACCAAGGAATAAAGTTTGTGGATGGGTGAGGTAAAACAAAAGTAATGAGGGACACTAGGATTTTGGCTGACACAACAGGCACTATTGGAAGTAAACTGAAGAATGAGATATGGAAAAAGTTAGTCCCTGGACCTTGCCAGAGACTTTCAGGAGAGGATGAGAAAGCGTATCAGGAAATGTTTTTACAGATGAAGGAAGTCTGTATCGAATCCAGCGTCATGATCCAGTAGAGGAGTTCAATTACCTAGACATTTCCTAGGAAAATGTCAGTGGCAAAAACTATCAAGCAAGTATGATTACAAGAGTAATACAGGATTGCTTCCTTACGGCATATGCTCAAAAGCCACTCAGGCCACAGGAAAAGGGTAATGTGGATATAGTGACTAGAAATAAACTAGACACGATGAATACAATGGAAGCTGGGAGGAGTATTTCAATAAATATACAGTGCAGTACATGTGGTTGCAATGCCATTAAGACTGGGGGGGTAAGTGGCACTTGCATGTTAAATAAAATCAGACCCTTACTGAACATTAAATAAATTAAAAGTAGCCCAAAAGAATCAAGTTTCACCAAAGGAAATGAAGGGAAAAATATATCTGAGATATATTTAAGAACATATTTTCAAAATACAAGTAATTCATCAGGGATGAAGCCAGAAAACCAAACCAAACCAAACCAAACCAAACAAAACAAAAAAACCCCTGCAATTGTATCAGGGAAGTGTAGTGCTTTATCTAGTCCCATTCACTGAACAAGAGGAAAAGAAGGATCTTGTGGCCAGTAACACACGTTTGAAACAGCATAAATTCCCCATGACCTGTGAGCCCATCTGTTTTGCTACTGGGGCTGGAAGAAAAATGTGAGTAGATGAGAAGGGACTGCAGATGAAAAGTAGAGACTTGGTGCGAAGAGAGAAACGATACATGTTTAAATAGTTTCTCTGACATTTCCCTGTTTCCAGTGAATGAGGTTCACAAATGACCCTGCTCCACGCACAAAGCCTAATAGCGAACCTCCACAGCACATTACAGGCAGACATTCACGCCAATGTGAGGAACCTAGATTCAAGACCTTATTTTGCCTAACAGAGATTGGACTCAGTTCTCTGAGGAAGCTATTTCTTAAAAAATAAATAAATAAATAAATAAAATAGAAGAAGTTCATTTTATAAAAAGTAATTGCATTTATTATTTGGAAGTTTAGCCACACAAAAATATTCACACATGCAGTAGTTAAGTCAGGTTAAACATTTTTTAAGTAGCAATCTTAGTCATCATTCTGGGAACTAAGACCATGTATCTCAAAACTCTTCATCATATATTGAGTTAATTTACTCTTATTATCTTCCTTGTATGGCTCAGTTTTAGCTGCTCTCCAGTTTTCTACGATTGACAGTTGACAATTTGTACAATTGGCCATTGCATGACTTTTAATAATAACAACAACAAAGCATGTGTGAGTTTTATTGATCCAAAAGTCAGTTTCCATAGTTTTATCCCTGCATTTACCTTTGGATCTGTAGATTTTGCATGTCCAACTTTTAAGTCAAAGTTTGGTATAAAATTTTGGTTCTCTAAGTAGCTTCTAAAGGTCTCAAGCTCATCACCAAGTTGATGATTAAAGAGAAAAAGCAGTATGTAATCCTTTCCCTGAAAGGAACAATATTTTAGGGGAAAAATAGCAAGGAGTAGATACGTGCATAAACAACACGGGTAACAGTGTGGCCACCTGGACTGCTATGTGACCTGAAATGTGGGTATGTGTACTCTGCCTTGCTTTTCTCCTTACCGCTCTCTCACTCCCCCTCCTCAAAGACGAACAGGGAGAAAATACAATCAAAAGGGCTCAAGGGTTGAGGTAAGGACAGGGAGGACGCGCAGTAATTATTGTGACTGGCAAAACAGACTCAGCATAGGGAGACAGTCAGATTGATTGCCTATTCCTAAGCAGCTAGAAAAGCGAGAAACAAAGGAAAGAAACCAAAAGCACCTATCCCCCCCCATCCACCCTCTTCCACCTCCTCCCCCCGAGTAGCGCAGGGGAGTGGGGGAATGGGGGTTATGGTCAGTCTATAGCGCTTCTCCACCGCTCCTTCTCAATCACTCTTGTCCCCTGTGCTGTGGGCTCCCTCCCACAGGATGCAGGCCTTGCTGAACTGACCTGGCGTGGGCTTCCCACAGGCAGCAGCTCTTCCAGAACTGCTCCCACATGGCTTCATACCATGGGGTCCATCCCTCAGGAGCAGACTGCTCCAGCACAGGTCCCCCACGGGCAGCAGCTCCTACCAGGTCACCTGCTCCTGCGTGGGCTCCTCTCCACGGGCTGCAGCGTGGAACCCTGCTCCACCGTGGGACTCCATGGGCTGCAGGGGGACAGCCTGCTTCACCATGGGCCTCACCACAGGCCACAGGGGACTTCTGCTCCATGCCTGGAGCACCTCTCCCCCTCCTTCCTCACTGACCTTGGCGCCTGCAAGGCCGTTCCTCACTGCTCTCACTCTCCCAGCTGCTGTGTGGCGCCGTGTTGTTTTTTTTTTCCTAATTCTGCTCTCACAGAGGCGCAAAACAACATCACTTACTGGCTCAGCTCTGTCCAGCAGTGGGGCCCTTGCCAAACATGGGGCAGCTTCTAGATCCTTCTCACAGAAGCCACGCCTGTGGCCCCCGATACCAAAACCTTGCCACGTAAACCCATTACACAGCAAGGGGCTCAGACTTTCTCTTCCTGGAACTACTCCAGAACTGAGAGTATCAGTAGCTTTCTCACACCAAGACAATTCGAACAAACATTGAGGTTTGAAAGCCTATGGCTCTAAGGATTGAAGCCTATTATTAACATTTTATATGTTACTTGGCATTCATAGAGCAGTGTTCAATGGTAGGCCTCACAGCTGGTTTCCTCTGGATTTCCGATAATGCAACAAATTTCTCCTTCCGTTGATAGTAGTCTCACCCAAGTATACAACAGTCTTGTAGTAGCAAGTCCTGGTCCCTGCCAAATAATTATCAGTACAGGAAAGATCTGAGAAATGTTCTAAATGGATACTGTCAGTAGATGTTTGCAATGATTTTAAAAAATCTGAACAGAAACATTAAAGATCATACCCATGCAGGGAATGTGATTAGACCCTGTTTCAAGCATCTTAGCACTGAGACAAAATATCAGTTAAAAAAAAAAAAAAAAAAAAAATCTTCAGATTTGTTTTTGAGAGTCTGAATAACACATTATCTCTTCTCATTTTATTGCTTATTAGACAGTATTGCCATTCACACATTTTTCTCCAACAATGAGAAAGTCAAATGGCAAAAAGGTTGGAAAATAGTTCTGAAAAACACCAGTTTAATCAGAGATAGTTCGCCAGTCTTGAGCCTGAAAAATGCCACGTCTCCAAATCCAGTCTTTTTTTAAACTCTGTTCCTTATCCCCAAAGAATTATGAAATAGTGACAAAGGCAGTCCTAAAGGTCTGAACACCAGTGCATTTGAAAGCCTGAGACATGAGCACTACAGTCTGCCTGGGCAGACCTATTCTCCCATGTGGAGCCTATGGTTCAGTTAACAGGACTCCAACCATCTGCAAGAAAGTACACGAGAACATCAAGACCTCAATTATTCTCCACTACCACAGTATACTTATATTCTGAAATCAAACTTAGACCTTCATTTTCTGCTTACATTTAAGTGTGGAAATTAATCACTTGGGATTGTAATTATACATATGATGCTAGGGGAAATTATAATAACACCCAAAGTACCACATCTTTAGTCTGCATTTTGGTTTAGACATGTTAGATAATGCTTAATGAAGCATTTTACATCCTATTAAAGCTTTACAGCACACACTCTTCCTACTAAAAAATTCTTAGAGTGAGTACCTAAGTGCCGCTTAAAATCAGATACACTTCTAAAATAGAAAACATAATATATAATTTTCCTGTATGATAGAGTTCATGCAACTCTTTTGTATATTTGGTGCAGTATTCATGGCAATAACTGCTGGTGGTAAAATATAGTAGGTGGAGATCAAGTAGCATGTGTGCATGGTAACATTATAGGTTCCAGAATGTTGATATATGACTCAAATAAATACAATAAACACAATATTTATTTAATAAAATGCACCTGGATGCTATTTCCATTAATGAATGATAATGTGCTATAGAGCTTTCTAATAGTCTGAAATAAAAACATTATTCAAGACACATAGGCTGAAGCATTCTGGAAGTCCTTAGACACAGAGGAGTACCATTTGTCAATAAATAAGTCTTTTCATAAACATTAACAACAGTATTTCAAAACAAGTGGGAATTGATCAGTGAACAATGGGACAGATACAAAATCTGAATCAACTTTTAAACACATAATCAAATCTTGCTAATGCTAGTAGGGCAACGTAACTCACCCAGGTAAATATTCAGGCAACTATACATGTAAAAATAAAAACAGAGAAGGCAGGAAGAAAGCCGTAGAGAAGTCATAAAGATTGCATAAGATTCTGTGGCATTAAAAACTTTTTTTTTTTTTTTGTAGTAATTTTAATTTCTATAATAAAATTTACCATGAAGGAAAAAAAAAAAAAAAAAAAAAAAAAAAAGCGTTGAGTCATCTAACCCAAACAGTTAATTCCAGAAATATCTTCAGCAACTGTGATTTGATCAAATTTGAAATAACTAATGGAAGTGTTGAAAGCCCCATCCTTAACACTAGATAAACTTGCTGACGAATTCCAAGTGCTTGATCCAAACACTAATTTTGTTGGAGAACAGTTCCAACCTTAGAACAGTTTTTCTACCTCCATTCTTGTAAAAAGATGCATTGAAACTTTCCAAACACTTCAGCTATAGGTATATATAGGTATACCAACCTAGTATGTTTCAGCCTAAATTACTGATATTTTACGATACTAAAACAAGGTTCTTATGGTATGGTGATAACCATAGATGTAATTGTGACTATATGTGTCTATTCTACTGGGAGAAATAAACTATAAAAGTTTACCACTATCTTTGCCACAGCTGTAATAATAAATGGTAGAAATCATCATCTAAGCATCACAAAGTTCTCTTGATAAATTTCTCTTGCCATACTGATAGAATTTGCTGCCCATGTTTAAAATGAACATATTATGAAATGGTTCCAATTAGATCAAGCAGTTTCATGTCTTTTTTAGGCACCACTTACAGCAAATACTGTCATTTCTTATGATAAAGCAGCCAGTGCTGCTTAACAAGCTCATTTTTAACCAAATCCAAAGATGTTATTTAAGTTTTATTTTATCCCCAGTCAAGTAGAACATTCTCCAACCCTGACTCTCAAGGTAGCTTTCAATTTGCATATTTGACGCAGGGCTTGAAGTGCAATTTAGCCAGAGGCAAGGAGCTGGCACAAGGCTATGTAACACATAAGGCCTGTATTGAAGTGATAAACTGTGATAGCCTCCTCCCGTTTTAGTTCATAGAAGTAATTCCACCTTTCTCAAGGACGTGCCCCGGTATAGTGCATCCAAGTCCTGAAAATTGAATCTGCCCATACATAGTTATATCTAGTTATAGATTTAAGCCTTCAAAAGTAGAGCTCAGAAGGGAGCTCTACTTTTAATTAGACTAATTAGAATAAACAGGCTTCTCAGCCATATTACCTTTAATTAATGTGGGAATGAACATCTCTTGAGCCACAAGGGGATAATCATGGAGGCGACTACCTTATAAGCACCACCACAATACCACAGTCAAACTGTTGGTTCATCCGGTCTCATATCCTGCCTCCAGTGGAGGTCAGTGCCAACTGCAGCAGAGGAAGGCAAAAACAACCAGACAGTTTACTGAGGATCCTATTGTAACTGGGCTCTAATGAAGACAGAGTGAAGGTGTTTTCAGGTTTAATTTCTCTGTCAAAAATGTTTTCTAGTGCAGAACATTTGTATGAGTCTTTGACCAGTCAGTCTCCAGAAGCCATTTCATTGTATCTACCCTTTGTATGCTTGCATTACTGTTCTTCATTCCGTGTCTTCATCTGCGGTGACACTGCCCTCAAATTCAAGCAAAAATGCAACGAAGGACTTCTATGCAAAGTTCAGGAATCAGAGCTTCAGGCTGATGGAAGTGATTCAGCTGGCTGCCTCTCATTAAATGCTCAGAGAAAGAGCTGTTATGCTTCTTTAAATAAGCTGTTCTTTCAAGAGTAGAACAAAAAAAAAAATAATAAATGCTCCAGTCATTAGCATTTTCTTTCCAAAAAGGAAAACAGATCAACTTATGTCAATGCACAGTCAATCATCATAATAATAATACCAGCTTGAGCAGATCCGAACTGAAGGATAGAAATATATTTTGTTTTGTTAAATGATTTGGTAAGGGATAGGTTTGTTTTGTTTGTTTGTTTCATAAATATACATGAGAACAGGAGGAAAAGGAAAGGGAAAAAAATATATCCTCATTAAGAAATATTGGGCTAATGTTGAAAAGAGGAGGAGGAGGGAGGATGGTATTTTGGTTCCAAGTTCAGATGAGGCTCTGGTGTGCACAAGAAATGTTAAAATAGATGAAGCCTCATGAGCCTGATTGAAGCTGGCGTGTAAACAGCTACAACACTCATAAGCTGCACATAGCTAGTCCAGTCAATAGGTCACTTTCTAGGCCTGCTTACATTCCTTGAAGTACTTCCTACTTCATCTAAATGTTCCCTAGGCTCTCATACCCAAAGTAGGCTGTGAAAATGTTCCTTTCTTTCATCTATCTGAGCTGTCTAAGTAAAAGCAAAGAGACACCTCTATTCCGACCATGTCCCATTGCAAGGCCTACAACTAAATCCACCTGTAAGAGAATTAAAGATCCTGCCCACTTCCATGTGAGCGTCCTACCAGGAGACAGGAGCCCAAGGCTGTACTCAAGCAGCAACCACATGTAAAGCATTCCTCACAAGCACTTCAATTTGAACAAGGGAAGAAAGCATGCTTCAGTCCTCCAGCTCAAGCTGAGCCACCGTGCCAGTAATGTCAGGGATATGGAGGCTCCACAGAGAGCAGCAAAGGGAAGCTCTGTTCCAGCTTAATAATATAGTAGGATTGTCCTGGAAAATAGACAGGCTGAGTAGCTCCCCAGGAGTGAGTGGGGATTAGGTGTTTATAACTAAACATAAGTAAATTTAGGGAGGTTGAAACCCACCCCAGAGGCTGTACATCCTCCTTCAAGTTTTGAAGAGCTTTCCAGTTAGAGAAACAGACAGCACCTCCCCTGTGAGAAAGACAATTTCAGAGAATTTTGCCTAACCCCCTTTAGAATCTGAAAACACTTATCACTGTGCCCTACCAATTCCATGTAAGCCCAATACAACCTCCCACCTGCAAGGTAAAAGCAGAGCCCAGACAAGCACCAGCAGACCCATGAGCCGGCAATGGCAAGACACTGCTGCTGCTTTGGGGCTGCTAGCAGATGAAAACCCTGGGAAAATTGCTCAGAGCTATTTTTGGCTCTGCCCTCCATGGAAGAGATAAAACAAGGAGGGTTTTGGCAGGGGGTGAGCTATTCCACACTTGTGCTTAGGTGGGAGATTAGAAACAAGCCCAGGTGTTTGCACCAAACCCAACACACACACACATCCCAGAGCAACAGGGACCACACTATCATGGCCCACCTGCACAGCCATGGACCTCCTGCTGCCTCCTGAGACCCTGAGGCACAGCTGATCTCAGCAGAACATCCCCACCCATCTCCTCTTTGAGTCCTGTGACCTGACCACATCCATGTCACCTCACCTGCCTCCTCCAAGACCAAATGATTGCTGTAGGACCTCTCATGCCCTGCCCAGCCTCATGAAGCCAAACTGCTTCAGTTAGTTGACTAGACCACAGGAATGCAGGATTTGGGGCTTCGGTGTTCAGGTTAGGGTTTAGGGATTAGATCTAGCCTTCCAGGGTTAGTGTTTGGGCAGAGTATTAGAGGGAGGCCTGTGTTTACTGCTTTGGGTTCCAGTGTGTGTGTAGTGTAGAGACTATGTTATTTGTTGGGATTTTCTTCAGGGCTCTGTTGAGGAATCATGTTAAGGCTGGAATTCAATGATAGGGTCGAAAGGCTGAAGAATAGGGTGAGAAATGAGCTAAGAGTGTGTGGTAAGGCCTTATGGATTTAGGATTTGCAAACCCATGCAACGTGAGGTTTAGGGTTAGCAGGAAGAGTAGTGGATTCCTTGCAGAAAGAGGGATAGCGTTTAGATGTAGGGGTAGGGCTTACGGTTACTGCTTAGAAATATTGCGAGGGCTTGACATGGATGTTTTTCTACTAAGTGTTGCAGCAGCACAGCCTTGCCTGAACCCCTCTCACCTCTTCCAGATCTTTCCTTCTGTTAGCCAAGTCCCTCTTCTCTCCCCCAAATTTCTCACCTTTATTCACCCAGCTTTCCCCTGGCCTCCCCAAATGTGTCACCGTGTTGGGGCAGCTTCCTGAAGGCCTTTGTGACCTCAGAGGCTCTGCCTCCCTGCTGTTGTCCAGACAGGGGCTGGGACAGAAGTGACCTCACAGCCAGCATCCACAAGGGTCACAAGGAGGTGTTGTGCTCAGGAAGCCTCTTTCCAGCCCACCCAGGAGCACCAGGTGCATGCCCTTCACAGTCCCTCGGGTACTCTGCCTGCCAACCAGCTCATGCTTCAGAAGGTCTTCTACATGTCCAGACTCACGTTTCCTCATGCAGCCTTTAGCAACTCCATTGCATCCTAAAGGAAATGCCCACTCATGTGTGGAAAAGTGATTCAAGAACTGAATACATACTTTGGGAAAACATATATTTTAGGCAAATTATGCAGAGAAGGAGTTGGTGTGACAGTTACGATGAAGAGGATTGCTTTATTCAGATGGTATTCTAGGGGACCGTACCTCCAATGGGAAGTGAACTTTAGACTCTCTCTGTCCCACTGGAATTCATGGCACCCTTAGGGAACAGCTTATGGCACTTGGGCTCATTCAGGTTCATCTCACCACACCCACACCGGGTGCAGTCTCATATGGACAAGGGAAACATGGACTCCTGATGTAGTCATTTAGTGTCCCTATCCAAAGGAAGAAACCATCTGTGTGAGCTGGGGCGAGAGCCCAGTGCTGGAAATGGTGGTTACAAGGGGCTGCTCTTGGACCGTTGGCCTGAGGCAGCATCTGCCAGGGTGTCCAGAGAACAAGGTCCAAGCCCAGCCCCTGCTCTGCTGGTCCTCCCTGACTCTCCCAGGAAGACAGCCTTTCATGCTGTGGATACAGGCCGGTGAAGTCAAAATCTCATGGGTGCTGGGCACCAAAGGCAGGAATGGAATCATCCCTCCCTGCCTAAAATATGATCCTGGGACTCCTATCTTATCTGCCTGAGCCCACAGAGAAACAAGCAAATCCCGGAGCCTCTTTCAAGTCCGTTCCTTTGAAATATCCATGAGAGCATCTTTGGGAGAGGAGTTGAGCCTTCAGGCACTGCCCTGAACAGATCCCCTTTTATGCTGGAGATGCTGGTATGGAGCCAGCTGTGTTAGAGAAGTGCCCCTGGCCTGTCCCTTCCTGTGCACACAGGAGCACCATGAGCAAGTAACAAGTGCAATCAGACCTCGCAGCGAAACAAGAGCTCCGTAGGAGAGTGTGGGAGGTGAAATGGAGAGATGATTTGGACAGAGCAAGCCCTGGGGCTCCCTGGCAGTGCTGCTGTGCCAGGAGTCTTCTCCCCTTCCACCTCTAAACACAGACAAGTCCCCCTGCAGCTCCACCCTGTTTCTCTGAGGAAGCATCTCAGGCAAGCAAGTCACTGCAGGAACCATCTTTTTATTTAAATACACATTAAATATTTAATTGCCCATTAAAAAAACCTCTTTTATACCAAGTCTCAGAGTCACATGAGACATTCAGTAGTGAACTGGAAGGGGAAGAAAAAGGATTTTTTTTTTTAAATATATCACTACATAAGTAAAGCAAAAAAAAACAACAAACAAACAAACAAAAAAAAAACACACACACACAACACTGCACCACACCTTTAGAAATACTTGATGGGACAATGTAAAGTGGATGGGGCCAAGCTCTTCTCAGTGGTGGTGAGTGATAGGACAAGGGGTAATGGGTGTAAATTGAATGACAGGAGATTTCATTGTCATATGAGGAAGAACTTCTTTACAGTTCGGGTGAGAGAGCACTGGAACAGACTGCCCAAAGAGGCTGTGGAGTCTCCTTCTTTGGAGATACTCAAAATCCACCTGGATGTGATCCTGTGTAACATGCTCTAGGTGAGCCTGCTGGAGCAGGGGCGTTGGAATAGATGATCTCTGGAAGGCCCTTCAACCATTCAGTAATTCTGTGAAATAAATACAAAGAAGCTGTGTTGTTGTTCTTCTCAGTGTGTAAGAAGTCTTCATTTCCAGAATTTTGTAGCTTGTCTAGAAGATCTCATGATTTTTTTTTGTAGGTCTGGGACATGTCCTAGCAAGATGAGGACATTCCCTCTATGCATATATAAATTTATATAGGTATTTCCAAAAATGCATGTCCTCCCAGTAACTTAAATGGAGATATTATATCCCCCAAACATACTTATATTGGCATATTTCACATCTACATTTCATATCTAATTGGATTTGGGAGCAATAAGATCTTTAGAGGTTGAATAGATCCTACCTTTACTTCTTTGCCATTGGGCTACAGCCGGTAGCAGTTTCCTCATACCACCTCTGTTTATGACCCAGAGAAATCTGACACCACATATGTCACTCAATGTCACTCTGGCACCTCCAATGTCACCAGGGATCTGCATCTGAACAGCTCCCTCCTGCCCTCCACCTCCATTCAATGTGCTGGGAGCTGAGACACGCAGCTGACATGCAGATGTCTGGTGTGCGCCCATCTAAACCACGGCAAGAGGAAATGGCTGTGGAATTCCATGAGGCATGGGAGAGGCATCTAAGCCCCCTCTAACCTCTGGACAGCAAACAAAAAAAAGGAGATGCCTTGCTTGATTCAGATGGAACACTTCCCTCAGCAGGGGGAAGGCAGATCCCTCCCTGTCCTTCTGTGGGTGTCCTGTCTAAAACCAGGACATGAAAAGGTGCTTCTTGGACCTCATATTTTTTCTGATATGAGGAATGACAGTGCTGGAGATCAGTTTCCTTCCCCAGTGCAGGGAAGGAACATCAGTGACTGCTTCAGTCAGATTCCAAGTCCGTTCCCCTGGAGGCCCAGGGACTTGTCAAGAGCTCCCTGTGCTGCTGAGCTGGGCCGGGCTCCTGGGCCCAAGGGGAGCTCCTGGCAAGCGGGCAGCACTGCAGAGAGACAGCTCTGCCCAGGAGCAGCTCCTCTGCACAGCACAGCAGGGCTGGGGGCACTGCCTACAGGGGACAAGGGCGGCTGGGAGAAGGGAAGGAGATGTTAAAGGCAGCGTGAAGGGGGGATGCTGAGAGCTCACTGCAGGAAAAATCTTCACAGCCCTGAACAGGGTAAGTCTCTGGCTGCAGGGCAACACAGCTGTTGTTCCTGGTGCCATCCCAAGATTTGCTGGCACATCTCACAGGCTGTGGGAGCTTTCAGGAGGACTCTGCTTTCTCTACTGTAGAGAAGAATGACAAGGTACAGAGCAGGGATTCTCTGCCATAAATAACAGAGGGACAGGACACGAGGGTTCCTTCTAGATGGGCCAGATGTGGGCTGTGCAGCTGGGGTGCAGGCAGGGGTGGCAAGGGCTGTGGTGCAGAGCAGGGTCCCTGCTGTGCCCCAGGGGCTGTGTGCTGGGGCAGGGCCTCTGACGCCTTCCAGGCTCAGCACTCAGCCTGCCGGGAGAGCTGCCCAGGGTGCTGCGGAGAGAAGCGGTGGGTGGAAGTTTATACCTCCAGTACTGTGTCCAGTTCAGCACTACCCCGTACAAGAGAGACATAGAACTACTGGAGCAAGTCCAGAAGAGGGCTACTAAAATGAGATTATTAGATGACTGTAGCTCCTGTTGTATGAGGACTGGGTGAGAGAGCTGTGCCTGTTTAGCTTTGAAAATAGAAGAATGAAGGGAAACCTCATTAATGTATATGAATATCTGAGGGGAGGGTGTTGAGAGCATGGAGCAAGTTTCTTTTCATTTGTGCCCAAAGACAGCACGAGAGACAATGGGCACAAACTGAAGCACAGGAAGCTCCAGCTGAATATGAGGGAGCACTTCTTTACTGTGAGGGTGACAGAGCCCTGGAATGGGTTGCCCAGAGATGTTGTGGAATCTCCTCCTCTGAAGATATTCAAAACCTGTCTGGGTACCATTCTGTGCAATGTGCCTTAGGTGATCCTGCTTGGTGGGGGGATTGGACTAGATGATCTTCAGAGGTCCATTCCAACCCTGGACATTGTGTGATTGTGTGAAGGAGGCCTCCTGACATGGCAGGACCTTGCTGCTGCCCAGAGGTTGCTGCCTAAGGCAGGCTGCTCACAGCTCCACAGCACCCCCGGGCATCTCGGGGGGAGATTCTTGACAGGGAAGACCAAGGCAGGAGCTTCCTGAAGGGAAAGCACTCCCTAGGATCTCTGCTTTCACTTTCCTGCTAAGGGGGCAATCACTGGGATCATAATGGAATTGTCAGGTTTGTACGAGTGACTGAACCTCAGAGATCATTACACTGAAATAGAATTGCGGGTCTGTGAGGAACCTTCTAATTTCCCTTCACAGCCCTTAGCCTACAGACAGCACCAAAAACACCTTCATTGTTTCTTGTGGGATTGTGGGATATCCTGCTCAACACTTGCAAATAGGGAGATACCTCTGGCTAGTGGGCACCTGAGATACGTCTCTGGTGCTCTTTACCAGACACTGTAGGAAAGTACAAACTCCTGCTGAGCCCAGAGAGGATCTGCCTGATCTCTGAGACAACTTTAAACTCAAAAAACAGAAAAAAAAAAAAAAAAAAAAAAACAGAGCTCACAGGGAAGAGGCAGCGTGTCTTGTTGAGCAGCTTTCTGTGAAGAATGGTAGAGGTTTTGCTCGGATAAGTCTCTAACTTGTCTCTGTCTTTTCCTCCACAGATAGGCAACCATGTGCAGAGGCAGCAAATGTCCAACAGCAGCTTCCCCACAGAGTTCCTCCTCCTGCCATTTGCAGACACACGCGAGCTGCAGCTCCTGCACTTCGGGCTCTTCCTGGGCATCTACCTGGCTGCCCTCCTGGGCAACGGCCTCATCCTCACTGCCGTAGCCTGCGACCACCGCCTCCACACCCCCATGTACTTCTTCCTCCTCAACCTCTCCCTCATTGACCTGGGCTCCATCTCCACCACTGTCCCCAAAGCCATGGCCAACTCCCTGTGGGACACCAAGACCATTTCCAATGCAGGTTGTGCTACCCAGGTGTTTATGTTTGCTTTCTTTCTCACAGCAGAGTTTTATCTTCTTACCATCATGGCTCATGACCGCTATATGGCCATCTGCAAACCCCTGCACTACGGGACAATAATGGATAGCAGAACCTGTGCCAAAATGGCAGCAGCTGCCTGGGGCAGTGGTGTTTTCAATGCTGTGCTGCACACTGCCAATACCTTTTCCCTCCCCCTCTGCCAAGGTAATGTCCTGAACCAGTTCTTCTGTGAGATTCCCCAGATCCTCAAGCTCTCCTGCTCAGGTGCCTACCCCAGAGAGATTGGCCTTGTTGTGTTCAGTTCCTGTTTATTTTTTGGGTGTTTTGTTTTCATTATTTTCTCCTACATACAGATCTTCAGGGTCGTGACTAGGATTTCCTTGCAGCAGGGATGGCACAAAGCATTTTACACATGCCTCCCTCACGTGGCTGTGGTCTCCCTGTTTCTCAGCACTGCCTTTTTAGCCTACATGAAGCCCCCCTCCATGTCCTCCTCCTCCCTGAATCTTTTGTTGGCAGTTCTTTATTCAGTGTTGCCTCCAGCAGTGAACCCCCTCATCTACAGCATGAGGAACAAGGAGCTCAAGGATGCAGTTTGGAAACTGATGACTGGACGTTTTTCAGAACCAATGAAATGCCTGCCTTCTTTGGTATATCAGTCATAATATAACTCAATACAGGACCAGATATAATTATTTTTCTTTATTTTTCTTTACTTCCAATATAGTTGTCCACAAAGAAATGTTTTTCAAACCCTTCCATTTCAGTATCTACCTTGGGTGTCTCCAAGACTTTGTATAAGTAAGGTGTATTTATAGTGTGTTTGAGATGTATTTAAATAAAAGAAAAGACGCTGCTGTGACTTGCTTGCTTGAGATCCTTCCTCAGAGACACGTGGTGGAGCTGCAGGGGGACTTGACTGTGTTCAGAGGTGGAAGGGGAGAAGAGTCCTGGCACAGCAACACTGCCAGAGAGCCCCAGGGCTTGGTCTTTCCTGAGCTGCTCCCCTTTTCACCTTCCACACTCTCATTTGGAGTCTTTGTGTTATTGTGAGGACTGATTGCTCTTGTCGCTTGCTCACTGTGCTGCTGTGTGGCAGTCATGTGTCCAAAGGCAGGGCAGGCCAGGGGCACTTCTCTAACACAGCTGGCTCCATACCAGCATCTCCAGCATAAAGGGGGATCGGCTGAGGGCAGTGCCTGAAGGCTCAGCTCTTCTCCCAAAGCTGGTCTCATGGATATTTCAAAGGGACGGACTTGGACAAGGCTCCATGCTTTGTTTATTTCTCTTCTATTAATCTCTGACTCTGAAGAAGGCCAGGTACCTGTGCACATCCTCCATGGCCAAAGAACCACTCGTGTAGGAGGCAGTCAGTGGCAGTGTCCCCCTTGATCTAGCTCTGCTTTCCCAGCCTGACCAGCACGGCCCTGCAGAGTGCCCCCATGGCCCCACGGAACACAGCCCCCTTGCTCTGCAGAGCAGCACCGCCACCTCAGGGAATGTGGGCAGCATGGGCAGGGGCTGCAGGAATGACTCCTCAGGCCAGCCCAGACGTGCTGGGCTGGGGCAAGGCTGTGTGGGACATGGGGTGTCCCGGAAGCAGAGCAGCGTGCTGAGTGTGTGCAGTGTTGCTGCCTGAGGAGCCCCAGGGCCAGCAGTGTGGTGCTGTGCTCTTCTGTGGAGTGAGGCTGGGCTGGGGGGGCTGCAGGCTCCCTGTGGGAGGGAAAAGGTTTGGAGGCAGGGTGGAAAGGAGGGAGAGGAAATTGCAGTAGAAGAGAGGCAACCGTTGATCTCCCGTTCTCCATTTGCTGCTTTGGAGCCATCCCAGCCTGAGCTGTTCTGCTGGGATGGGCTGGGCTGTGAAAAGGTCAGGGAATTTTGGAGAGCTGGGGAGGATCTGGACTGGGCTGGCCACCTGGTAGGAAAAGGGAGGACCAGAAGTGCAGAGGCTGGGCTGGGCCCTTGTTCTCTGGACACCCTGGCAGATGCTGCCCCAGGATAATGGTCCCAGAGCAGCCCCTCACAACCTCCATCGCGAGCACTAGGCTCTCACCCTAGCTCAAACAGGTGGTTTGTTCCTCCAGCTATGAACACTAAATGACTACATCTGAAGTCCATGTTTGTCTTGTCCATCTGAGACAGCCCATGGTGTGGGTGTGGTGAGATGAACTTGAATGAGCCCAAGTGCCATCAGCTGTTTCTTCAGGGTGCCATCATGTCCGGTGGGAGAGACAGAGTCTCAAGGTCACTTCCCATTGGAGGTATGGTCCTCTGGAAAACCAGCTGAATAAAGCAATGCATCATGAAAAAAACAGCTGAATAAAGCAATGCAGTCACAAGTGGTTCCCCTCAGGGGCTGGTCTTGGGCACGGTGTTTTTCAACGTCATTATCAATGACATAGATGATGGAATCGAGTGCACCCTCAGCAAGTTTGCAGATGACACCAAGCTGAGTGGTGCAGTCCATATAGTGGAAGGAAGGGATGCCATCCAGAGGGACCTGGACAGGCTGGAGAAGTGGGCCCATGAGAACCTAATGAGGTTCAAGAAGGCCAAGTGCAAGGGGTTACACTTGGGCTGGGGCAATCCCCAGTATTTATATCGACTGGGAGAAGAACTTGAGAGCAGACCTGCACAGAAGGACCTGGGGGTCCTGCTGGACGAGAAGATGGGCATGAGCCAGCAGTGCGTGCTTGCAGCCCGGAAGGCCAACTCTGTCCTGGGCTGCATTAAAAAAGGGGAGTCCAGAAGGGAGAGGGAGGTGACTGTCCCCCTCTACTCTGCTCTTGTCAGACCCCACCTGGAATACTGCATGCAGGCCTGGGACCCCCAGCACAAGAAGGATGTGGAGCTCTTGGAAGGCATCCAGAGGAAGACCACGAAGATGATCAGAGGGCTGTAGCACCTCTCCTATGCAGAAAGCACCTCTCCTATGCCTCATTGCAGCCATCCAGTACATAAAGGGCGCATATAAACAGGAGGGGGAACGCCTGTTTACATGTGTTGATAGTGATAGGACAAGGGGGAATGGTTTTAAACTAAGGCAGGGGAGATTTAGGTTAGAAAGTAAGAGAAAGTTTTTCACTCAGAGGGTGGTGAGGCACTGGAACAGGTTGCCCAGGGAGGCTGTGGATGCCCCATCCCTGGAGGCATTCAAGGCCAGGCTGGATGCAGCTTTGGGCAGCGAGCTCTAGTGGTTGGCAACCCTGCGCAGAGCAGCAGTGCTGAAACTAGATGATCTTTAAGGTCCTTTTCAACCCAGGCCATTCTAGGATTCTATGATTCTATGACTTTCACACCAACTCCTTCGCTGAAGAGTTCTTGACTTTTTCCTAAACTATATATACAGTTCTTGATTCACTTTTCCACAAAGAGGTGGTCATTTCTTTCAGCATGACCTGGACTTGCTAAAGGCAGCATCGGGAAACATGAGTCTGGACATGTGGGAGGCCTTCTGAAGCATGAGCTGGTTGGCAGGCAGAGTACCTGAGGGATTGTGCAGGGCATCCCCAGCACCCAGTGCTCCTGGGTGTGCGGGGAAGAGGCCTCCTGAGCACAACAGCTCCTTGTAGCCCTGTGGATGCTGGCTGTGAGGTCACTTCTGTCCCAGAATCTGGCTGGCCAACAGCAGGAAGGAAGAGCCTCTGAGGTCATAAAGGTCATCAGAAAGCTGCCCCCAACAGGGTGACACATTTGGGGAGGTCAGGGGAAATCTGGGAGAATAAAGCTAGGAGATTTGTGGGAGAGAAGATTGGCTTGGCTAATAGAAAGGAAAGATTTTGAAGAGGTGAGAGGGGTTCAGGTAAGGCTGATGCTGCAGCAACACTTACTAGGAAAACTTTCATGTCAAGCCCTGGCAATATTTCTAACCAGGAACATTAAAACCTAGTGATACCCTAATTGCTATGCTTCACCATGGAAGGAATCTAATCCCCTACCTCAAAACCTACCTTTATATTAAACCCCAAACACATCAGCTGTTACGGTTAATCTTAATCTATTGCTTTTACTAATCCCTAGCCCTTAATCGCTAACATTAAATTGCCATCCTTAACACCAACCCTCATCCCATAACAAAGCACATAATGAAACCCTAACCAAAGATCTAGCTCATACCATAAACATTGACTGTCTACCCAAAGCAGAACTCAGAAGCATCCCTCTAAAACGCTGCTCAATCCCTAACCTTGAAGGCAAAATCTAATCCCTAAACCCTAACCTGAACACCTGATCCTCACATACCTTGTTCTTGCACTCTTATCACAAAATTGAAGTGGTTTCACCCCATGAGGCTTGGAAGGGTTGGAGAGGTCCTGCAGCAATTCCTTGGTCTTGGAGGAGGTGACATGGATGTGGTCAGGTCACAGGACTCAAGGAGGAGATGGGTGGGGATGCTCTGCTGAGGTCAGCTGTGCCTCGGGATCTCAGGAGGCAGCAGGAGGCCCATGGCTCTGCAGGTGGGTGTTGGGGAACTTCTGCCTGAGGGCCTGATGTGCCACCTTCAGGCACATGGCTGGTGTATGCGTGTGGCATTTAAGTTGTCATAAGGAACTAAGGAGCCGCAGACATGCAGCTAGTGTCAATATTTATTTCAAAGTCATTCCTAACCTAGTACCTAACAGAGCTTGCATGTAGTAGTCTGCTCTCCGTCAGAGAAGCTGAAAGGCCATCAGGAGCTCTACAGCCTTGGATGATGACAACGACCTTGCTTTTATTGCATTAGGTGCTGGGCGTCAAGGAGGGTGCCAGGTTTGGATGTCCTTATAGGGTATCCAGTCAGAAACAGTTGGCTTTGGTGGGGACTGTGAGGTCACTTCTGCCTCTGGAGCTGAGAGGCCAGCAGCAGGAGCATGGCTGGGCAAGGCACTGGGAGGTCCCATCTTTCGGAAGTAGCTGTCAGGTCAACCCTTGCCCCTTGGCTGACAGATGGGCTTTTGGGCTCACATCTCCCAGCATCTCTCACAGGCCAGTAGAAGGCACCTGTCTGGCATGGTGCTTGTGTGATGCCCTCTGCCCAAGTACCTGAAAGGCCCATGCAGAACTGGCCTTGGTTGTGTTTTTTTAAGTGTATTGTGCCTGAGTATATGACTGGAGAGAGACAGGTATGTGGCTTGGTTGCTTCTTTCTGAGGAACTGAAAAGCCAGCAGGAAGGCCACGTGGCCCGGAAGATCATGGTGAGGTTCCTTGTGTCTGGTCAGCTGACAAGCCACAGAAAAGCTGATGGGTGAGGAGGATTCCTGTGTAAAGAATGGTTTTTGAAGTGTTGGAACTTTCCTTGGTCATGGGAAACAGCATGTGAGAGAAAACCTGCCTTAAAGGAAAGCTTGGGTGCTGGAGATAAGGCTTGAGAGAGAAGATAAGATAGTGGAAGGGATGTGAAAAGTTGTCAGAGGTGACCTGGAGGGAATCTCTTATCACTCCATGACATAGTGTTTCAGGGCACAGCTGGAGAGGGTACAGACATCAATGAAAACACGGAAATGTCAAGGGGTGAGCAAGGTGGGAAAGCAAGATGGATGTTTGTAAAATGCAGTGAAACAGGGGCAGGGGCAGAACAGCATAGGACAGCCAGCAGTGGAGAGGGACAAGGGTACTGGGAAGGTGAAACATAGCCAAGATAACCAAGGTCTTGTCCCCTTGGCTAAGGCAGGTCTCTCTGCCACTGAGGCCTAGGAGGAGACATGTTGTCTTCTTACCACTGGGCCTCTATCCCCACTTTGCACGTCCAAAGGGAGGCCAGGAAGTGTCACACCTCTGTCTTTCACTTGGCACTGCATACCACACATCCCACTCCCTGAGGAAGAGCCCAGAGCCCTATGTGAGGGACAGGACCGCTCTGCCCAGGCCTGGCAGCAGGCCTTGGCCTTTCTGCTTGATGAAACAAACCCAGCATTTTCTCAGCCTGAGAGCCACCTGCACAGGGCCTTTGCCCACCTGTAATCATGGCCTCCAATTTCCTGCTCTAAGGAGTCCATGGGTCTTTGTCAGAAATGGCCCTTTGCAGGGCCTGAAGCTGTAGCATGTGGAGAGGAGCCCACGCAGGAGCAGGAGCCAGGAGCTGCTGCCCATGGAGGACCCAGGTTGGAGCAGTGTGCTCCTGAGGGATGGACCCCGTGGTACGGACCCATATCTGGAGCAGTTCTCGAGAAGCTGTTGCCTGTGGGAAGCACATGCAGGATCTGTTCTGGAAGGACAGCATCCTGTGGAAGGGACCCCACGTTGGAGCAAGGGAAGAGAGTGACCGATAAGGAGAAGTGGAGATGAAATGCTATAGACTGACCGCAGCCCCCATCCCCCATTGAAGAGGGTGGATCAGGGGAAGGTGTTTCTGGGTGTCTTTACTTTGTTTCTCACCTCTCTAGTTTGTTAGTAATAGGCAATAAATTTTACTATCTGTCTCCCCACTCTGAGTCTGTTTTGCCCATCAAAATAATTGCTGAGTGATCTCCCTGTCCTTATCTCAACCTTTGAGCCCTTTGCATCTTATTTTCTCCCCCTTTCCCTTTGAGGAAGGGGAAGTGATCGAGTGGTTGTGTTGGAGCTCAGCCGCCCACCAAAGTAAAACCACCACAGCTTGGAAGAGGTGATCCTTGAAGACTAAGCAGCTTCCTTGGGCCCCTCTCCCCTGAAGGGCTTTGTCCCATGGGACTCTACAAAGGAGATGCCCAAAGAGGCCAAAGTCTGCTCTCTTGAAGTCCAGGGAAGTGAGACTGCTGTGCTCCCTCCTTTCTGCACTTAGCATCCTAAACTGCACCATTTCACGGTCACTGCAGCCCAGGCTGCCCTTGAGCTTCATGTTCCCCACCAGCCCCTCCTTATTGCTGAGAACGAGGTCCAGCATAGCACTTCTCTGCACTATCAATGGAAGAAGGAAGGTATCATTAATGCGTAACAGGACCTTCCTGGATTGACTGTGCCCTGCTGTGCTGTCCCTCCAGCAGATACCAGGGTGGTTGAAGTCCCACCTGAGGACCAGGGCTTTTGAATGTGAGGCTGCTTCTATCTGTTTATAGAGGGCTTCACCTGCTGGTCTTCCTGATCAGGTGGCCTGCAGCAGACTCCCACTATAATGTCCCCTGTCCCTACGCTCCCTTTACTCCTGACCCATCAGCTTGCTGTCAGATCCTCACTCATCCCCAAGCAGAGCTCCATGCACTCCAGCTGCTCACACACATAGAGGCCACACTGAACTGAAGCAACTGAACAAGCTCCCGTGGGTTTGTGCGGTGTGTGAGGGGAGCTTCATCACAGAAAGATCATCACATGGATCAAGGGTTTCCATCTGGGGATAAGATGCCACAAATGGATAGGTGCACTGCACAAGGGTACCTAACCCCTCCCCATCCCTGCCTGTGTGTCCTATTTGTTATTGGCCATAAACAGAGTTTTCCAGAGGGAATATTTGCACCTCTCAATAACAGTCAAACTCTCTTAGGACTAACTGCAATTCTGTACTCAGCCTCCCTCTGCTGTGTCAAAGGGATATTTGGCAATTATTTGAGTTGACTTCAAAGTATGTTCTGCAAAAGTGACTGTTGCTTTGCAGGAGGTGTCAGCGCTGGAGCCCCAGGGACATCTCAAGGGAGACAAGAAGTAAAGAGGCAGCAAAGCCTAGGGCTGGAGCTGTGCTGCTGAGCTGGGCCGGGCTCCTGGGCCCAATGGGAGCTCCTGGCAAGCGGGCAGCGCTGCAGAGAGACAGCTCTGCCCAGGAGCAGCTCCTCTGCACAGCGCAGCAGGGCTTGGGGCACTGCCTTCAGGGGACAAAGGTGGCTGAGAGAAGGGAGGGAGATGTTAAAAGCAGTGTGGAGGGGGGATGCTGAGAGCTCACTGCGGGAGAAATCTTCACAGCCCTGAACAGGGTAAGTCTCTGGCTGCAGGGCAATGCAGCTGTTGTTCCTGGTGCCATCTCCAGATTTGCTGTCAAATCCCACAGCCTATGGGAGCTTTCAGGAGGACTCTCAGAGCTTCTTTGGATAAGAGGAGAAGAACAAGGTCCAGAGCAGGGTTTACCTGTGAAAACTATCAGAAGGAGAGGACTTGAGAGTTTCTTCTTTCAGGGCTGGCTGTTGGGTGTGCAGGCAGAGTGCAGGCAGGGGTGCTCAGGGCTGTGGTGCAGAGCAGGGTCCCTGCTGTGCCCTAGGGCCTGTGTGCCGGGGCAGGGCCTCTGCTGCCTGCCAGGCTCAGCACTCAGCCTGCCTGGGGAGCTGCCCAGAGAGATGCGGGTAGAAGCTGCGGGTGGAAGGAGCCTCCTGGCAGGACAGGGTAGGGCAGGGTCCTGCTGGTGTCCAGATGCTGCTGCCTCGGGCAGGCTGCTCACAGCTCCACAGCACCCCCACTACATCTTTGGGGATATTCTTGACAGTGAAAACCAAGGCAGGGACTACCTGAAGGGAAGTCACTCTCTGGAGTCTGTGCTTTAACTTTTCTTCCCTGAAAGGCAGTCGGGGGAATGATAATGGAGTTGTCAGGTTTGTATTAGTAAAACGAGCTCCAAGATCATTACACTGAAAGAGATCTGTAGGTTTATGAGGAACCCCATAACTCAGCAGGACTCTCCTCCTGTCCAGATGCTGCTCTATGAGTCAGGCTCCAGAGCACCCCGAGGGTATTTTGGAAGGGACTTTTCAGGAGGAAGATCAGAGCAAGGAATTCTTGAAGGGAAGGTGTTTGCATTTCAACTTCTCTCCTCTTGCTTTCCTGGGTGGCAGTGGGAGATGGGAATTTATTTCTACATTTTGATGAAGCCCCTGAGAGCCCAGTTCTTCTTAGGTCTTGATAGGTATGCGCTACTCCTTAGCCACTGAACACATGGAGATATCCCTGAAAATTACACAGGAACAGGTGGTGTCTGCAAGACAGAGTTGAGAACTCAGCAGGTGGGATGGGGTCTGTGAGCAATGGCAGGGAGGAGAAGTGGGGACAGAGCAGCTGCCAGCAGAGACAGCTCCAGGCAGCAAAGACCTGGGCAGGGATGGAGAGGGAGCTGCTGCCTGAAACACCAAGGGAGGGAGGATTCAGGCACTCCCTGCCAGGCCTGCAGTGCAGGCCCCTTCTCTGCAACAACCCCCTGCTCTCCTCTGCCACCCAGCACAGCCTCTGCCCTCAGGGGCTTTAGGGCATGAGCCACCTCCTCCTCAGCTGGACCTCCCGGAGAAGAAAGGAGCCTGTGTCCTGCAAGGTGATGCACAACAATGAGATGAAGAGTACCTGCCCTGCAGTGTCACTTCCAAAGGTGGCATGCAAGCTTTGTAAACTGAAGGCTTCCCTGCATGCCCATCTGCCTTTCTCTGTGTCCGCAGGTTGGAGCATTGTGGTATTCTTTCTTATTTGTCCACCTGTGTGGGGGTCTCTTAATCTCTTTGTCTGGGGTGCAGGTGGGTGTAAGCTTCTGTTCTGACATGGATTGCTGGGCTCTGCCCTGAGGGCATCTTTTTGGGAACAAGGAGCCCAAGCTTCATTATAAACTGTCAGACACACTGTCATCCAGTTGGGAGGGTTGGACATGAGCTGACTCATTCCTCATTCAGCTCAGGGAAGGGTAAATTCTGAGGGAGAAGGTGTGAATTTTGCTCAGAGAAATCTCTCTAACTTGTGTCTTTCTTTTCCTCCATGGATAGCCAGTCCTGCCCTGAGACAGCAAATGTCCAACAGCACCTTCCCAACAGAGTTCCTCCTCCTGCCATTTGCAGACACACGCGAGCTGCAGCTCATGCACTTCGGGCTCTTCCTGGGCACCTACCTGGCTGCCCTCCTGGGCAACGGCCTCATCCTCACAGCCATAGCCTGTGATCACCACCTCAACACCCCCATGTACTTCTTCCTCCTCAACCTCTCTCTCATTGACCTGGGCACTACTACCACCACTGTTCCCAAAGCCATGGCTAATTCCCTATGGGATACTACGACCATTTCCTACTCAGGTTGTGCTACCCAAGCCTTTTTCTTTATTGTCTTTGTCACAGCAGAGTTTTATCTTCTCACCCTCATGGCCTATGACCGCTATGTTGCCATCTGCAAACCCCTGCACTATGGGACAATAATGGACAGCAGATCTTGTGTCAACATGATAGCAGTTGTCTGGGGCAGTACTTTTCTCTATGCTGTGCTGCACACGGCCAATACATTTTCACTGCCCCTCTGCCAGGGAAATCTCCTGGACCAGTTCTTCTGTGAAATCCCCCAGATCCTCAAGCTCTCCTGCTCAGATGCCTACCTCAGAGAGGCTGTGCTTCTTGTGGTTAGTGTTATTTTAGGATTTGTGTGTTTTATTTTCCTTGTGCTGTCCTATGTGCCGATCTTCAGGGCTGTGCTGAGGATCCCCTCGCAGCAGGGCCGTCACAAAGCCTTTTCCACATGCCTCCCTCACCTGGCTGTGGTCTCTCTGTTCATCAGCACTGGCATATTTGCCTACCTGAAGCCCCCTTCCATCTCTTCTCCATTCCTCAACCTTTTGCTGGCAGTTTTGTACTCTGTGGTGCCCCCAGCTATTAACCCCCTCATCTACAGCATGCAAAACAAGGAGCTCAAATGTGCAGTTAGGAGACAGATTTGGGGAATGTTTTCCAGTACTTACAAAGATCCCTTCACTCTCCAATATTGAATACAAGTACATCCCCTTCCAAGCTTGTGTTGTCTTCGTACTCTTTTTATTTTTTTATTTTTTTTTTGGGGGGTGGTGGGGGTGGGGGGTGGGGTCATTATTACTGCTTCTGTTCCTTGCATTTGTACATAAATATTTGGATTCCCCCCACTGCTGTGAACGAATAAACTTGTTCTGTCCCGTTAGCAGGTCGTAGAAATGTGCATCTAACACTGTGAGTCAGTGAAGACTCTCTCATGACATCTCAGTAATAAAATGGAATTACCCCAGTGCAATGCCTGAAGCCTGGGACTTCCTTCCCCCAAAAAAGTGTCAAGAATAGGCCCAAAGAATTGCTCCCCACAAGGATCTGTTCCTGCTTCAGTTCAGGAGGGAATGGCTCATTTTTGCATTGTGACCTGTCAGAGACCAAGGGCTAGATTTAAGACTCACCCATGGGTGTCTGCTCACAGCAGAGGCAGGGAATGATCACTGCATTACATAGCCAGGGTTGTGTCCATGTGTGACCCATAGGTGATGTCCTTTAGGAGGAGAATCTGGAGCTGCCTGCAGAGCCCAGGATACCTCCAGGGACATGGGAGCCTGGTGTGGGCAGTGACTGCAGCCCCTCTGAAAGTGAGAGATCTCCCACTGTGAGCTCAGCCACAGGGAAAGAACTAAAGCCAGGTATTCACAGGGAACCTGTGACTCCGCAATCTCAGGGAAGAGAGTGGGCACCCAGCAGGCAGAGGGAAGGGAAGGTGGGGAGTGATTCAATTCCCGCTTCGTGAAGTACCTTTGTCTGAATTACCTCTGTACAGCCTGTTTGTTCTGCACAGCAGTACCAACAGCTTGGGGACCACATGTGGGGAGTGTGGGGACGGCCATTCCCCACTGCCCAAGGGGAGCTAATCCTTGAAATTTGACCAGCTCCATCCTCCTGCTGGCATCAGTGTCTATACTGGGGGAACAGTTACTGTGGATCAACACGGGGTCATGGGCCCAGAGATTTCAATACCCAGCTGCAGAAAAGACTGACTAACCTGATCTACCTGTAAACCTATCACTGCTCAGAGATGATGGTAGTGGACACCTCCAGAGGTCCCTCCTGACTCCCTCAGATGGGACTCTTCAGACAGAAGGCCAAGTCTGTGGCTGCCTGATGTGGGCTGGGCTTTCCTGAAGCTGTACTGTCAGGTTTCTTTGGTTCGTCAGGATAGGAATGGAAACAGAACTGTACAGAGTACAGAAGATTTTGAGTTTCTGTCACCTCAATTTTTATGAGGAACCTCAAAAAGTGCCTTCCGCACCCTCAGTCCTTCATAATGCAGCAGCATCACCTTCCCAGTTTCGTCAGGACTTGTGTGACCTCCTGTTCAACACCTGCACACACTGGAAGGGTTCAGGACAGAGCTAAGCACACAGCAGATGGGACAGGGTGTGTGAGCATGGGCAGGGCACAGACATGGGGACAGAAAAGGAGCTCCTGGAAGGGACTCCTGCAGGCAGCAGAAATGGGCAGGGAGAAAGGGAACTGCAAAGGGAAACCCTGCTGCAGAGGACATACAGGCACCTCCTGTCATCCCCTGTGGTGCAGGTGCATCCCCTCAGCTCTCCTCTCCGACCGAGCAGAGCCTCTGCCGTCTGGGCTGGGGGGTCCTGGGCAGGAGCTGCCTCCTGGGTCGCCAGAGCCCCAGAAGAAGGAAGGTCTGCCTCTCCTGTTATGTGCCCTGTCCCAGTGCTCAGCAATGGGCTGAGATCCACTGCTCTGCCCTGGTGCTGCCTGGCAGGCAGCAGGCATGGCTGGGCAGGGTGACCCCTTTCTACTTGCTCATCTGTCCCTCCCCTTTCTCGGTCATGCTGCTTGTCCTTTTCCCTCCACCTCTCATTTCTGTTAGCCCAAGAAAATCTCCCTGCACTTAAAAATGATACTCCCGGATGCTCCCTGGCTCCCACAATTAATCCATCAGACCATACAGATACCTGCATATGTCTCTGACCACCTCTGGCAAATCAGCTCCCTCCTGGCCTCTGTCTCCATTCAGTGTGCTGGGAGCTGAGGCAAGCAGATTACATGAAGATGCCTGGTTTGTGCCCAGGCAAGAGGAATCCTGTGGGCTTGTGTAAGGCATGGGAGGGAGCTGAACCCCCTTCTAGCTTCTGGACTGCAAAGAATGAGACGTCTTGGTTGACTAAGCTGAAACCCTTTCCTCACCAAGGGGAAGAAAAATCTCTCCGGGTCCTTGCATGGATGACCTGCCTGAAACCAGGACATGGAAAGGTGATTCTGTATCATTCCCCATATTGTTCATCTGACAATGCATAATGACAGTGCTGGAAATGAGTTTCCTTGCCCAGTGGAGGGAAGGAACATCAGGGATTGCTTCACTTTCAAAGTCAATTCCCCTGGAGGTCCAGGGACACCTCCAGGGAGGCTGAAGGGGTAGAGACAGGGAAGCCTCGGGATGGAGCTGTGCTGCTGAGCTGGGCCAGGCTCGGGGGCCATAGGGGATCTGCTGGCAAGCGGGCAGCGCTGCAGAGAGACAGCTCTGCCCAGGAGCAGCTCCTCTGCACAGCGCAGCAGGGCTGGGGGCACTGCCTGCAGGGGACAAGGGTGGCTGAGAGAAGGGAGGGAGATATTAACGGCAGTGTGGAGGCACTTTAAAAAAAAAAAAAAAAAAAAAAAAAAAAAAAGGCAGTTTAAAGGCAGTGCTGAGAGCTCACTGCGGGAGAAATCTTCACAGCTCTAACATGGTAAGTGTCTGTGTGAGGGCAGGTAATGCAATATCCTACAGGGTTCTTCTATAGCTGCCACTTCCCCTGCAGGCTTCTCTCCACTGCTGGCTTCTCTAGTACAGAGGACAGGGATATTCCCTGGAATACTGATTACCTGACAAAGCTGTCAGAAGGACAGGACATGAGGCTTCCTAATCACCAGGCTGGCTACAGGCTTTGCAGCCAGGGTGCAGGCAGGAGTGGCCAGGGCTGTGGTGCAGAGCAGGGTCCCTGCTGTGCCCCAGGGGCTGTGTGCCGTGGCAGGGCCTCTGCCGCCTGCCAAGCTCAGCACTCAGCCTGCCCAGGGAGCTGCCCAGGGTGTTGCAGGGAGAAGCTGTGGGTGGAAGGAGCCCCCATGGCAGGGCAGGGCAGAGCAGGGTCCTGCTGGTGCCTGGGGCAGGATGCTCACAGCACCACAGCACCCCCAGACCATATCAGAGGGGACTTTTCAGACAGAAGGCCAAGTCTGTGTCTGCCTGATGTGGGCTGGGCTTTCCTGACGCTGTGCTTTCAGGTTTCTTTGGTTCATCAGGATAGGAATGGAAACAGAGCTGTACAGAGTACAGAAGATTTTGAGTTTCTGTCACCTCAATTTTTATGAGGAACCTCAAAAAGTGCCTTCCGCACCCTCAGTCCTTCATAATGCAGCAGCATCACCTTCCCAGTTTCATCAGGGCTTGTGTGACCTGCTCTACAGCACCTGCACACACTGAGAGGGTTCAGGACAGAGCTGAGCAGACAGCAGATGGGATGGGGTGTGTGAGCACTGGCAGGGCACAGACATGGGGACAGAAAAGGAGTTCCTGGAAGGGACTCCTGCAGGCAGCAGAAATGGGCAGGGAGAAAGGGAAATGAAAAAGGAAACCCTGCTGCAGTGGATACACGGGCACCTCACTGACATCCCCTGCAGTGCAGGTTCTGTCCCTGAGCAACCTCCCTCAGCTCTCCTCTCCCACCCAGCAGAGCCTCTGCCGTCTGGGCTGGGGGGTCCTGGGCAGGAGCTGCCTCCTGGGTCGCCAGAGCCCCAGAAGAAGGAAGGTCTGCCTCTCCTGTTATGTGCCCTGTCCCAGTGCTCAGCAATGGGCTGAGATCCACTGCTCTGCCCTGGTGCTGCCTGGCAGGCAGCAGGCATGGCTGGGCAGGGTGACCCCTTTCTACTTGCTTATCTCTCCCTCCCCTCTCTCGGTCATGCTGCTTTTCCATCCACCTCTGTGTATGGTTTGTTCTGTTGCGCTGGAGGTCTTGCATATGTAAGTAATTTGAGACAGCAGGCTGGGGTTCAGCAGAGGAGCAGATGCTGGCACTCAGGCAGAGAATTGTGTTCCTTACAGTGCACTCACCCAGCACGGGGCAGAGTGCCAGCTGGGGAGCGGGAAGTATGCCATCCTGAGAAGGGAAGAATGGAAGCTAGTGTGCAGGAGCTCATGAGAAACAGAGTGGATTTTGCTCAGAGACCCTGTCCTGATTGTTCATTTTCCTCCATGGACAGGCAACCATGCCCTGAGGCAGCAAATGTCCAACAGCACCTTCCCAACAGAGTTCCTTCTCCTGGCATTCGCAGACACACGCGAGCTGCAGCTCCTGCACTTCGGGCTCTTCCTGGGCATCTACCTGGCTGCCCTCCTGGGCAACGGCCTCATCCTCACTGCTGTAGCCTGCGACCACCGCCTCCACACCCCCATGTACTTCTTCCTCCTCAACCTCGCCCTTCTTGACCTGGGCACTACTACCACCACTGTTCCCAAAGCCATGGCAAATTCCCTGTGGGACACCAGGACCATCTCCTACTCAGGATGTGTTGCCCAGGTCTTTTTCTTTCTGTTCATGATTGGAGGAGAGTATTGTCTTCTCACTCTCATGGCCTATGACCTCTACATTGCCATCTGCAAACCCCTGCACTACGGGACAATAATGGACAGCAGAACTTGTGTCAACATGGCAGCAGCTGCCTGGGGCAGTGGCTTTCTCAATGCCATGGTGCACACTGCCAGTACATTTTCCCTTCTTCTTTGCCAAGGCAATGCCCTGGACCAGTTCTTCTGTGAAATCCCCCAGATCCTCAAGCTCTCCTGCTCAGATGTCTACCTCAGGGAAGTTGGGCTTGTTCTGATTAGTCTCTCTTTAGCTTCAGGGTGTTTTATTTTTATTCTTTTCTCCTATGTGCAGATCATCAGATCAGTGCTGAGGATACCATCCGAGCAGGGACAGCACAATGCTTTTTCCACATGCTTCCCTCACCTGGCTGTGGTCTCCATCTTATCCAGCACTGCCTTATTTGCCTACCTGAAGCCCCCTTTCATCTCCTCCCCATCCCTGAACCTGGTGCTGACAGTGCTGTACTCAGTGATGCCTCCAGCAGTGAACCCCATCATCTACAGCATGAGGAACCAGGAGCTCAAGGATGCACTGAAGAAGCTGAGTCAATCAGTAGTCCTTCAGCAGCAATAAGCTGCCCAAGTCTCTTCACAAGGGATTTCCACTTCATCTTAGGAAACTGCTGGTCTTTGTGCATTTTTTTCTGTGATAATCTTGTTTGTCTGCCTTCACTCCACTTCTGCAGAGTGGTCTAAACCCACTCCTTTTTACCCAGAGGCCCTTGTATCTGTATCTATTGTTAAGGTATAGCTGGTGCCTGGACTTTGGGTCCTTCTTCCAATGTTGTGGTCAGGAACAGGATGAAGAAATTGTTTTATTATCAGATGGAGGTCATTGCTCTATGAAATTGCTCTCCATGGCTCTATGTCCAGGTGGAGGCTGGTGAGGAGCGATGTCCCTCAGGGCCTGTCTTGGGACCAGCACTGTTTCATATTATTATCAGTGATGTAGACAGTGGGATCAAGTGCACCCTCAGCAACTTTGCCAATGACACCAAGCTGAGTGGTGCTGTTGATACAACAAAAGGAAGGGATGATATCTGTTTGGACCTGAGCAAGCTTGAGAAGTGGGCCCATGTGAATCTAAAGAGGTTCAACAAGTCCAAGTGCACTGTACCTGGGCCAGGGCAATCCGAGACATGAGGAGAGACTGGGAGAAGAACTCCTTGAGAGCAGCCCTGCTGAGAAGGACTTGTGGGTTCTGGTGGACAAAAAGTTTGACATGAGCCAGCAGTGCATACTTGCAGCCCAGAAGCCAACTGCACCCCGGGCTCCATCAACAGAGTGTCCAGCAGGATGAGGGAGGTGATTGTGCCCCTGTGCTCTGCCCTTGTGAGGCCTCATTTGGAGTGCAGGGTCCCCAACACGAGAAGGATGTTAGTCAGTTAGCGTGTGTCCAGAGGAGGGCCACACAGCTAATCAGAGGACTGGAGCACATCTCCTGTGAAGAAAGTCTGAGTGAGCTGGGGCTGTTCAGCCTGGAGAACAGAAGGCTCTGGGGTGACCTCACTACATCTTTCCAGTGCTTAAATGGGACTTATAAAAAAGGATGGAGAACAACTTTTTCCTCAGGCCATTATTGACAGGACAAGAGGAAATGGCTTTAAACCAGGCCCCTCACTCTGCAGAGCATCACCACCAGCTCTGGGCACTGCAGGGACCACAGGAAGGGGACAGGAGTGACAGGTCCTGTCCTGCCAGAGGAAAACTCAGATATTGTCTGAGTTGTGTGGCCATGCTGGGTGAGGACTCACAGGGAATGTGTGGTGCAGAGCCAGAGGTCGTGGACAGGAGTAACATGCAAGTGCAGGAGGCAGGTGGTCACTCTGGGCCATTGGTGGAATGATTAGCAAGGGAAAGTGGCCCAGGACATTCATCATCCCCAGCCTCTAGCGATGGCTGTTCCTAGTACTGGCTGCTCACTCTGATTTATGGCTGGGGTTTGCTGCCAGGCCACCCCCATCCTCACCTTCAGCTCCCTGCCTGCGTGGGGGAATGGCCAACCCTGTCCAACCTCTTCCCTGGACCAGACACCTTCAGACCCCAGAGCAGGGATGTCTGTGAAACCCACCATGGGACATGGTCAGGGCAAGGCAGGCATCAGGCGCAGGGGGAAGGGGAGAGCTATAGAGAAAGGGAAGCAAGGGCTGCAGTGGGAATCAGTCTGGGGGACCATTGCCCACCCTGACCACACCCTTCCCTGTGCTGTGCCTGAACAGTGGGGCCACGGGACCATGTGTGGGACAGAAGGGACAGGCCGGTGCAGGGATAGAGCCCAGACAGGGGCCATGAAACCTCTGCCAGGAGGTGACAGCAAGGAAGGAATTAACAAGGAATTAATGGACGATTCCTTTGTTATGCAGGTATGATCAGGGGAAAGGCAGTGCTCACCTGGAACTTGTAGCTGCAAGGAAAGTCAAGAGTAAAAATCCAAGCTTCAGTGACTGCATTAGAGCCCAAGGCTGGACAAGACAAAATCAAGGCTGCTGTTGAAAGGGGACAGTGACTGCATAAGAGCAGACCCCGATGGGGCTGGAGGCACTCAGTGCCTTCTTTGCCTGAGTCTTCTTCAGGGTGGTGATTGGAGGAGCAGAGTCTGGCTGGAGGCCTGTGACTAGCGGTGTTCCCCAGGGGTCGGTGCTGGGTCCGGTCTTGTTCAACATCTTCATCGACGACCTTGATGAGGGAATAGTATCTGCCCTCAGCAAGTACGCCGATGACACAAAGCTGGGAGGAGTGGCTGACACACCAGAAGGCTGTGCTGCCATTCAGCGAGACCTGGACCGGCTGGAGAGATGGGCAGGAAGAAACCAAATGAGATTTAATAAGAGCAAGTGTAGAGTCCTGCACCTGGGAAGGAACAACCCAAAGTATCAGTACAGGCTGGGGGACGACATGCTGGAGAGGAGCTCTGAGGAGAAGGACCTGGGGGTCCTGGTGGATGACAGGTTGACCATGAGCCAGCACTGTGCCCTTGTGGCCAAGACGGCTAATGGGATCCTGGCGTGCATTAAAAGGAGCGTGGCCAGCAGGTCAAGGGAGGTGATCCTCCCCCTCTACTCTGCCCTGGTCAGGCCTCACCTGGAGTACTGTGTCCAGTTCTGGGCCCCCCGGTACAAGAAAGACAGGGATCTCCTGGAAAGAGTCCAGTGGAGGGCCACAAAGATGATACGGGGCCTGGAGCATCTCCCCTATGAGGAAAGGCTGAGAGACCTGGGTCTGTTCAGCCTGGAGAAGAGAAGACTGAGAGGGGATCTCCTCAGTGTATATAAATATCTGAGGGGTGGGGGACAGAAGGATGTAGCCAACCTCTTCTCAGTGGGTTGTGGGGATAGGACAAGGGGCAATGGCTGCAAGTTAGAGCACAGGAAGTTCCACACTGACATGCAAAAAAACTTCTTCACGGTGAGGGTGGCGGAGCATTGGAACAGGCTGCCTAGGGAGGTTGTGGGGTCTCCTTCTCTGGAGATATTCAAGGCCTGTCTGGACGCCTACCTGGGCAGCCTGCTCTGAGGAACCTGCTTTGGCAGGGGGGTTGGACCCGATGATCTTTCGAGGTCCCTTCCAACCCCTACAGTTCTGTGATTGTGTGTGATTCCTTTCCAACCCCAAACATTCTGTGATTCTATGAGCCTGCTGGGTTGTGTAGTCTGTGTACACAAAGGGATTTCATTTGTTGTGAAAAATATTGCTTGTTCTGAATATTCACATATTCTTGAAAGAAATGGAATGCAATTTGTGGGTGTCCTAACTATTAACAGAACAGGAAAAGATGATTCCCATAAGGAACTCCTATTTCATTTAGGAGAAAAGATAGCACTGGAAATAGGTGTCTCTCTCTAGCTGACACAAGGAAGAACAGTGATTGCAACAGTTTGATTCACAGTTGATTCCCCGGGAGGCCCAGGGATTTGTCAAGAGCTCCCTGTGCTGCTGAGCTGGGACGGGCTCCTGGGCCCAATGGGATCTCCTGGCAAGCGGGCAGCACTGCAGAGAGACAGCTCTGCCCAGGAGCAGCTCCTCTGCACAGCACAGCAGGGCTGGGGGCACTGCCTGCAGGGGACAAGGGTGGCTGAGAGAAGGGAGGGAGATGTTAAAGGCAGTGTGGAGGGGGGATGCTGAGAGCTCACTGCGGGAGAAATCTTCACAACACTTAACAGAGTAAGTATCTGGCTGCAGGGCCATGTAGCTCTTGTTCCTGGTGCCATCTTCAGATTTGCTGGAAAATCCCACAACCTATGGGATCTTTATGGACGACTCAAGGCTCAGGAGGAGTTTTTTGGATAAGAGGAGAGCAACAAGGTCCATAGCAAGGATTACCTTCCAAAGCTGTCAGAGGGTCAGGACATAAGGGCTCCTTCTCACAGGGCCTGCTGCTGGCTGTGCAGCTGGGGTGCAGGCAGGGGTGTCCAGGGCTGTGGTGCAGAGCAGGGTCCCTGTTGTGCCCCAGGGGCTGTGTGCCGGGGCACAGCCTCTGCCACCTGCCAGGCTCAGCACTCAGCCTACCCAGGGAGAACCCAGTTCTTGTTTAGTCTTGTCAGAACAGAGCTGCTCTATATCCACTGAACATGCGGAGATGTCCCTGGGCAGTTCTCTGGGACAGGAGGTGTCTGCAGAGCAGAGCACACAGGTGATGAGGGTCTGTGAGCAATGGCAGGGAGGAGATGTGGGAATAGGGAAGCAGCTGCCAGCAGGGACAGCTCCAGGCAGCAGAGACCTGGGCAGGGAGGCAGAGGGAGCTGCTGCCTGAAACACCAAGGGAGGGGGGATTCAGGCACTCCCTGCCAGGACTGCAGCGCAGGCATTTTCTGCAGCAACCCCCTGCTCTCCTCTGACACCCAGAAGAGCCTCTGCCTTGAGAGGCTTTAGGGCATGAGCCACCTCCTCCTTGGCTGGACCTCCATAAGAAGAGAGGAGCCTGTGTCTTGCAAGGTGATGCACAATGATGAGGCTAAGAGTACCTGTCCTGCTGTGTCACTCTCATAGTTGGCATGCAAACTTGGTAAGCATTGTGGTATTCCCTCTTATTTCTCCACCTGTTTGTGCTTCTCCTACTTCTTTGTCTAGGATTAAGGTGGGTGTAAACTTCTGTTCTGAACTGGACTGCTGGTGAACAAGGTGCCCAGACTCCATTTTACACTGTCAGGCACACTGTTATTCAGTTGTGAGGGCTGTTGAATGAGGTGCCTCATTCTTCATTCAGCACATGGAATAGTAATTTCTGTGAAGGAGGAGTGGGTTTTGCTCAGAGAAGTCTGCCTTACTTGTCACTTTTATCTTCTCCTACTGCAGATGTGCATGCCCTGAGGCAGCAAATGTCCAACAGCAGCTTCCCCACCGAGTTCCTCCTCCTGCCATTCGCAGTCACATGCGAGCTGCAGCTCCTGCACTTCGGGCTCTTCCTGGGCATCTACCTGGCTGCCCTCCTGGGCAACGGCCTCATCCTCACAGCCATAGCCTGTGACCACCGCCTCTACACCCCCATGTACTTCTTCCTCCTCAACCTTGCCCTTATCGACATGGGCACTATTACCACCACTGTTCCCAAAGCCATGGCCAATTCCCTGTGGGAAACCAGGGCCATTTCCTGCACAGGTTGTGCTACCCAAGCCTTTCTGTTAGTCTTTTTCATCTCAGCAGAGTTTTATCTTCTCACCATCATGTCCTATGACCGCTACGTTGCCATCTGCAAAGCCCTGCACTATGGGACAATAATGGACAGCAGAACTTGTGTCAATATAGTAGCAGCTGCCTGGGGCATTACTTTTCTCTATGCTGTGCTGCACACTGCCAATACCTTTTCCCTCCCCCTCTGCCAAGGCAATGCCCTGGACCAGTTCTTCTGTGAAATTTCCCAGATCCTCAAGCTCTCCTGCTCAGATGCCTACCTCAGAGAAGTTGGGCTTGTTGTGGCTAGTGCTGTTTTAGCATCGGGGTGTTTTGTTTTCCTTGTGGTGTCCTATGTGCAGATCTTCAGGGCAGTGCTGAGGATTGCCCCTGAGCATGGCTGGCACAAAGCCTTTTCCACTTGCCTCCCTCACCTGGCCGTGGTCTCCCTGTTTCTCAGCACTGCCTTTTTTGCCTACCTGAAGCCCCCCTCCATGTCCTCCTCATTCCTGAATCTTGTGTGTGCAGTTCTGTACTCAGTGGTGCCTCCAGTAGTGAACCCCCTCATCTACAGCATGAGGAACCAGGAGCTTAAGGATGCCGTGTGGAAACTCATGACTGTTTTTCAGAAGCAATAAATTGTCTATCTTCCTTCTCATATTACTCATAATATAACTCATTACAGGTGAGATGTATTTTTTTTTCTCATTTTCCTTTTCATTTCTTGTGGTAATATTGTCCAAAAAGAAATGATTTGTTCATCTTCTTCCATGTAAACACCTACCTGTCTTGAGTGACTCTAAGACTTGGTGGAAACAAGGTGTATTTAAAGTGTGTTTAAATAAAAGGAAGGACCTGCAGTGACATGCTTGTCTGAGATCCTTCCTCAGACACCTGTGGTGGAGCTGCAGGAGCACTTGGCTGTGTGCAGAGGTGGTGGGGGAAAGAGGCCTGGCACAGGAGCATTGCCAGGGAGCTCCAGGGCTTGGTTTTTCCTGTCCACGGGCAGGGACAGGCCAGGGGCACTTCTCTAACACAGCTGGCTCCATACCAGCATCTCCAGCATAAAAGGGCACCTGCTCGGGGCAGTGCCTGAAGGCTCAGCTCTTCTCCCAAAACTGCTCTCAAGGATATTGCAAAGGAACGGAATTGAAGGAGGCTCCTTGATTTGTTTGATTCCTTGTGGGCTTATGAGGATGAGATCAATTGATCACCCAGGATCAGCTTTTAGGCAGGGAGGGCTTATTCTGGTGTTACCTGCATGGATATGGTGACTCTACCAGCCTGTGTCCACAGCATGCAGTAGGTGTGAAGGCAGGCAGGCATCTTTCTAGAGGGAAGTGGAAGCTGCCAGAAGAGCCCAGGGGATCATCAGGGACAGTGTGTGTCAAGGAGTCAGAAGGGCATGGAGCCCACAGAGCACGAGCGTGTCCAAGGTGGAGCCACCCAGAGACACTGTGCAAGATCTGGGATGGAACAGGCAAAGGAGAGCTCTGTAACTCCAGGGAACACAGCAGGCATAGGGAAAGCAGTCTGGTGCGTTATTTATTACACTTCTGGTAAAATTTCATAGACTGGATCTACTAAACCACACGAAAACATCCCATGACATTGGAAATGATTTGGACTTGGTGATCCTTGTGGGTCCCTTCCACAAGAGGAAGGTGAAGAGGTGAGGTAATTTGCAGATGGCAGCAGCAGAGGCACTGCCACTGACCTCCACTTCTCCATTTGATGCTTTGGGGTCTGATGTGTCTGAAGCTGATGAGTCTGGTTGTGTGGGAGACCTTCTGATGCCTAATCTAGTTGGCAGGCAGAGTACCTGAGGTGCACTGGAGGACCTGCTGGTGCTCCTGGGTGGGCTGGGAAGAGGCTTCCTGAGCACAACAGCTCCTTGTAGCCCTATGGATGCTGGCTGTGAGGTCACTTCTGTCCCAGCCCCTGGCTGGACAACAGCAGGGAGGCAGAGCCTCTGAGGTCATAAAGGCCCTCAGAAAGCTGCCCCCAACACGGTGACACAACTGGGGATGTCAGGGGAAAGCTGGGTGAATAAAGGTGGGAGATCTGGGGGGAGAGAAGAGGGGCTTGGCTAAGAGAAAGGAAAAATTTTGAAGAGGTAAGAGGGGTTCAAGAAAGGCTGATGCTTATGCGACAGTCACTAGGAAAATATTCATGTTATGTCCTGGTAATATTTCTAACTAGTAACCCGAAAATCTAGTGCTACCCTAAATGCTCTCTCTCACCCTGAAAGGCATCCACTGCTCTAATCCCGAAACTCAAATCCTACCTTGAAGTCAAACCCCAGACACATTACCCATGCAACAACACAAATTTTCCCCTAATTGTGAAGCATTTCTGAAGAACAATTTGAATTCTCTGCTGTCATATCTTACATAATACCACCTCCGTAGGTATGTGAGCTCCACAAGTAGATGTCTCCAGAGGTTTATGCTCTTGCTGGATTGTGTTAGGCTGTGTGATAAGAAGCACATCTGCACACAAAATGAAGGCCCAAGGAAATGATGTCAGGATGAGTAATTCAGTTCATGCCCTGCCCTGGCTGCTTCCAGGCCCATCACAGGAGAGTCCACAGCTCAACAAAAGCTCATCTCCATGAGCCCAGGAGAGCACAGAGAACATTGGCAAGTGGGAACCCAAGTCACAGGCTCCTGAGGAACCAAGATCCTGTCCCAGCTCCTTCCAGGGCTACCGTGGAAGGGCTGTCAGCCCAGTGTCCAGGCAGGAAACCCTTCAAGATGAATCAATGGCAACAGCTCTCCGCATCACCATTTGGACTAACGGGATAACTGCCAAGGGCTGTAGGTCACCTAATGGTTGTACACAGGGGTAAGTGCAGCAGCTGGACTAGAACCAGGGCATCAGAGTGGCCATGCAGTCAGCAACAGGAGACATGGCAGTGTGTGGACTCAGTGGACTTATGTGTGTGAGTGTGTGTGAGATTGGGGTGGTGTGTGCCAGCAGCTACAGTGGGGCTGCAGCCATGGGGGCTCATATGTCCAAGTGCCTTCAACTGCACAGACTGGGAGCCAGGAACTTGTCCTGGGCAGGCTGAGTATTTGATCCCAGCTGCTGGAGGGATCTACCTTGCGCACACAAACATGCACGTGTGCACACTACCACTTTGTATTTCCCACTGTCAAGCCTCCTTCCTGCTCTGCCAGAGAGGGGATCAGGATAAGACTTCTACTGCTGTTTGTGGTTGTGTGAATGCTGAGTGTGCCTGCCTGCATTCACCTGTGTCCTGCCATGTATTGATGCCTATGTGTTGTGTATGTGGGCTTGTGTGTGAGCCTCCAGGGACTGCTCGCTCTGCACGTCTCAGGTTGGACCGAGGGGCAGAGAGCTGCAGCAGCCTCAGCTCTCTCAGGCTGCTGGAGAGGGCTCCCTGTAGAGGTATGCGCCTGCTGGGCACAAAACCATCTCTGTATATGACATAGATGTGGCAAGGCTGAAAGGAATGGAATGGCAAAGGGGGTTGTGGTTCATAGCAAGCTGAATATGAGCCTGCAGTGTGCCCTGACAGCCAGGAGGGCCAACCGTATCCTGGGGTGCATCAAGCATTGCTTTGCTAGTCAGTCGAGGGAAGTGATTGTCCTACTCTGCTCTGCACTGGTGCGGCCTCACCTTGAGTACTATGTGCAGTTCTGAGCACCACAGTACAAAAAGGATGTGGAACTGTTGGTGGATGATCTTTCTGCGTCCCTTCCAACTTGGGATATTCTATGATTCTCTGATTCCAGGCCATCAAATCCACACAGTCCAATAAACATGATGTCCCTTCCCTCCATCTGGCTGCAAGCAGGGCCCCTCTAGTCCTATTCATAGTAGTTGTCAGTGTGTTTCAGGAACTGCGATGGAAACAGGAGCAGCAATTTTCTCAGAAGGTCCCCCTTTGGCCATTGTTTTTCCTTGCAACTCACATACCCATGCCTCTGTTGTGGGTTTACGTGGCAAGGTTTTGGTAGCAGGGGGCCGTAGGGGTGGTTTCTGTGAGAAGGATCTAGAAGCTGCCCCATGTTTAGTAAGGGCCCCACTGTTTTCCAGAACTGAGCCAATAAGCGATGTTGTTTTGCGCCTCTGTGAGAGCAGATTTAAGACAGGGAAAAAACAACTGCGCCACACAGCAGCTGGGAGAGTGAGAGCAGTGAGGAACGGCCTTGCAGGCACCAAGGTCAGTGTAGAAGGAGGGGGAGAGGTGCTCCAGGCGCCGGAGCAGAAGTCCCCTGTGGCCTGTGGTGAGGCCCATGGTGAAGCAGGCTGTCCCCCTGCAGCCCATGGAGTACCACGGTGGAGCGGGGTTCCATGCTGCAGCCCGTGGAAAGGAGCCCACGCAGGAGCAGGTGACCTGGCAGGAGCTGCTGCCCGTGGGGGAGCCAGGTTGGAGCAGTTTCCTCCTGAGGGATGGACCCCGTGGTACGGACCCATATCTGGAGCAGCTCTGGAAGAGCTGCTGCCTGTGGGAAGCCCACGCCGGATCAGTTCATCAAGGACTGCGTCCCGTGGGTGGGACCCCACAGCACAGGGGACGAGAGTGACTGAGAAGGAGCGGCAGAGAAGAAGCGCTGTAGACTGACCGTAACCCCCATTTCCCCGTTCCCCTGCGCCACTCGGGGGGGAGGAGGTGGAAGAGGGTGGATGGGGGGGATAGGTGCTTTTGGTTTCTTTCCTTTGTTTCTCACTTCTCTACCTTGTTAGTAATAAGCAATAAATCTTACTATCTCCCTATGCTGAGTCTGTTTTGCCCGTTACAATAATTACTGCATGATTTTCTCGTCCTTATCTCAACCTTTGAGCCCTTTTCACATATTTTCTCCCCATTCCTCTTTGAGGAGGGGGAGTGAGAGAGCGGCTGTGGTGGAGCTCGGCTGCTCACTCAAGCAGAACCATGACAGCCTCTAGGATCAAGGCAGATTTCCCATCCCATTTTCTCATGTCCTCTCCATGGTCATGCAGGTAAAACCATTGGGTGACACATGGTGTGTACCCACTATATCCCCTTTCTTAAGCAGAGCAGAGGCTGATGACAAGCTTGACGTGTGCTGACAGTGTGTGCTTCCATGCCAGAAGGCCAGCAGCATCCTGGACTGCATCAAAAGAGGACTGGCCATCAGGTTGAGGGAGGTGATTGTTCCCCTCTATTCTGCTCTTGTGAGGCCCCACTTGGAATACTGTGTCCAGGTCTGGGGCCCCCGGCACAAGAAGAATGTTGAGGTGTTAGCGGGTCCAGAGGAGGGTCATGAAGTTGATCAGAGGGCTGCAGCACCTCTTTTACGAAGAAAGGCTGAAAGAGCTTGGACTGTTATGCCTACAGAAGAGAAGGCTCTGGGGGGACCTCATTGTGGCCTTTCAGTACTTAAAGGGGGCTCATAAAAAAATGGAGAGAGACTCTGCTCAATCAGATAATGACAGGATGAGGGGGGAAAGGTTTCAGACTAAAAGAGGGAAGGTTTAGAGGGTGGTGAGGTACTAGAATAGGTTGCCCAGAGAGGTTGTGGATGCCCTGTTCCTGGAGGTGTTCAAGACCAGGCTGGCTGAGGCACTGGGTAACCTGATCTAGTGGGTGGCATCCTTGCCCATGGCAGGGGGCTTGGAACTGGATGATCTTTAAGGTCTCTTCCTCAGGACAGGGATGTTCCCGGGATTACTGATTACCCGCCTAAGCTGTCAGAAGGACAGGACATGAGGGTTCCTTCTCACAGGGCTGGCCACAGGCTTTGTAGCCAGGGGTGCAGGCAGGGGTGGCCAGGGCTGTGGCACAGAGCAGGGTCCCTGGTGTGCCTCAGGGGCTGTGTGCCAAGGCAGGGCCTCTGCCACCTGCCAGGCTCAGCACTCAGCCTGCCTGGGGAGCTGCCCAGGGTGCTGCGGGGAGAAGCTGCGGGTGGAAGGAGCCCCCACAGAAGGGCAGGGCAGGGCAGGGTCCTGCTGGTGCCCAGGGGCTGGTGCCTGGTGCAGGCTGCTCACAGCTCTACAGCACACCCAGGGCATCCTTGGGGGAGATTCTTGACAGGAAAGACCAAAGCCTGCACTACCTGAATGACTCTGTCTTGAGAGTCTCTGTTTTCATTTTCCTGCTGTGAAAGACCATAATGTCAATGATAATGGGTAAGTTTCTGGTGGACTTTAATGTACAGTGTAGGGAAGTACTGACCCTTCCAGAGTCCACAGACAATTAACCAGGTCTCTGTGGCACACATGCAATGAAACCCAGATCTCCAAACAGGAGAATGCATTCTTCACGAAGAGGCAGTATATTATGTTGCATAGGTTCTGTAAAATAAGGTTTAGGTTTTGCTCTCTAACTTCCCACTCTATTTTCCTCCATGAACAGGCAAACATGACAAGAGGCAGCAAATGTCAAACTGCAGTTTCCCCACTGAATTCCTCCTCCTGCCATTCGCAGACACACGTGAGCTGCAGCTCCTGCTCTTTGGGCTCTTCCTGGGCATCTACCTGGCTGCCCTCCTGGGCAACGGCCTCATCCTCACAGCCGTAGCCTGCAACCACCGCCTCCACACCCCCATGTACTTCTTCCTCCTCAACCTCGCCGTCCTTGACCTGGGCTCCATCTCTACCACTGTCCCCAAATCCATGGTCAATTCCCTGTGGGACACCAGGGCCATTTCCTACATCGGTTGTGCTACCCAAGCCTTTCTGTTAGTTTTCTTCATTTCAGCAGAGTTTTCTCTTCTTACTGTCATGTCCTATGATCGCTACATTGCCATCTGCAAACCCCTGCACTATGGGACAATAATGAACAGCAGGACTTGTGTCAACATGGCCGCAGGTGCCTGGGGCAGTACTTTTCTCTATGCTGTGCTGCACACTGCCAATACATTTTCATTGCCCCTCTGCCAAGGCAATGCCCTGGACCAGTTCTTCTGTGAAATTCCCCAGATCCTCAAGCTCTCCTGCTCAGATGCCTACCTCAGAGAAGTTGAGCTTCTTGTGGCTAGTGTCAATGTAGCTTTTGGTTGTTTTGTTTTCCTTGTGGTGTCCTATGTGCAGATTTTCAGGGTTGTTCTGAGGAACCCCTTCCAGCAAGGCAGGCACAAAGCCTTTTCCACATGCCTCCCTCACCTGGCTGTGGTCTCACTGTTCACTTGCACTGCCTTTTTTGCCTACCTGAAGCCCCCCTCCATGTCCTCCTCCTCCCTGAATCTTTTGCTGGCAGTTTTGTACTCGGTGGTGCCTCCAGCAGTGAACCCCGTAATCTATAGCATGAGGAACCAGGAGCTGAAGGATGCAGTGTGGAAAATGATGACTGGAGGTTTTTCAGAAGCAGTAAATGAACTGCTTTCTTCTGCATATCACTCATAGTGTAACTCATTACAGGCCAATCTGTTGGTTTTCTGAGTGTGTGCATTGATTTTTTTTTTTTCTTCTGCTTTACTTATGATAATGTTGTCCACAAAGAGATAACATTATTCATTCCCTTCCATTTCAGTGTCTACTGGCGTTGGGTGACTCCAAGAGTTGGTGGAAACAAGGAGCCAGTCTCTCTGTGTATACTAATAAAGAAAGAAACCTGCAGTGACTTTCTTGCCTGAGAGACTTCCTCTACTTCCTTGGAGACCTGTGGTGTAGTTTCAGGGGCATTTGGCTATGTTCAGTGGTGGAGGAAAAAGGAGTCGTGGCACAGCAGCACTTCCAGGGAGCCCCAGAGCTTGGTCTGTCCCAGGCTGCTCTGACTTTCACCTCCCATGCTCTCCTTCACAGTCCTTGTGTTGCTGTGAGGACTGATTGCTCTTGTCGCTTGCTCACTGTGCTGCTCTGTGGCAGTCCTGTGTCCACAGGCAGGGACAGGCCAGGGGCACTTCTCTAACACAGCTGGCTCCGTACCAGCATCTCCAGCGCAAAAGAGGATCTGCTGAGGGCAGTGCCTGAAAGCACAGCTCTTCACCCAAAGCTGGATATTGCAAAGGAATAGACTCAAAGGAGGCTCCTTGCTGTGCTTGTTTCGCTGTGGACTCAGGGAGAAAAGATCTTCTGATTACCCAGGATCAGCTTCTAGGCAGGGAGGGCTGATTCTGGAATTGCCTGCTGGTGCCCAGCACCCATAGAGACAGTGACTTCACTGGCCTGTATCCAGAGCATGCAATAAGTGTGAAGGTAGGCAGGCATCTTTCTGGAGAGAAGTGGGAGCTGCCAGGAGAGCCTAGGAGTTGAGCAGGGACAGTGTGTTCCAGGGAGTCAGCAGGGCACGGAGCCCACAGAGCATGAGTGTGTCCAAGGTGATTAAGTGACTCAGAGATAAAATGCTAGATCTGGGATGGAACAGGCAAAGGAGAGCTCTGCAAATCCAGGGAATACAGCAGGCATAGGGAAAGCAGTCTGCTGAGTTCTTTGTTATATCTCTGGTGAAATTTCATAGACTGAATAAAGTGAACCACCCCAAAACATATCCTGACATTGGAAATGACTTGGACTAAGTGGTCCTTGTGGGTCCCTTCCAGCTCGGGTTATTCATGCTGTGCTGTTCTGGGAAGGGGGCTCGCCGGGGGGGCAGGGCTGGAGGCTGCCTGGGGGAGGGGAATCTCCTGTAGATGGCAATAGCAGGGACACCGCACTGACCTCTATTCCTCCATTTACTGCTTTGGGGCCATCCCAGCCTGGGCTGCTCTGCTGGGCTGGACAGGGCTGGTGTTGTGGTTTCAGCCAACCAGCAGCTAAGCACCACACAGCCGTTTGCTCACCTTCTCCCTTCCCTCACTGGGATGGAGGAGAGAATCAGGAAAATGAAGCCTGTGGGTTGAGATAGAGACAGTTTATTAAGACAGGAAAATAATAATAATAATAACAACAATAATAGTGATAGTAATATGTATGAAAATAGTGATGCACAATGCAATTTGTCACCACAAGCTGACCGATGCCCAGCCTATCCCTGAGCAGTTTGCCCCCCCCCCCCCCCCCCCCCCACTAGCCACCCCTATATATTGTTTAGCATGACGTCAGATGGTATGGAATACCTCTTTGGCCAGTTACAGTCAGCTGTCCTGGGTCTGTCCCCTCCCAGCTCTTGCTGCACCTCCAGCCTGCCCGCTGGCAGGACAGAGTGAGAAGCTGAAAAGTCCTTGGCTTGCTGTAAGCACTGCTCTGCAACAATTAAAACATCAGCATGTTATCAGAACTCTTCTCATCCTAATCCAAAACATAGCACCCTATCAGCTACTAGGATGAAAATTAACAGGTACCCTAAAAGATAACCCTCACCCTGAAATGAATCTGCTGCTCTAATCCCCAATCTCAAATGCCGCTTCAAAGCCCAACCACAGCAACATCACCTGTTACCATTATTTTTTACATATTGCTCTCACTAATCTCTAGTCTTTAATCACTAGCATTAGAATATCATCCCATAACAAAACATATAATAAAACCCTTACCAAAAATCTGGCTGATACCCTTAACACTGGGTTGGTGGTTTGGTGCTCAAAGCAGAACACCAAAGCCTCCCTCTAAGGCTCTGCCCAATCCCTAAACCTGGAAGGCAGGATCTAATCCCTAAACATTAATCCGAACATCTAATCCTCAAATTCCTCATTCCTGCACTCTTATCACAAAACTGAAGTGGTTTGGCCGCATGAGGGTTATCAGGGCTTGAGATGACCTGGAGCAGTCACCTAGTCTTGGAGGAGGCAGGCAAGGTGACATGGATCTGGCCAGGTCATAAATCTAAAGAAGAGATGGATGGGGATGCTCTGCTGAGGTCAGCTGTGCCTCAGGATGTCAGGAGGCAGCAGGAGGACCATGGCTGTGCAGGTGGGTGTTGGGGCACTTCTGACTCCTCAGCCTGATAGGCCACCTTCAGACACGTGGCTGGTGTATGTGTGTGTCATTTTAACTGTGAGCCACTGACATGCAGCTAGAGCAAGTATTGATTTCAATGTCATTCCTGTTCTAATACCTAACAGAGCTTGAACATAGCTATCTCCTGCCTATCAGAGAAGCTGAAAGGCCATGAGAAGGTGCATGCTTTGGAGGATGAAAACAACTTGCTTTTATCTTGTTAGATGCTAGGCCTCAAGGAGGGTGCCAGGTTTGTATGTTCTTATAGGGCACTCGATTTTGCCTTAGAAACTCTGAATCCACCAGGAAGCAATGGGCTTTGGTGGGGACGCCGAGGTCACTTCTGCCTCTGGAGCTGAGAAGGCAGCAGCAGGAGCCCGGCTGGGCAAGGGACTGGGAGGTCCCATCTTTCTGAAATATCTGCCGGGTGAACCCTTGCTTCCTGGCTGGCAGAAGGGCTTTTAGGCTCACATCTCCCAGCGTCTCCCAAAGGCCAGCAGAAGGCATAGTGCTTGTGTGATGCCCTCTGCCCATGTATCTGATAGGTCCATTGGACTTGGCTGTGTGTTGTCAAGTCTCTTGTGCCTGAGTACATGAATGGGGTACACTGGAGAACAGCAGGAATGTGACTTGGTTGTGTCTATCTGAGGAGCTGAAATCCTAGTAGGAAGTCCACATGGCCTAGAAGAACATGGTGAGGTTCCATCTGCCTGATCAGCTGACAGGCCAGAGATAGTCTAATGGGTTAGGGTGCCGTGTGAAGGATGGTTTCTAAGATGTTGCTATATGGGGATGTGCTATAGTGTGAGAGGTCACCTGGATGGAATCTGTTATCAGTCCATGGGTTTATGTTTCAGGGCACAACTGCAGAGGGAACAGGCATCAATGAAGGTATGGAAAAGTCCAGGTGAGAACAAGGTAAGAACGCAAGATGGGTATTTGTAGCCTGCAGGAAAACAGAGACAGGTTTGGTACATCATAGAAAAGCCAGTGGTGGAGATTGCCAGAGCACTGGCAAGGCAAGACTTAGCCAAGAAAACCAAGGTCTTTGTCCCCAAGGCAGGTCTCTCTGCCACCAAGGCCTAGGAGGAGACATGTTGTCCTCTTTGCACTGGGGGGCTTATCTCTTCTTTGCACCCCCTGAGTGAGGCCAGGAGGTGTCACACCACTGTCTTTCACTTGGCACTGCATACCCCACATCCCATTGCCCGAGGAAGAGCCCAGAGACCCAGGTGAGGACAGGACCTCTCTGCCCAGGGCAGGCAGCAGGCCTTGGCCTTTCTGCTTGATGAAACAAAGACAGGATTTTCTGAGCCTCAGAGCCACCTGCACAGGGCCTTGGCCTACTGGTTATCATGGCCTCCAATTACCTGCTCTAAGGAGTCCATGGGGTTTTGTCAGTAATAGACTTCAGAGGGACCATTCAGTGCGTTGAAGAACTTTGGGGTTTGTCTTCTGACTTTGGTTTTCTGAGAGATCTCATCAGTCTCCTCTCAGGAGCTTCTTGGACTTGGCACAACTACTCTTGGGGCTGTCTAATAAGACAGAGAAGCCCTAAGAGTCTCTTAAGGAGGTCTGGACAGGTAGGAGAAGTTTGACACTGTATGACAGCCTTGCTCCTCACCTCCTAGCAACATTTTTCTCATTTGACCCCTAGGACTTCTGTCACTTCTCCTGACATCAGGCTTCTCCACTGAAGTCTGCACCTTGTATCTTCTTTGCCCCAACTCCCTCCTGCTTCACTTAGAGAACAGGCTACACAGAGGTAGAGAAGGATAATTCTTAATTGCAAGCAAACTATAAAAAAGAATGATGAAGCTTAATAATCAATAAAACATACTTCTCAATCGTATGCTAGCTCCAGGCAGTATCCAACGAGGTTCACCTTCCAAAATGGATAGTCTTATCCGCTTTTTTTTTTTTTTTCTTTTTTTTCTTTTTTTCAGTATATAGATGTGAAAAATTATGTGAAAACAGAGTTTCAGAATTGCCTAAAGACACCAATAGAATACATAAAGGAAGTAAAAGCTATGAACTCCCTGAGGCTTAAAGCAGCAGCTAGATCGTAGCATGACAGAGTCATAGAATCTTAGAATCAAAGAATGATACAATCTCGGAATGATTTGGGCTGGAACAGGACTCTAAGATCATGGGCAGAGGCATCTCTCACTACATCAGGTTGCTGAAAGGACCTTCAACCCAGCTTTCAACACCTGCAATGATGAGGCATTCAAAACTTCTCTGGGAAACCTGTTGAAGTGTCACACTATTCTCATCCTAAAATCTTTCCTCTTTATATCTATTATATATCTACACCCTTTCAGTTCAAAACCATGACCCTCTGTGCTGTCACTACAGGCTCTAATAAAAAATTGTCTTTCTCATAAGCCCCCTTGAAATACTGAAAGGCAGCAATAAGATCTCTCTGGAGCCTTCTAATCTCCATGTTGAACAACAGCTACACTCAGCCTTTCTTTGTAGGAGAGCTATTTCAGCCCTCTGATTATTGCCCTCCGCTGCATCCACTCTAACAGGTCTATGTCTTTCTTGGACTGAGGGACCCAGAAAAGGATGCAGGACTGCAGGTGGGGTCTCACAAGACCAGATAGGAGGGGAGAATCACCTCCTTCAGCCTGCTGAACTTTCTTCTCTTCATGCAGCCCAGAATATGATTGTCTCTCTGGGTTGCAAGAGCACCTTGCCAGCTCATGTCCAAATCTTCAAACACCAGTACTCTGATGTCCCTCTCAGCAGGACTGCTGTCAATATTCTCATCTCCCCAATCTATATTGATATTTTGAATTTTCTTGACCCAGGTGTAGCACCTTGCATGCCTCCTTGTTGAACTTCAGGAGGTTGATACAGGACCACCTCTCCAGTCTCTCCAGGTTCTTCTGAATGACATCCCCTCCCACTAGCATACCAACTGCACCACTCAGCTTGGTGTCATCAGCAAACTAGCTTAGGGTGTACTCAGTCTCACTTTCCATTTTGTTAATGAAGATATTAACAGATTTGGTCCAAGCATAGGCCTCTAAGGGATAACACTCCCATTTCAAGAGAGAGCACTCACATTTTCAGTTGGTCATTAAGCCATTGACTCTTTGGACATGGCCATCTGGGCAATTCTTTTGTCCCTCTATCAGTCATTCCAGCAAACCCATATTTCTCCAGTTTAGTGCCAGGAATGTTGCAGGGGACCATATGAAATGTGTTACAGAATTCCAGGTAGATGACAACAGAAGCTTTTCCCTTGTGTGATAAGGAATGTCAAAAAATAGAACATAACCACTTAAATCTGTTATGTGAATAAATACATATATGCATGTAGTTATATAAATATTGCTTGCTAATAACTTAAGGCCTATAAAAATACATATAACATTTTTATATGTATTTCTAATATATCAAACACTATCATATACCTTTGGTGTAGTATATCAAACAATATATATATTGTTTATATATATATATATATATTGTTTAATATATTCTCACATTCGAGGAATAAAAATGACACCTTAATTGAGTACCTTATACAAAGCAAGTACCTTCAATGAACATTCCAGAGGTGAGTAAATAAAGCTTTTACTCTGTTCTGTTCCCCATGTCTCAGAGGCTTCCTTATAAAGAACCTGGTTTGCTCAGTGCCAGCTGACAACATTCTTGCTCAACACAGAATTGAAACACAGGGCTTCTTTATCCCACCAGAGATGGCAATTTTAGGACTGTCTGCTTCTCAGCTTTCAGCAAACACAACCCACCCTGATCCTTGCTCGATGAACTCTTTGGTTGATGAGGATATTTCTCTGTAGGATTGTGGAAAGACCAAATTTTTCTGATGTCTCTAGTTTATCAGCTGAGATTTTCTTCAGATGAGACAGCCATGTGGGAGGTAAGAAAAGGAAAGGAGCTTCTCTCCATCCCCACCATGGACAAAGGCCCAGATGCAACACGTACAACCAAGTTTCCAAACTGCTGAGCTGATGCAGCCCACTGAGGTCCTTGGCAAAGGTATTTGATGTGAAGGGAGGGGTCCAGTTGGAAGAGAGATATGATATATTTGAGAGTCTGTAGATAAAAATAGATGGGATAGGCTGGACATTGGTTTCTTGGGACATTTATAATGCCTTTGGTTATCTCTAACATCTGCATGGGTCAGAGGAGCATGACATAGGCCTTCAAGGTGACTGTCCCCCATTGCAGTGGCTGCAGGAGGTACTAAAGAAATGGACTGGGAGAGCTGATGTTCGCTTCCTCTCCTTGCTCCTCTTCCCTGAACACCACCACCAGGATGAGGAGTTCATGTATCAGGCTTGGACATGGACTCCATGCACCTACATTTCAGCATGGCATGAGGCTCCCAAGGTAGACTGGGATGCATATCTCTTGTTCTTTGCAGCAGCACCAGCACAAACAACTATGTCCAGGGGGTCTCCCTCTCCTGCCTTTCTGAGAGATTTCATCAGCCTCTTCTCTGGAGCTGAAGTTGATAACTTGTCAATAACTACACCTTGGGGCTTATTAGGACACAGAAAGGCCTAAGAGTCTAAGGTCTGGACAGGTAGGAGAAGTTTGACCCTGTACAGACAACCTTTCTCTGAACCTCTCAACCTCACACCATTTCTCACACCGTTTCTCCCTAGCACTTGCATCACTTCTCGTGACATCAGACTTCTCCAAACTTGTCCTGTCAACAGGGGCCCTGAAAAAAAAAAAAAAAAAAAAAAAAAGAAAAAAAGAAAAAAAAAGTTTCTCTTGCTCCTTTGAAATACTGAAAGGAATCAATAAGTTCTGTCTGAAGCCTTCTCTTCTCCAGACTGAATAACCACTACACTCTTACACTCTTAGCCTTTCTTTGGAGGAGAGCTATTTTTTCCCTCTGATCTTTGCCCTCCACTGTAGCCTCTCTAACAGATCTGTCTTTCTTGCACTGGGGGACCCAGAAAAGGATGCTATACTGCAGGTGGCGTGTCCAGAGAGCAGAGTTGAGGGAGATCACCTGCCTCAACCTGCTGTTCCCTCTTCTTTTCATGCAGCCCAGGATGAATGGCTTCTTGGGCTGCAAGAGCACCTTGCCAGATCATGTCCAAGTCTTCAAACATCACTATTATCATGTCCTTCTAGGCACAGCTGCTCTCAAACCATTCATCCCCAAATCTATAATGATAGTTGCTATTTCCCTGACCCAGGTGCAGCACCTTGCACTTCTCTTTGTTGAACTTCAGGAGGTTGACACGGGCCCACCTCTCCAGTCTCTCCAGCTTCTTCTGAATGACATCCCCTCCCACTGGCATACCAACTGCACCTCTCAGCTTGGTGTCCTCAGCAAACTAGCTTAGGGTGTACTCAATCTCACTCTCCATATTGTTAATGAAGATACAAATAGTATAGGTCCCAAAACAGACCTCTAAGGGATACCACTCCTTATTCATTTCCACTTGGACCATAAGCCATTGACTACAACTCTTTGGCTGTTTCCATCTTTTGTCCAACTAACAGTCAATCCATCAAAACCATGTTCCTCAAGGTAGTGGTAGGAATGTTGCAGGAAACCATGTCAAAGGCTTTACAGAAGTCCAGGTAGATGACATTAGTAGCTCTTTCCTTGTGTGATGAGGAATATCAAAGAACAGAACATAACAAAAGAATTCCTTTACATGTGTAAGAACATATAAGTTTGTAGTTATAATATTTTGTGCTATCATGTCAAGGCCTCCAAAGAATATGCATAACATATTTCTATATATCTCTAATATACTAAGACTATCATAAACACTTGGTGTAACATATCAAACAACATTCTCACATTGAAGGAATAAATTGGCACCATGAATGAGTACCTTAATCAAAGCAATTAAGTGAAATGAAATCTCCAGGGATGACTAAAAAAAAAAAAAAAAAAAAAAAAAAAGCAAGCTTTCAAGCTTTCAATCTTTTTTATACCCCAGGTTTCTGAGGCTTCCTTACAAAGATCCTGGTTTGCTTAGTGCCAGCTGGCAGCATCCTTGCTCAACACAGGAGAGGAGAATTGAAACACGGGGCTGCTTTAGCCCACCAGGGATCACAATTATAGCATATATATATCCTATGGATATATATCCTATGGATGACAGGCTGTGAATAAAAACAGATGGGTTAACCTAGATATTGGTTTCCAGGGCCATTTCTGATACTTCCGGGTATCTGAAAACTCTGCATGGATCAGAAGAGCATGGCATAGGGCTTCAAGGTGACTGTCCTCCATTGGCAGTGGCTACAGGAGGTACAAAAGACATGGACTGGGACAGCTGCTATGCACTGCCTTGCAGGGTACAGACAAAAGAGTGCTCCTCTTCCTTGAACATCACCACTAGGATAAGGAGTCCATGTATCAGGCCTGGACATAGAGCCCTTGCACCTACATTTCAGTGTGAGGCTCCCAAGTTAGACTGGGATGCATATCTCTTGTCCTTAGCAGCAGCAACACAAACAAAAATGTCCACTGGGGTGTCCTGTTATGCATTTTCAGCTAGGGCAGAGGCAGATGAAATGCTTCTCCTGCAGTGGAAGTCCAACATGCGGGAGGAGTCATGGACACACTGCCCTGGGCTACTAGAAGAGGCCCCTATGCACCTCCCATGCTGGAAAGAGGAATCGTGTCTGTAAGGAGGTATGGATTCCTCTGCTCCCTTCAGCCTCCAACAAGACAGGCCCCACTGTCTCAGAAGAGCTGAGGCTTTCTACATCCCAGCTCCAGTTGTGCTCCTCTGGCTGCATCTCAAGCTTTTACCCAGTATACTGGGTCTGGCTGGACCCAGTTCATTTGGATATATTTCATTTACTCTGAAGTATCTAGTGCTATGCTGGACCTCATTCTCAGCAGCAATGAGAGGCTGGTGTGGAATGTGAATCTGAAGGGCAGCCTTAGCTGCAGTGACCATGAACTGGTGGTGTTCACCATCTGTCAAGCAGGACAGAGGGCACAGAGTAAGCTCCCAACCCTGGACGGATTATGACCTCTTCATTGATCTGTTTTGTAGAGCATCATGGGACAAAGCCCTGGAGATAAAAGGGTCCAGGAATGCTGGCTATTCTTCAAGGATCACCTCCTCCTAGCTCAGGAATGATGTATCCCAGCAAAGAAGAAGTCCGTCAAAAATGACAGGTGATCTGCATGGATGATCAAGGAGAAACTGACCAAAGTCAATTACAAAAAAGAAGGTGTAGTGGGTTAACATGGCAAGGGTTTTTTAGTGGGGGGCTTCAGGAGTAGCTTCTGTTAGAAGAATCCAGAAGCAGTCCCATGTTAGATAAGGGGCTTGCCACTGTCCAGAGCCAAGACGATAACTGATGTTGTTTGCGCCTTTCTGAGATCATACTTAAGAAAGAGGAAAAAAAAAAAAAAAAAAAAAAGAAGAGGAAAAAAAAAAGAAAAGAAAAAAAAAAAAAGAAGAAGAAGAAAAAAGAAAACTGCTGCTCAAAAGCAGCTGGGAGAGAGAGGAGTGAGAAACAGCCTTGCAGAGGCCAAAGGTGGTAAAGAAGGAGGGGGAGGGTGTTCTCCCCCCTCTGCAGAAATTCTCTTGCAGCCTGTGTTGAGGACCGTGGTGGAGCAGGTTGTCCCCTGCAGCCCCATATATAGCACGATGGATCAGGTCTCCATGCTTCAGCCTATGGAGGAGACCATGGTGGAGCAGGTAGACCTGCACTGAAGGAGGCTGCGGCCTGTGGAAGACCCCTGTCAGAGCAGATACCAGGACAGAGCAGTAGGCTGTGGAGAGGAGCCCAAGCAGGAGCAGGGGACCTGGCAGAAGCTGCTACCTGTGTGGGACCCAGATTAGAGCAGTTTGCTCCTGAGGGATGGACTTTGTGGTATGGACCCATATCTGGAGCAGTTCTTGAAGAGCTGCTGCCTGTGTGAAGCCCACTCAGGATCAGTTTGGGAAGGACAGCATCCCGTTGGAAGGACCCCACGTTGGAGCAGGGGAAAAGAGCAGCAGAGATGAAGCACTATAGACTGACCACAGCCCCCTTTCCCTGTTCACCTGTGCTGCTCGGGAGGAGGAGGTGGAAGAGGGTGGATGGGGAAAAGTGCTTTGGGGTTTCTTTACATTGTTTCTCACCTCTCTAGCTTGTTAGTAATAGGCAGTAAATTTTACTATCTATCTCCCTACTCTGAGTCTGTTTTAACAATCACAGTAATTGCTGAGTGATCTCCCTGTCCTTATGTCAACCCTTGAGCCCTTTGCATCGTATTTTCTCCCCCTTTCCTTTTGAGGAAGGGGGAGTGATAGAGTGGTTGTGTTGGAGCTCAGCTGCCCACCCAAGGAAAACCACCACAGCTTGCAAGAGGTGATCCCTGAAGACTAAGCAGCTTTATCCTCCTTGGACCCTCTTTCCTGAAGGGCTTTGTCCCATGGGACTCCACAAAGGAGATGCCCCAAGAAGCCAAAGTCTGCTCTCCTGAAGTCCAGGGTAGTGAGATTGCTGTGCTCCCTCTTTGCTGCACTTAGGATCCTAAACTTCACCATTTTACGGTCACTGCAGCCCAGGTTGGCCTTGAGATTCACATTCTGGGCTCCCCAGTACAAGAGGGATATAGAACTTCTAGACAGGGTCCAGTGTAGAACCATGAAGATGATTAAGGTATCATAACATCTGTCCTGTGAGGAAAATCTAAATAAGCTTGGTCAGTTTAGCCTAGAGAAGAGGAGATTGAGAAGGGATCTTATCAGCCTTTAGAAATACTTGATGGGACAATGTAAAGTGGATGGGGCCAAGCTCTTCTCAGTGGTGGTGAGTGATAGGACAAGGGGTAATGGGTGTAAATTGAATGACAGGAGATTTCATTGTCATATGAGGAAGAATTTCTTTACAGTTCAGGTGAGAGAGCACTGGAACAGACTGCCCAAAGAGGCTGTGGAGTCTCCTTCTTTGGAGATATTCAAAATCCACCTGGATGTGATCCTGTGTAACATGCTCTAGGTGAGCCTGCTGGAGCAGGGGCGTTGGAATAGATGATCTCTGGAGGGCCCTTCAACCATTCAGTAATTCTGTGAAATAAATACAAAGAAGCTGTGTTGTTGTTCTTCTCAGTGTGTAAGAAGTCTTCATTTCCAGAATTTTGTAGCTTGTCTAGAAGATCTCATGATTTTTTTTTGTAGGTCTGGGACATGTCCTAGCAAGATGAGGACATTCCCTCTATGCATATATAAATTTATATAGGTATTTCCAAAAATGCATGTCCTCCCAGTAACTTAAATGGAGATATTATATCCCCCAAACATACTTATATTGGCATATTTCACATCTACATTTCATATCTAATTGGATTTGGGAGCAATAAGATCTTTAGAGGTTGAATAGATCCTACCTTTACTTCTTTGCCATTGGGCTACAGCCGGTAGCAGTTTCCTCATACCACCTCTGTTTATGACCCAGAGAAATCTGACACCACAAATGTCACTCAGTGTCACTCTGGCACCTCCAATGTCACCTGGTGTCTGCATCTGAACAGCTCCCTCCTGCCCTCCACCTCCATTCAATGTGCTGAGACACGCAGCTGACATGCAGATGTCTGGTGTGCGCCCATCTAAACCACGGCAAGAGGAAACGGCTGTGGAATTCCATGAGGCATGGGAGAGGCATCTAAGACCCCTCTAACCTCTGGACAGCAAACAAAAAAAAGGAGATGCCTTGCTTGATTCAGATGGAACACTTCCCTCAGCAGGGGGAAGGCAGATCCCTCCCTGTCCTTCTGTGGGTGTCCTGTCTAAAACCAGGACATGAAAAGGTGCTTCTTGGACCTCAGAGTTTTTCTGATATGAGGAATGACAGTGCTGGAAATCAGTTTCCTTCCCAGTGGAGGGAAGAAACACCAGTAATTGCTTCAGTCAGTTTCAAAGCTGAATCTCTTGGAAGCCCAGGGACTTGTCAAGAGCTCCCTGTGCTGGGGAGGGCTCCTGGGCCCAAGGGGAGCTCCTGGCAAGCGGGCAGCACTGCAGAGAGACAGCTCTGCCCAGGAGCAGCTCCTCTGCACAGCACAGCAGCAGGGCTGGGGGCACTGCCTGCAGGGGACAAGGGCAGCTGAGAGAAGGGAGGGAGATGTTAAAGGCAGTGTGGAGGGGGGATGCTGAGAGCTCACTGCGGGAGAAATCTTCAGAGCCCTGAACAAGGTAAGTCTCTGGCTGCAGGGCAAGGCAGATGCAAGTATCCTAGGGGTCTCTTCTACAGTTGTCAGTTCGTAGTCACCAGGGATATATGGCTCTAAACTAGAGTAATATAGGTTTTCTGGTTTATATACTGGCAGAGGATGGGGATGTTCCCTGGATCAATGATTTCCTGCCTAAGCTGTCAGAGGGACAGGACATGAGGGTTCCTTCTCATAGGGCCAGCTGAAGGCTGTGAAGCCAGGTTGCAGGCAGGAGTGCCCAGGGCTGTGGTGCTGAGCAGGGTCCCTGCTGTGCCCCAGGGGAGTGTGCTGGGGCAGGGCCTCTGCTGCCTGCCAGGCTCAGCACTCAGCCTGCAGGGGAGCTGCCCAGGGAGCTGTGGGCTGAAGCTGTGGCTGGTAGGAGCAGGGCAGGGTCCTGCTGGTGTCCAGAGGCTGCTGCCTTGGGCAGGCTGCTCACAGATCCACAGCACCCCAGGGGCAACCTTAGGCGAGAACAAAAGGAAAGACCAGCACATGCACTAACTGAAGGGAAGGAAATCTCTGGTGTTTCTCATTTCTTTTACCTGACTTGAAGGAGAGTCATGGGGCATGATAATGGAGTTGTTAGGTTGTGTCCTTCACTGAGGCTTTCAGAGCATGACACTGAAAGACAGCGGTAGGTCGATGAAGAGCCTCAGAATTTCTCTTCACACCCCTCTCCTTACAGAGAACACCAACATCACCTTTAGTGTTTCTCATGGGATTGCTGGATGTCCTGCTTGGAATCTGAAAATAGAGATGCCTCTGGCCACTGGGCACCACAGATCCATCCCCAGCGCTCTTCACTGGATCTAGTAGGGCAATAGTGACTTCTGCTGAGCCCATAAAGTATCTTCCTGGACATTGAGGCACCTCAGAGAGAATAAAATGGAGCTCATAAGGAAGACACAGTGTATCTTGTTGAGGAGGAATCTCTGAAACACAGTAGCAGTTTTGCTCAGACAAGTCTCACTAATGTGACTCTGTTTTTCCTCCGTGGAAAGGAATCCATGACCAGAGGCAGCAAATGTCCAACAGCAGCTTCCCCACTGAGTTCCTCCTCCTGCCATTCGCAGACACACGCGAGCTGCAGCTCCTGCACTTCGGGATCTTCCTGGGCATCTACCTGGCTGCCCTCCAGGGCAACGGCCTCATCCTCACCGCCGTAGCCTGCAACCACCTCCTCCACACCCCCATGTACTTCTTCCTCCTCAACCTCGCCCTCCTTGACCTGGGCACTATTACCACCACTGTTCCCAAAGCCATGGCCAATTCCCTCTGGGACACCAGGGCCATTTCCTATGCAGGCTGTGCTACCCAGGTCTTTTTCTTTGTTGTCTTTGTCACAGCAGAATTTTATCTTCTCACCATCATGGCCTATGATCGCTACATTGCCATCTGCAAACCCCTGCACTACAGGACAATAATGACCAGCAGGACTTGTGTCAACATGGCAGCAGCTGCGTGGGGCTGTACTTTTCTCTATGCTGTGCTGCACGCGGCCAATACATTTTCACTACCATTCTGCCAAGGCAATGCCCTAGACCAGTTCTTCTGTGAAATTCCCCAGATCCTCAAGCTCTCCTGCTCAGACACCTACCTCAGAGAAACTGGGCTTCTTGTGATTAGTGTCTGTTTATTATTTGGTTGTTTTGTTTTCCTTGTGCTGTCCTATGTGCAGATCTTCAGGGTCGTGCTGAGGATCCCCTCCCAGCAAGGACGGCACAAAGCCTTTTCCACATGCCTCCCTCACCTGGCCGTGGTCTCTCTGTTCATAAGCACTGCCACATTCGCCTACCTGAAGCCCCCCTCCATGTCCTCCTCCTCCCTCAACCTTTTGATGGCAGTCCTGTACTCGGTGGTGCCTCCAGCAGTGAACCCCCTTATCTACAGCATGAGGAACCAGGAGTTGAAGGATGCAGTGTGGAAAGTGATGACTGGAAGTTTTTGAGAAGCAAATAACTTCATGTCTATTGCATATCACTCATAATGTAACTCATTAAAGGCCAAGACATATCTTGTGTTTTTTCTTTTTTTTTTTTTTTTTTTTTTTCTTTACTTATGTAGTGATATATTTTAAAAAATAAAAAAACCCTTTTTCTTCCCCTTCCAGTTCACTACTGCATGTCTCATGTGACTCTGAGACGTGGTATAAAAGAGGTTTATTTAATGGGCAATTAAATATTTAATATATTTAAATAAAAAGATGGTTCCTGCAGTGACTTGCTTGCCTGAGATGCTTCCTCAGAGAAACAGGGTGGAGCTGCAGGGGGACTTGTCTGTGTTTAGAGGTGGAAGGGGAGAAGACTCCTGGCACAGCAGCACTGCCAGGGAGCCCCAGGGCTTGGTCTGTCCAAATCATCTCTTCATTTCACCTCCCACACCCTCCTATGGAGCTCTTGTGTTGCTGCGAGGACTGATTGCTCTTGTCGCTTGCTCACTGTGCTGCTGTGGGGCAGTCCTGTGTCAACAGGCAGGGACAGGCCAGGGGCTCTTCTCTAACACAGCTGGCTCTGTACTAGCATCTCCAGTATAAAAGGGGATCTGCTCAGGGCAGTGCCTGAAAGCCCAGCTCTTCTCCCAAAGATGCTCTCATGGATATTTCAAAGGAACAGACTTGAAAGAGACTCCAGGATTTGCTTGTTTCTCTGTGGGCTCAGACAGATAAGATAGGAGCCCCAGGATAATATTTTAGGCAGGGAGGGATGATTCCATTCCTGCCTGTTGGTGCCCAGCACCCATGAGATTTTGACTTCACCGGCCTGTATCCACAGCATGAAAGGCTGTCTTCCTGGGAGAGTCAGGGAGGACCAGCAGAGCAGGGGCTGGGCTTGGACCTTGTTCTCTGGACACCCTGGCAGATGCTGCCTCAGGCCAACGATCCAAGAGCAGCCCCTTGCAACCACCGTTCCCAGCACTGGGCTCTCGCCCCAGCTCACACAGATGGTTTCTTCCTTTGGATAGGGACACTAAATCACTACATCAGGAGTCCATGTTTCCCTTGTCCGTATGAGACTGCACCCGGTGTGGGTGTGGTGAGATGAACCTGAATGAGCCCAAGGGCCATAAGCTGTTCCCTAAGGGTGCCATGAATTCCAGTGGGACAGAGAGAGCCTAAAGTTCACTTCCCATTGGAGGTACGGTCCCCTAGAATACCATCTGAATAAAGCAATCCTAGTCATTGTAACTGTCACACCATCTCCTTCTCTGCAGAATTTGCCTAAAATACACGTTTTCCCAAAGTATGTATTCAGTTCTTGAATCACTTTTCCACACATGGGTGGGCATTTCCTTTAGGATGCAATGGAGTTGCTAGAGGCTGCATGAGGAAACGTGAGTCTGGACATGTAGAAGACCTTCTGAAGCATGAGCTGGTTGGCAGGCAGAGTACCCGAGGGACTGTGAAGGGCATGCACCTGGTGCTCTTGGGTGGGCTGGAAAGAGGCTTCCTGAGCACAACACCTCCTTGTGACCCTTGTGGATGCTGGCTGTGAGGTCACTTCTGTCCCAGCCCCTGTCTGGACAACAGCAGGAAGGCAGAGCCTCTGAGGTCACAAAGGCCTTCAGGAAGCTGCCCCAACACGGTGACACATTTGGGGAGGCCAGGGGAGAGCTGGGAGAATAAAGGTGGGAGATTTGGGGGAGAGAAGAGGGACTAGGCTAACAGAAAGGAAAGATCTGGAAGAGGTGAGAGGGGTTCAGGCAAGGCTGTGCTGCTGCAACACTTACTAGGAAAACATCCATGTCAAGCCCTCGCAATATTTCTAAGCAGTAAACGTAAGCCCTACCCCTACATCTAAATGCTATCCCTCTTTCTGCAAGGAATCCACTACTCTTCCTGCTAACCCTAAACCTCACGTTGCATGGGTTTGCAAATCCTAAATCCATAAGGCCTTACCACACACCCTTAGCTCATTTCTCACCCTATTCCTCAGCCTTTCAACCCTATCATTGAATTTCAGCCTTAACATGATTGCTCAACAGAGCCCTGAAGAAAATCCCAACAGATAGCATAGTCTCTACACTACACACACACTGGAACCCAAAGCAGTAAACACAGGCCTCCCTCTAATACTCTGCCCAAACACTAACCCTGGAAGGCTAGATCTAATCCCTAAACCCTAACCTGAACACCGAAGCCCCAAATCCTGCATTCCTGTGGTCTAGTCAACTAACTGAAGCAGTTTGGCTTCATGAGGCTGGGCAGGGCATGAGAGGTCCTGAAGCAATCGCTTGGTCTTGGAGGAAGCAGGTGAGGTGACATGGATGTGGTCAGGTCACAGGACTCAAAGAGGAGATGGGTGGGGATGTTCTGCTGAGGTCAGCTGTGCCTCAGGGTCTCAGGAGGCAGCAGGAGGCCCATGGCTGTGCAGGTGGGCCATGATACTGTGGTCCCTGTTGCTCTGGGATGTGTGTGTGTGTTGGGTTTGGTGCAAACACCTGGGCTTGTTTCTAATCTCCCACCTAAGCACAAGTGTGGAATAGCTCACCCCCTGCCAAAACCCTCCTTGTTTTATCTCTTCCATGGAGGGAAGAGCCAAAAAAAAAGCTCTGAGCAATTTTCCCAGGGTTTTCATCTGCTAGCAGCCCCAAAGCAGCAGCAGTGTCTTGCCATTGCCGGCTCATGGGTCTGCTGGTGCTTGTCTGGGCTCTGCTTTTTCCTTGCAGGTGGGAGGTTGTATTGGGCTTACATGGAATTGGTAGGGCACAGTGATAAGTGTTTTCAGATTCTAAAGGGGGTTAGGCTAAATTCTCTGAAATTGTCTTTCTCACAGGGGAGATGCTGTCTGTTTCTCTAACTGGAAAGCTCTTCAAAACTTGAAGGAGGATGTACAGCCTCTGGGGTGGGTTTCAACCTCCCTAAATTTACTTATGTTTAGTTATAAACACCTAATCCCCACTCACTCCTGGGGAGCCACTCAGCCTGTCTATTTTCCAGGACAATCCCGCTATATTATTAAGCTGGAACAGAGCTTCCCTTTGCTGCTCTCTGTGGAGCCTCCATATCCCTGACATTACTGGCACGGTGGCTCAGCTTGAGCTGGAGGACTGAAGCATGCTTTCTTCCCTTGTTCAAATTGAAGTGCTTGTGAGGAATGCTTTACATGTGGTTGCTGCTTGAGTACAGCCTTGGGCTCCTGTCTCCTGGTAGGACGCTCACATGGAAGTGGGCAGGATCTTTAATTCTCTTACAGGTGGATTTAGTTGTAGGCCTTGCAATGGGACATGGTCGGAATAGAGGTGTCTCTGCTTTTACTTAGACAGCTTAGGTAGATGAAAGAAAGGAACATTTTCACAGCCTACTTTGGGTACGAGAGCCTAGGGAACATTTAGATGAAGTAGGAAGTACTTCAAGGAATGTAAGCAGGCCTAGAAAGTGACCTATTGACTGGACTAGCTATGTGCAGCTTATGAGTGTTGTAGCTGTTTACATGCCAGCTTCAATCAGGCTCATGAGGCTTCATCTATTTTAACATTTCTTGTGCACACCAGAGCCTCATCTGAACTTGGAACCAAAATACCATCCTCCCTCCTCCTCCTCTTTTCTAAGATTAGCCCAATATTTCTTAATGAGGATATATTTTTTTCCCTTTCCTTTTCCTCCTGTTCTCATGTATATTTATGAAACAAACAAACAAAACAAACCTATCCCTTACCAAATCATTTAACAAAACAAAATATATTTCTATCCTTCAGTTCTGATCTGCTCAAGCTGGTGCTATTATTATGATGATTGACTGTACATTGACATAAGTTGATCTGTTTTCCTTTTTGGAAAGAAAATGCTAATGACTGGAGCATTTTTTTTTTATTTATTTATTTTATTTTTTTTTGTTCTACTCTTGAAAGAACAGCTTATTTAAAGAACCAGAACAGCTCTTTCTCTGAGCATTTAATGAGAGGCAGACAGCTGAATCACTTCCATCAGCCTGAAGCTCTGATTCCTGAACTTTGCATAGAAGTCCTTCGTTGCATTTTTGCTTGAATTTGAGGGCAGTGTCCCCGCAGATGAAGACATGGAATGAAGAACAGTAATGCAAGCATACAAAGGGTAGATACAATGAAATGGCTTCTGGAGACTGACTGGTCAAAGACTCATACAAATGTTCTGCACTAGAAAACATTTTTGACAGAGAAATTAAACCTGAAAACACCTTCACTCTGTCTTCATTAGAGACCAGTTACAATAGGATCCTCAGTAAACTGTCTGGTTGTTTTTGCCTTCCTCTGCTGCAGTTGGCACTGACCTCCTCTGGAGGCAGGATATGAGACCGGATGAATCAACAGTTTGACTGTGGTATTGTGGTGGTGCTTATAAGGTAGTCGCCTCCATGATTATCCCCTTATGGCTCAAGAGATGTTCATTCCCACATGAATAAAAGGTAATATGGCTGAGAAGCCTGTTTATTCTAATTAGTCTGTTTATTATTGAAGTGTTTTAGAGCTCCCTTCTGAGCTCTACTTTTGAAGGCTTAATTCTATAACTAGATAGAACTATGTATGGGCAGATTCAACTTTCAGGATTTGGATGCACTATACTGGGTCACGTCCTTGATAAAGGTGGAATTACTTCTATGAACTAAAACAGGAGGAGGCTATCACAGTTTATCACTTCAATACAGGCCTTATGTGTTACATAGCCTTGTGCCAGCTCCTTGCCTCTGGCTAAATTGCACTTCAAGCCCTGCGTCAAATATGCAAATTGAAAGCTACCTTGAGAGTCAGGGTTGGAGAATGTTCTACTTGACTGGGGATAAAATAAAACTTAAGTAACATCTTTGGATTTGGTTAAAAATGAGCTTGTTAAGCAGCACTGGCTGCTTTATCATAAGAAATGACAGTATTTGCTGTAAGTGGTGCCTAAAAAAGACATGAAACTACTTGATCTAATTGGAACCATTTCATAATATGTTCATTTTAAACATGGGCAGCAAATTCTATCAGTATGGCAAGAGAACTGTATCAAGAGAACTTTGTGATGCTTAGATGATGATTTCTACCATTTATTATTACAGCTGTGGCAAAGATAGGGGTAAACTTTTACAGTTTATTTCTCCCAGTAGAATAGACACATATGGTCACAATTACATCTATGGTTATCACCATACCATAAGAACCTTGTTTTAGTATCTTAAAATATCAATAATTTAGGCTGAAACATACTGGGTTGGTATACCTATATATACCTATGGCTGAAGTGTTTGGAAAGCTTCAATGCATCTTTTTACAAGAACGGAGGTAGAAAAACTGTTCTAAGGTTGGAACTGTTCTCCAACAAAATTAGTGTTTGGATCAAGCACTTGGAATTCGTCAGCAAGTTTATCTAGTGTTAAAGATGGGGCTTTCAACACTTTCATTAGTTACTTCAAATTTGGTCAAATCACAGTTGCTGAAGATGTTTCTGGAATGAACTGTTTGGGTCAGATGACTCAACGCTTTTTTTTTTTTTTTCCCCCTTACGGTAAATTTTAATATAGAAATTAAAATTATGGCAAAAAAAAAATGTTTTTAATGCCATGGAATCTTGTGCAATCATTATGACTTCTCTACGGCTTTCTTCCTGCCTTCTCTGTTTTTATTTTTATAGTTGCCTGAATATTTACCTGGGTGAGTTATGTTGCCCTACTAGCATTAGCAACATTTGATTATGTGCTTAAAAGTTGATTCAGATTTTGTATCTGTCCCATTGTTCACTGATCAATTCCCACTTGTTTTGAAATACTGTTGTTAATGTTTATGAAAAGACTTATTTATTGACAAATGGTACTCCTCTGTGTCTAAGGACTTTCAGAATGCTTCGGCCTATGTGTCTTGAATAATGTTTTTATTTTAGACTATTAGAAAGCTCTATAGCACATTATCATTCATTAATGGAAATAGCATCCAGGTGCATTTTATTAAATAAATATTGTGTTTATTGTATTTATTTGAGTCATATATCAAAATTCTGGAACCTATAATGTTACCATGCACACATGCTACTTGATCTCCACCTACTATATTTTACCACCAGCAGTTACTGCTATGAATACTGCACCAAATATACACAAGAGTTGCATGAACTCTATCATACAGGAAAATTATATATTATGTTTTCTATTTTAGAAGTGTATCTGATTTTAAGCGGCACTTAGGTACTCGCTCTAAGAATATTTTAGTAGGAAGAGTGTGTGCTGTAAAGCTTTAATAGGATGTAAAATGCTTCATTAAGCATTATCTAACATGTCTAAACCAAAATGCAGACTAAAGATGTGGTACTTTGGATGTTATTATAATTTCCCCTAGCATCATATGTATAATTACAATCCCAAGTGATTAATTTCCACACTTAAATGTAAGCAGAAAATGAACTTCTAAGTTTGATTTCAGAATATAAATATACTGCGGTAGTGGAGAATAATTAAGGTCTTGATGTTCTCGTGTACTTTCTTGCAGATGGTTGGAGTCCTGTTAACTGAACCATAGGCTCCACATGGGAGAATAGGTCTGCCCAGGCAGACTGTAGTGTTCATGACTCAGGCTAAAGGTGTTCAGACCTTTAGGACTGCCTTTGTCACCATTTCATAATTCTTTGGGGATAAGGAACAGAGTTTAAAAAAAGACTGGATTTGGAGACGTGGCATTTTTCAGGCTCAAGACTGGCGAACTATCCCTGATTAAACTGGTGTTTTTCAGAACTATTTTCCAACCTTTTTGCCATTTGACTTTCTCATTGTTGGAGAAAATGTGTGAATGGCAATACTGTCTAATAAGCAATAAAATGAGAAGAGATAATGTGTTATTCAGACTCTCAAAAACAAATCTGAAAGTTGTTTTTTGTTTGTTTGTTTTTGTTTTTGTTTTTTCCTTGATGTTTTGTCTCAGTGCTAAGATGCTTGAAACAGGATCTAATCACATTCTCTGCATGGGTATGATCTTCAATGTTTCTGTTCAGATTTTTTCAAATCATTGCAAACATCTACTGACAGTATCCATTCAGAACGTTTCTCAGATCTTTCCTGTACTGATAATTATTTGGCAGGGACCAGTACTTGCTACTACGAGACCATTGTATACTAGGGTGAGACTACTATCAACGGAAGGAGAAATTTGTTGGATTATCAGAAATCCAGAGGAAACCAGCTGTGAGGCCTACCATTGAACACTGCTCTATGAATGCCAAGCAACATATCAAATGTTAAAAATAGGCTTCAATCCTTAGAGACATAGGCTTTCAAACCTCAACGTTTGTTCTAATTGTCTTGGTGTGAGAAAGCTACTGATACTCTCATTTCTGGAGTAGTTCAAGGAAGAGAAAGTCTGAGCCTCTTGCTGTGTCGTGGGTTTACGTGGCAAGGTTTTGGTATTGGGGGCCACAGGCATGGCTTCTGTGAGAAGGATCTAGAAGCTGCCCCATGTTTGGCAAGGGCCCCGCTGCTGGACAGAGCTGAGCCAGCAAGTGATGTTGTTTTGCGCCTCTGTGAGAGCATGTTTATGACAGGGAAAAAAAAAAAAACAAAACACAACACTGCGCCACACAGCAGCTGGGGGAGGGAGACGAGTGAGAAACGGCCTTGCAGGCGCCAAGGTCAGTGAGGAAGGAGGGGGAGAGGTGCTCCAGGCATGGAGCAGAAGTCCCCTGCGGCCTGTGGTGAGGCCCATGGTGAAGCAGGCTGTCCCCCTGCAGCCCATGGAGTCCCACGGTGGAGCAGGGTTCCACGCTGCAGCCCGTGGAGAGGAGCCCACGCAGGAGCAGGTGACCTGGTAGGAGCTGCTGCCCGTGGGGGACCTGTGCTGGAGCAGTCTGCTCCGGAGGGATGGACCCCATGGTATGAAGCCATGTGGGAGCAGTTCTGGAAGAGCTGCTGCCTGTGGGAAGCCCACGCCAGGTCAGTTCAGCAAGGCCTGCATCCTGTGGGAGGGAGCCCACAGCACAGGGGACAAGAGTGATTGAGAAGGAGCGGTGGAGAAGCGCTATAGACTGACCATAACCCCCATTCCCCCACTCCCCTGCGCTACTCGGGGGGAGGAGGTGGAAGAGGGTGGATTGGGGGGATAGGTGCTTTTGGTTTCTTTCCTTTGTTTCTCGCTTTTCTAGCTGCTTAGGAATAGGCAATCAATCTGACTGTCTCCCTATGCTGAGTCTGCTTTGCCAGTCACAATAATTACTGCGCGTCCTCCCTGTCCTTATCTCAACCCTTGAGCCCTTTTGATTGTATTTTCTCCCTGTTCGTCTTTGAGGAGGGGGAGTGAGAGAGCGGTTGTGGTGGAGCTCGGCTGCCCACCCGAGTAAAACCACCACACTGTGTAAGGAGAAAAGCAAGGCAGAGTACACATACCCACACTTCAGGTCACATAGCAATCCAGGTGGCCATACTGTGACCCGTGGTGTTTATGCATGTATCTACTCCTTGCTATTTTTCCCCTAAAATATTGTTCCTTTCAGGGAAAGTACTACATACTGCTTTTTCTCTTTAATCATCAACTTGGTGATGAGCTTGAGACCTTTAGAAGCTACTTAGAGAACCAAAATTTTATACCAAACTTTGACTTAAAAGTTGGACATGCAAAATCTACAGATCCAAAGGTAGATGCAGGGATAAAACTGTATGGAAACTGACTTTGAGATCAATAAAACTCACACATACTTTGTTGTTGTTATTATTAAAAGTCCATGCAATAGCCAACTGTACAAATTGTCAACTGTCAATTGAGAAAACTGGAGAGCAGCTAAAACTGAGCCATACAAGGAAGTAAACTTCTGAATAATAAATGCAATAACTTTTTATAAAATGAACTATTTTATTTTATTTTATTTTATTTTATTTTATTTTATTTTATTTTATTTTATTTTATTTTATTATTATTTTTTTTTTTTTAAGAAATAGCTTCCTGAGTCCAATCTCTGTTAGGCAAAATATGGTCTTGAATCTAGGTTCCTCACATTGGCGTGAGTGTCTGCCTGTAATGTGCTGTGGAGGTTCGCTATTAGGCTTTGTGCGTGGCAGCAAGGTCATTTGTGAACCTCATTCACTGGAAACAGGGAAATGTCAGAGAAACTATTTAAACATGTATCGTTTCTCTCTTCACACCTAGTCTCTACTTTTCATCTGCAGTCCCTTCTCATCTACTCACATTTTTCTTCCAGCACCAGTAGCAAAACAGATGGGCTCACAGGTCATGGGGAATTTATGCTGTTTCAAACGTGTATTACTGGCCACAAGATCCTTCTTTTCCTCTTGTTCAGTGAATGGGACTAGATAAAGCACTACACTTCCCTGATACATTTGCAGTTTTTGTTTGTTTGTTTGTTTGTTTGTTTGTTTTTTCTGGCTTCATCCCTGATGAATTACTTGTATTTTGAAAATATGTTCTTAAATATATCTCAGATATATTTTTCCCTGCATTTCCTTTGGTGAAGCTTGATTCTTTTGGGCTACTTTTAATTTATTTAATGTTCAGTAAGGGTCTGATTTTATTTAACGTGCAAGTGCCACTTACCCCCCCAGTCTTAATGGCATTGCAACCACATGTACTGCACTGTATATTTATTGTAATACTCCTCCCAGCTTTCATTGTATTCATCGTGTCTAGTTTATTTCTAGTCACTATATCCACATTACCCTTTTCCTGTGGCCTGAGTGGCTTTTGAGCATATGCCGTAAGGAAGCAATCCTGTATTACTCTTGTAATCATGCTTGCTTGATAGTTTTTCCCACTAACATTTTCCTAGGAAATGTCTAGGTAATTGAACTCCTCCACTGGCTCATTACGCTGGATTCAATACAGACTTCCTTCATCTGTAAAAACATTTCCTGATACGCTTTCTCATCCTCTCCTGAAAGTCTCTGGCAAGGTCCAAGGACTAACTTTTTCCATATCTCATTCTTCAGTTTACTTCCAATAGTGCCTGTTGTGTCAGCCACAATCCTAGTGTCATTTATTTCTGTTTATTCAGTATTCTCCCTGTACGCAAATTACTCCCTCCCTCATTACTTTTGTTTTACCTCACCCATCCGCAAACTTTATACCTTGGTAATTTGATCTCCCAGTTGATAGCTTGATTTAACCAAGTCTCTGTCATTCCAATGTAATCATAATTTTCCCTCAACGTATGTTTCTAATACAGCAATCTTGTTACATATGTTTCTAGCGTTTGTAAAACACATTCATCCTGTTCTTTGTCCTTCATGGTCACTTTTTTTTTTTTTTTTGAATGTGTAGAAAGAAAGGGTTTCCACATTGACTTAATTTACAAATTCAGTGCCCCTTTCTCTAAGCGTTCAAGTCCTTCTCTTTTTTGTCTGTATGAACTCTGGCTTCTGAGCAATAAAAGAAAATTAAGACTCTTTAAATTACTTTTCTCATCTCAGTCTGAAAGTGTTTCTGCAAAGTCAATCTCTTTGGATTTTGAAGGGTTGTTAAGCCTTCTCTTTAGGGAAGAGACCTCAAACTTCTCTTCGCAGAGGATTTTGAACCAGTATACCAGTAGTTAGCCTATAAGATCAATCCTTTGCCTCCTTTATTCAGATTGTCCTTTGAAAGTTACTTAAATGGTAGACGCACGTGATTAGTTCTTTCTTTGTCAAGCAGACACTCATGCTGTCAGTCCTCTCTGGGGGCCAATACCTTCAGTGTGGCCTAAAATTCCTGGAAGCTTTCTGACACCCTTTCAGTATTTTGAACTTTTGTCTGGTTGAGAATTGGAATATCGACTTACTTGTCTGGGTTGCTTATACCACGTGTCATTCCCCCCCCCCCCCCCCCTTTTTTTTTTTTTCTTCATTGTTCTCCTTTTCTGACAGAGAGAGGGTGATACAGAAGAGTTTGGATGCTTATTAATCAAAACTAAATCTAATTTTGGAAATGGAAAAAAATCACTTATCTACCTGTAAATGGCAGAGAGCTGCTCTCTAGCTATCTTGCAGCTGCCCATGGGAAGTACAAATCTGGGCTCAGAGGGCTGAAATAATTACACCCTGTTCTGTTTTGAACCAGTCTAATCTTCACTCCAGCTGCTTCTGCCTAAACACAGGGCAGCAGCTTAACTATCCAAATGGCGGATTAAATTGTAGATTTACCACTTTTCCTAATCTGTGAAAAGCGCAGTTCCAAAATATGTGTTTCTTAGTTGAATAAAGCCTGAAGAAAAAGTGATTCTTCCGTAACTCATTTCTAGCTTTGCTCTTCCTTTCCTCCTTTCTCACTTTCACTATGTCCTAGTGTCAGCTGTTCCTCTCCACTTGCCTTATTTTACAGCTATTGCTTCCCACTTCTTTTGATATATTTACCTATAACCCATGTCTACATCTGCACACCAACCTTCTCTTGTCTAGCTAACCTGAGACATATTTCATTGCAGTTGTGTGAGCTGCATTAGCTTTTATGATTCTGCCCACTGGTGAAGATTGACCTGCTGTAGAGGGAATGAAAAACTGGGACGTCTTTTCATTCTTCCTGTCAGTAAAACACCTGCTTCTAAGCCTTCCAATAAGAAAAATAAAAATAATAATAAATCCACCATATTATATTACAGTAAAACTACACAGTGCAGAGAGATTGATTTAGGCAATATGTGTTTATCCAGATTGGAATATACTTCGAAGTCTGAGGGTAAGGGTCTCATACTTCAAAGAGCTCTAAGGATTTATGGAACAGTCTGAGAGTGCCGTGTGAACCCATCAGCGTGGACACAGATCTTGGAATCTAGATGTTCGTGTTTGACACATGAATGAACACATGAAACAGAAACAACACTGATCCCTGTTTGTAGGAGATGAGCCTTTGATGAGTGGAAGTGGTTCTATTTTGCTGTATCATGGGATAGAGAGCATGGGAAGCAGTGCATCACTAGTTAGTTCAGAAGTGACTGATAGATAGGGCGGACCTTGCTAGCTCTTGTGCAATCTGTTTGCTACTTGGAGAACTCCTTTCTTTCTGCAGTGAGATGTATCTTGCCCAGAACTAAATGGAATCTAATTATTTGTGGGCTGAAATAAGAACAAATAGAGATGTAGAAAGAACTATGTCTAGATCAGCAGAGCAATGAAGAAAAAGTCCAAGAGAGGAAAAAGTGTATCACAGCATGAGAGAGGAAGAAGGTAATTCAGAATGCAAGTGAATGCATGTAGGAGAAGAAACTAGACAAAATTACACAAAACTATTGTAGAAATAGATGAAGAATATAGACATAAAAGATAAGTAATAGAGAGTGAAAACATGCTTACACCAAGAAAACTGTGTTTAAAAACATGCATTTACCTAACTTAGGACTTTAACTTCCAAAATAACATGGCATCAGTGCCAAAGATTACTTGACTACTGTTAGCTTGTGCAGCACTAAAAGCATAATCATGTCAATTGCTTATTTGCATGATTTTTCATATTTCTAAGAGTTGATATGGAAATGATCCGTTCTGTATCAGTACAATTTCTGAACACTTGAAAAGAGATACTGTGGCTGACCCTTCAGAAAAGAATCTCGAGAGCCGAGTACAGGGGGACAATCACTTCCCTAGCCCTGCTGGCCACACTGCTTCTGATACAAGCCAGGATGCTGTTGGCCTTCTTGGCCACCTGAGCACACTGCTGGCTCATATTCAGCCGACTATCCTCCAATACTCCCAGGTCCTTCTCCGCCTGGCAGCTTCCCAGCCACTCATCTCCCAGCCTGTAGCTCTGCTTGGGGTTGTTGTGCCCCAGGTGCAGGACCCAGCACTTGGCCTTGTTGAACTTCATGCAGTTGGCCTCAGCCCATGCGTCCAGCCTATCCAGATGCTCCTGCAGGGCCTTCCTACTCTCGAGCAGATTGACACACGCCCCTAACTTGGTGTCATCTGCAAACTTACTGAGGGTGCACTCGATCCCCTCATTCAGATTATCGATAAAGATATAAAAGAGGACTGGCCCTAGTCCTGAGCCCTGGGGGACTCCACTAGTGACCGGCCTCCAACTGGCTTAAACTCCAGTTAAATTTAGTTGGATGACAACAGCAGGCATGCTTCTAGCCACACATGCCTTTTTCCAGAGAGAAAGCTGAAGAACATGGCAAACCACAGCCTGCTGCACCCTGAGGGGCAAGGGCAGAGCAAAGCCCAGGCTGGCACAACACAAAGCGTTGGGGACGGCCATGGCTCCGGAATGCTGGCCCCACCGGCGGTTGGGCGGTTGGGCAGGCCTGTAACGGCTGCCCGTGCTGACGGGGAGGCTGCTCGGCTGCCTGCTCCTCCCGCTCAAGTGTCCGCTCCAGACACAACCTCAACCAGAGGGAGTCAGCTTCTTTTTCCTCTCTCTTCAAGCAGGACGGTGACATGATCGGGTCAGGACGGGAGTGACCTCTGCATGAGGATGACGGGACACGGACAGGCTCGGTGAGTCGCTGGAGACCCTTGGGCACTCAGGCAAGTGCTGCCCATGGTTACAGGGGGATGCTGCTCCGTTTGGTGCTTTTCCTCTTTCAGACAGAAACATACCTAGTGATGAGACCAGACCATGGCACACTGCTGGCCTCTCTCGCTTTGAGAACTCAGCCAGAAAAGATGCCAAGGCTCTACAGGACAGATAAGACAGCCCCAAGCCATTCCCCACCACGGTGTCACCACGCTAAGTGGGAATATGACACATTTAAGCTACAAGAAACAAACATCTCCTGGACATTCAGGAAGATGCGAGATGGACAGCCTTGGTGTGAGGCTGGGAGAGCCTTGTGCAAGGAGGAAGGAATGGCTTCCAGTGCTGAGAGGGGGTGGCTGCTAGGTTTGTCACCTCCTCTGTTACAGCTGGAGACACTGACAGTGATGGAATGAAGCCATGGCACGCTCCTGGACTGTCTCGCATTGAGAAGTCAGCTGGAAAAGGTGTCAGCGATCTCCAGGACAGGTAATTTCACCCCAACCCACACCCCAGCATGGTCTCATAGCAAGCAGGACAGTGACACGCTTGGGCCAGGATGGGAGTGACGGCTCAATCAGGATGACGGGAGACGGATTGACGTGGTGAGACGCTTGAGTCCGTTGGGCACAGAGGCAGGGTCAGCCCCTGGTCACACGGGGATGCTGCTCCATTTGTTCTTTCTCTTATTAAAGCCAGACACAAACAGCAATGGGACCAGACCACGACAGAATAATGCCGACTCTCCCTTTGAGAAGTCATCTGGAAGGAACTTCCAGCGCTCTCCAGGACAGGGAAGATCGCCCCAACCCACACCCCCAATGGTCCACGCAGGAAGCTGACAGAACTGGGGCAGGATGGCAGTGAATGCTGCATCAGGAAAACGGGACACAGACAGCCAGGGTGAGTCGCTAGATACTCTTAAGCAGAGAGGCAGGGGCTGCCCATGGTCACAGGTGGTTGCTGCTCCGTTTGGTGCTTTTCCTCTTTCAGCCAGAAATGGCACAATCCTGGCCTCTCTGCCCTCGACCACTCAGCTGGACGGAAGAGCTGCCAACGCTCTCCAGGACAGGTAAGATCATCCCAACCCACACACACTAGGCTCTAATTGCAAGCAGGATAGTGGCACCATCGGGTCAGGACGGGAGTGACCGCTGCATGACGATGGCGGGACACGGGCAGCCTTGGTGAGTACCTGGATATCCTCGGGCAAAGAGGCAGGGGCTGCCCGTGTTCACAGAGGGATGCTGCTCTGTCTCGTGGTGCTTCTCTTTAAGCCAAAAACGCAAAGCGATGGAACCAGACCACAGCACAACCTTGGCCGCTCTCCCCTTGAGAAGTCATCTGGGAGGAAGAGCTGCCAACACTCTCCAGGACAGGTAAGATTGCCCCAACCCACACCCACCACGTTCTAGCAGCAAGGAGGATGGTGACATGATCGGGGTAGGACGGGAGTGGCCGCTGTATCAGGATGACAGAACAATGACAGCCTTGGTGAGTCGCTGGAGACCCTCAGGCAAAGAGGCAGGGGTTGCCTGTGGTCACAGAGGGATGGTGCTCTGTTTGGTGCTTCTCCTTTTGCAGCCAGATTCACACAGCCATGGGAGCAAACCACAGCACACTCCTGGCCACTCTCCCCTTTAGAAATCTTCTGGAAGGAAGAGTTCCCAACGCAGTCCAGGACAGGTAAGATCCCCTCATCCTACACCCCCGATGGTCCACAGCAAGCAGGAAGTTGACAGAATGGGGGCAGGACGGCAGTGAATGCTGCATCAGGAAGACAGGACACAGACAGCCTCGGTGAGTTGCTAGATACTCTTGAGCAGAGAGGCAGGGGCTGCCCATGGTCACAGGGAGGTGCTGCTTTGTTTTGTGCTTCTTCTCTTTCAGCCAGAATCACACAGCGATGAGACCAGACCACGGCAAACTCCTAAACTCTCTGGCCTCGACCGCTCAGCTGGAAGGAAAATCTGCCTACGCTCTCCAGGAGAGGTAAGATTGCCCCAACCCACACCCACCAGGCTCTAGCAGCAAGCAGGACAGTGACATGATCGGGGTAGGACGGGAGTGACCGCTGGATCAGGATGATGGAAGACGGACAGCCTCGGTGAGTCATGGTAGACCCTCGGGCAGAGAGGCAGGGGCTGCCTGTTGTCATGAAGGGATGCTGCTCCTCGTTTTCCTTCCCTTATTGAAGCCAGCCAGACAGAGAATTGACTCCAGACCATGTAACAGTCCTGGCCTCTCTTCCCTTGTGAAGTCAGCTGGAAGGAACTTCCAGCGTTCTTCATGAGAGGTAAGATCTCCCCAGCCTACGCCAAGCATGCTGTAACAGCAAGGAGGATGGTGACACGCTCGGGCCAGGAGGTGAGTGACCGCTTCATGAGGACGACGGAACACGGACAGCCTCGGTGAGTCGCTGGAGACCCTCGTGCATAGAGGCAGGGGCTGCCTATGCTCACAGAGAGATGCTGCTCCGTTTGGTGCTTCTCTTTTGCAGCCAGAATCACGCAGCGTTTGGACCAGACCACGGCAGAATCATGGCGAATGTCCCTTTGAGAAGACATCTGGAAGGAACTTCCAGCGCTCTCCAGTAAGAGTAAGATCTCCCAAACCCACATCCCCCACTGTCCACAGAAATCAGGAAGGTGACATAATCAGGCTAGGATGGCAGTGACTGCTCCATGGAGATGACGGAACACGGACAGCCTCGGTGAGTCGCTAGACACCCTCGGGCAGAGAGGCAGAGGCTGCCCGTGTTGACAGAGGAATGCTGCTCTGTTTGGTGCTTCTTCTCTTTCAGCCAGAATCACACGGCGATTGGATGAGACCATGGCAAAACCTTGGCTGCGCTCCCCTTGAGAAGTCAGCTGGAATAAGAGCTGCCAATGCTCTCCAGGACAGGTATGAACGCCCCAAACCACACCCACCAGGCTCTAACAGCAAGGAGGATGGTGACATGATCGGGGTAGGACAGGAGTGGTCGCTGTATCAGGATGACAGAGCAATGACAGCCTCGATGAGTCGCTGGAGACCCTCGGGCACAGAAGTAGGGGCAGCCTCTGGTTTTAGGGGGATGCTGTTTGGTGCTTTTCCTCTTTCAGCCAGAAAAGGCACAATCTTGGCCTCTCTGCGCTCGAGCACTCAGCTGGACGGAAGAGCTTCCAACGCTCTCCAGGACAGGTAAGATCGCCTGAACCCACACCCAAAACTGTCCACAGTAAGCAGGAAAGTGACATGATCAAGCTAGGACGGAGGCAACCGCTCTGTCAGGACGATGGGACATGGAAAGCCTCGGTGAGTCGCTAGATACTCTTGAGCTGAGAGGCAGGGGCTGCCCGTGGTCACAGGGAGGTGCTGCTTTGTTTTGTGCTTCTTCTCTTTCAGCCAGACACACACACAGCGATGAGACCAGACAACAGCAAACTCCTAGCCTCTCTGGCCTCGACCGCTCAGCTGGGAGGAAGAGCTGCAAACACTCTCCAGGAGAGGTAAGATTGCCCCAACCCACACCCACCAGGTTCTAGCAGCAAGCTTGACGGTGACATGATCGGGGTAGGACGGCAGTGACAGCTGGATCAGTATGACGGAACACAGACAGCCTCGGTGAGTCACGGTAGAGCCTCGGGCAGAGAGGCAGGGGCTGCCCGTGGTCATGGAGGGATGCTGCCTCTCTTTTTCCTTTTCTTATTAAAGTCAGACACACGCAGAATTGATTCCAGACCATGGCAGAGTCCTGCTTCTCTGCCTTTGAGAACGCAGCTGGAAGGAAGAACTTACCATGCTCTTCAGGAGAGGTAAGATCACCCCAAACCACACTCACCAAGGTCCACAGCAAACAGGAAGGTGATACGATTGGTCCATGACTGCAGTGAGCGCTACAACAGGATGATGGGAGGCAGTCAGAGTTGGTGAGATGCTCGAGAACCTCGGGCACAGTTGCAGGCTCAGCCTGTCGTCACACAGGCATACTGCTCTGTTTGTTCTGTCTGTTATTATAACCAGACACACACTGATGGGACGAGACCACAGCACAATCCTGGCCTCTCTCCCCTTGAGAAGTCATCTGGAAGGAACTTCCAGAGCTCTCCAGGACAGCTAAGATCACCCCAACCCACACCCACCAGCCTCAAACAGCAAGCAGGAAGGTGACATGATTGGGTCAGGATGGGAGTGACCGCTCCATGAGGATGATGGGACAGGGACGGCGTCAGTGAGTCACTGGAGACCCTCGGGCACAGAGGCAGGGGCTGCCCGTGTTGACAGAGGGATGCTGCTCCGTTTGGTGCTTCTTCTCTTTCAGCCAGAATCCAACGGCAATTGGACTAGACCAAGGCACAATCCTGGCCGCTCTCCCGTTGATAAGTCAGCTGTAATAACAGCTGCCAATGCTCTCCAGGACAGGTAAGATTGCCCCAACCCACACCCAGCAGGTTCTATTAGCAAGCAGGACGGTGACACAATCAGGCTAGGAAGGGAGTGACCGCTCCATCAAGACAACGAGACATGGACAGCCTCGGTGAGTCACTGGAGACCCTCGAGCGGAGAGGCAGGGGCTGCCCATGCTCACAAGGGATCCTGCTCTGTTTGGTGCTTCTCTTTTGCAGCCAGAATCACACAGTGATGGCACCAAAACACAGGACAATTCCTGGCCACTCTCCCCTTCAAAAATCAGCTGGAAGGATGTTCCAGGTAAGATCTTCCCAGCCTACGACCAGCAGGCTGTAACAGCAAGCAGGATGGTGACACACTCGGGCCAGGATGGCAGTGACCACTCCATGAGGAGGATGGGACAGGGAAAGCCTCAGTGAGTCACTGGAGACCCTTGGGCCGAGAAGCAGGGGCTGCCCGTGGTCTCAGGAGGATGCTGCTCCATTTGGTGCTTCTCCTTTTGCAGCCACATTCACACAGCGATGCCACCAAACCACAGCACACTCCTGGGCACTCTCCCCTTGAGAAATCACCTGGAATAAGAGCTGCCAACTCTCTCCAGGACAGGTAAGATTGCCCCAACCCACACCCACCAGGCTCTACGTGCAAGCAGGAAGGTGACACGATCTGGGTAGGGTGGGAGTGACGGCTGGATCAGTATGACGGAACACAGACAGCCTCGGTGAGTCGCGGTACAGCCTCGGGCAGAGAGGCAGGGGCTGCCCGTGGTCATGGAGGGATGCTGCCTCTCTTTTTCCTTCTCTTATTAAAGCCAGACACACACAGAATTGACTCCAGACCACGGCACAGTCCTGGCTTCTCTACCATTGTGATCACAGCTGGAAGGAAGAACTTCCAATGCTCTTCAGGAGAGGTAAGATCACCCCAAACCACACTCACCAAGGTCCACAGCAAACAGGAAGGTGATTCGATTGGTCCATGACTGCAGTGAGCACTCCAACAGGATGATGGGAGGCAGTCAGACTTGGTAAGATGCTCTAGAACCTCGGGCACAGAGGCAGGGTCATCCTGTGGTCACACGGGGGTGCTGCTCCGTTTGTTCTTTCTCTTATTAAAGCCAGACACACACAGCGATGGGACGAGACCACGGCACAGTCCTGGCCACTCTCCCCTTGAGAAGTCATCTGGAAGGAACTTCCAGCGCTCTCCAGGACAGGTAAGATCGCCCCAACCCACACGCACCAGCCTCTAACAGCAAGCGGGATGGTGACACGATCAGGTCAGGATGGGAGTGACCCCTGCATGAGGATGACAGAACACAGACAGCATCGGTGAGTCGCTAGATACACTTGAGCAGAGAGGCAGGGGCTGCCCATGGTCACAGGGGGTTGCTGCTCCATTTGGTGTTTTTCCTCTTTCAGCCAGAAACAGCACAATACTGGCGTCTCTATCCTCGAGCACTCAGCTGGACGGAAGAGCTGCCAACGCTCTCCAGGACAGGTAAAATCGCCCCAACCCACACCCACCAGGCTCTAACAGCAAGGAGGATGGTGACATGATCAGGGTAGGACAGGAGTGGCCGCTGTATCAGGATGACGGAACAATGACAGCCTCAGTGAGTCACTGGAGACCATCGGGCACAGAAGTAGGGGCAGCCTGTGGTCTCAGGGGGATGCCGCTTTGTTTGGTGCTTCTCCTTTTGCAGCCAGATTCACACAGCGATGGGAGCAAACCACAGCACACTCCTGGCCACTCTCCCCTTGAGAAATCAGCTGGAAGGAAGAGCTCCCAACACTCTCCAGGACAGGTAAGATCCTCCCAAGCTACACCCCTGATGGTCCAGAGCAGGTAGGAAGCTAACAGAATGGGGGCAGGATGGCAGTGAATGCTGCATCAAGAAGACGGGACTCAGACATCCTCGGTGAGTCGCTAGATACTCTTGTCGCAGGGAGGTGCTGCTCTGTTTGTTGCTTTTTCTCTTTCAGCCAGAAATGGCACAATCCTGGACTCTCTGCCCTCGAGCACTCAGCTCGACGGTAGAGCTGCCAATGCTCTTCAGGGCATGTACTTCACGTTTGGTGCTTCTTCTCTTTCACCCAGAAACACACGGCGATTGGATGAGACCATGGCACAATCCTGGCTGCTCTCCCCTTGAGAAGTCAGCTAGAATAAGAGCTGCCAATGCTCTCTAGGACAGGTAAGTTTGCCACAACCCATACCCACCACTGTCCACAGTAAGCAGGAAGGTGACACAATCAGGCTAGGACAGGAGTGACAGCTCCATGAGGACAACGGGACACGGACAACCTCGGTGAGTCACTAGATACACTTGAGCAGAGAGGAAGGGGGTTTATGAACAAACCATAAATGTTTGTTCATTGTCTTTTGTATTATAAAAATCAAGGAGTTCTGTTTGAGGAGCGGGAGTTGCGAAAGCTCCCTGCTGAAGTAAGGAGCTGTATGATGCTTGGCTAGACTCTATGAAAATTCTTTTGCTTAATGTAACAAAAAAAGAGAACCCCCTCCCCTTCTCTCTTTCTGCATCTCAGTTGCCTCTTTTGTTCAAAGACACTGTTGCAAAGCTCATGTAACCACCTCCTGATAAGTTGTTAAACTAGTGTATCAACATCCTGCCTTCCTGTCTCATCTGTCTCATGCTGGGCCAACATGACCAAATAAAAAAAAAAAAAAAAAGAAGTTGAACCACAAGGCCGAGGAAGACTACGGCCTTCATCTTCACGACCACCAGAGGGACAGAGACGACCCCCTAGCAACAGTGCGCGCAGTCGCAGAACATACCAGGATGTGCTGCGTAATCCCGGAATTACCAAGCTATAAAAAGGGACCCTGGCGGGGGTGAGGTGCGCGCCGTTGGCAGAGCAGAGACTCCCCGGCCACCCAGCGCTGCTTTGCTTTCTGCTTGCTTACTCAGTAAATTCCTTTCTATGGTTAATACAATGCTCTCTGAAAATTAATTCAGGGGGCAACTTATAACATTGGCAAAGAAGAATGCAGCCTAATGTACGTCCATTTCCTGAGCCATGGCTGGCCCCAGCGTGGGGGCTGCTGAGGAAGCCCAGAGTTGCATTTGTCCCAGCAGCTGTGGTGCCAGCAAATAGTAGCTGGCCTTTCACTGGCCTGGCAGTGTCCCAAAGGTGCTGTGACTGATGGCAAATGTCATCCTGGAGGGGAATGTGGAGCTGCCCTGTGCCTGGGCCAGGCCTCTTGTGCTGGCCTGCGGACTGGGGCTGGCCCTGCGGGACACAGGCACTCTGTGCTGGGGATCTCCCAGGCAAGAGACCAGGACTCCTACAGCTTCACGGACCTCCATTTCGCGAGCCATGGCTGGCCCCAGCCCTGGGGTTGCTGGGGAGGCCCAGAGCCACCTTTGTCCCAGCAGCTGTGGTGCCTTGCGAGAGGCTGCAGCTGTGGTGGCCATGCCCAGAGCCCTGCAGCAGCCTGTGGTAGGCACTGCCCTGGGGCCAGCCCAGCCTGGGCTGTTGGGCTGGGATGGGCTGGACTGGGGAGAAGGCATCGATAGTGGGGAGAGGTGGGCAGGGGCTGGGCTGGGCTGGGCAGTGCCCGGCAGAGGGCAACAGCAGCATCAGGGAGCGGTGGCAGCATGCAGGGGAGGGCTCCCAGCAGGGCTTGGTGCTGCAGAGCCAGGGCTGCGCAAAGGGAGCCCAGAGCTGCAGGGCCAGGGGAGAGGAGGCCGCTCTGGGCCCTTGCTGGCCTGGGCAGAGCAGGAGGGGGGCCCAGGGCATTCGTCCCCTCACCATGGCCTGCCAGGACCTGCAAGGCAGTCATGGAGCATCCAGGGCCAGGCTCTGCACTGTGGCCACAAGCCCTGCGTGCCCTCCTCCTGCCATGCTCCATGCGGTGGCTGTAGCAGAGGGGACCCCCAGCCAGACCCTGCATGGGGCTCTGCCACCTGCCTCACCCCAGCCCTCTCCAGCGCCTTCCTTGCTGCTCTCTGATGCATGCCAGGACCTCCCCGTGCATGCCGGCCAGCACATCTGCTGAGGGCCATTGAGGCTGCTGAAGGGACAGGGAGCTCAGCATGGCCCTTGCAGCCCCCTGCCCTGGGCCTGCCTCTCCCCTTGGCCTCAGCCCTGGCCTTGTCTCTGCTGGCAGGAGGGCTCTTGGCATGTGCTCCCTGGCCTCCCCTCGCATCCAGACAGCTGCTGCCCACTCAGGCTGCTGGCACAAACGTGTCCTCACAAGCAGCAGCACCCCTTGGGCTGCTTCTCCTGGCCTCTCCCACCCACTGCCTTGACTCTTTGTCTCTGCTGGGTCCCCTCTTTGTCACCCAAATGTGTCCCTTGGCTGTCAGCTCCCTCTCCCCTGCCCCACAGGATGACAAGAATTGGGTGGGACATATTACCATGGCGTGTGGAAGTATTTTGTAATCTGCATTGGTGATGGCACAGAAAGACACTTCCTTCACCAGTGATCTACGTCCTTCTTCAGGTGAATTATCAGGATCTCTATTCATCACAGGAGAAGAAATACTGATGGTCACGAGCACTTGCATTTCATTGCTTTCTCCACCATGGTGTACTCCCTCATCTTCCAGGCACTTCCACCCATCTTGAATAAACTATCCATATTGAATGTCCCCTTTCTAGCTGCCTGTCTGGACCTATGCACTTCCCATGGTTCTCCTGCTTTGTCCTCCCCTTACTCTTTGATCATTCAGACCACTCTCACCGACCCAGTTGCTGCTTTGAGATGCATTGAGTTCAAGCTTGCCCATTGATTAGCAGTCTGCCTAATTGTTTCTGTAGCAAGCTCCTCATCATTTATTATTGAATTAAGATCATATGGAATAATAGTAATCTTAATACCTATAATTTCCTATTAATCAGTATAAAATACTTAATTTACAGTCATCCTTTTGTGAGGATAAACCAGTGAGGCAAATCTGACTGGAGACATATAAGATGAGGTGCTTTTTTTTCTGTTTGGAAAATTGCTGCATGTTTTCTTGTTGTTTGTTTTAAAATAAGGAAAAACCCTTCTGTGTGCAGCCAGGTCACTAAGGAAAGCAGGTGGGAGCTGGTGCAAAGGGGCTGTAACATCCAGCTGTAGACTTCAGTGCAGAAGTGTGGAGCACAAAAAAGTGATGCAAGTGCCAGGTGGCCAATGAGAGAAGTGTCAGGGTTGGGGTGGTGAGGAGCAAGGTTGTCCATGCACTGTCAGACCTCAAGAGTCTGCTTTTCCTCCCTATGGATGTCTCCATTGGAGAAGCCCTGGGTTAATATAAATTGAAGAAAGATGCTCAAAACTGAAATGCAACAAAAGTCATCTTTTAAAACGAGAAAAGATTTGTATTAGGTGCTTTTTGAAATCTTCCTCCTTTACTGCACCTTGAAACTCTCCAATTAGTTGTCCAAGTCTTGAAGACTTGAATAAAACTGTGGAAAAGGTATGGTTCCTTAGGTGTTTCTGCATTTTAATGAGTTCCATGGTGGATTTTGGTGCTTAGTCTGTGAATGTCAGATACTGAGAGGAGAATGATGCAATTGCTTGAGCAAGTAAAGTCAGAAGGAAAAGTTGAAGTGACTTGGGGTAGTAGTGGACCCCACTGAGGGCTGTTACCAAGAGATTCTCCTTGTTAGGGCAGATAATTGGAGGCCATGATTCCAGATAGGCAAAGCACTGTGCTGAGAAAAGTCTTGTTTTGTTTTGGTCAGACAAAAGCAGAAAGGTCAAGGCCTTACCCCAGCCTGGAGGAGAGATCATGCACCCCCATATCTCACTCAGGGCTCTTCCTGGGGTCTGTGGGGTAGGGGGAGATTCCCATAATATCATGTGAAGGACAATGGTATGACACCTCCCACCATTTGCACACAGTTGAGAGGAGAATACATGGTCCCAATGCCATGAGTATAACTTGTCTCCTCATAAGCCATGGCTGCGGTCACAAAGATGTCAGTGCTACTGCAGCCTTCCATTTTTGCCAGAGCACTCTGCTTTCTCCTCTGCAGGCTTTCCTATGCTGTCCCACTCCTCTCTGAAAGCTGCAGACAGCCACTTCTCTTCTCCACCTTGCTCTCACTCTGCTATTCCCATGATTTCACTGATGCCTCTCCATTCTTGCCAGCTGTCCCTTCAAACACAAGGGCAGGGGCTGATCCAAACTACCTGTGGGTGATCTCTGGACCCACAAAACCAGTTCCAGTGCCTCACTTCCAAGCCAAGAACTTCATCTGAATATCTAATCTAAATCTACCCTCTGTCAGTTTAAAAGCATTCCCCTTGTCCTATCACTGCACACTCTGAGAAAATATCTCTCCCCTGCTTTCCTGTTGCTCTCCCTTAAGTAGTGGATGGATTCTATACGGTCTCCTCAGAGCCTTCTCTTCTCCAGGCTGAACAACCCCAATTCCTCAGCCTGTTTTAATAAGAGAGTTGCTCTAGCCCCTTGATCATCTTTGCGGTCCTCCTATGGACTTGCTTTAATAGCTTCATGTCATTCTTATATTGGGAGCCACAGAGCTGAATGCAGTACTCCAGGTGGGGTCTTGGGAGAGCAGAGTAGAGGGGGAGAATCACCTCACCCATTCTCCTCCCAGCCTGAATTTGTGCTTGGGATTGCCGTGGCCCAGGTGCAGGACCAGATGATGGTTGGACCAGGTGATCACAGAAACACAGAATCATCTAGATTGGAAGAGACCTCCAAGATCAACGAATCCAACCTGCAACCTAATACTAACAAGTCCTCCACTAAACCACATTGCTAAGCTCTACATCTAAACGTCTTTTAAAGACCTCCAGGGATGGTGACTGAACCACTTCCCTGGGCAGCCCATTCCAATGCCTAACAACCCTTTTGGTAAAAAAGTTCTTCCTAATATCCAACCTAAACCTCCCCTGGCACAACTTTAGTTCATCCCCCCTCATCCTGTCACCAGGCACGTGGGAGAATAGTCCAACCCCCACATCGCTGCAGCCTCTATTAAGGTACTTACAGAGAGTTTATTATACTTATTAGGTTCTTATGTAAGGTACTTATAGAGAGCTTATAAGGTACTTACAGAGAGCTTATTATACTTATTAGGTTTACGTTGTCCCAAATCTCAACCTTGTCCAGGTCCTTTGGATGCCATGCTTTTCTTCTATTGTATCAACTGCAACATTCAGCTTGGTGTCATCTGCAAACTTGCTGAGGGTGTACTCAATCCCACTGTCTATATCATTGATAAAGATAATCAACAGTACCAGTCTCAGCACAGACTCCCCAAGGTGCACCACTTGTTACCGGCCTCCACTGTGCTCAAGAAAGGGGATATGGTGGGTACACACCACACGTCACCCAATGGTTTTACTTGCATGACCATGGAGAAGACACGAGAAAATGGGATAGGAAAACTACCTTGATCCTAGAGGTATGGACATGTGAATTTCAAGGAAAAACAATGGCCAAAGAGGGGTCTTCTGAGAAAATTGCTGCTCCGGTTTCCAGTAGGCAGTCCCTGAGACACAGTAACAAATACTGTGACCAGGGCTAGAGGGGCTCTGCTTCCAGCCAGGTAGAGGGAAGAGACAGTTGGGTTTATTGGACTGTGTGGATTTGATGGCCTGGAACTTCAGACACACAAGAGTGAAAGGCTCAAGTGGACACTGGTACAAAGTGTACTGTAATGCCATCAAACCAAAAAAGGGGCAAGTCCATTTGTATTTCTGGAGTGACGGGGGATCCCAGCTGGTAACGGTATTGGAGGTAATTGGGACTGGCCTGGAGGCTCTGTACGTCCTTGGCATAGACTACTGCAGGAGAGGGTACTTCCAAGAGCCAAAAGTTTTCGGGGGCAGGGGGGGGGGGGGAGGGTGGTTGGCATATCCGCCTTGGAGACAGAGGACATCAAACAGCTGTCTGCCTTGATCCGGTCTCTCACAGGACCCTTCTGTTGTGGATTTGTTGGGGGTCAAAGAAGAGCAGGTGCTGATGGCTACCCCAATGGTGCACCTGAGGCAGTATCACACTAACTGAGACTTCCTGATTCCTATCCATGATCTGGCTCATCAAGTGGAGAGCCAAGGGGTGAACAGCAAGACTCTCTCACCCTTTAATAGTCCCATATGGCCAGTGGACTATCGTGGTCTGAATGAAGTCATGCCACTTCTGAGTGCTGCAGTGCCGAACATGGTAAAACTTCAATATGAACAAGAGTCAAAGGCAGCCAAGCGGTATGCCACAACTGATATGACTGATGTGTTTTTCTCCAGTCCTTTGGCATCAACGTGCAGACCACAGCTTGCTTTCCCTTGAAGGGTGTAGTGGGTTTATGTGGCAAGGTTTTGGTAGCAGGGGGCTGTAGGGGTGGTTTCTGTGAGAAGAATCTAGAAGCTGCCCCATGTTTGGTAAGGGCCCCATTGTTTTCCAGAACTGAGCCAATAAGCGATGTTGTTTTGCGCCTCTGTGAGAGCATATTTAAGACAGGGAAAAAACAACTGCGCCACACAGCAGCTGGGAGAGTGAAAGGAGTGAGGAATGGCCTTGCAGGTGCCAAGGTCAGTGTAGAAGGAGGGGGAGAGGTGCTCCAGGCGCCGGAGCAGAAGTCCCCTGTGGCCTGTGGTGAGGACCATGGTGAAGCAGGCTGTCCCCCTGCAGCCCATGGAGTCCCACGGTGGAGCAGGGTTCCACGCTGCAGCCCGTGGAGGAGACCACGGTGGAGCAGGTGGCCCTGCACCGACGGAGGCTGCCGCCTGTGGAAGACCCCTGCCGGAGCAGATTCCGGGCCGGACCTGTAGCCCGTGGAGAGGAGCCCACGCAGGAGCAGGTGACCTGGCAGGAGCTGCTGCCCGTGGGGGAGCCAGGTTGGAGCAGTTTGCTCCTGAGGGATGGACCCCGTGGTACGGACCCATATCTGGAGCAGCTCTGGAAGAGCTGCTGCCTGTGGGAAGCCCACGCCGGATCAGTTCATCAAGGCCTGCATCCCGTGGGTGGGAGCCCACAGCACAGGGGATGAGAGTGACCGAGAAGGAGCGGCAGAGAAGAAGCACTGTAGACTGACCATAACCCCCATTTCCCCGTTCCCCTGCGCCGCTCGGGGGAAGGAGGTGGAAGAGGGTGGATGGGGGGGAAGGTGCTTTTGGTTTCTTTCCTTTGTTTCTCACTTCTCTAGCTTGTTAGTAATAAGCAATAAATCTTACTATCTCCCTATGCCGAGTCTGTTTTGCCCATTACAATAATTACTGCATGATTTTCTCATCCTTATCTCAACCTTTGAGCCCTTTTCACATATTTTCTCCCCATTCCTCTTTGAGGATAGGGGAGTGAGAGAGCGGCTGTGGTGGAGCTCGGCTGCCCACTCGAGCGGAACCACAACAAAGGGCTGTCCAGTCCACCTGGAATCAACTGCTCCAGGGGTGGGAATACAGCCCTTCCATTTGCCATGGAAGGGCTGTGCTTTATTTATTTATTTATTTAGTTAGTTAGTTAGTTAGTTATTCAGTACTTTCTTCTCTTAATCTGTCTACTTGGCAGTAGAAAATTTCACCTGTATTGGTGATATTCTACACTTCAGAGACTGATCATTCTCTGGATGGGGATGTTAGTAACAGCAGAATATAGTGACTTTTTATTCCTCACTCAATTCCTGCATTTAAGAAGCTTAGAACTTTTCAAGTTATGAAAGTTCAGTGAAATTAAAAATATTAAAATGACTTCCCCCTCCCCTTTTTCTTTTTCAATCTGCTGTTGCCCTTTTGCCTTTCCACTCCTTTCAGCCTTTCCACATCTATGTCATACACAGAGACGTTTTTGTGCCCTGCGGGCACATACCTCTATTCAACCAAGAGCCCACCCCAGCATCCTAAGAGACCTGAAGCTGCTGCAGCTCCATGCCTCTGAGTCCAACAAGAGCAAGGCAGAGTGCGTACACCCGGCAGGCACACACACAAGCCCACACAGACAACATATAGGCATCAATACGTGGCTGGACATAGGTGAATGCAGGCGTGCACACTCAGTGTTCACACAACCACAAACAGCAGAAATGGCCTTATCCTGATCCCCTCTCTGGCTGAGCAGGACAGAGGCCCATTAGTAGGAAATGTAAAGTGGTGGTGTCTGTGTGTGAATGTGTGCATGTGTGTGTGTGCAAGGTAGTTCTCTCCAGCAGCTGTGATCAGACACTCAGCCTGCCCAGGACAAGTCCCTGGCTCCCAGTCTCTCCAGTTGAAGGCACTTGGACATATGCTCTTCAAAAATGCATCACGATTAGGGGAAAAGCTGTGCTGTTGCATGGACCATGACTTCCTTCAGGGCCAGCATCACGGCCTTGTTTCTAAGACTGTAGATGAATGGCTTTAAGAATGGGTACAAGACAGTGTTCAGCAAAGCTACAATTCTGCTGGTCTCCAAAGAAATATATCCTGAGGAGTGTGCATAGAGAACAATGCAGCTTCCATAGGCAATGGCCAAGGTGGTGAGATGGGAGGAACATGTAGCAAAAGCTTTTCTCCTCGCTGAGGCTGCTGGCATTTGTAGAATACAGAAAAAGATGCACGTGTAAGATGCCAGAGTTAAACACAAGGAAGACAGCACAATAAACGATATGAAAAACGAGTCTATTTTCCAAAGCAGGGTGATGTCAGAGCAAGACAGTTGAAGTAAGGGGGTGGAGTCACAAAAAAAGTGCTGGATCTTGTTCGAACCACAGAAAGTGAGCTTGGAGAGCAGCACCAGGCGGTAACTCAAGAACAAGAAGCCCATGACCCAAACAGCAGCAACCAGCTGGATGCAGAGCTGATGCTTCATGATGGCAGCATAGCGCAAAGGCTGGCAGATGGTAATGTAACGGTCAAAGGACATGACAACAAGGAGAACAAACTCTGCACCACCCAGGGCAAAATAGAAGGAGGACTGGGCAAAGCAGCCGCCTACTGAGATTGTTCTCCTGCCAGAGCTCAGAATCACCAACAGTTTGGTGCTTGCGGAGGACGTAAACCAGATTTCCAGGAATGCCAGATTGCCAATGAAAAAGTACATGCGGGTTTGCAGGCGGCTATCCACACACACCAGGAAAATGATGGCTGCGTTCCCCATCACTGTAGTCAGGTACATGAGTAGAAGGACCATGCAGAAAAATAGCTGTAGCCTTTGATCAAGCTCTGAGAAGCCTGCGAGGATGAATTCAGAAATGACAGTTCCATTGCCTACTCCCATGCCCAATTTCCATTCATCCTGCTGAGGCAGGAACATGGCAAAACCAAGTAAAATAATTTCATGGTCTGGATGCAAGGTTATCTCCTTCCTTCTCTCTTTCTTTGCATGCAGGCTTCCTGTACAACAGAGAGAGGAGACTCTGTTGGACCTTCCTCCCACTCTGACCTTTCCATTTCACATATCAAGAAGAGTCAACAGGGAATTTCTTGTCTTCTTTCCAACCTTGTCCATCAGCCACAAATGATTCTTTCTCAAGAACACAGGACTAATAAGGGGTTGTTAGCGATTGCACCCTGTTCCTGGGAAGGTCCTCATTTATTCAGAACAATTGCAAACACCCATTGTAACAATGTTTCGAAAGGAAATCTCATCTTCTGCACAAATATTTTCTGTTATGTAGATGCTAAACCATGAATTCAAATATGTATATTGAAAGTTATTTTCTCTCCTCTTCAGTACTTGCCTTTTTGGACTACCAGCAGCTGAGGATCCCCTGGTTTATTTCAAGACAAAGAAATTTCAGGTCTTTCTTTTGTAGTGCTGTGATTTCTTCTTTGTCATCTTCCCTTACTTCTTTAGGAAAGAAGGAAAATGGGGACCAAGTGTAGCTTGCCTTTTTCAGTACTGTAAAGTAAGGCCAAAATTCATTATGGTCCCACCAGGTCCATAGAAACAGATCTATCACAATCTCATCTGACTTCATTCTGCACTGAAAAGCAGATATATCCAGAATTGCTCTTCGTTCTTACTATCAGACATTCTCAACTAAATGCCTTGCTTTTCTGAGAGGTGGAAAAATCTTGTCCTCGTCAAAAGCTTAAGGATAGTCCTTGTAGTACAAAGAGGAAGTGCCTAAAAAAAGCAAAGTGCCAAGTACTACTGTGTAGGTTTATATTTCACTTGTCTAAAAGTCACATCCTTCAGGTTGAGCTATTTGACTTACTCCCATCCTGTCAATGCTGAGAGAGAGAAGAGCATCTGAAAGAGATCCCTCACCTTTATTTTGCATGGCAGTTCTAGGCTGGGACGACCCAGACACAAGCACTTTCTCTTGCTTTCATTGATTGTTGGGGGATCCTCAGGAGAACAAGTTCTCACAGGCACCAGGAGTGAAGAAGGCTAAACTCATTACTCAAGTCTCTGATGATTGTAGTAAATTATTCTCTTCTGTAAATCAAACTACTCCTCTAACAGGAAAACAAACAAAACTAAAACAAAAACCACAAGAGAAACTTGTTCAGCAAAGACAGACATTTACTCCTTCACCTTTCCCTATGTGTTTAGATATAGAAAGGATCAGAACAGATGACCGCAAAAAGCGACCACCTCAAAATGCAAGGGTGGGGGAGGAGATGATGGGTTTGAAGCAGTGAAGTAGTTTCTCCATGGGCTATGTTGTCCCCTCAGGACCTGTCCCAGGGCAGAATGGGTGCACTTAGGCAGGAAAATGGGAAGCTCAGAAGTGGGGAGCATGGGGCTTGGGTTGGTCTTAGACCCCAAGTGCCCTGCCTTGCTCTTTGCCTCTAGACTGGCAAAGAGGAATCTGTGCACTGGCTTCATCTGGAAAACTTGTTTAGATTAACCCATTAGCTGTAATAGTTTTAGCAGAAGCTCAAGCCCAGTCACCAACACCAATATGTTGTGGTTTAGCCCTGATGATCAGCTAAGCACTGAGGGGATCTGATCAAAGACTTTTTCCCATGCAATGAGGAAAAATAAGAATGGGAGGCAGTGACGGGAAACAAGTCTGGTCAGTCACATTAATCATAAGATCACAAGAACATAGAAAGATTTGGTTTCAAAGGCACCTTAAAGATCAACCAGTTCCAACTGCCCTGCCATAGTCAGGGGCACCTTGCACCAGACCAGGTTGCTCAAAGCCCCATTAAGCCTGGCCTTGAATACTTCCAAGAATGGGACACCTATAGCTCCTCTGGTCAACCTGTTCCAGTGCCTCACCACTCTCAGAGAATACAATTTCCTCTGAATATCCAATCTAAAACTACCCTCTTCTAGTTTAAAAGCTACCTCTGTTCTGAATGGAAATGCAGAATGGGGAGACCCAGTGGGCACAGTTGTTTGTGCTAGTGCTGCTAAGGACAAGAGATATGCATCCCAGACTGTCTCAGGAGCCTCACACTGAAATGTAGGTGCACAGGGTTCACATCCAAGCCTGATACATGAACTCCTCATTCTGGTGGAGATGGTCAAGGAAGAGGAGCAGTCTTTTGCAAGCACCCAGCAAAGAAGTGCACAGCATCTGTCCAAGTACATGTCTTTTCTACCTCCTGCAGCTCCTGAAATGGGGGACAGTTGCCTTAAAGGCCTATGTCGTGCTTTTTTGATCCATGCAGAATTTTCAGATATCCAAAGGCATCAGAAATGGCCCCAGAAACCAATGTCCGGGTTATCCCACCTGTTTTTATTCACAGACTCTCATCTGCATGGTATCTCTCCTCCAGCTGGACCCCTCTCTTCACATCTAATTCCTTTTCCAAGGAGCCCCCAATGGGCTGCATCAGCCTAGTACTTTGGCAACTTGGTTGTCCATGTTGCACCTGAGCTATTGCCCATGGTGGAGGTTAAGAGAATTTCCTTTCCTCTTCTGGTCTCACACCTGGCTTTCTCATCTGGAAGAAATCTCAGCTGATGAGCTACAGGCCTCAGGAAAAATTTTGTCTCTCTGTGAAACTCCAGAGAAATATCCTCATCAAAGTGTTCATCAAGCAAGGATCTGTGTGGGTTGTGTTTGCTGGAAGTTGAGAAGCAGAAAGTCCTGGAATTGTGATCTCTGGTGGGCTAAAGCAGTCCTGTGTTTCAGTTCTCCTCTGTGCTGAGGAAGGATGGTGCCAGCTGGCACTGAGCAAACCAGTACCTTTGTAAGGAAGCTTCTGAGACATGGGGTAGAGAAAGGAATAAAAGTTTTATTTAATCATCCCTGAGTTTTGAAGGCACTTGATTTGATTAAGGTACTCATTAAAAGTGCTGTTTATATATATATTTTTTTTGTGTGAGGATATTGTTTGATATGTTCCAACAAAGATGTATGATGTTTTTCAATATACAAGAAAAACATGGTAATATATATATTATGTATACTCCTTGATGTTATAGTAAGGCCTGGATATATAATTAAAAGCATACATATGTTTATACACCTAAAGGTTTTCCTTAGTTTTATTCCATTCTTTAATGTTCCTTATCAGAAAAGGGAAGGGCTACTGGTGTCATCTACCTGGATGTCTATGAGGCTTTTGAAATGATCTCTCACAACTTTTTTGCTACTGAACTGGAGGAATATGGGTTTGATGGATTGACTGTTAGATGGAGAAAAGAATTAGCTAGGTGGCCTCATCCAAAGAGTTGATACTCCTTGTGAGTCTATGGGCAGAGGTCCTGTCCCTCATGGCATAGTCAGACAGCAGAAACAGAGCTCCTGGAAGAGAACTGAGTTCTCTGCAGTTCTCTGCAGTGCCCCCCTTGGGCAGTGGGGAATGGATGTCCCTGTGCTCCCCACAAGTTGTCCCCAAGCTGTTGGTGCTGCCTTGCAGAGCAAATGGGCTGTGGTGCTGTGGGGTGAATCTGCACGGCTGTGCTAGTCCAGGTGGGAAGCAGACTCAGCCAGGTCCAGATCACTGAGCTGGACCCTGTGAATTCCAGGTTCCCTGTGAATACCTGGCTTTAGTTCTTTCCCTGTGGCTGAGCCCACAGTGGAAGATCTCTCACTTTCAGAGGGGCTGCAGTCAGTGCTCATGCCATGCTCCGCTGTCCCTGGAGGTACCCTGGGCTCTGCAGGCAGCTCCTGATTCCCCTCCTGAAGGACATCACCTACAGGTCAGATGTGGGAACAGCCCTGGTTATGTAACACAGTGACCATTTGCTGTCTCTGCTGTGAGCAGACACCCATGGATGAGTCTTAAACCTAGCCCTTGGTCTCTGACAGGTCACAATGCAACAATGAGCCATTACCTCCGGAACAGAAGCAGGAACAGACTTTTGTAGGGAGCAATTATTTGGGCCTATTCTTGACACTTGTTAGGCAAAGAAATCCCAGCCTTCAGACATTTCATTGTGGTAATTCCGTTTTATTACAGGGATGCTACAAGAGAATATTGCTTGACTCACAGGGTTAGGTGCACATTTATACAGCCTCCATATGGGACAGAACAGGTTCATTCATTCACTGCACTGACGGGAATCCTGATATTTATGCAGGAACACAAGAGACCCAGGTAGTAAAAATGACAATGAGAAAAAAAAATATATATAGCCATCTACTAAAGACAACCAAAATATAAGTCTGGAAGTTGATGTACTGGCATTCATGATTGGAGAGCGAAGGGATCTTTATGAGTATTGAAAAACATCCCCCAAATCAGTTTCCTAACAGCATCCTTCAGCTCCTTGTTCCTCATGCTGTAGATGAGGGGGTTCACCGCTGGAGGCACCACAGAGTAGAGAACTGCCAGCAAAAGATTCAGGGAAGAGGAAGAGATGGAGCGGGGCTTCAGGTAGGCAAACATGACAGTGCTGATGAACAGGGAGACCACAGCAAGGTGAGGGAGACATGTGGAAAAGGCCTTGTGCCGGCCCTGCTCTGAGGGCATCCTCAGAACGGTCCTGAAGATCTGCACATAGGACAGCACAAGGAAAACAAAACATCCAATACCTGAACAGAAGCAAAACATTATGAACCCAAGTTCTCTGAGGTAGGCATCTGAACAGGAGAGCTTAAGGATCTGGGGAAGTTCACAGAAGAACTGGTCCAGGGCATTACCTTGGCAGAATGAAAGGGAAAATGTATTGGCAGTGTGCACCAAAGCACTGAGAACACCAGCACCCCAGACAACTACTGCCATGTTGACACAAGTTCTGCTGGCCATTACGGTCATATAGTGCAGGGGCTGGCAGATGGCAATGTAGCGGTCATAGGCCATGACAGTGAGAAGGTAAAACTCTGCTGTGACAAAGACAACAAACATAAAGACTTGGGTAGCACATCCCAAGTAGGAAACGTCCTTGGTGTCCCAGACGGAGTTGGCCATGGCTTTGGGGACAGTGGTGGTAATAGTGCCCAGGTCAAGGAGGGCGAGGTTGAGGAGGAAGAAGTACATGGGGGTGTGGAGGCGGTGGTCGCAGGCTATGGTGGTGAGGATGAGGCCATTGCCCAGGAGGGCAGCCAGGTAGATGCCCAGGAAGAGCGTGAAGTGCAGGAGCTGCAGCTCGCGTGTGTCTGCGAATGGCAGGAGGAGGAACTCTGTGGGGAAGGTGCTGTTGGACATTTGCTACCTCAGGGCATGTGGACCTGTAGATGGAGAAAGAGACAGAGACAAGTTAGAGAGACTTCTCTGAGCCTCATTCACACAAATCACCATTCCCTGAGCTGAATGAGGAATGAATCCACTCATCCTCCAACCCTTCCAACTGAATGACAGTGTGCCTGACTGTTTCAAACGGACCTTGGGCACCTTGTTCACAAGAAGACACCCTCAGGCCAGGGCCCCAGCAGTCAATGTCAAAACAGAAGCTTACACGCACCTGCACCCCAGACAAAGAGTGTAGGAGAATCACAGACAGGTGAACAAATAAGAAAGAATACAACAATGCTCCAATCTGCTGACTAAGGAAAATGTAGATGGGCATGCAGGGAAGCCTTCACATTACCAAGCTTGCATGCCACCTATGGAAGTGACACTGCAGGGCAGGTACTCTTAGCCTTATTGTTGTCTATCATCTTTCAGGACACAGGCTCCTCTCCTCTTCTGGATGTCCATCTGAGAAGAAGGTGGCTCAATCATAAAGAGCAGGGAGTTGCTGCAGAGAAAGTGCCTGCACTGCAGTCCTGGCAGGGACTGTCTGAATCGTCCTTCCCTTGGTGTTTTGGGCAGCAGCTCCCTCTCCCTCCCTGCCCAGGTCTCTGCTGCGTAGACCTGTCCCTGCTGGCAGCTGCTTCCCTGTCCCCACATCTCCTCCTTGCCATTGATCCCAGACCCTGTCCCACCCATTGTGTGCTCGGCTCTGCCCTGCAGACACCTCCTGTCCCAGGGCACTTTTCAGGGACAACTCCCCATGTTGAGTGGCTAAGGAACAGGTCTGACCTAACAGGAGGTAACTAGAACTGGTGACTCAGTGACTTCATAATAATGTAAAAATAAATTCCCATCTCGTACTGCCATCCAGCAAAGCAAGAGGAGAAATCACAAAGCACAAAATCATTCTCTTCAAGTATTCCTTGCTCTGATGTCTCAGTTGAAGATTCCCCTCTGGCATGGAATGGAGGTGCTGTGGAGCTCTGGGCAGCAGCAGGAACCTGCCCTGCCCTGTCCTGCTGGGGGGGTTCCTAACACCCGCAGATTCTCACTGCTGTGCCCTGGGAAATTCCCCGGGCAAGCTGAGTGCTGAGCCTGGCAGGCAGCAGAGGCCCTGCCCCAGCACACAGCCCATGGGGCACAGAAGGGACCCTGCTCTGCACCACAGCCCTGGGCACCCCTGACTGCACCCTGCCTGCACAGCCTGCAGCCGGCCCCGTGAGAAGGAATCCTCATGTCCTGTCCCTCTGACATCTGTGTCTGGTAAACCCTGCTCTGAACCATGTCATTCATACAGTAGAGATAGTAGAAAGTCCTCCTGAAAGATTCCATGGTCTGTGGGATTTGCCAGCAAATCTGGAGACGGCACCAGGAACAACAGCTGTGTTGCCCTGCAGCCAGAGACTTACCCTGTTCAGGGCTCTGAAGATTTCTCCCGCAGTGAGGTCTCAGCATCCCCCCTCCACACTGCCTTTAACATCTCCCTCCCTTCTCTCAGCCACCCTTGTCCCCTGCAGGCAGTCCCCCAGCCCTGCTGTGCTGTGCAGAGGAGCTGCTCCTGGGCAGAGCTGTCTCTCTGCAGCGCTGCCCGCTTGCCAGGAGCTCCCCTTGGGCCCAGGAGCCCGGCTCAGCTCATCACCACAAGGAGCTCTTGACAAGTCCCTGGGCCTCCAAGTTAATCAACTTTGAAACTGACTGAAGCAATTACTGGTGTTTGTTCCCTCCACTGGGAAGGAAACTTATTTCCAGTGCTGTCATTTCTCATACAGAAAGCTATTAGGTCCAAGTCCATACAGAAAACTAAAGGTCCAAACTATTAGGACATTTCCATGTCCTGTTTTTAGGCAGGGCACCCACACAAGGACAGGGAGAGATTTGCCTTCCCCCTGCTGAGGGAAGTGTTTCATCTGAATCAAGCAAGGCATCTCCTTTTTTTTTTTGCAGTCCAGAGGCTAGAGGGAGGTTAGATGCCTCTCTCATGACTCATGGAATTCCACAGGAGTTTCCTCTTGCCGTGGTTTAGATGGGCACACACCAGACATCTGCATGTCAGCTGCATGTCTCAGCTCCCAGCACATTGAATGGAGGTGGAGGGCAGGAGGGAGCTGTTCAGATGCAGATCCCTGGTGACATTGGAGGTGCCAGAGTGACATTGAGTGACATATGTGGTGTCAGATTTCTCTGGGTCATAAACAGAGGTGGTATGAGGAAACTGCTACCAGCTGTAGCCCAATGGCAAAGAAGTAAAGGCAGGATCTATTCAACCTCTAAAGAATTTATTGCTCCCAAATCCATTTAGATATGAAATGTAGATTTTGCATAGAGGGAGTGTCCTCATCTTGCTAGGACATGTCCCAGACCTATGAAAAAAATCATGAGATCTTCTAGACAATCTACAAAATTCTGAAAATGAAGACTTCTTACACACTGACAACAACACAACATGTTTTTATTTATCTCACCCCCCGAACTGTAAAGAAGTTCTTCCTCATATGACAATGAAATCTCCTGTCATTCAATTTACACACATTACCCCTTGTCCTATCACTCACCACCACTGAGAAGAGCTTGGCCCCATCCACTTTACATTGTCCCATCAAGTATTTCTAAAGGTTGATAAGATCCCTTCTCAATCTCCTCTTCTCTAGGCTAAACTGACCAAGCTTATTTAGACTTTCCTCACAGGACAGATGTTACAATACCTTAATCATCTTCGTGGTTCTACACTGGACCCTGTCTAGAAGTTCTATATCCCTCTTGTACTGGGGAGCCCAGAACTGGACAAAATACTCCACTTGTGGCCTCACCAGGGCTGAGCAGAGGGGGAGGATCACCTCCCTCAACCTGCTGTCCACACTCCTCTTGATGCAAGCTAGGACCTCATTGGCCTTCTTGGCCACAAGGGCACATTGCTGGTTCACGGTTAACTTCTCCACCAGGACTCCCATGTCCCTCTCCACAAAGCTGCACTCCACCAGGTCAGCCCCCAATCTGTACTGGTGCCTCAGGTTGTTCCTCCCCAGGTGCAGGACCCAGCACTAGCTCCTGTTGAACCTCAGTGAGGTTCCTCTCTGCCCAGCTCTCCAGCCTGTCCGCACAGAGTGGCCGCACAGGCCTCTGATGTGCCAGCCGCTTTGATAAGCTTTGTATTGCCCACCAACTTGCTGAGGGTGCACTCTGCCCTTTCATCTAGGTCACTGATTAATAAGTTGAATAGCACTGGACCCAGTACTGACCCCTGGGGGCACTGTTGAGCACAACACAGAGCTCTGCCATTCAGCCAGTTCTCGATCCACCCCACTGTGTGCTCATGGATCCCACAATCCAAGAGCTTGTCCAGGAGGATGTTATGGAAAACAGTGTCTAAAGTCTTGCTGAAGTCAAGGTAGACAACATACACTGCTCTCCCCTCATCCAGCCAGCCAGTCGTCTCAATGTAGAAGGCTATCAGGTTGGTCAAACAGAACTTCCCCTTGATGAATTCATGTTGACTGCTTCTGATCACCTTCTTTTCCTCCATGTTGCAGGAAGCACGGCCGAAAGCACAACAGACACCAGTAGAGTCAGATCATGCTCCATTTTATTGCCCGAGTAGCCTAACTTTTGTAGTGAACTTAACAGGGGCGGACAGTGTTTCACACGAGATTATTGGTCAAAAGCACTCAGACAAACAACTACAAGAAAACAACCCTACCTGCAAGAAAACAACCCCCTTGTGATTAGCAGTCACATAGACCTTGTCCTTGAAGTCAGCTACTGGTAACAATATTTTTCTGAATTCCTCAATTGGGTGATGTGGGAACACTGTCATGGGAACTTCTCATAGTTATCCTAGTATCTTGGCTTGCTCAGCTGCAGCAGGCCATGGGATCTATGCTGTTTCAAAAATCCCTCAACAAAGATGTAAAATGCTTCATTAAGCATTAATGGATTTGGAGACGTGGCATTTTTCAGGCTCAAGACTGGAGAACTATCTCTGATTAAACTGGTGTTTTTCAGAACTATTTTCCAACCTTTTTGCCATTTGACTTTCTCATTGTTGGAGAAAAATGTGTGAATGGCAATACTATCTAATAAGCAATAAAATAAGAGATAATGTGTTATTCAGACTCTCAAAAACAAATCTGAAAGGTTTTTTTTGTTTGTTTGTTTGTTTGTTTTTTCCTTGATGTTTTGTCTCAGTGCTAAGATGCTTGAAACAGGGTCTAATCACATTCCCTGCATGGGTATGATCTTCAATGTTTCTGTTCAGATTTTTTAAAATCATTGCAAACATCTACTGACCGTATCCATTTAGAACGTTTCTCAGATCTTTCCTGTACTGGTAATTATTTGGCAGGGACCAGGACTTGCTACTACAAGACTGTTGTATACTAGGGTGAGACTTCTATCAACGGAAGGAGAAATTTGTTGCATTATCGGAAATCCAGAGGAAACCAGCTGTGAGGCCTACCATTGAACACTGCTCTATGAATGCCAAGCAACATATCAAATGTTAAAAATAGGCTTCAATCCTTAGAGCCATAGGCTTTCAAACCTCAACGTTTGTTCGAATTGTCTGATACTCTCATTTCTGGAGTAGTTCCAGGAAGAGAAAGTCTGAGCCTCTTGCTGTGTCATGGGTTTATGTGGCAAGGTTTTGGTAGCAGGGGGCCACAGGCGTGGCTTCTGTGAGAAGGATCTAGAAGCTGCCCCATGTTTGGCAAGGGCCCCACTGCTGGCCAGAGCTGAGCCAGTAAGTGATGTGGTTTTGCGCCTCTGTGAGAGCAGATTTAAGAAAAAAAAAAACACAACACTGCGCCACACAGCAGCTGGGGGAGGGAGAGGAGTGAGGAACGGCCTTGCAGGCGCCAAGGTCAGTGAGGAAGGAGGGGGAGAGGTGCTCCAGGCATGGAGCAGAAGTCCCCTGCGGCCTGTGGTGAGGCCCATGGTGAAGCAGGCTGTCCCCCTGCAGCCCATGGAGTCCCACGGTGGAGCAGGGTTCCACGCTGCAGCCCGTGGAGAGGAGCCCACGCAGGAGCAGGTGACCTGGTAGGAGCTGCTGCCCGTGGGGGACCTGTGCTGGAGCAGTCTGCTCCTGAGGGATGGACCCCATGGTATGAAGCCATGTGGGAGCAGTTCTGGAAGAGCTGCTGCCTGTGGGAAGCCCACGCCAGGTCAGTTCAGCAAGGCCTGCATCCTGTGGGAGGGAGCCCACAGCACAGGGGACAAGAGTGATTGAGAAGGAGCGGTGGAGAAGCGCTATAGACTGACCATAACCCCCATTCCCCCACTCCCCTGCGCTACTCGGGGGGAGGAGGTGGAAGAGGGTGGATGGGGGGGGGGGGGGATAGGTGCTTTTGGTTTCTTTCCTTTGTTTCTCGCTTTTCTAGCTGCTTAGGAATAGGCAATCAATCTGACTGCCTCCCTATGCTGAGTCTGTTTTGCCAGTCACAATAATTACTGCGCGTCCTCCCTGTCCTTATCTCAACCCTTGAGCCCTTTTGATTGTATTTTCTCCCTGTTCGTCTTTGAGGAGGGGGAGTGAGAGAGCGGTTGTGGTGGAGCTCGGCTGCCCACCCAAGTAAAACCACCACACTGTGTAAGGAGAAAAGCAAGGCAGAGTACACATACCCACACTTGAGGTCACATAGCAATCCAGGTGGCCATAGTGTGACCCGTGTTGTTTATGCATGTATCTACTCCTTGCTATTTTTCCCCTAAAATACTGTTCCTTTCAGGGAAAGGATTACATACTGCTTTTTCTCTTTAATCATCAACTTGGTGATGAGCTTGAGACCTTTAGAAGCTACTTAGAGAACCAAAATTTTATACCAAACTTTGACTTAAAAGTTGGACATGCAAAATCTTCAGATCCATAGGTAGATGCAGGGATAAAACTGTATGGAAAATGACTTTTAGATCAATAAAACTCACACATGCTTTGTTGTTGTTATTATTAAAAGTCCATGCAATGGCCAATTGTACAAATTGTCAGCTGTCAATTGTAGAAAACTGGAGAGCAGCTAAAACTGAGCCATACAAGGAAGTTAATAAGAGTAAATTATCTCAATATATGATGAAGAGTTTTGAGATACACGGTCTTAGTTGCCAGAATGATGACTAAGATTGCTACTTAATAAATGTTTAACCTGACTTAACTACTGCATGTGTGAATATTTTTGTGTGGCTAAACTTCCAAATAATAAATGCAATTACTTTTTATAAAATGAACTTCTTCTATTATTTTTTTATTATTATTTTTTTATTTTTTTTTTTTAAGAAATAGCTTCCTCAGAGAACTGAGTCCAATCTCTGTTAGCCAAAATATGGTCTTGAATCTAGGTTCCTCACATTGCCGTGAGTGTCTGCCTGTAATGTGCTGTGGAGGTTCGCTATTAGGCTTTGTGCGTGGCAGCAAGGTCATTTGTTAACCTCATTCACTGGAATCAGGGAAAGGTCAGAGAAACTATTTAAACATGTATCGTTTCTCTCTTCACACCTAGTCTCTACTTTTCATCTGCAGTCCCTTCTCATCTACTCACATTTTTCTTCCAGCACCAGTAGCAAAACAGATGGGCTCACAGGTCATGGGGAATTTATGCTGTTTCAAACGTGTGTTACTGGCCACAAGATCCTTCTTTTCCTCTTGTTCAGTGAATGGGACTAGATAAAGCACTACACTTCCCTGATACAATTGCAGTTTTTTTGTTTGTTTGTTTGTTTTTTTTTTCTGGCTTCATCCCTGATGAATTACTTGTATTTTGAAAATATGTTCTTAAATATATCTCAGATATATTTTTCCCTGCATTTCCTTTGGTGAAGCTTGATTCTTTTGGGCTACTTTTAATTTATTTAATGTTCAGTAAGGGTTTGATATTATTTAACATGCAAGTGCAACTTACCCCCCCAGTCTTAATGGCACTGCAACCACATGTACTGCACTATGTATTTATTGTAATACTCCTCCCAGTTTTCATTGTATTCATCGTGTCTAGTTTATTTCTAGTCACTATATCCACATTACCCTTTTCCTGTGGCCTGAGTGGCTTTTGAGCATATGCCATAAGGAGGCAATCCTGTATTACTCTTATAATCATGCTTGCTTGATAGTTTTTCCCACTGACATTTTCCTAGGAAATGTCTAGGTAATTGAACTCCTCCACTGGATCATGACGCTGGATTCGATACAGACTTCCTTCATCTGTAAAAACATTTCCTGATATGCTTTCTCATCCTCTCCTGAAAGTCTCTGGCAAGGTCCAAGGACTAACTTTTTCCATATCTCATTCTTCAGTTTACTTCCAATAGTGCCTGTTGTGTCAGCCACAATCCTAGTGTCATTTATTTCTGTTTATTCAGTGTTCTCCCTGTACGCAAATTACTCCCTCCCTCATTATTTTGTTTTACCTCACCCATCCGCAAACTTTATACCTTGGTAATTTTATCTCCCAGTTGATAGCTTGATTTAACCAAGTCTCTGTCATTCCAATGTAATCATAATTTTCCCTCAACGTATGTTTCTAATACAGCAATCTTGTTACATATGTTTCTAGCATTTGTAAAACACATTCATCCTGTTCTTTGTCCTTTATGGTCACTTTTTTTTTTTGAATGTGTAGAAAGAAAGGGTTTCCACATTGACTTAATTTACAAATTCAGTGCCCCTTTCTCTAAGCGTTCAAGTCCTTCTCTTTTTTGTCTATATGAACTCTGGCTTCTGAGCAATAAAAGAAAATTAAGACTCTTTAAATTACTTTTCTCATCTCAGTCTGAAAGTGTTTCTGCAAAGTCAATCTCTTTGGATTTTGAAGGGTTGTTAAGCCTTCTCTTTAGGGAAGAGACCTCAAACTTCTCTTCACAGAGGATTTTGAACCAGTATACCAGTAGTTAGCCTATAAGATCAATCCTTTGCCTCCTTTATTCAGATTGCCCTTTGAAAGGTACTTAAATGGTAGACGCACGTGATTAGTTCTTTCTTTGTCAAGCAGACACTCATGCTGTCAGTCCTCTCTGGGGGCCAATACCTTCAGTGTGGCCTAAAATTCCTGGAAGCTTTCTGACACCCTTTCAGTATTTTGAACTTTTGTCTGGTTGAGAATTGGAATATTGATTTACTTGTCTGGGTTGCTTATACCACGTGTCGTTGCCCCCCACACACACTTTTTTTTTTCTTCATTGTTCTCCTTTTCTGACAGAGATAGGGTGATACAGAAGAGTTTGGATGCTTATTAATCAAAACTAAATCGAATTTTGGAAATGGAAAAAAATCACTTATCTATCTGTAAATGGCAGAGAGCTGCTCTCTAGCTATCTTGCAGCTGCCCATGGGAAGTACAAATCTGGGCTCAGAGGGCTGAAATAATTACACCCTGTTCTGTTTTGAACCAGTCTAATCTTCACTCCAGCTGCTTCTGCCTAAACACAGGGCAGCACCTTAACTATCCAAATGGCGGATTAAATTGCAGATTTACCACTTTTCCTAATCTGTGAAAAGCACAGTTCAAAAATATGTGTTTCTTAGTTGAATAAAGCCTGAAGAAAAAGTGATTCTTCCTTAACTCAGATTTCTGGCTTCGCTCTTCCTTTCCTCCTTTCTCACTTTCACTATGTCCTATTGTCAGCTGTTCCTCTCCAGTTGCCTTATTTTACAGCTATTGCTTCCCACTTCTTTTGATATATTTACCTATAACCCATGTCTACATCTGCACACCAACCTTCTCTTGTCTAGCTAACCTGAGACATATTTCACTGCAGTTGTATGAGCTGCATTAGCTTTTATGATTCTGCCCACTGGTGAAGATTGACCTGCTGTAGAAGGAATGAAAAACTGGGACGTCTTTTCATTCTTCCTGTCAGTAAAACACCTGCATCTAAGCCTTCCATTAAGAAAAATAATAATAATAAATAATTAAAAAAAAAAAAAAAAAAACATATTATATTACAGTAAAACTACACAGTGCAGAGAGATGGATTTAGGCAATATGTGTTTATCCAGATTGGAATATACTTTGATGTCTGAGGGTGAGGGCCTCATACTTCAAAGAGCTCTAAGGATTTATGGAACAGTCTGAGAGTGCCGTGTGAACCCATCAGCGTGGACACAGATCTTGGAATCTAGATGTTCATGTTTGACACATGAATGAACACATGAAACAGAAACAACACTGATCCCTGTTTGTAGGAGATGAGCCTTTGATGAGTGGAAGTGGTTCTATTTTGCTGTATCATGGGATAGAGAGCATGGGAAGCAGTGCATCACTAGTTAGTTCAGAAGTGACTGATAGATAGGGCGGACCTTGCTAGCTCTTGTGCAATCTGTTTGCTACTTGGAGAACTCCTTTCTTTCTGCAGTGAGATGTATCTTGCCCAGAACTAAATGGAATCTAATTATTTGTGGGCTGAAATAAGAACAAATAGAGATGTAGAAAGAACTATGTCTAGATCAGCAGAGCAATGAAGAAAAAGTCCAAGAGAGGAAAAAGTGTATCACAGCATGAGAGAGGAAGAAGGTAATTCAGAATGCAAGTGAATGCATGTAGGAGAAGAAACTAGACAAAATTACACAAAACTATTGTAGAAATAGATGAAGAATATAGACATAAAAGATAAGTAATAGAGAGTGAAAACATGCTTACACCAAGAAAACTGTGTTTAAAAACATGCATTTACCTAACTTAGGACTTTAACTTCCAAAATAACATGGCATCAGTGCCAAAGATTACTTGACTACTGTTAGCTTGTGCAGCACTAAAAGCATAATCATGTCAATTGCTTATTTGCATGATTTTTCATATTTCTAAGAGTTGATATGGAAATGATCCGTTCTGTATCAGTACAATTTCTGAACACTTGAAAAGAGATACTGTGGCTGACCCTTCAGAAAAGAATCTCGAGAGCCGAGTACAGGGGGACAATCACTTCCCTAGCCCTGCTGGCCACACTGCTTCTGATACAAGCCAGGATGCTGTTGGCCTTCTTGGCCACCTGAGCACACTGCTGGCTCATATTCAGCCGACTATCCTCCAATACTCCCAGGTCCTTCTCCGCCTGGCAGCTTCCCAGCCACTCATCTCCCAGCCTGTAGCTCTGCTTGGGGTTGTTGTGCCCCAGGTGCAGGACCCAGCACTTGGCCTTGTTGAACTTCATGCAGTTGGCCTCAGCCCATGCGTCCAGCCTATCCAGATGCTCCTGCAGGGCCTTCCTACTCTCGAGCAGATTGACACACGCCCCTAACTTGGTGTCATCTGCAAACTTACTGAGGGTGCACTCGATCCCCTCATTCAGATTATCGATAAAGATATAAAAGAGGACTGGCCCTAGTCCTGAGCCCTGGGGGACTCCACTAGTGACCGGCCTCCAACTGGCTTAAACTCCAGTTAAATTTAGTTGGATGACAACAGCAGGCATGCTTCTAGCCACACATGCCTTTTTGCAGAGAGAAAGCTGAAGAACATGGCAAACCACAGCCTGCTGCACCCTGAGGGGCAAGGGCAGAGCAAAGCCCAGGCTGGCACAACACAAAGCGTTGGGGACGGCCATGGCTCCGGAATGCTGGCCCCACCGGCGGTTGGGCGGTTGGGCAGGCCTGTAACGGCTGCCCGTGCTGACGGGGAGGCTGCTCGGCTGCCTGCTCCTCCCGCTCAAGTGTCCGCTCCAGACACAACCTCAACCAGAGGGAGTCAGCTTCTTTTTCCTCTCTCTTCAAGCAGGACGGTGACATGATCGGGTCAGGACGGGAGTGACCTCTGCATGAGGATGACGGGACACGGACAGGCTCGGTGAGTCGCTGGAGACCCTTGGGCACTCAGGCAAGTGCTGCCCATGGTTACAGGGGGATGCTGCTCCGTTTGGTGCTTTTCCTCTTTCAGACAGAAACATACCTAGTGATGAGACCAGACCATGGCACACTGCTGGCCTCTCTCGCTTTGAGAACTCAGCCAGAAAATATGCCAAGGCTCTACAGGACAGATAAGACAGCCCCAAGCCATTCCCCACCACGGTGTCACCACGCTAATTGGGAATATGACACATTTAAGCTACAAGAAACAAACATCTCCTGGACATCAGGAAGATGGGAGATGGACAGCCTTGGTGTGAGGCTGGGAGAGCCTCGTGCAAGGAGGAAGGAATGGCTTCCAGTGCTGAGAGGGGGTGGCTGCTCGGTTTGTCACCTCCTCTGTTACAGCTGGAGACACTGACAGTGATGGAATGAAGCCATGGCACACTCCTGGACTCTCTCGCATTGAGATGTCAGCTGGAAAAGGTGTCAGCGCTCTCCAGGACAGGTAATTTTGCCCCAACCCACACCCCAGCATGGTCTCATAGCAATCAGGACAGTGACACGCTTGGGCCAGGACGGGAGTGACCGCTCAGTCAGGATGACGGGAGACGGATTGACGTGGTGAGACGCTCGAGTCCATTGGGCACAGAGGCAGGGTCAGCCCCTGGTCACACGGGGATGCTGTGGCGTTTTTTCTTTCTCTTATTAAAGCCAGACACAAATAGCAATGGGAAGCAGACCACGACAGAATCATGGTGAATGTCCCTTTGAGAAGACATCTGGAAGGAACTTCCAGCTCTCTCCAGTAATAGTAAGATCGCCTCAACCCACACCCAACACTGTCCACAGAAAGCAGGAAGGTGACGCTCTCAGGCCAGGAGGGCAGTGACCACTCCATGAGGATGACAGAACATGGACAGACTCAGTGAGTCAATGGAGACCCTCAGGCACAGAGGCAGGGGCTGCCCCTGTTCACAGAGGGATGCTGCTCTGTTTGGTGCTTCTCCTTTTGCAGCCAGAATCACACAGCGATGGCACCAAACCACAGCACGCTCCTGGCTACATTCCCCTTGAGAAATCTGCTTTAAAGAAGAGCTCCAAGCACTCTACAGGACAGGTTTGATCACCCTAACCCACACCCCCGATGGTCCACGCAGGAAGCTGACAGAACTGGGGCAGGAGGCAGTGAATGCTGCATCAGGAAAACGGGATACAGACAGCGTCGGTGAGTTGCTAGATACTCTTGAGCAGAGACTCAGGGGCTGCCCACGATCACTGGGGGTTGCTGCTCCGTTTGGTGCTTTTCCTCTTTCAGCCAGAAACGGCACAATCCTGGCCTCTCTGCCCTCGACCACTCAGCTGGATGGAAGACCTGCCAACGCTCACCAGGACTTGTAAGATTGCCCCAACCCACACCCACCAGGTTCTAACAGCAAGGAGGACGGTGACATGATCGGCATAGGACGGAAGTGACCGCTCCATGAGGATAATGGAACAATGACAGCCTCGGTGATTCGCTGGAGACGCTCGGGTACAGAGGCAGGGGCTTCCCGTGGTCACAGGGTGGTGCTGCTCTGTTTGGTTCTTCTTCTCTTTTCAGTCAGACTCGCATAGCGATTCAACCAGACCACGGCACAATCCTGGCCGCTCTCCCCTTGAGAAGTCAGCTGGAATAAGATCTGCCAATGCTCTCCAGGACAGGTAAGATTGCCCCAACCCACACTCACCAGGTTCTATTAGCAAGCAGGACGGTGACACGTTCGGGGTAGGTTGGGAGTGACCACTCTATCAGGATAATGGAACATGGGCAGCCTTGGTGAGTAGCTGGAGACCCTTGGGCAGAGAGGCAGGGGCTGCCCGTGTTGACAGAAGCATGCTGCTCCATTTGGTGCTTCTAATTGGCAGCCAGAATCACACAGCGATTGGACCAAACCACAGCACACTCCTGGCCTCTCTCCCCTTGAGAAATCAGCTGGAAGGAAGAGCTCCCAACGCTCTCCAGGACAGGTAAGATTGCCCCAACCCACACCCACCAGGTTCGAAGAGCAAGGAGGACAGTGACATGATCGGGGTAGGATGGGAGTGGCCGCTGGATCAGGATGACAGAACACGGACAGGCTCGGTGAGTCGCTGGAGACCTTCGTGCATAGAGGCAGGGGCTGCCTGTGCTCACAGAGGGATGCTGCTCCGTTTGGTGCTTCTCTTTTGCAGCCAGAATCATGCAGCGATTGGACCAGACCACGGCAGAATCATGGCGAATCTCCCTTTGAGAAGATATCTGGAAGGAACTTCCAGCGCTCTCCAATAAGAGTAAGATCTCCCCAACCCACATCCCCCACTGTCCACAGAAAGCAGGAAGGTGACACAATCAGGCTGGGACGGCAGTGACTGCTCCATGGAGACGACGGAACATGGAAAGCCTCGGTGAGTCGCTAGAGATCCTCGGGCACAAAGGCAGGGGCTGCCCGTGTTCGCAGAGGGATGCTGCTCTGTCTCGTGGTGCTTCTCTCTCATCCAGAAACGCACAGCCATGGAACCAGACCATGGCACAACCTTGCTGCTCTCCCCTTGAGCAGTCAGCTGTAAGGAAGAGCTGCCAACGCTCTCCAGGACAGGGAAGATTGCCCCAACCCACACCAACCAGGTTCTAACAGCAAGGAGGACGGTGACATGATCGGGGTAGGACGGGAGTGACCACTGGATCAGGATGACGGAACAATGACAGCCTTGGTGAGTCGCTGGAGACCCTTGGGCACTGAAGTAGGGGCAGCCTGTGGTCTCAGGGGGATGCTGCTCCGTTTGGTGCTTCTTCTCTTTCTCCCAGAATCACATGGTGATTGGACCAGACAACGGCACAACCTTGGCCGCTCTCCCCTTGAGAAGTCAGCTGGGAGGAAGAGCTGCCAACGCTCTCCAGGAGAGGTAAGATTGCCACAACCCATACCCACCACTGTCCACAGTAAGCAGGAAGGTGACACGATCAGGCTAGGACGGCAGTGACCCCTCGATGTGGACAACGGAACAAAGACATCCTCGGTGCGTCGCTAGATACACTTGAGCAGAGAGGAAGAGGGTTTATGAACAAACCATAAATGTTTGTTCATTGTCTTTTGTATTATAAAAATCAAGGAGTTCGGTTTGAGGAACGGGAGTTACGAAAGCTCTCTGCTGAAGTAAGGAGCTGTATAATGCTTGGCTAGACACTATGAAAATTCTTTTGCTTAATGTAACAAAAATGAGAACCCCCCCTTTCCTTCTCTCTTTCTGCATCTCAGTTGCCTCTTTTGTTCAAAGACACTGTTGCAAAGCTCATGTAACCACCTCCTGATAAGTTGCTAAACTAGTGTATCAACATCCTGCCCTCCTGTCTCATGCTGGGCCAACATGACCAAATAAAAAAAAAAAAAAAAAAAAAAAAAAAAAAGAAGTTTAACCACAACGCCGAGGAAGACTACGGCCTTCATCTTCACGACCACCAGAGGGACAGAGACGACCCCCTAGCAACAGTGCACGCAGTTGCAGAACATACCAGGATGTGCTGCGTAATCCCAGAATTACCAAGATATAAAAAGGGACCCTGGCGGGAGTGAGGTGCGCGCCGTTGGCGGAGCAGAGACTCCCCGGCCGCCCAGTGCTGCTTTGCTTTCTGCTTGCTTACTCAATAAATTCCTTTCTATGGTTAATACAATGCTCTCTGAAAATTAATTCAGGGGGCAACTTATAACATTGGAGAAGAAGAATGCAGCCTAATGTACGTCCATTTCCTGAGCCATGGCTGGCCCCAGCGTGGGGGCTGCTGAGGAAGCCCAGAGTTGCATTTGTCCCAGCAGCTGTGGTGCCAGCAAATAGTAGCTGTCCTTTCACTGGCCTGGGAGTGTCCCAAAGGTGCTGGGACTGATGGCAAATGTCATCCTGGAGGGGAATGTGGAGCTGCCCTGTGCCTGGGCCAGGCCTCTTGTGCTGGCCTGGGGACTGGGGCTGGCCCTGCGGGACACAGGCACTCTGTGCTGGGGATCTCCCAGGCAAGAGACCAGGACTCCTACAGCTTCACGGACCTCCATTTCGCGAGCCATGGCTGGCCCCAGCCCTGGGGTTGCTGGGGAGGCCCAGAGCCACCTTTGTCCCAGCAGCTGTGGTGCCTTGCGAGAGGCTGCAGCTGTGGTGGCCATGCCCAGAGCCCTGCAGCAGCCTGTGGTGGGCACTGCCCTGGGGCCAGCCCAGCCTGGGCTGTTGGGCTGGGATGGGCTGGACTGGGGAGAGGGCGTCGAAGTGGGGAGAGGTGGGCAGGGACTGGGCTGGGCTGGGCAGTGCCCGGTACAGGGCAACAGCAGCATCAGGGAGCGGTGGCAGCATGCAGGGGAGGGCTCCCAGCAGGGCTTGGTGCTGCAGAGCCAGGGCTGCGCAAAGGGAGCCCAGAGCTGCAGGGCCAGGGGAGAGGAGGCAGCTCTGGGCCCTTGCTGGCCTGGGCAGAGCAGGAGGGGGGCCCAGGGCATTCGTCCCCTCCCCGCAGCCTGCCAGGACCTGCACGGCAGTCATGGAGCATCCAGGGTCAGGCTCTGCACTGTGGCCACAAGCCCTGCGTGCCCTCCTCCTGCCATGCTCCATGCGGTGGCTGCAGCAGAGGGGACCCCCAGCCAGCCCCTGCATGGGGCTCTGCCACCTGCCTCACCCCAGCCCTCTCAAGCGCCTTCCTTGCTGCTCTCTGATGCATGCCAGGACCTCCCCGTGCGTGCCGGCCAGCACATCTGCTGAGGGCCAGTGCGGCTGCTGCAGGAGCAGGGAACTCAGCATGGCCCTTGCAGCCCCCTGCCCTGGGCCTGCCTCTCCCCTTGGCCTTGGCCCTGGCCTTGTCTCTGCTGGCAGGAGGGCTCTTGGCATGTGCTCCCTGGCCTCCCCTCGCCTCCACAGAGCTGCTGCCCACTCAGGCTGCTGGCACAAACGTGTCCTCACAAGCAGCAGCACCCCTTGGGCTGCTTCTCCTGTCCTCCCACACTCCACTGCCTTGACTCTTTGTCTCTGCTGGGTCCCCTCTTTGTCACCCAAATGTGTCCCTTGGCTGTCAGCTCCCTCTCCCCTGCCCCACAGGATGACAAGAATTGGGTGGGACATATTACCATGACGTGTGGAAGTATTTTGTAATCTGCATTGGTGATGGCACAGAAAGACACTTCCTTCACCAGTGATCTACGTCCTTCTTCAGGTGAATTATCAGGATCTCTATTCATCACAGGAGAAGAAATACTGATGGTCACGAGCACTTGCATTTCATTGCTTTCTCCATCATGGTGTACTCCCTCATCTTGCAGGCACTTCCACCCATCTTGAATAAACAATCCCTGTTGAATGTCCCCTTTCCAGATGCCTGTCTGGAACGATGCACTTCCCATGGTTCTCCTGTTTTGCGAGTTCGTCTGTGCTGGCTCCAGCAGCGTTGTTGCAGGGCTCTGGACCAGGACCAGCAGTCCCCTCTCGGGAGGCAGAAGGCCTGGGGGCAGCTGCGGGGCTGTCTGCCTGTCCCATGGCAGCACGGGAGCCCTCCAGGCCCAGCAGGCGGTGGGCCACCCAGCTGCACCGCTGCACGGTGATGCTGATGAGCTGGTGCACAAAGGTGGCTGCGTGGTCCGGCATGGAAAGCTGCAGCAGCTGGACCAGGCGATCTTCATCCAGCCCCAGGAGGCCCAGGGCGGAGGTGAGGAGGTCTTCCACCATTTGCGCCTCCGCGTGATCAGCCCCATGGATGCGCCCCAGCTCCTGGCGCAGCCAGGGCAGCACGGGACGGATCAGAGTTGGGTGGTCTCGCAAAAGGGAGGCCCAGACTTCAGGCTGGAGGCCTCCCACAAGAGCCGGCCCTGCAGCTGATGGCGGAGATGCTGCAGGGTGGTGACGGGGGTCGGTGGTGGCTGCGTGGCCACGAGCTCTCCCAGCCGGCTGGGCCACGAGGGATGCCTCTGCCGGCGGTGGGATGACGACCTCCTCAAATTGGTTGTCTGCCCGCACCGAGTGTATGATGGAGCTGACCCTCCTCTTGCAGAGGGGGCACTCGGGCTTGCTCTCCATCCACTGCTGGATGCACTGGAAGCAAAACTGGTGGAGACATGGCATCACGTAGCCCGCGTTGTCCCAGCTGTCAAGACAAATGGGGCAGCGGCTCTCCAGCGCCGTGGCCATGCTCTCCAGCTGCTGCAGTGGGCTGCGTGGAGCAGGGGATGAGGGGCTGCTCCTCCTCACTGCTGCTGCAGCAGCAGCAGCAGCTGTCACGCTGCAAAAGGCAGAGAAGAGGCCACGGTCATCGGCTGGTGTGGGGGCAGCTGGAAGAGCTGTGCAGGTCCCTCAGGGAGGAAACCCTTCCAGCTGCCCAGGGGGAGGTGTCCCTGCAGTGCTCACCTCTGCTGCTGCGAGCGCTCCTCCTGGGTCTCCCGACGGCCTGAACGACGCAGGACCGTGGAAGAAGCTCTGATGGCTCTGGGAAGGGCACTGAAAGCTGCTGCAGCAACTCCCAGGGCACGACACCAGCACCAAGGCCAACCTCGCTCCTCACTCCAGACCTCACGTCAACGCTCAGCCGGAGTGCGGGCACTAGCCGGCGGGGTGGGACTCTGCGCCCACATATAAGCAGTGAGGGCCACACAGTCACAATCCATTGCTCACAGACATCACAGGCCATCGCTTGGAGACGCCGCCAGCCACCCGTAGGAGATAGCCCAAAGGCCCATCCTCACCTCGGCAGCTCTCTGGCCCCAGATTCTGAGGCCTCCCGCAATGGTCGTGTCCCCTCCATGTCCCCCAACTTTTGTCTTGTCCTTGGCACTGGTGTTTCCCAGCAGTCCGGGGTCCCTGGCTGTGCCTTCCCAGGGCCCCGTCCAGGTCCCCTTGGCTACGTCATGTGTCTTCAAGCACATACACCAGGAGGGTCCGTTCGATAAGAGCTCGGGCCTGACTTTGAGGCTTCACCACACAGTCCCTCCAGTCCTCCCCACGCTCCAGCACCACAGAAATATTGTCTGATGACCACAGCCACAGGCAGGTTGTCAAGTGTACAAAAGGCACATCTGTCAACCAGCTCAGAGTCTTCCACCTAAGGCCAATCCAGGAGATCAGAAGTGACCTCCAAAGCTTAGGCCTCTTGTGTGATTCCGTCCAGACCAGGAGGAAATACACTTTGTGCTGCTTGCAAATATGGCACCGAAAAAAAAAAAGATAAAAAATATGGCAAAAAAAAAAAAATATGGCACAAAAAAAAGATATGGCACAGAAAAAGATAAAATAAAATCAGAGTCTGTGTCTGAGAGCATTGTCCTAACACTTCTTGAACACCGTCAGGCTTGGTGCTGTGACCACTGTCCTGGGTTAAGAGCTTGCTGTCAATCAAAACCCGCAGATTCCTCTCTTTGGGGCTGCTCTCCAGCATCTCGTCCCCCAGTCTGTACGTATAGGCAGGGTTGCCCCTTCCCAGGTGCAGAATCTGGCTGCTTCCAGCCCCAAGCTTTGCGTCTCCATTTGGTGAAAGGGGTTGCACCCAGATGCCACCATGGAGACACCACCGGACACAGTCACTTTTCCTGGGAGCTTTCTTGTTCAGTTCGTGTGGCCCCTTGGACTGGGATGGATGTAGTGCTTGGGTCCCAGCTCAGTGGTGGGGCTGAATGGGGCTCAGCATCCCCTGGTCAGTGTCTGCAGGGTGATGGGGTCACACAGTGCTGCTCAGCCCCAGGGTCTCCGCCTGCCCTCAGCAATCAGAGCAGCACTTGGGAAGAAGGTGGAGCCTTTTCCCTGTCCAGACTGTTTGGTTTGGGAGACCAAGGCAGTGCCTTTTTGGGACAGGAAAGAGGATCCACCCTATTGCCCAACTCCTCCAACTGTGTCAGCCCACAGAAATACGGACCCCAGGCTGAGCAGTGCCCATGCTTCAGGTTCCCTGGACAGCAGCACCAGCTTCACCTCCTCACCTTCCGTGGCATTTATTGCCATTGATATGATGCCCCTTGAGCCTCCTCCGGGCTGAACAGTCCCAGCTCTCAGCCTCTCCTCGCAGAAGAGGTGCTCCAGTCCCTTGACCATCTTGATGGCTCCACATTGGACTCTCTCCAGGATGTGTAGGTCTCTCTTGTACTGGGCACTCCAGAACTGGACACAGTACTCCAGGTATGGCTTCAGCAGTGCTGAGGAGAGGGGAAGGATCACCTCCTTCAACCTGCTGGCAACATGCTTACTAGTGCAGCCCAGAATACCACCAGACTTCATTAGAGCAAGGTCACCTTGCTGGATCATGTACAACTTCTTATCCAGCAGGATACCTGCATCCTTTTCTGCAAAGACCTCTTTTAGCTGGGTGGCCCCGGCAAATACTAGTTCATGTATTTTTTCCTCCCATGATGTAGGACTTTGCACTGCTCTGAGAAATAGTTTTGAAAAGAGCTCATTCTCCACAGCTCAACAGTTCTGTGGGCACTCTGAGCAAAGCATTGGATTTGTTGACTTTCAGAGGTCCCTACCAGCCAGCAGGATGCTGTGACTGTATGGTCAGGGCGATGTCTGCATCCTGCTCTCATTCTGTCAGTGCCTGTACATCTGTGTGCGGCCTGCACCAACCACAGAGATAGCTCATTGGCTGTCACCAGCCTGCTCTCCAGGTCATGTAAGTTCTCCTTAAAGTCAGACTTTAGCTCTTTATTTACAAAAATTCCCCTCGCTGTTATTGTCTAATGCTCTGGGGCTTGCCAAAGGTCAGAGTGAAGAACAGGCTGTCTGATCGTGCCTGTCCACTAGTGAGGCCCAAAGCTAGCCAGACCAGCCTTTCCTGAGCCTGCAAGTAAGTGTGCAGAGACACCTGTAGCAGGAAAATATCCTCAGAACAACACTCCCAGGCAAGAGGTCTCCTGAGGGTGGGACTAAAGATTGTGTTCAGAACATATTCAGGCCTCACAGTTGTCTTTGTGTTTCCCAAGAGGAAAAATGGACCAATGTCCGATGGTTTAATGTGCATCATTCTCCTCTCAGTACCTGACATTCACAGACTGAGCACCAAAATCCACCATGGAACTCATTACAATGCAGAAACTCCTAATCAAACATATGTCTTCCATAGTTTTATTCAAGTCTTCAAGACTTGGAGAACTAATTGGAGAGCTTTCATAGTGTAGTTAAGGAGGAAGATTTCAAAAAGCACCTAATGAATCTCTCCTCTCATTTTAAAGGGAGAATTTTATTGCATTTCAGTTTTGAGCATCTTTCTTCAATTGATATTAATTCAGGGCTTCTCCAATGGAGACGTCCATAGGGAGGAAAAGCAGACTCTTGAGGTCTGACAGGGCATGGACAACCTTGCTCCTCAGCACCCCAACCCTGACATTTCTCTCATTGGCCACCTGGCGCTTGCATCACTTTTCCTTACACCACACTTCTGCACTGAAGTGTGCAGCTGGATGTTACAGCCCCTTTGCACCAGCTCCCACCTGCTTTCCTTAGAGACCTGGCTGCACACAGAAGGGTTTCTCCTTATTTTAAAACAATCAACAGGAAAACATGCAGCAATTTTCCAAACAGCAAAGCAAGCTCCTCATCTTGTATGTCTCCAGTAAGGTTTACCTCACTGGTTTATCCTCACAAAAGGATGACTGTAAATTAAGTATTTTATATTGATTGATAAGAAATTATAGGTATTAAGATTAGTATTATTCCATATGATCTTAATTCAATAATAAATGATGAGGAGCTTGCTACAGAAACAATTAGGCAGACTACTAATCGATGAGCAAGTTCAACTCAATGCATCTCAAGGCAACAACTGGGTCAGTGAGAGTGGTCTGAATGATCAAAGAGTAAGGGGGGGCAAAACAGGAGAACCATGGGAAGTGCATGGGTCCAGACAGGCAGCTAGAAAGGGGACATTCAATATGGATAGTTTATTCAAGAGGGGTGGAAGTGCCTGGAAGATGAGGGAGTACACCATGATGGAGAAAGCAATGAAATGCAAGTGCTCGTGACCATCAGTATTTCTTTTCCTGTGATGAATAGAACTGTCTTTTTGTGCCATCACCAATGCAGATTACAAAATACTTCCACACACCATGGTAATATGTCCCACCCAATTCTTGTCATCCTGTGGGGCAGGGGAGAGGGAGCTGACAGCCAAGGGACACATTTGGGTGACAAAGAGGGGACCCAGCAGAGACAAAGAGTCAAGGCAGTGGAGTGTGGGAGGACAGGAGAAGCAGCCCAAGGGGTGCTGCTGCTTGTGAGGACACGTTTGTGCCAGCAGCCTGAGTGGGCAGCAGCTCTGTGGAGGCGAGGGGAGGCCAGGGAGCACATGCCAAGAGCCCTCCTGCCAGCAGAGACAAGGCCAGGGCCAAGGCCAAGGGGAGAGGCAGGCCCAGGGCAGGGGGCTGCAAGGGCCATGCTGAGTTCCCTGCTCCTGCAGCAGCCGCACTGGCCCTCAGCAGATGTGCTGGCCGGCACGCACGGGGAGGTCCTGGCATGCATCAGAGAGCAGCAAGGAAGGCGCTTGAGAGGGCTGGGGTGAGGCAGGTGGCAGAGCCCCATGCAGGGGCTGGCTGGGGGTCCCCTCTGCTGCAGCCACCGCATGGAGCATGGCAGGAGGAGGGCACGCAGGGCTTGTGGCCACAGTGCAGAGCCTGACCCTGGATGCTCCATGACTGCCGTGCAGGTCCTGGCAGGCTGCGGGGAGGGGACGAATGCCCTGGGCCCCCCTCCTGCTCTGCCCAGGCCAGCAAGGGCCCAGAGCTGCCTCCTCTCCCCTGGCCCTGCAGCTCTGGGCTCCCTTTGCGCAGCCCTGGCTCTGCAGCACCAAGCCCTGCTGGGAGCCCTCCCCTGCATGCTGCCACCGCTCCCTGATGCTGCTGTTGCCCTGTACCGGGCACTGCCCAGCCCAGCCCAGTCCCTGCCCACCTCTCCCCACTTCGACGCCCTCTCCCCAGTCCAGCCCATCCAGCCCAACAGCCCAGGCTGGGCTGGCCCCAGGGCAGTGCCCACCACAGGCTGCTGCAGGGCTCTGGGCATGGCCACCACAGCTGCAGCCTCTCGCAAGGCACCACAGCTGCTGGGACAAAGGTGGCTCTGGGCCTCCCCAGCAACCCCAGGGCTGGGGCCAGCCATGGCTCGCGAAATGGAGGTCCGTGAAGCTGTAGGAGTCCTGGTCTCTTGCCTGGGAGATCCCCAGCACAGAGTGCCTGTGTCCCGCAGGGCCAGCCCCAGTCCCCAGGCCAGCACAAGAGGCCTGGCCCAGGCACAGGGCAGCTCCACATTCCCCTCCAGGATGACATTTGCCATCAGTCCCAGCACCTTTGGGACACTCCCAGGCCAGTGAAAGGACAGCTACTATTTGCTGGCACCACAGCTGCTGGGACAAATGCAACTCTGGGCTTCCTCAGCAGCCCCCACGCTGGGGCCAGCCATGGCTCAGGAAATGGACGTACATTAGGCTGCATTCTTCTTCACCAATGTTATAAGTTGCCCCCTGAATTAATTTTCAGAGAGCATTGTATTAACCATAGAAAGGAATTTATTGAGTAAGCAAGCAGCAAGCAAAGCAGCGCTGGGCGGCCGGGGAGTCTCTGCTCTGCCAACGGCGCGCACCTCACTCCCGCCAGGGTCCCTTTTTATATCTTGGTAATTCCGGGATTACGCAGCACATCCTGGTATGTTCTGCGACTGCGTGCACTGTTGCTAGGGGGTCATCTCTGTCCCTCTAGTGGTCGTGAAGATGAAGGCCGTAGTCTTCCTCGGCGTTGTGGTTCAACTTCTTTTTTTTTTTATTTGGTCATGTTGGCCCAGCATGAGACAGGAGGGCAGGATGTTGATACACTAGTTTAACAACTTATCAGGAGGTGGTTACATGAGCTTTGCAACAGTGTCTTTGAACAAAAGAGGCAACTGAGATGCAGAAAGAGAGAAGGGGAGGGGGTTCTCTTTTTTTGTTCCATTAAGCAAACGAATTTTCATAGTGTCTAGCCAACCATTATACAGCTCCTTACTTCAGCAGGGAGCTTTCACAACTCCCTCTCCTCAAGCAGAACTCCTTGATTTTTATAATACAAAAGACAATGAACAAACATTTATGGTTTGTTCATAAACCCCCTTCCTCTCTGCTCAAGTGTATCTAGCGACTCACCGAGGCTGTCTTTGTTCCGTCGTCCTCATGGAGCGGTCACTCCCGTCCTAGCCTGATCGTGTCACCTTCCTGCTTACTGTGGACAGTGGTGGGTATGGGTTGTGGCAATCTTACCTCTCCTGGAGAGCGTTGGCAGCTCTTCCTCCCAGCTGACTTCTCAAGGGGAGAGCGGCCAAGGTTGTGCCGTGGTCTGGAGTCAATTCTCTGTGTGTCTGGCTTTAATAAGAGAAGGAAACAGAGGAGCAGCATCCCTCCATGACCACGGGCAGCCCCTGCCTCTCTGCCCGAGGGTCTGCCGCGACTCACCGAGGCTGTCTGTGTTCTGTCATCCTGATCCAGCGGTCACTCCCATCCTACCCCGATCGCGTCACCATCCTGCTTGCTCTTAGAGCCTGGTGGTTGTGCGTTGGGGCAATCTTACCTCTCCTTTAGAGCGTTGGCAGCTCTTCCTTCCAGCTGAGCGGTCGAGGCCAGAGAGGCTAGGAGTTTTCCGTGGTCCGGTCTCATCGCTGTGTGATTCTGGCTGAAAGAGAAGAAGCACAAAACAAAGCAGCACCTCCCTGTGACCATGGGCAGCCACTGCCTCTCAGCTCAAGAGCATCTAGCGACTCACCGAGGCTGTCTGTGTCCCGTCTTTCTGATGCAGCATTCACTGCCGTCCTGCCCCCATTGTCAGCTTCCTGCTTGCTGTGGACTTTCGGGGGTATAGCTTGAAGCAATCTTACCTGTCCTGGAGAGGGTTGGCAGCTCTTATTCCAGCTGACTTCTCAACGGGAGAGTGGCCAGGATTGTGCCTTGGTCTGGTCCAATCGCTGTTGGATTCTGGCTGAAAGAGAAGAAGCACCGAACGGAGCAGCATCCCTTTGTGACCACGGGTAACCCCTGCCTCTGTGCCCGAGGGTCTCCAGCGACTCACTGAGGCTGTCATGTCCCCTCGTCCTCATGGAGCCGTCACTCCCATCCTGACCCGATCATGTCACCATCCTGCTTGCTGTTCGAGGCTGTTGGGTGTGGGTTGGGGTGATCTTACCTGTCCTGGAGAGCGCTGGATGTTCCTTCCAGATGACTTCTCAAAGGGAGAGTTGGCATTATTCTGCCGTCGTCTGCTTCCCATCGCTGTGTGTGTCTGGCTTTAATAAGAGAAAGAACAAACGGAGCAGCATCCCCGTGTGACCAGGGGCTGACCCTGCCTCTGTGCCCAATGGACTCGACCGTCTCACCACGTCAATCCGTCTCCTGTCATCCTGATTGAGTGGTCACTCCAGTCCTGGCCCAAGCGTGTCACTGTCCTGCTTGCAGTTAGAGCCTGGTGGGTGTGGGTTGGGGCAATCTTGCCCGTCCTGAAGAGCATTGGCAGCTCTTTCTTACAACTGACATCTCAACGGGAGAGCGGCTAGGATTGTGCTGTGGTCTGGTCCACACTCCGTGTGATTCTGGGAGAAAGAGAAGAAGCACCAAACTGAGCAGCATCCCTCTGTGAACACGGGCAGCCCCTGCCTCTGTGCCCGAGGGTCTCCAGTGACTCACCGAGGCTGTCATTGTTCTGTCATCCTGATGCAGCGACCACTCCCGTCCTACGCCGATCATGTCACCGTCCTCCTTGCTGTTAGAACATTATAGGGTGTGGTTTGGAGCAATCTTACCTGTCCTGGAGAGCGTTGGCAGCTCTTCCTTACAGCTGACTTCTCAAGGAGAGAGCGGCCAAGGTTGTGTCATGGTCTGGTTCCATCGTTGTGCGTTTCTGGCTAAAAGAGTGGCACCACGAGACAGAGCAGCATCCCTCTGTGAACACGGGCAGCCCCTGCCTCTGTGCCCGAGGGTCTCCATTGACTGACCGAGTCTGTCCGTGTTCTGTCATCCTCATGCAGCGGTCACTGCCCTCCTGGCCCAATCGTGTCACCTTCCTGCATTCTGTGGACAGTAATGGATGTGGGTTGGGATGATCTTACCTGTCCTGGAGAGCGCTGGAATTTCCTTCCAGATGACTTCTCAAGGGGAGAGAAGCCAGGATTTTGCCGTAGTCTCGCCCCATCGCTGTGTGTGCCTGGCTTTAGTAACAGACAGAACAAACGCAGCAGCATCCCCGTGTGACCAGCGGCTGATCCTGCCTCTGTGCCCAATGGACTCGAGCGTCTCACCACGTCAATCTGTGTCCCGTCATCCTGATTGAGTGGTCACTCCCATCCTGGCCTAAGCGTGTCACTGTCCTGCTTGCTATGAGACCGTTGCTGGGTATTTTTTGGGGTGAAATGTGAAATTACCTGTCCTGGAGATCATTGACACCTTTTCCAGCTGACTTCTCAATGCGAGACAGTCCAGGAGTGTGCCATGGCTTCATTCCATCACTGTCAGTGTCTCCAGCTGTAACAGAGGAGGCGACAAACCGAGCAGCCACCCCCTCTCAGCACTGGAAGCCATTCCTTCCTCCTTGCACGAGGCTCTCCCAGCCTCACACCAAGGCTGTCCATCTCCCATCTTCCTGATGTCCAGGAGATGTTTGTTTGTTGTAGCTTCAATGTGTCATATTCCCACTTAGCGTGGTGACACCGTGGTGGGGAATGGCTTGGGGCTGTCTTATCTGTCCTGTAGAGCACTGGCATCTATTTTGGCTGAGTTCTCAAAGCGAGAGAGGCCAGCAGTGTGCCATGGTCCGGTCTCATCGCTAGGGATGTTTCTGTCTGAAAGAGGAAAAGCACCAAACGGAGCAGCATCCTCCTGTAACCATGGGCAGTGCTTGCCTGAGTGCCCAAGGGTCTCCAGCGACTCACCGAGGCTGTCCGTGTCCCGTCATCCTGATCCAGCGGTCTCTCATATCCTGACCCCATCCTGTTACCATGCTGCTTGCAGTTACAGCCTGGTGGGTGTGGGCTGGGGCGATCTTACCTGTCCTGGAGAGCGTTGGCAGCTCTTCCTTACACCTGGCTTCTCAAGGGGAGAGCGGCCAGGATTATACCGTTGTCTGGTTCCATGCTCTGCATTTCTGGCTGAAAGAGAAGCACCACGAGACAGAGCAGCATCCCTGTGTCAACACGGGCAGCCCCTACTTTTGTGCCCGAGGCTCTCTAGCGACTCACCGAGGCCGTCCCTGTTCCATCATCCTCATGGAGCGGTCACTGCCCTCCTGGCCCGAGCGTGTCACCGTCCTGCTTGCTGTTAGAGGCTGGTGGGTGTGGGTTGGGGCGATCTTACCTGTCCTGGAGAGCGTTGGCAGCTCTTCCTCTCAGATGAGTGGGCGAGGCCAGAGAGGCCAGAAGTTTGCCGTGGTCTGCTCTCGTCGCTGTGTGTGTCTGGCTGAAAGAGAAGAAGCACCTAATGGAGCAACACATCCCTGTGACCACGGGCAGCCCCTGTATCTCGGCCCGAGTGTCTCCAGCAACTCACCGAGGCCGTCCCTGTCCCATCGTCCTCATGGAGCGGTCACTGCCCTCTGGGTCCGAGAGTGTGTACTGAGTCTGGCTGGAATGTTAACTTTCCCTGCAGCAGCCCATACAGTGCTGTTCTCTGCACTTGTAGCTGGAACAGCAGTGTTATCACACCTGTGTTGTGTCTACTGCTGAGCAGTGCTGGCACAGCATCGGGACTCTCTCTAACCCTCCTAGGAGGTGGGCAAAAAGTGAGAAGAGAAACATCACCAGGGCAGCTCACCTAAACCAACCAAAGGGATATTCCATACCATGTGATGTCACACAGCAATAAAAGGTGGAAACAGGAAGAAGAGGGGAGGGGTGGGCTCTCGTTGTGAAAACGTCGGTCCTCCTCCCGAACAACGGCTACGTGCGTTGAGGCCCTGCCTCAAGGACGTGGTCAATCATCGCTCATTTGTGGGAAGTAGAGAGTAATTTCTTTCCTCTGCACTTCCACATAGACTTCATTTGTTTTATTTGCTTGTATTACTTCCTTTTTCTTTTTTTGTTTTCCTTTTACCCCTCCCTTTTCCCCTTTCCCTTTTTATTACCCTTGAGTTAAATTGTTTAGTTCATAATAATCTTTCTTTAATTATTATTATTATTTCCCTTAAATTAAATTATCCTTATCTCAACCCGTGAGTTGTTCTTTGCTTTACTATTCCCCCTCCTCATATAAAGAGGGGGAGTGAGAGAGCGGTTGTGGTGTTTAGCTGGCCAGCAACGTAAAACCACCACAGAGTGTCATCTTCCTGTTTGCTGTTAGAGGCTGGTGAATGTGGGTTGGGGCGATCTTACCTGTCCTGGAGAGCGTTGGAGGCTCTTCCTTACAGCTGACTTCTCAAGGGGAGAGCAGCCAAGCTTTTTCCGTGATCTTGTGCATTCGCCGTGTGATTCTGGCTGCAAAAGAGAAGCACCAAACGGAGCAGCATCCCTCTGTGAACACAGGCAGACCCTGCCTCTGTGCCCGAGGGTCTACAGCGACTCACCGAGGCTGTCCATGTTCCGTCTTCCTCATGGAGCGGTCACTGCCCTCCTGGCCCGATCATGTCTCCATCCTTCTTGCGGTTAGAGGCTGGTGGCTGTGGGTTGGGGCAATCTTACCTGTCCTGGAGAGTGTTGGCAGCTCTTCCTTCCAGAGGAGTGGTCGAGGGAAGACAGGCCAGGATTGTGCTGTTTCTGGCTGAAAGAGGGAAAGCACCAAACGGAGGAGCACCTCCCTGTGACCACGGGCAGCCCCTGCCTCTCTGCTCAAGAGTATCTAGCGACTCACCGAGGCTGTCCGTGTCCCGTCGTCCTCATGGAGCGGTCACTGCCATCCTGGCCCGAGCATGTCACCATCCTGTTACAGCCTGCTGTTACAGCCTGCTGGGCGTAGCCTGGGGAGATCTTACCTGTCCTGGAGAGCTCTGGAAGTTCCTTCCAGCTGACTGCTCAAGGGGAGAAAGGCCAGGATTGTGCCGTGGTCTGGAGTCAATTCTGTGTTTGTATGGATTTAATAAGAGAAGGAAAAAGAGGAGCACCATCCCTCCATGACCTGGGGCAGCCCCGACCCCTCTGCCCAAGGGTCTATTGCGACTCAGCGAGGCTGTCCGTCTTCCGTCATCCTGATCCAGCGGTCACTCCCATCCTACCCGGATCGTGTCACATTCCTGCTTGCTCTCAGAGCCTGGTGGGTGTGGGTTCGGGCGATCTTACCTCTCCTGGAGAGCGTTGGCAGCTCTTCCTCCCAGAGGAGTGGTCAAGAGCAGACATGCCAGAAGTTTGTCGTGGTCTGCTCTCATCGCTGTGTGTGTCTGGCTGAAAAGGAAGAAGCACCAAACCAAGCAGCACCTCCCTGTGACCACGGGCAGCCCCTGTCTCTCAGCTCAAGAGCATCTAGCGACTCACCGAGGCTGTCTGTGTTCCGTCTTCCTCATGCAGCATTCACCGTCTTCCTGCCCCCATTCTGTCAGCTTCCTGCTTGCTGTGGACCATCGGGGGTGTAGCTTGGGGCGATCTTACCTGTCCTGGAGAGTGTTGGGAGCTCTTCCCTCCAGCTGCTTTCTCAAGGGAAGAGTGACCAGGAGTGTGCTGTGGTTTGCTCACATGGCTGTGTGAATCTGGCTGCAAAACTGAAGAACAAAATGTAGCAGCATCCCCCTGAGACCACACGCTGCCCCTACTTCTGTGCCTGAGGGTCTCCAGTGACTCACCAAGGCTGTCATTGTTCCGTCATCCTGATACAGCGGCCACTCCCGTCCTACCCCGATCATGTCACCGTCCTCCTTGATGCTAGAACGTGGTGGGTGTGGGTTGGGGCAATCTTACCTGTCCTGGAGAGCGTTGGCAGCTCTTCCTCCCAGAGGAGTGGTCGAGGGCAGAGAGACCAGAAGTTTGCCGTGGTCTGGTCTTGTGTGTGTCTGGCTGAAAAGGAAGAAGCACCAAAAGGAGCAGCAACTCTCTGTGACCACAGGCAGCCCCTGCGTCTCTGCTCAAGAGTATCTAGCGACTCACCAAGGCTGTCCTTGTCCCGTCGTCCTGATGGAGTGGTCACTCCTGTCCTACCCCGATCATGTCACCGTCCTGCTTGCTAACAGAACCTGGTGGGTGTGGGTTGGGGCGATCTTACCTGTCCTGGAGTGCATTGACAGCTCTTCCTTCCAGCTGACTTCTCAAGGGAAGAGAGGCCAGGATTGTGCCATGGTCTGGAGTCAATTCTGTGTGTGTCTGGCTTTAATAAGGGAAGGAATAAGAGGAGCAGCATCCCTTCATGATTCCAGGCAGCCCCTGCCTCTCTGCCCGAGGGTCTACCGCGACTCACCGAGGCTGTCCGTCCTCCGTTATCCTGATCCAGCGGTCACTTCCGTCCTACCCCGATCATGTCACTGTCTTGCTTGCTGCTAGAGCCTGGTGGGTGAGGGTTGGGGCAATCTTACCTGTCCTGGAGAGCGTTGGCAGCTCTTCCTTCCAGAGGAGTGGTCGAGGGCAGAGAGGCCAGAAGTTTGTCGTGGTTTGGTCTCATCGCTGTGTGGGTCTGGCTGAAAGAGAAGAAGCACCAAACGGAGCAGCACCTCCCTGTGACCACGGGCAGCCCCTGTCTCTCAGCTCAAGAGCATCTAGCGACTCACCGAGGCTGTCTGTGTTCCGTCTTCCTGATGCAGCATTCACTGCCGTCCTGACCCAATTCTGTCAGTTTCCTGCTTGCTGTGGACCATCGGGGGTGTAGCTTGGGGCGATCTTACCCTCATGGAGGGCGCTGGGACCTCTTCCTTCCAGCAGATTTCTTAAGGGGAGAGTGGCCAGGAGTGTGCTGAGGTTTGCTCCCATGGCTGTGTGAATCTGGCTTAAAGAGAAGAAGCATCAAACGGAGCAGCATACCCCTGAGACCACAGGCTGCCCCTACTTCTGTGCCTGACGGTCTCCAGTGACTCACCTAGGCTGTCATTGTTCCGTCATCCTGATACAGCAGCCACTCCCGTCCTACCCCGATCATGTCACTGTCCAGCTTGCTGTTAGAACCTGGTGGGTGTGGGTTGGGGCAATCTTACCTGTCCTGGAGAGCGTTGGCAGCTCTTCCTCCCAGACGACTTCTCAAGGGGAGAGCAGCAAGGTTGTGCCGTGGTCTGGTTCCATCGCTGTGCGTTTCTGGCTGAAAGAGAAGCACCACGAGACAGAGCAGCATCCCTCTGTGAACACGGGCAGCCCCTGCGTCTGTGACTGAGGATCTCCAGCGACTCACCGAGCTCGTGCCTGTCCCATCGTCCTCATGGAGTGGTCACTGCCATCCTGATCTGAGCATGTCGCCATCCTGCTTGCTGTTACAGCCTGCTGGGCGTAGGTTTGGGCGATTTTACCACTCCTGAAGGGCTCTGGAAGTTCCTTCCAGCTGACTTCTCAAGAGGAAAGAGTCCAGCATTGTGCCATGGCCTGGAGTCAATTCTGTGTCTGGCTTTAATAAGAGAAGGAAAAAGAGGAGCACCATCCCTCCATGACCACAGGCAGCCCCTGCCTCTCTGCCCGAGGCTCTACCGCGACTCACCGAGGCTGTCCGTCCTCCATCATCCTGATCCAGCGGTCACTCCCGTCCTACCCTGATCATGTCACCATCCTCCTTGCTGTTAGAGCCTGGTGGCTGTGGGTTGGGGCAATCTTACCTGTCCTAGAGAGCGTTGGCAGCTCTTCCTTCCAGCTGAGCGGTCGAGGCCAGAGAGTTTAGGAGTTTGCTGTGGTCTGGTCTCATCGCTGTGTGTGTCTGGCTGAAAAGGAAGAAGCACCAAACAAAGCGGCATCCCCCTGAGACCACAGGCTGCCCCTACTTCTGTGCCTGACGGTCTCCAGCGACTCACCAAGGCTGTCATTGTTCCGTCATCCTGATACAGCGGCCACTCCCGTCCTACCCCGATCATGTCACCGTCCTCCTTGATGCTAGAACGTGGTGGGTGTGGGTTGGGGAAATCTTACCTGTCCTGGAGAGCGTTGGCAGCTCTTCCTCCCAGATGAGTGGTCAAGGGCAGAGATGCCAGAAGTTTGTCGTGGTCTGCTCTCATCGCTGTGTGTGTCTGGCTGAAAAGGAAGAAGCACCAAACCAAGCAGCACCTCCCTGTGACCACAGGCAGCCCCTGCCTCTCTGCGCAAGAGTATCTAGCGACTCACGGAGGCTGTCCGTGTCCCGTCGTATTCTGCCGTGGTCTGCTTCCCATCGCTGTGTGTGTCTGGCTTTAATAAGAGAAATAAAAAACAGAGCAGCATCCCCGTGTGACCAGGGGCTGACCCTGCCTCTGTGCCCAACAACCTCGAGTGTCTCACCATGTCAGTCCATCTCCCATCATCCTGATTGAGCGGTCACTCCCATCCTGGCCAATCCATGTCAGTGTCCTGCTTGCTATGAGACCATGCTGGAGTGTGGGTTGGAGCAAATATACCTGTCTTGGAGAGCGTTGGCAGCTCTTCTATACAACTGACATCTCAACGGGAGAGCGGCCAGGATTGTGCCGTGGTCTTGTCCACACTCCGTGTAATTCTGGCTGAAAGAGAAGAAGCACCAAACGGAGCAGCATCCCTCTGTGAACACAGGCAGCCCCTGCCTCTGTGCCCGAGGGTCTCCAGCAACTCACTGAGGCTGTCATTGTTCTGTCATCCTCATGGAGCGACCACTCCCATCCTACCCCGATCATGTCACCGTCCTCCTTGCTCTTAGAACATTATAGGGTGTGGTTTGGGGCAATCTTACCTCTCCTGGAGAGCGTTGGCAGCTCTTCCTTACAGCTTACTTCTCAAAGGGAGTGCGGCCAAGGTTGTGCCATGGTCTGGTTCCATCATTATGCGTTTCTGCCTTAAAGAGTGGCACCACAAGACAGAGCAGCATCCCTCTGTGAACACGGGCAGCCCCTGCCTCTCTGCTCAAGACTATCTAGCAACTCACCGAGGCTGTCTGTGTCCCGTCGTCCTGATGGAGTGGTCACTCCCATCCTACCCCAATCATGTCACCGTCCTGCTTGCAAATAGAACCTGGTGGGTGTGGGTTGGGGCAATCTTACCTGTCCTAGACAGCATTGGCAACTCTTCCTCAAAGATGACTTCTGAAGGGGAGAGCGGTCAAGGTTGTACCGTGGTCTGGTCCAATTGCTGTGTGATTCTGGCTGAAAGAGAAGAAGCACCAAACGGAGCAGCATCCCTCTGTCAACACGGGCAGCCCCTGCCTCTGTGCCCGAGGGTCTCCAGCGACTCACCGAGGCTGTCCGTGTCCCGTCATCCTCATGCAGCGGTCACTCCAGTCCTGGCCTGATCATGTCACCGTTCTGCTTGCTGTTAGAGGCTGCAGGGTGTGGGTTGGGGCAATCTTACCTGTCCTGTAGAGCGTTGGCAGCTCTTCCTTCCAGCTGAGTGCTCAAGGCCAGAGTCGCCAGGATTGTGCCGTTTCTGGCTAAAAGAGGAAAAGCACCAAATGGAGCAGAATCCCCCTGTAACCATGGGCAGCGCTTGCCTGAGTGCCCAAGGGTCTCCAGCGACTCACCGAGGCTGTCCGTGTCCCATTGTCCTCATGCAGCAGTGTCACCATCCTGCTTGAAGAGAGAGGAAAAAGAAGCTGACTTCCTCTGGTTGAGGTTGTGTCTGGAGCAGACACTTGAGCGGGAGGAGCAGGCAGCCGAGCAGCCTCCCCGTCAGCACGGGCAGCCGTTACAGGCCTGCCCAACCGCCCAACCGCCGGTGGGGCCAGCATTCCGGAGCCATGGCCGTCCCCAACGCTTTGTGTTGTGCCAGCCTGGGCTTTGCTCTGCCCTTGCCCCTCAGGGTGCAGCAGGCTGTGGTTTGCCATGTTCTTCAGCTTTCTCTCTGCAAAAAGACATGTGTGGCTAGAAGCATGCCTGCTGTTGTAATCCAACTAAATTTAACTGGAGTTTAAGCCAGTTGGAGGCCGGTCACTCACTAGTGGAGTCCCCCAGGGCTCACTACTAGGGCCAGTCCTCTTTAATATCTTTATCGATGATCTGAATGAGGGGATCGAGTGCACCCTCAGTAAGTTTGCAGGTGACACCAAGTTAGGGGTGTGTGTCAATCTGCTCGAGGGTAGGAAGGCTCTGCAGGAGGATCTGGATAGGCTGGACGCATGGGCTGAGGCCAACTGCATGAAGTTCAACAAGGCCAAGTGCCGGGTCCTGCACCTGGGGCACAACAACCCCAAGCAGAGCTACAGGCTGGGAGATGAGTGGTTGGAAAGCTGCCAGGCGGAGAAGGACCTGGGAGTGATGGTTGATAGTCGGCTGAATATGAGCCAGCAGTGTGCTCAGGTGGCCAAGAAGGCCAACAGCATCCTGGCTTGTATAAGAAGCAGTGTGGCCAGCAGGGCTAGGGAAGTGACTGTCCCCCTGTACTCGGCTCTCGAGATTCTTTTCTGAAGGGTCAGTCACAGTATCTCTTTTCAAGTGTTCAGAAATTGTACTGATACAGAACGGATCATTTCCACATCAACTCTTAGAAATATGAAAAATTATGCAAATATGCAATTGACATGATTATGCTTTTAGTGCTGCACAAGCTAACAGTAGTCAAGTAATCTTTGGCACTGATGCCATGTTATTTTGCAAGTTAAAGTCCTAAGTTAGGTAAATGCATGTTTTTAAACACAGTTTTCTTGGTGTAAGCATGTTTTCAGTCTCTTACTTATCTTTTACGTCTATATTCTTCATCTATTTCTACAACAGTTTTGTGTAATTTTGTTTAGTTTCTTCTCCTACATGCATTCACTTGCATTCTGAATTACCTTCTTCCTCTCTTATGCTGTGATACACTTTTTCCTCTCTTGGACTTTTTCTTCATTGCTCTGCTGATCTAGACATAGTTCTTTCCTTATTTCAATTTGTTCTTATTTCAGCCCACAAATAATTAGATTCCATTTAGTTCTGAGCAAGATACATCTCCCTGCAGAAAGAAAGGAGTTCTCCAAGCAGCAGATTGCACAAGAGCTAGCAAGGTACGCCCTATCTATCAGTCACTTCTGAACTAACTAGTGACGCACTGCTTCCCATGCTCTCTATCCCATGATACAGCAAAATAGAACCACTTCCACTCATCAAAGGCTCATCTCCTACAAACAGGGATCAGTGTTATTTATGGTTCATGTGTTCATTCGTGTGTCAAACACGAACATCTAGATTCCAAGATCTGTGTCCACGCTGATGGGTTCACACGGCACTCTCAGACTGTTCCATAAATCCTTAGAGCTCTTTGAAGTATGAGGCTTCGAAGTATATTCCAATCTGGATAAACACATATTGCCTAAATCAATCTCCCTGCACTGTGTAGTTTTACTGTAATATAATATGGTGGATTTATTATTATTAGTATTTTTCTTAATGGAAGGCTTAGAAGCAGGTGTTTTACTGACAGGAAGAATGAAAAGACGTCCCAGTTTTTCATTCCCTCTACAGCAGGTCAATCTTCACCAGTGGGCAGAATCATAAAAGCTAATGCAGCTCACAGAACTGCAGTGAAATATGTCTCAGGTTAGCTAGACAAGAGAAGGTTGGTGTGCAGATGTAGACATGCATGGGTTATAGGTAAATACATGTATATCAAAAGAAGTGGGAAGCAATAGCTGTAAAATAAGGCAAGTGGAGAGGAACAGCTGACAATAGGACATAGTGAAAGTGAGAAAGGAGGAAAGGAAGAGCGAAGCCAGAAATCTGAGTTACGGAAGAATCACTTTTTCTTCAGGCTTTGTTCAACTAAGAAACACATATTTTTGAACTGCGCTTTTCACAGATTAGGAAAAGTGGTAAATCTACAATTTAATCCGCCATTTGGATAGTTAAGGTGCTGCCCTGTGTTTAGGCAGAAGCAGCTGGAGTGAAGATTAGACTGGTTCAAAACAGAACAGGGTGTAATTATTTCAGCCCTCTGAGCCCAGATTTGTACTTCCCATGGGCAGCTGCAAGATAGCTAGAGAGCAGCTCTCTGCCATTTACAGGTAGATAAGGGATTTTTTTCCATTTCCAAAATTAGATTTAGTTTTGATTAATAAGCATCCAAACTCTTCTGTATCACCCTATCTCTGTCAGAAAAGGAGAACAATGAAGAAAAAAAAAGGGGGGGGGAGGGGACATGACACGTGGTATAAGCAACCCAGACAAGTAAATCAATATTCCAATTCTCAACCAGACAAAAGTTCAAAATACTGAAAGGGTGTCAGAAAGCTTCCAGGAATTTTAGGCCACACTGAAGGTATTGGCCCCCAGAGAGGACTGACAGCATGAGTGTCTGCTTGACAAAGAAAGAACTAATCACGTGCGTCTACCATTTAAGTAACTTTCAAAGGGCAATCTGAATAAAGGAGGCAAAGGATTGATCTTATAGGCTAACTACTGGTATACTGGTTCAAAATCCTCTGTGAAGAGAAGTTGGAGGTCTCTTCCCTAAAGAGAAGGCTTAACAACCCTTCAAAATCCAAAGAGATTGACTTTGCAGAAACACTTTCAGACTGAGATGAGAAAAGTAATTTAAAGAGTCTTAATTTTCTTTTATTGCTCAGAAGCCAGAGTTCATATAGACAAAAAAGAGAAGGACTTGAACGCTTAGAGAAAGGGGCACTGAATTTGTAAATTAAGTCAATGTGGAAACCCTTTCTTTCTACACATTCAAAAAAAAAAAAGTGACCATAAAGGACAAAGAACAGGATGAATGTGTTTTACAAATGCTAGAAACATATGTAACAAGATTGCTGTATTAGAAGCTTGTTGAGCTTGTTGAGGGAAAATTATGATTACATTGCAATGACAGAGACTTGGTTAAATCAACCTATCAGCTGGGAGATAAAATTACCAAGGTATAAAGTTTGCGGATGGGTGAGGTAAAACAAAAGTAATGAGGGAGGGAGTAATTTGCGTACAGGGAGAATACTGAATAAACAGAAATAAATGACACTAGGATTTTGGCTGACACAACAGGCACTATTGGAAGTAAACTGAAGAATGAGATATGGAAAAAGTTAGTCCTTGGACCTTGCCAGAGACTTTCAGGAGAGGATGAGAAAGCATATCAGGAAATGATTTTACAGATGAAGAAAGTCTGTATCGAATCCAGCGTCATGAGCCAGTGGAGGAGTTCAATTACCTAGACATTTCCTAGGAAAATGTCAGTGGGAAAAACTATCAAGCAAGCATGATTATAAGAGTAATACAGGATTGCTTCCTTACGGAATATGCTCAAAGCCACTCAGGCCACAGGAAAAGGGTAATGTGGATATAGTGACTAGAAATAAACTGGACACGATGAATACAGTGAAAGCTGGGAAGAGTATTACAATAAATATACAGTGCAGTACATGTGGTTGCAATGCCGTTAAGACTGGGGGGGTAAGTGGCACTTGCATGTTAAATAAAATCAGACCCTTACTGAACATTAAATAAATTAAAAGTAGCCCAAAAGAATCAAGCTTCACCAAAGGAAATGCAGGGAAAAATATATCTGAGATATATTTAAGAACATATTTTCAAAATACAAGTAATTCATCAGGGATGAAGCCAGAAAAACAAACAAACAAAAAAAAAACTGCAATTGTATCAGGGAAGTGTAGTGCTTTATCTAGTCCCATTCACTGAACAATAGGAAAAGAAGGATCTTGTGGCCAGTAACACACGTTTAAAACAGCATAAATTGCCCATGACCTGTGAGCCCATCTGTTTTGCTACTGGTGCTGGAAGAAAAATGTGAGTAGATGAGAAGGGACTGCAGATGAGAAGTAGAGACTAGGTGTGAAGAGAGAAACGATACATGCTTAAATAGTTTCTCTGACATTTCCCTGTTCCCAGTGAATGAGGTTCACAAATGACCTTGCTGCCACGCACAAAGCCTAACAGCGAACCTCCACAGCACATTACAGGCAGACACTCACGCCAATGTGAGGAATCTAGATTCAAGACCATATTTTGCCTAACAGAGATTGGACTCAGTTCTCTGAGGAAGCTATTTCTTAAATAAATAAATAAATAAATAAATGAAAAATAAAGTTCATTTTATAAAAAGTAATTGCATTTATTATTTGGAAGTTTAGCCACACAAAAATATTCACACATGCAGTAGTTAAGTCAGGTTAAACATTTAAGTAGCAATCTTAGTCATCATTCTGGCAACTAAGACCGTGTATCTCAAAACTCTTCATCATATTTTGAGATAATTTACTCTTATTAACTTCCTTGTATGGCTCAGTTTTAGCTGCTCTCCAGTTTTCTACAATTGACAGCTGACAATTTGTACAATTGGCCATTGCATGGACTTTTAATAATAACAACAACAAAGTATGTGTGAGTTTTATTGATCTAAAAGTCAGTTTCCATACAGTTTTATCCCTGCATCTGCCTTTGGATCTGTAGATTTTGCATGTCCAACTTTTAAGTCAAAGTTTGGTATAAAATTTTGGTTCTCTAAGTAGCTTCTAAAGGTCTCAAGCTCATCACCAAGTTGATGATTAAATAGAAAAAGCAGTATGTAATCCTTTCCCTGAAAGGAACAATATTTTAGGGGAAAAATAGCAAGGAGTAGATACATGCATAAACAACACGGGTCACAGTATGGCGACCTGGATTGCTATGTGACCTGAAGTGTGGGTATGTGTACTCTGCCTTGCTTTTCTCCTTACACAGTGTGGTGGTTTTACTCGGGTGGGCAGCCGAGCTCCACCACAACCGCTCTCTCACTCCCCCTCCTCAAAGACGAACAGGGAGAAAATACAATCAAAAGGGCTCAAGGGTTGAGATAAGGACAGGGAGGACGCGCAGTAATTATTGTGACTGGCAAAACAGACTCAGCATAGGGAGACAGTCAGATTGATTGCCTATTCCTAAGCAGCTAGAAAAGCGAGAAACAGAGGAAAGAAACCAAAAGCACCTATCCCCCCCATCCACCCTCTTCCACCTCCTCCCCCCGAGTAGCGCAGTGGGGGAATGGGGGTTATGGTCAGTCTATAGCGCTTCTCCACCGCTCCTTCTCAATCACTCTTGTCCCCTGTGCTGTGGGCTCCCTCCCACAGGATGCAGGCCTTGCTGAACTGACCTGGCGTGGGCTTCCCACAGGCAGCAGCTCTTCCAGAACTGCTCCCACATGGCTTCATACCATGGGGTCCATCCCTCAGGAGCAGACTGCTCCAGCACAGGTCCCCCACGGGCAGCAGCTCCTACCAGGTCACCTGCTCCTGCGTGGGCTCCTCTCCACGGGCTGCAGCGTGGAACCCTGCTCCACCGTGGGACTCCATGGGCTGCAGGGGGACAGCCTGCTTCACCATGGGCCTCACCACAGGCCGCAGGGGATTTCTGCTCCAGGACATGGAGCACCTCTCCCCCTCCTTCCTCACTGACCTTGGCGCCTGCAAGGCCGTTCCTCACTGCTCTCACTCCCCCAGCTGCTGTGTGGCACAGTGTTGTGTTTTTTTTTTTTCTTAAATCTGCTCTCACAGAGGCGCAAAACAACATCACTTACTGGCTCAGCTCTGGCCAGCAGTGGGGCCCTTGCCAAACATGGGGCAGCTTCTAGATCCTTCTCACAGAAGCCACGCCTGTGGCCCCCTGCTACCAAAACCTTGCCACGTAAACCCATGACACAGCAAGAGGCTCAGACTTTCTCTTCCTGGAACTACTCCAGAAATGAGAGTATCAGTAGCTTTCTCACACCAAGACAATTAGAACAAAGGTTGAGGTTTGAAGGCCTATGGCTCTAAGGATTGAAACCTATTTTTAACATTTGATATGTTGCTTGGCATTCATAGAGCAGTGTTCAATGGTAGGCCTCACAGCTGGTTTCCTCTGGATTTCCGATAATCCAACAAATTTCTCCTTCCGTTGATAGTAGTCTCACCCTAGTATACAACAGTCTTGTAGTAACAAGTACTGGTCCCTGCCAAATAATTATCAGTACAATAATTATCTGAGAAACGTTCTAAATGGATACTGTCATTAGATGTTTGCAATGATTTTAAAAAATCTGAACAGAAACATTGAAGATCATACCCATGCAGGGAATGTGATTAGACCCTGTTTCAAGCATCTTAGCACTGAGACAAAACATCAAGAAAAAAAAAAAAAAAACAAACAACTTTCAGATTTGTTTTTGAGAGTCTGAATAACACATTATCTCTTCTCATTTTATTGCTTATTAGACAGTAGTGCCATTCACACATTTTTCTCCAACAATGAGAAAGTCAAATGGCAAAAAGGTTGGAAAATAGTTCTGAAAAACACCAGTTTAATCAGGGATAGTTCGCCAGTCTTGAGCCTGAAAAATGCCACGTCTCCAAATCCAGTCTTTTTTTAAACTCTGTTCCTTATCCCCAAAGAATTATGAAATAGTGACAAAGGCAGTCCTAAAGGTCTGAACACCAGTGCTTTTGAAAGCCTGAGTCATGAGCACTACAATCTGCCTGGGCAGACCTATTCTCCCATGTGGAGCCTACGGTTCAGTTAACAGGACTCCAACCATCTGCAAGAAAGTACACGAGAACATCAAGCCCTTAATTATTCTCCACTACCGCAGTATATTTATATTCTTAAATCAAACTTAGAACTTCATTTTCTGCTTACATTTAAGTGTGGAAATTAATCACTTGGGATTGTAATTATACATTTGATGCTAGGGGAAATTATAATAACATCCAAAGTACCACATCTTTAGTCTGCATTTTGTTTTAGACATGTTAGATAATGCTTAATGAAGCATTTTACATCCTATTAAAGCTTTACAGCACACACTCTTCCTACTAAAAAATTCTTAGAGTGAGTACCTAAGTGCCGCTTAAAATCAGATACACTTCTAAAATAGAAAACACAATATATAATTTTCCTGTATGATAGAGTTCATGCAACTCTTTTGTATATTTGGTGCAGTATTCATGGCAATAACTGCTGGTGGTAAAATATAGTAGGTGGAGATCAAGTAGCATGTGTTCATGGTAACATTATAGGTTCCAGAATGTTGATATATGACTCAAATAAATACAATAAACACAATATTTATTTAATAAAATGCACCTGGATGCTATTTCCATTAATGAATGATAATGTGCTATAGAGCTTTCTAATAGTCTGAAATAAAAACATTATTCAAGACACATAGGCTGAAGCATTCTGGAAGTCCTTAGACACAGAGGACTACCATGTGTCAATAAATAAGTCTTTTCATAAACATTAACAACAGTATTTCAAAACAAGTGGGTATTGATCACTGAAAAATGGGACAGATACAAAATCTGAATCAACTTTTAAGCACATAATCAAATCTTGCTAATGCTAGTAGGGCAACGTAACTCACCCAGGTAAATATTCAGGCAACCATAAAAATAAAAACAGAGAAGGCAGGAAGAAAGCCGTAGAGATGGCATAAAGATTGCACAAGACTCCATGGCATTAAAAACATTTTTTTTGCCGTAATTTTAATTTCTATATTAAAATTTACCATGAGGAAAAAAAAAAAAAGCATTGAGTCATCTGACCCAAACAGTTCATTCCAGAAACATCTTCAGCAACTGTGATTTGATCAAATTTGAAGTAACTAATGGAAGTGTTGAAAGCCCCATCCTTAACACTAGATAAACTTGCTGACGAATTCCAAGTGCTTGATCCAACACTAATTTTGTTGGAGAACAGTTCCAACCTTAGAACAGTTTTTCTACCTCCGTTCTTGTAAAAAGATGCATTGAGGCTTTCCAAACACTTCAGCTATAGGTATATATAGGTATACCAACCTAGTATGTTTCAGCCTAAATTACTGATATTTTAAGATACTAAAACAAGGTTCTTATGGTATGGTGATAACCATATACGTAATTGTGACCATATGTGTCTATTCTACTGGGAGAAATAAACTGTAAAAGTTTACCACTATCTTTGCCACAGCTGTAATAATAAATGGTAGAAATCATCATCTAAGCATCTGTCCTGGTTTCAGTTCCAGCTCCTACAGCCGCTCCAGTTCCAGTTCCTGCAGTCACTCCAGCTCCAGTTCCTGCGGCCGCTCCGTTTCCAGCTCCTGCAGCCACTCCAGCTCCTGTAACGGGGTCAGAGAAACGAGCTGTAGCAGTGCAAGTTGCCCCTGCAGAGGGTATTCCAACCCCTGTGGCAGATCCTGTAACGGGGTCAGAGAAACGAGCTGTAGCAGTGCAAGTTGCCCCTGCAGAGGGTATTCCAACCCCTGTGGCAGACCCTGTAGCTGTGTCAGAGAAACGAGCTGTAGCAGTGCAAGTTGACCCTGTAGAGAAGGTGAAAAAATGGTATAGAGATTCAACTCGTTTAGAACGCAGAGAGTCTTCTGCCAAATCTAGGTATAGAGACGACGATGCTGGGCCATCAGGGATTCAGGAGGAGGAAGATGAGGATGCTGAAAAATCAACAGTAACTACCCGAAACCTATACGAGCGTGAGCTACGAGATGTGCGAAAAAATTTTGCTTGTTGCTTAGGTGAGCAGCTTGTCATCTGGCTGCTCTGGTGCTGGGACACTGGAGCCAATTGTGTGGAATTAGACGGCAGGGAAGCCAGGCGGCTGGGATCCCTTGCTAGAGACGCAGGAATTGACAAAGCAATTGCAGATGGAGCACAATCTCACAGCCTCTGGAGGCGTCTCCTCTCAGCTGTGAGGGAAAGGTATTCCTTCAAGGAATAACTTGTATGTCTACCAGGCAAGTGGACCACTGTGGAGAAGGGAATCCAGTACCTGAGGGAATTAGCCGTACGGGAGGTGATTTATGAGGACCCAGACCTCAGACAAACATCCACAGATCCAGATGAAATCAGGTGTACACGACCCATGTGGTGGAAGTTTGTATGGAGTGCACCATCATCATATGCCAGCTCATTGGCAATAATGGCCTGGAAAGATGATGAGCAACCTACAGTGGATAAAGTGGCTAAACAACTCTGGCAGTATGAAGAAAGTCTCTCCTCTTCCTTACAGGCCTGCGTCTCAGCTGTGGAGAAACTTTCAGAAGAATTCCACCAACTTAAAGAGAATTTGTCTTCCTCCCCACCTAAACAAACCAGTGTCCACCAACTAAAAGAGAATATGGTGGAGAAACTTTCTGAAAAGGTCCACCAACTTGAAGAGAGTGTATTTTCTTCCCCTCCTGTACAAACCGGTGTCTCAGCTATCAGGAGTAAGCGTTGATACACATGATTATGAGTAGTACTATTAGCATTATTATTATTTTCCTTTGCTTTCTGTGCTAACAAACTGTCTTTATCTCAACCCAAAGGCTTTCATTTTTTCCTGATTCTCTCCTCCATCCCAGAGAGGGAGTAAGGAGTATGAACAAATGGCTGTGTGGTGCTTAGCTGCTGGTTGGGTTAAACCACAACATCATGGTAGAAACCCTCACCCTAATAGCAGAAAGCATACTTTTAAAATCCATCTACCCTTTGTTCAGAGAGGAGCAGTTGGTGATGACATCAGTCTGCTTCAAGCACCACACCCCAGCAGAGACCCTGCTGCCTTCAGGAGCTGTCAGCCCTCAGGCCTTGGGGACACCTCGAGGGAGCACAATGGCACAGAGCAAGCGATGCCATGGTCGGGTTCTGTGCTGCTGAGCTGGGCTGGGCTCCTGGGCCCAAGGGGAGCTCCTGGCAAGACGGCAGCGCTGCAGAGAAACAGCTCTGCCCAGGAGCAGCTCCTCTGCACAGCGCAGCAGGGCTGGGGGCACTGCCTGCAGGTGGCACAGGGAGAGGAGAGAAGGAGAGAGGGCTTGGAGGCACTGAGGAGTGCAACAACAGTGGGCAGCGTGTGACAGGACATATTTGCAGCCTCTTGACACCATGAGGCTCTGGCAGCAGGGCAAAGCAGGTGCAGTTGCCATAGGGGTCTTCTACAGCTGGCACATCCAATGCCTGATACGGCATCTGTCCAGATTGTTCTCTCTGTTTCTGAAGTGCTTTAGAGAATGGCATTTATGAGAGGGCATTTCAAGAGGAAGATTGAGGCTTGATTTATCTGAAGGGTAAGGCTTTTTCTGCAGTCTGTGCTTTCAGATTCCTGCAGTGGAGGGGAGGCAGGTTTCATGGTAATGGACTCTCAGTATTTTGCAGGAGACTCAGATGCCCAGGATTTCTGTTTTAGAAAAACTCATCAGGTGTGGTGGGGTAGCAACAACAAACAATCTGATCCCATAAAAGGAAAATTAAAAAAAAAAATCCATGTATATATATATCTGATCTGAAGTTAGGTGACCTGGGAGCAACACTGGGGCAAAGTTCTTTGATATTGGGGGTGAAGTGAGTCTGAGATTACTCTGTGTTCCTCTTTACTTCTGCCAGGGCATAACTGACTCTTCCATTTCCCACAGAGGAGTCCCCTGCTCACAGGGATACCCTCAGGCAGCATCAGGAAGAACTTATGAAAAGGACCTGCCAAATGACTTCCTGGAAGTGGATAATGTTTCTGGCAATTTTAAATAAGAAATGGGATGAGTTTTCTTCTGATAAGTCGGTTGTACATCATTACCGTTCTTTCTCTTCTTCGTGCAGGACCACGTCCCCAGAAAAGCAGATGTCCAATAGAAGCTCCATAACTGAGTTTCTCCTGCTGCCATTCGCAGACACATGCGAGCTGCAGCTCCTGTACTTTGGGCTCTTTCTTGTCATCTACCTGGCTGCCCTCCTGGGCAATGGCCTCATCCTCACAGCCGTAGCCTGCGACCACCGCCTCCACACCCCCATGTACTTCTTCCTCCTCAACCTCGCCCTCCTTGACCTGGGCACTATTACCACCACTGTTCCCAAAGCCATGGCCAACTCCCTCTGGGACACCAGGGCCATCTCCTATCAAGCGTGTGCTGCACAGGTCTTCTTTTTTGTCTTCTTAGTTGGAGCAGAATATTGTTTTCTCACCATCATGGCCTATGACCGCTACGTTGCCATCTGCAAACCTCTGCACTACGGGAGCCTTCTGGGCAGCAGAGCTTGTGCCCAGATGGCAGCAGCTGCCTGGGGCAGTGGCTTTCTCAATGCTGTCCTGCACACGGCCACTACATTTTCCCTGCCCCTCTGCCAAGGCAATGCTGTGGACCAGTTCTTCTGTGAAATTTCCCAGATCCTCAAGCTCTCCTGCTCAAATGCCTACCTCACAGAAGTTGGGGCACTTGTATTTAGTTTTTCTTTAGCATTTGGCTGTTTTCTCTTCCTTGTGTTGTCCTACGTGCAGATCTTCAAGGCCGTGCTGAGGATTCCCTCTGAGCAGGGTCAGCACAAAGTCTTTTCCACGTGCATCCCTCACCTGGCCGTGGTCTCCCTGTTTGTCAGCACCATCATGTTTGCCTACCTGAAGCCCCTCTCCATCTCTTCCCCATCCCTGGACCTGATGGTGGCAGTTCTCTACTCGGTGCTGCCTCCAGTAGGGAACCCTTTCATCTACAGCATGCGGAACAAGGAACTCAAGCAAGCTCTATGGAAACTGATGACTTGATGTGTTTCAGAAGAAATTAATTTTCAATCTACTTCTTCAAATGATTTAAAATGTCACTTATTAAAAGAACAGACTATATTCTCTTTCCTTTTTCTTTGTGTGTGTCTGTGTGCATACAAGCATGTGTTTTTAGTATTGGTATTTTTTAGTTTTAATTCATCTATGGATTTCCAATAAAATGTCATTATTTGTCCCACTTCCATTTCAGTATGTACGTGTTGAATGTATATACTGAAACTCTGTACATGAGGAGCCTATCTCCCTGTGAACTTAAACAAAAGAAAGGATCCTGCACTGCCTTCTTTGTCTGACGTCCTTCCTCTGAGACCTGGTCTGGATCTGCAGGGGCAGTGCCCGTGTGCAGCGGTGCAGAGGAAAAGAGTCCCATCCCAGCAGAATGGCCAGGGAGCACCAGCACTTGGTGCATGCAGAGCTGCTCTCTTGCCACTGCCACTCTCTCCTATTGAGCCCTCCTGGTGGGGTCAGGCCCGGGTGCTCCTGGAGCTTGGTGCCAGTGCTGCTGTGGGGCTGTGCTGGGACTGCAGGCAGGGACAGGCAGTGGGCACGGCAGTGGCACAGCTGGTCTCCAGAGAAGTGTTTCAGTACTCAGAAAGGATCTCCTCAGGGCACTGCTTGAAGGCTGATGTCTTCTTTAAAAACTGTGGTCAAGAACATTTTCAAGGAATAGACAGCAAAGATCATTGCCTTTTGTGTTTCTCCATTAGCTCAGTGTGTTGAAGTCAGGATCACAGCATGGTCTTGTAGGGACTGAGGGCTCAGCAAGGACTCATTTGCTGTTGGTTGCACCTGGCAGGCAGGGAAAAACCATAGAGACATTAGCTCACTGCCACCATATGAATCGAAAACAGAAAAAGTGCAAGAACTCTTCACTTGAGGTAAAGTCAATCTAATAAGAAAACAAACAACAACAACAAAAGAATAAAAATGAAACATAAAAATATAAATATAAAAAATAAAAAAAAAAATAAAAAAAGAATAATAAAATAATAAAAAATAAAAATAAATCCACCTGTAGCCCACGGAGAGGAGCCCACGCAGGAGAAGCTGACCTGGCAGGAGCTGCTGCCCATGGGGGCCCCAGGTTGGAGCAGTTTGCTCCTGACTGATGGACCCTGTGGTACGGACCCATGTCTGGAGCAGTTCTTGAAGAGCTGCTGCCTGTGGGAAGCCCATGCAGGATCAGTTTGGGAAGGACAGTATCCCATGGAAGGGACCTCACAGCACAGGGGAAGAGAGCAACCGAGAAGGAGTGGTGAAGACAAAGTGCTCTAGACTGACCACAGCCCCCATTCCCCCATTCCCCTGCACCGCTTGGGGGGAGGAGGTGGAAGAGGGTGGATGGGGGTAAGGCATTTTTGGTTTCCTTCCTTTGTTTCTCACTTCTCTAGCTTGTTAGTAATAGGCAATAAATTTTACTATCTCCCTACTCTGCATCTATTTTGCCCGTCATGATAATTGATAAGTCATCTCCCCATCCTCATCTAAACCCTTGAGCCTTTTGTGTCATATTTTCTCCTCCTTTCCCTTCGAGGAGGGGGAGTAAGAGAGCGGTCGTGGTGGAACTCGGCTGCCCACCGGAGTAAAACCACGACTGTGGCAAACTCATAAAGCTCAACAAGGCCAAGTAGAAGGTCCTGCACCTGGTCAGGGCACTCCAAGCACAAACACAGTCTGGGTGGAGAACGGATGAGGTGATTCTCCCCCTTTATTCTGCTCTCATGAGACCCTACCTAGAGTAGTGTGTTAAGTTCTGGGGCTCTCAGTATGCGAAGGATATGAAGCTATTAGAGTGAGTCCAGACAAGGATGCAAGGATGATCAAGAGGTTGTAACACCTCTCATGCATGGCATTGCTAGTCAGTTGAGGGAAGTGATTGTCCTGCTCTACTATGTGCTGGTGCAGCCTCACCCTGAGTACTGTGTGCAGTTCTGGGCACCACAGTACAAAAAGGATGTAAAACTGTTGGAGGGTGTCCAGAGGAGGGTTACGAAAATGGTGAAGGGCCTAGAGGGGAAGACGTATGAGGAGCGGCAGAAGGCACTGGGCCTGTTAAGCCTGCAAAATAGGAGGCTGAGAGGAGACCTCATCACAGTCTACAGATTCCTTGCAAGAGGGAGTGGAGGGGCAGGCACCGATCTATTCTCCTTAATCACCAGTAATAGGACCTGAGGGAATGGTGTCAAGCTGAGAAGGGGGGGTTTAGGCTAGACATCAGGAAGAGGTTCTTCTCTGAGAGGGTGGTCGCACACTGGAGCAGGCTCCCAAGGGGAGTAGTCACTGCACCAAGCCTGGTGGAGTTTAAGAAGTGATTGGACTGTGCACTTAGTCACATGGTCTAAAATTTTGGGTAAACGTGTGTGGTGCCAGGAGTTGGACTCGATGATCCTTATGTGTCCCTTCCAACTTGAGATATTCTATGATTCTATGATTCCTATTAAAACTTGCTGAGGGAGCTGAGGTTGTTCAGCCTGGAGAAGAAAAGGCTCTGAGGAGGCCTTATTGTGTCCATCCAGTACTTAAATGGGGCTACAGAAAAGCTGGGGAGAGACTTTCTCTCAGGGTGTGCAGTGAAAGGACAAGGGGAATGGTTTTAAACTGAAAGAGGGTAGATTTAGAGTAGATACTCAGATGAAATTCTTGACTTGAAGGTGAGGCTCTGGCACTGGTGCTGTGGGTCCAGAGGTCACCCAGAGAGAGTTTGGATCAGGCCATGCCCTTGTGTTTGAAGGAACAGCTGGCAAGAATGGAGAGGCATCAGTGAAATGACGGGAATTGCAGAGTGAGAGCAAGGTGGAGAAGAGAAGTGGCTGCCTGCAGCCTTCAGAGAGAAGTGGGACAGCATAGGAAAGCCTGTGGAGGAGAAGGCAGAGGGCTCTGACAAGAACAGAAGGCTTCAGCAGCACTGACATCTTTGTCCCTTTGGCCATGGCTTATGAGGAGACATGTTATGGCATTGGGACCATGTATTCTCCTTTCAGCCATGTGAAAACACTGGAAGGTGTCATAACATTGTCCTTCACATGATATTATGGGCATTAAACCCTACCCCACAGACTCCAGGAAGAGCCCTGAGTGAGACATGGGGGTGCTGGGGGTGCAGGATCTCCCCTCCCAGTGGCTGGGGTCAAGCTTTGGCCTTCTGCGTCACCAAAACAAACCAAGACTTTTCTCAGCACAGTGCCTTTGGCTATCTGTAATCATGGCTTCCAATTACCTGCCTTAACAATTCCCATGGGAGGCTTTCATAGTAACAGACTTGAATAGCCAACAGAGTATAGAGTATAGAATACTCTAATACTATGGAATAGAGTAGTCAACAGAGGTGAGACAGGTGCTCTGATGTTATGAAAGCCATCAGAAGGCTGATCGCAGTTAGATGACTGATATGGGGAGGTCAGGAGTAGCCTGACCAGGACAGATTTGGGGGAGGGAAGAAGAAAGGAAGAGGAGCTTGGAAGCTTACCTTTGTAGAGGTAAGACAGTTCATGTAATGTTGATGCTGCTGTAACACTGACTTAAAACATGTCACATATGGCCCTTACACTATTTTCAACAGTAACAATAATCCCTCAACCTAAACATTAGCCCAACACCCTGACAGGAATCCACTACTAGAAGGCAGACCTCAAAGTATCACTTGAAGCAAAACTCAGCCCATAGTCCCTTTCCCTTACCTTTACTCTCTTGCAGTGTCACTGCCCTTAACACTAACATTAAAATGTTCTGTTTAACCCTAGACTTCTTGACAGACCTAAACAAAACCCTTAACCATAATGCATGCCCATACCCTAACCAGAGACATGACACCACAAGCAGAACACCAAACACTCCATCTAAAACTTTGTTTAATCTCTAACCCAGAAAGGTAAAATCTAGTCCCTAGGAGACTAGAGAGAAGTCAGCTCTGCCTCAGGATATCCTGCCCCAGCAGGAGGAATGTGACTGTGGAAGGGACTGTGAGGTCACTTCTGTCTGTAGGTGGCAGGTCACCCTTGACTTCTCCCTGGGATTGGTACGTTTTGGCTGACATCTGCCAGTGGTACTGGTAGGCCAGCAGAAGGCACCTGCTTGGCATGCTTACTGTGGGATCCCCTCTGCCTACAGACCCAGGAGGACCCAGACAGAAAGAAGGCCCCAAGATGGGTTGTCCTGTCCCTTCTACTTGAGTCCATGACTGGACAGCAGGAGGCACAAGGCTTGGCTGTGTCTAGCCAAGAAGCTGCAAGACCAGCAGCAGGCCCATGGCTTGGAAGATGCTGGTGAGGTGACTTGTGTCTGGTTGGCTGACAGGCCGCAAGGAGCCTGATGAGTTGGGATGCCTACTTTAGGACTGGTTTCCACCCTGATGGAGCTTTCTTTGGTGGTAGGAAAGAGCAGGAGAGGAAAACAGCCAGAAATTGCACCTTGGAAGGTTGGCACTGGCCACAAGGAGGAAGAAATGTCCCTCAAAGTATAAAGGTCACCCAAAAAGTGTCTGTAATCAAACCCTGGCTTTGTGTTTCAAGGATCAAGTGGTGAGGGTTGATGAGACATCGGTGAAATGATGGAAATGCTGGGAGGAGAGCAAGGTGGTGAACAGAGACAGGCGTCTGAAGACTTCAAGGAAATTGGACAAAGTGTGGGACAGCATAGGAAAGCCTGCAGAGGAGAAGGCAGAGGGTACTTTTAAAAATGAAAGGCCCCAACAAGGGTTCCCTTTGCTAGAACTTATGAGGAGATATTTTATATTCACTGTGATGAGGCTTCATTGGTTCTTTTCAGCCCCGTGCAGCACCTCAGAGCTGTCATACCACTGTTCTTGTGGCATCACACTGCCCACCACATCCCACAGACTCCAGGAAGAGCCTTGAGCTGGATGTGGGGGTGCAGGATCTCCTCTCCCAGTGGTTGGGGTCAGGCCTTGGCTCTTCTGCTTCACCAAAACCAACCAAGACTTTTCTCAGCACAGTGCTTTGCCTGTCTGCAATCATGGACTCCAATTGTCTGCCCTAACAAGTCCTTGAGGAGAATCTCTTGGTAACGGCCCTCAGTGGGGCCCATTAACACTCCAAGTCACTTCAACTTTTCCTTCTGACTTCACTTGCTCAAGCAGTGACGCATTGGGTGCTGCCATGTTCCGCCTGCTGCTGCACCCGGGCCCACTGCCCCGCGGGCCCCCACTCGCCCACCGCCGCCGCTGGTTTCCCCCCCCCCGCCAACCTCCACCCCTGGGCTGGCCCCCCCTCAGCCCGCCGGCCCCTCTGCTGGTGCTGCGAGCCGCTGACAGCAGCTCGGCCAAGGATGTGGGTGGATCCCCTGAAAATGCGGACACAGATCTCAGCAGTGAAAGCAAGAAACTCAATAAATCCCAGCAGCTGAAAAAAGTTTTCAAAGAGTGTGGTGTTGTAGGGGTCTCATTCCATGTTGGAATTTCATTAGTATTTCTAGGAATCTTTTACCTGACTGTATCAAGTGGTGTGACGTAATTATTTGTCATTATATGGATGACATTCTGTTTTGTAGGCCAGAATGCTTCCAGGATTCAAATCTAAAGTTTATTCAGAATACGCTAGAAGCAAAACGGTTGAAGATAGCCCCAGAGAAAGTTCAACAGAAACAGCCATGGCTATACTTAGGATGGAAAATATCAGACTCTACCATTTGTCCACAGAAAGTTGATATATCTACGGTGTTGCATAATTTGACAGATGTAGAAACGTTCCTGGGTAATATTCAGTGGGGTTGCCACATTGTATGGATTACTAATGACAACTTAGCTATATTATTATGTCTATTGTGAGGAAGAAATGGAGAGCAGGAGGTTAAACTAAGAAATGAGCAAGGGCACGCTCTTTCACAAATAGTTGCTAAGGTTGCAGCTGGTGCTGCTTGCAGATGTATAGCATAAGTTGTACTCTCCTTACTAGTTAGCAATCATGTGTCTTGGTCAGTGGTAAAAAGAAAAGGGTGAGAGTAAGTTGCGGCATAGACAGAAAACAGTATCAGGAGGTTGCCACTGACACTAACAGCACTGGTAATAGGGATAGCATAAGTGAAACAGGAGATAGCAAGAGCGGAATGATAGGACAGGATTTTTGAGTCCTGGAGTTGATTTTCCTGCCGATTCAGCCAAAAACGAGTGCTCAAACATGGGCAGAAGCTATCGTGGAGTTAGTACGTAAAGGTTGTTCTCGGAGTATTGAGATCAGCAGGCAGGAACCAGGAGACATTAGTCTGCCGATGACTTGGGATCTTTTGGAATGGTGTTTACAGTAGTCCATACTGCTACAAGAAGCTGTGTTAGGTTATCCGGGATTGGTGCATTCCTGAACTTCAAAGGGGCCTCTCTGGCAAGTTATAAGATCATATAAGTGGCAGGTAGTACCACGACTCTCATCCCGACCAGTGGTGGGCCACACTGTATACACTGATACAGGTGCAGCAAGTAGGAAGGCTGCGTGTGTGTGGTACAAGAATGGAAGTTGGGAAAAATACTTAATTCAGGGCAGACAGGGGATTCATTACAAACACTGGAATTGTCAGCAGTTGTTTGGGCTTGTCGGTGCTGGATGCATGAGCCGATCAGTATCGTCTCAAACTCTCTGTATGTTGTCAACGTGGTAAGCCAGATCGAGGATGCCTTGATACGGCAAACTAAGAGGGACAGACTGTTGTCATTATTTCTGCAGCTGTGAGATGCCATTCAGGGGAGAACTTCACCTTATTGTGTTATCCATATACGTAGTCATCAGTTCTCGATTGGGTTAGCGGAAGGTAATGCACAAGCAGATAAGTTGGTGAGTATGGTCACAGTGGGGCCAGAGAGTGATTTTGCACGTGCGTGAGTGTCGCACGAAATGTTCCATCAGAATGCAAAAGGTCTTCGGAGGTTGTTTGGACTTACCTGGACAGAGACGAAAGGCATAGTAAGAGCGTGCCCTTCTTGTAGTCACCATGGACCAGGGTTAGGTTTGGGTATTAATCCATGGGGTGTTAAGGCACTAATGTATGGCAAATGGATGTAACACATGTAACGGAATTTGGTACTAAAAGGTATGTGCATGTGAGTATTGATACTTTTTCAAGATTCATGCAACTGCGCAGGGGGGAGAAAGAGCACTCCATGTGTGTACACATCTGACAGTGTGTTTTGCCATTATGGGAGTGCCACAGCAGGTTAAAACGGACAATGGTCCAGCGTATGTTAGCAAAGAAGTTAGAAAATTATGAAAATGTGGGGAGTAAAGCATATCACAGGTATTCCATATTCTCCCATGGGCCAAGCAATTGTCAAACAATAACATCAGGTTTTAAAGGAACAATTAGTGAAATTAAAAGAAATCAAGGACATGGGTGTGAGGACTTTGAGGGAATGTGCTGTTTGAACCTTTCAGATCAAAGTGAGTCAATTCACAAATCCATTACTTTCCTGAAGGAGCACATGGGAAAGATTCAACACGATATTAGTCCTTTCAATCGATGGCTCACTGATTTGTTTGGGATGATGCCTGGATGGTTACAGGGATTAATCACAGGGATTAAGGCTTCTGTTTATTGTGGTGTTAATCATCATTGCGCATTGTATTGTAGTAAATGTGGTTAAAAGGTTACTTGCAAAAATGTTACATCAGTCTTGGATTGCTCAAAAAGAAAAAGGGTGAATTGTTGAGGGATTTTTGAAACAGCAAGGAGGCCATGACTTGCTGCAACTGAGCAAACCAAGCTACCAGGACGACTACGAGAAGTTGCCATAACGATGTTCTTCTATCGCCCAATTGAGGAATTTAAAAAAATTGTTGCAAGCAGCTGGCACTTCTTCAAGGACAAGATCTACATGACTGCTAATCACAAAGGGGGTTGTTTTCTTGCAGGTGGGGTTGTTTTCTTGTAGTTGTTTGTCTGAGTGATTTAACCATATGATTTAAACATATTGGTGTATGTCATGTGTTTGGCCATCCTTCCTGCAACACTTCTGTTGGTGTCTGACAGCAGCAGTGGTGGTGGGTATGCCTGTGGGAGGCGTGCACAGGCTGAAGAATTGCTCAGCCCGGTGGCGAAGCTTTGAGAGGAGGTGAACAGGCTGAGGAGCATCATGAGGCGGAGAGGGAAGTTGACTGGTGGAAGCATACTCTACCTTCCTTGAGACAGACTGATGAGCCAACCACAACACAAGTAACAAAGGTTCCTCTATCCCACCAGGCAGCCACCACACAAAAGACAAAAGTTCCCCCATCTTGCCAGGCAAGGAGGGGACCTAGGCCAAGGGGGGGAATGGAAGCAGGTTCCTGCTCGGGGTGGTAGGCGAGCCTTTCCCTGCCCACCTCGCCTTCCTGACTACCCCTCTGTAACAGCTATGAGGCTCTAGAACATGGCAGTCAAAACAATGATGTAGACAAAAGCCCATCCCAGTTGGAAGGGGTGCCTAAGGGAAGGCAACCTACCCCTTGCAGGACTACATCTTCTGTCAAGAAAGAAAGAAGGGTTATCATCATGGGGATTCCTGAAAGGGACAGAGGGCCTGATATGCCATCCAGACCCAACCCACAGGGAAGTCTGCTGCCTCCCTGTGGCTTAGGTAAAAGGCATTGCCAGGGAAGTCACTCACCTGGTATAGCTGTCTAACTACTACCCACTACTGTTTTTTTTTTTCAGGCTGGTAACGACGATGTAGCAAGGAGAAGTGTGAGATCAATCCAAAGGGACTTTAGGGCTTTGGGGAGACTGGTTAAAGGATATGGGGCACAGGTCATATTTGCCTCTTCCTTCCAATAGGAGGAAAATATGTTGACAGGCAGACTCAGCTCATCAATACGTGGCTCCGAGACTGGTGCCACCAGCAGAACTTTGTGTTTGTTCATCACGGGAAGATCTATGCAACACCAAGCCTCCTGGCATGAAACGGGATGCACCTTTCTCAGAGGGGGAAAAGGACTTTTGCCCAGGAATTATTAGGGTTGATAGACAGGGCTTTCAACTAGAGTCAAAAGGGGAAAGGGATAAAACCAGGCATGTCAGTGATAAACTAAGGGATGGAGTGCCAGAATTAGAGGGACTGTGTGCTAGTGAGGTCTTTCGGGCTTCTCCACTAAGTGCTGCGTGCAATGAGGTGCATTTGAAGTGCTTCTACACAAATGCACACAGTATGAGGAATAAACTGGATGAGTTAGAATTCTTGGCCCAGTCCCAGAGCAATGATATCATCAGCATAAGCGAAACCTGGTGGTATGAGTCCTGTGAATGGCATGTTGCAACAGATGGTTACAGACTCCTCAGTAGGGACAGGCAGGGCAGGCAAGGTGGTGGGGTGGTGCTGTATGTAAAGGAAAGGCTGGACTGCATGGAGCTTGCAGTTGGTGGTGGCAATGTTGAGATCCTCTGGATTAGGATTAAGGGAAAAACAAATAAAGGGGATGTCGTTGTGGGAGTCTATGAAAGACAACCCAGCCAGGATGACAACACTGATTAATTATTCTTTAAGGAACTAAGAAATACATTGAAATTGACTGCCCTTGTCCTTATAGGAGACTTTAACTTGCTTTGTTTTCTCCCTTTCTTCATAAGGAAGATGCTCCAGGCCCCGTATCATTGTCGTGGCCCTCTGCTGGATTCCTTCCAGGAGATCCCTGTCTTTTTTGTACCACAGAACCCAGAACTGGACATAGGATATCAGAAGTCAAGAAGGTGGGGCACAAGGCCAGCTTGGCTGACCAGGGATCTTCCTCTGGAGCTTAGGCATAAAAAGAAATTGTATGGGTGCTGGAAGCATGGTCAGGCAATGTGGAAGGAATACAGGGACGCTGTTCATGTTTGTAGGGAGAAAATGCATGCAGACAAAGCCTGGAGCTTCAAAGAGTTGCAGCTGGCCACATCTGTGGGTGACAATAAAAAGTTTTCTTTTAAATATGTGAACAGAAAAAGGAGGACCAGAGAAAACATATATCCATTACTTGATGGGGAAGGTCACCTCACAGACAAGGACATAGGCAAAGCAGAGATGTTTAATGCCTTCTTTGCCTCCGTCTTTAATGCTGAGGGTGGGTTTCAGGACCCCTGGGTGCTGTGAAGACCATAACAGTAGGAATGATAAACTCCCAACTGACCTTGAATGTGTGTGTGATTTGCTGCACCACATGGATCCATACAAGTCCATGGGTCCGGACAGTGCTCAGAGAGCTGGCTGACATTATCACAGGACCTCTCTCAATTAATTTTCAACAGTCTTGGGAATATGGAGAGGTCCCAGTTGGCAAATGTTGTGCCAGTTTCAAGAAGAACAAGAAAGAAGACACTGCTAACTACGGGCCTGTCAGTTTCACATCAGTGCCTGGTAAAATTATGGAGAAGATTGTCCTTGTAGATACTGAAGCGCACTTGGGGGACAATGCAGTCATTGGTCCCAGTCAACATGGGTTCATGAGAGGTAGGTCCTCTAACAAATTTGATTTCCTCTTATGATAAGATCACCCATTTAGTCGATCAAGGGAAACCAGCTGATGTGATCTTTTTGGATTTCAGTAAAGCTTTTGACACAGTTTCACAGAGGATACTACTGGACAAAATGTCCAGCATATAGCTGGACAAAAATATCATACATGTTGCAGGAAGAACGGCTGAAAACACGACAGACACTAGTATGGTCAGATCATGCAGCCCTTTATTACCCGAATAGCCTGACTTTTATAGTAAACTTAACAGGGATGGATAGTGTTTCACACAAGATTATTGGTCAAAAGCACTCAGACAAACAACTGCACGAAAACAACCCCACCTGCAAGAAAACAACCCCCTTGTGAATAGCAGTCACGTAGATCCCGTCCTTGAAGCCAGCTGCTGGCAACAATACTTTTCTAAATTCCTCAATTGGGCGATGTGGGAACTTCTCATAGTCGTCCTGGTAGCTTGGTTTGCTCAGCTGCAGCAAGCCATGGGATCTTTGCTGTTTCAAAAATCCCTCAACACATACATTGGGTGAATATCCAGTTGATGGGTAGGACTCAAAGGGTTGTGGTAATTGGGTCTGCATCAAGCTGGTGGATGGTCACTAGCGGGGTCCCTCAAGGCTCCATTTTAGGGCCAGTCCTCTTCAATGCCTTTATAAATGATTTGGAGGTAAGACTAGGTGTTTTGAGCAAATTTGCTGATGACACCAAACTTGGAGGAGCTGTGGAGTCAGCTGAGGGTGGAAAGTCCTTGCAGAGAGATCTGGACAGATTGGAGAGCTGGGCAATCACCAACCGCATGAAGTGTAACAATAGCAAGTACCAGGTCCTGCACCTGGGATGGGGCAACCCTGGCTCTACATATAGACTGGGGGACGAGAAGCTGGAGAGCAGCCCCACAAAGGGATTTGGGGGTTGTGGTTGAGAGCAAGCTTAATATGAACCAGCAGTGTGCCCTGGCAGCCATAAGGGCCAACCATATCTGGGGGTGAATCAAGCACGATATCACTAGTCAGTCGAGGGAATAGATTGTTCCGCTCTACTCTGTGCTAGTCCGGCCTCACCTCGAGTACTGTGTGCAGTTCTGGGAACCACAGTAAAAAAAAAGGACGTAAAACTATTGGAGAGTGTCCAGAGGAGGGCAATGAAGATGGTGAAGGTCCTAGAGGGGAAGACATATGAGGAGCGGCTGAGGTCACTTGGCCTGTTCAGCCTGGAGAAGAGGAGGCTGAGGGGGGACCTCATCACAGTCAACAACTTCCTCACGAGGGGGAGTGGAGGGGCAGGTGCTGACCTATTCTCCTTAATCACCAGTGACAGGACTCACGGGAATGGTGTTAAGCTGAGGCAGGGGAGGTTTAAGCTAGACATCAGGAAGAGGTTCTTCACCGAGAGGGTGGTTGCACACTGGAACAGGCTCCCCAGGGAAGTAGTCACTGCACCAAGCCTGTCTGAATTTAAGAAGTGATTGCACTGTGCATTTGGTCACATGGTCTAAAATTTTGGGTAAATGTGTGTTGTGCCAGGAGTTGGACTCAATAATCCTTATGGATCCCTTCCAACTTGGGATATTCTATGATTCTCTGATTCTACGATCCCTCTTTGCGAGACTGCTCTTCAGCCTCTCATCCCGCAGTCTGTACGCATAGCCAGGGTTGCCCCATCCCAGGTGCAGGACTCAGCACTTGCTCTTGTTAAACTTCAGGAGATGTTTACAATACTAATGCAGGAGAGATGGGATCACTTTTCTTAAGAGCTCTGAAAGTTATAGTCAGGTCTTAATTAAGTGTGAACTGTCTCTTTCCCTTCAGTTTTCCATCTTAATTTGAGGTTTTGACCACCTCATTGAATATCTCAACCTTTTGGAAGAGCTTTGATGCTTGAAGACAAGGTGTCTTTATAGTTTTTAATCCCCTTCTATCTTTTTCATAACTATGCTCTCAGGGCTCCTATCTGTTTCTCAGCACCGTGGGTTTGACCTGTACAGCAGGACAGTCGGCATTAGTAACAAGGAAGAAGTGATTTGAGGATCAGGTGTTCAGGTTAGGGTTTAGGGATTAGAGCTGGCCTCCAGGGTTAGGGATTGAGCAGGGTCTTTGAGGGAGGCTTTCGTGTTCTGCTTTGAGCTGACAAATTATTGTCAGGGATTAAGGACTAGGGATTAGCCAAAGGAATAGGTTTAGACTAATAGTAACAGGTAATGTGTCTGGGGTTTGACTTCCAGGTAGTATAGGAGGCTGGGGATTAGAGCAGTGGGTTCCTTTCTGGGTGAGAGGGGCCATTTAGGATAGCACCAGGATCTAAGGTTCCTGGTTAGAAATATTACCAGTGGTCTAACATGAATGTTTTCCCAGTGAGTGTTGCAGCAGCAGCAGCCTTACCTGAACCTCTCTCACCTCTTCTGAACCTTTCCTTTCTGTTATCAAGACCCTCTTCTCTCCCCCAAATCTCCCACCTTTATTCTCCCAGCTTTCCCCTGGCCTCCCCAGAGGAGTCACCCTGTTGGGGGCAGCCTTCTGATGGCCTTTATGACCTCAGAGGCTCTGCCTCCCTGCTGTTGGCCAGCCAGGTGCTGGGACACAAGTGACCTCACAGCCAGCATCCACAGGTCTGCAAGGAGCTGTTGTGCTCAGGAGGCCTCTTCCCAGGTCCTACAGGAGCAGTGGGTGCAGGGGATGCCCTGCACAATCCCTCCGGTTCTCTGCCTGTCCACCAGCTCATGCTTCAGAAGGCCTCCCAGACATCTAGACTCACATTGTTCCTGACAATTCTTCAGAAACCTCGGGGCATCCTGAAGGGAATGACCACCTCTATGTGGACAAGTGAATCAAGACCTGAATGTATATTTTAGGAAAATGTTGAGAAAACTGAAGAGAAGGTTGGTGTAGTTTGTGTGATAGTCCTGACATCTATCCTTCCTTTATTCAGGTGTTTTCCCACAGTTTATAGCACATGCTCTCTCAGGATCATTTACCACAGCAATACTGTTGGGAATCTCATATGGACAAGAGAATCACGGCCTTCTGATGTCATCCTTTGGTGTCCATCGCTGAAGAAACAAACCACCTGTGTGATCGGGGGTGAGAGCCCAGTGCTGGGAATGGTCATTGCAAGGGGTGGCTCTGGGACAAATGCCCTTGGAAAGCATCTGCCTGGGTGTCCAGACAAGAAGGACTCAGACCAGCCCCTGCTGTGCTGGTCCTCCCTGTCTCTTTCAGGAGGCCACCCCAGCCCAAACCCTCTCCAGCTCTCCACACCTCCATCTCCTCTCCCCAGCCCAGCCCAGCAGAACAGCCCATGCTGGGATGGCACACAAACAGGAAATGGAGAAGGGGAGGTCAGTGGCAGTGTCCCTGCTGCTGCCATCTGCAGGAGGTAAACCCCACCACTCCACCTTCTCATTCTGCAGCCCCCAATGTCGAGCCCCACTCCCCAGCACAGCACAGCACCACACTGCTGCCCCTGGGGCTCCTCAGGCAGCACCACTGCACACACTCAGTGCCCTGCTCTGCTCCCAGGACACCCCATGCCCCACACAGCCATGCCCCAGCCCAGCACGTCTGGACTGGCCTGAGAAGCCATTCCTGCAGCCCCTGCCCAAGCTGCCCACATTCCCTGAGCTGGCGGTGCTGCTCTGCAGAGCGAGGGGGATGTGGTGCGTGGGGCCGTGGGGGCACTCCGCAGGGTCAGGCTGGTCAGGCTGGGAAGGCAGAGCCAGCTGGTGGGGGGCACTGCCACTGACTGCCTCCCACACAAGTGGTTCCTTGGCCATGGAGGGTGCGCACAGATAGCCGGCCTTCTTCAGAGTCAGAGACTCATGGAATAGTCTGAGCTGGACAGGACCCACAAGAATCATCAAGTCCAACTCATTTCCAATGTTGGGAGCTGTTTTTCACTGTATTCAGTATATGAAATTTCACCAGAGGAATAACAACAAATCCAGGAGATTGTTTTCCCTATGCCTGCTGTGTTTCCTGGAGTTGCAGAGCTCTCCTTGCCCTGATTTAGTACCTTGAATGCTTTTGCACCTGGGTGCCTCCACATTGGACAGACTCATATTCTGTATGTTCCATGCTCTCCTGCCTCTCCTGAGCAACAAGAAGAATCAGTCCTCACAGTAACACAAGGGCTCCAAAGAGGAATGTGGGAGGTGAAAGAGAGCAGCTTGGGAAAATAATAATAATAATAAAATAAAATAAATAAAATAAATTTGGCAGTGCTGCTGTGCAGGACTCTTTTTCCCTCCGCCTTTGCACACATCCAAGTGCCCCTGCAGCTCCACCACAGGTCTCTGAGGAAGGATCTCAGGCAAGCAAATCACTGCAGGGTTCTTTCTTTTATTTAAATACACAGAGAGCCTGGCTTCTCATTTACTCCTTGTCTCAGAGTCACACGGACAGGTAGATACTGAAATGGAAGGGGATGAATAATGATACCTTTGTGTACAACACTATCACACATAAATCAAAGATAAGATAATGCAACACAACCACACACAAATTTCCAGCTTCTGAGCCTGTAATGAGCTACATTATAAATGATATGCAGAGGAAGAACGGCAGTTTATTGGTTCTGAAAATATTCAGTTACCAATTTGCACACTGCATCCTTGAGTTCCTTGTTTCTCATGCTGTAGATGAGGGGGTTCACTGCTGGAGGCACCACTGAATACAAAACTGCCAGCAAAAGATTCAGGGAGGAGGAGGACATAGAGGGGGGCTTCAAGTAAGCTAAAAAGGCAGTGCTGATAAACAGGGAGACCACGGCCAGGTGAGGGAGGCATGTAGAAAAGGCTTTGTCCCGTCCCTGCTCAGAGGTCATCCTCAGCACAGCCCTGAAGGTCTGCACATAGGACAGCACAAGGAAAACAAAACATGTAAAGAAAAAACATGCTGTAACCACAAGAAGCCCAACTTCTCTGAGGTAGGCATCTGAGCAGGACAGCTTGACAATCTGGGGAACTTCACAAAAGAACTGGTCCAGGGCATTGCCTTGGCAGAGGGGAAGGGAAAAGGTATTGGTAGAGTGTACCATGGCATTGAGAAAGCCACTGCCCCAGGCAGCTGCTGCCATGTTGACACAAGTTCTTCCAGTTATGAGTGTCCCATAGCGCAGGGGATTACAGATGGCAACGTAGCGGTCATAGGCCATGAGAATAAGAAGTAAGTACTCACCTCCAATGAAAAAAAACAAAGATAATGACCTGTGCAGCACATCCAGAGTAGGAGATGGTCCTGGTGTCCCAGAGGGAATTGGCCATGGCTTTGGGGACAGTGGTGGTAATAGTGCCCAGGTCAAGGAGGGCGAGGTTGAGGAGGAAGAAGTACATGGGGGTGTGAAGGCGGTGGTCGCAGGCTATGGCTGTGAGGATGAGGCTGTTGCCCAGGAGGGCAGCCAGGTAGATGCCCAGGAAGAGCCCGAAGTGCAGGAGCTGCAGCTCGCGTGTGTCTGCGAATGGCAGGAGGAGGAACTCGGTGGGGAAGCTGCTGTTGGACATTTTCTCCCTGTGGGCCCTGATGACTGTCCAAGGAGAAAAAGAAAGGGAAAATTTAGAACAGACTTCTCTACAGAAGAAGTCAAAGCCATTCTTCATAGACTCCCCCTCACAACACTTTGATCCATAGTCCTTTTTGGCAGGACCTTGATGCAGTTCCCTCCCTGGAGTTCTGTTTTATGATGAATGAGTGTGCCACAAGGAGCAGGGCCTCTTCCCATAGACTCCCCAGGTGTTGGTCATGCTCTAATTCTGTGGTACCTGGAAGCAGGGGGGGATGCGGAGGCCAGATTTGATATTCAGAATCTTCCAGATGAAATCCCTCTGAAAACAGAAAAGTTTGTCAGCATCTACACCCCCAATTCGAAGACAGTTGGGTGTAGAAAGAGGAGTATTATAGTCCTGTGTCCCTTTGAGAAGAAATCAAATACCTCTGAGAGCACAGGCAGATCCACTGCAAATGACTGAGTGCCTCACTCTGCCTCCAGGTACTCTCAGCACCCATCTTCTAGCCAAGGAGTTCCTTTCACCACCCCAACAGCCTTTCCCTGCCCATAATATTTCTGCACTTCTCCATCAGATAAAGCAGAGCTGCTATGGGAGGGTTGCAGTCTGGAAGGAGCTCACAGCTTGGAAGGACATCTCAAGGACTCAGTCAAGTGTCTTAATGAGGATATATCTGGTGAAGGGAGAGTCAGATCTTTTCCCACCCCCACTATCTGCATCGCCAAAGTCCCACAGGTTAGAGGAATGCTGGGACACCACAGCCCCATGGACACATCCGTGGGGTGGGAGCCACAAGGTTAGTGCCTGACTCTGAAGCTGAAACTGCCATCCCCAGAGGGCCAGACAACAATGCCAAGAGCAGCACAGACAGCTGGAGAAATGAGAAGAAATATAATGATTTGGTAGGGGAGAGAGGTAAGGAGATGAAAGCTGGGTACTCAAGCAAGGCTTCCCCTTTCCTAGCTGGACTGGGGAGGAGAGGGCCGTTGCTCAGAGGAAGGGATCTGCACTGCATGACATGGCATGAGGTGCCTCTATTGCCCTGACACAGGATTCTGGTCAAATATTTCCTTAGTGCCTGCCCTTGTCTCTGCTGCTTGGAGCTGTCCCTGCTGGGAGCTGCTTCTCTGTCCCCATGTCTGTGCCCTGCCATGGCTCACTGACCCCATGCCCTGTGCTGTTTTCTCAGCTCTGCCCTGCAGACACTACCAGGAGCGGGGAACAGCCCAGGGGCATTGCCAGGTGTTGTGGTTTAGCCCTGCAGGCAGCTCAGCACCAGGCAGCATTCAGTGTCACTTTCCCACAGTGGGATGGGGGAAAGAATCAGAAACAACCAAACAAATAAGCAAACAAAAAACAATGAGGGCCAAGATCAGGACAGTTTAAGAGGAAAGTAAAGGGTAAACAAAACCAAAAACAAAACAAAACAACAACAACAAAAAGCAAAAGGAGAAACAAAAAAAAAAAATACTAACATTGTCCCTGAGCAAAGGTAACAACCCAAGAGAACCCCTCTGTTTTCAGTGCAGATCATGATGTGACATGCTGTGGAATACATGTATTCCTTTGGCCAGTTTGGGTCAGCTGTCCTGGCTCTGTCCCCTCACAGCTTCTTGGGCACCCCTGGCCTGCTCACTGGGAGGGCAGCAACAGAAGCTGAAAATCCTCGTCTCTGTGTAAACACTGCTCAGCACAATGTTACCAACATTCTTGCCATCCTAAAACCAAAGCACAGCACCATAACAGCTCCTAAGAAGGAAATTTACTCTATCCTAGCTAGGACCAGGACATTATGCTTGCAGTCAGCTCACTCATACCATGATGAAAACAGGAAGGTAATATTATTCTTACCTGCAGGTGGATGGGTGCTGAGGTTCTCAAAAACCTCAGTGTGATGCTTTGGGAAACTGAGCCCTTACTCTAAACCTGAAAAATGTATTTTCATTCCCATCAGCATGAGCAAACAAAAAAGCAGAAAAGAAAGATTCAGAAAAACACAGACTTGAGCTGGAAACGTCTGCCTTGATCATATACGTGAACAGACACTATACCCTCTAGAGGTATCAGGGCTGTGTCGTGGAGCTGTGAGCAGCCAGGCACAGGCAAAAGCCTCTGGGCACCAGCAGGACGCTGCCCAGTCCTGTCCTGCCTGGGGGGTTCCTTTCACCCACAGCTTCTCCCCGCAGCACCCTGGGCAGCTCCCCAGGCAGGCTGAGTGCTGAGCCTCCCAGGCAGCAGAGGCCCTGCCCCAGCACACAACCCCTGGGGCACAGCAGGGACCCTGCTCTGCACCACAGCCCTGGACACCCCTGCCTGCACCCTGCCTGCACAGCCTGCATAGCCTGCAGCTAGCCCTGTGAGAAGGAACCCTCAAGTCCTGTCCCTCTGACAGCTTTGGTAGGAAATCCCTGCTCTGGAGCTTGTCATTCTTCTGTTATCCAAAGAAATTCTGAGAGTCTTCCTGAAAGATCCCATAGGCTGTGGGATTTGCCAGCAAATCTGGAGATGGCACCAGGAACAACAGCTGCGTTGCCCTGAAGCCAGAGACTTACCCTGTTCAGGGCTGTGAAGATTTCTCCCGCAGTGAGCTCTCAGCATCCCCCCTCCACACTGCCTTTAACATCTCCCTCCCTTCTCCCAGCCGCCCTTGTCCCCTGCAGGCAGTGCCCCCAGCCCTGCTGCTGTGCTGTGCAGAGGAGCTGCTCCTGGTCAGAGCTGTCTCTCTGCAGTGCTGCCCGCTTGCCAGGAGCTCCCCTTGGTCCCAGGAGCCCGGCCCAGCTCAGCAGCACAGCTCCAGCCCAATGCTTCTCTGTCTCTCCCCTCTCTCATGTCCCTTGAGATGTCCCTGGATCTCCAGGGGAACCAACTTTGAAACACACTGAAGCAATCTCTGATGTTCCCTCCCTTAGCTGAGGAGCAACACTTAGTGCCAGCAATGTCATTTCTCCTATTGGGAGAAGTTTCATCAAAGAATCCCCTTGTCCTCTTCCACTTTTAGGCAGGACACCCAGACTGTGACTGTCAAGAATCACCTTTCCCAAGCTGAGGGCAGTGACCACATTGAGTCAATTAATGTATCTCATTCTCAGTTTGATTTCCCAGGCCTGTAATGGGGCCCAGAACCTTCCTTATTAGCCACAAACCCACACATGGGTGATGTGATTTCTCTCACCTCTGTTTGGGTATGCACAAAATACTCTAGCCTAAGCTCCCACAGTAATTACAGGAGATAGAGAAGAGCAGTGAGATGTTCAAATGCAAACACCAATTGACATTTAGGGTGCCAGAGGATGTCCAGGTTAGCAGTCATTACGACTTTAGAGACTGGGAATATAGGTATTGGCATTTTGTCAGTGTATACTGCCTAAAAATGTTGACTTGTGCCTTGTCACTAACCTGGGAGCAGTCCCTTGGCCGTTAGCTAAATCATATAAAACTCCCCTATAACATCTCTCTCTCCTCCCCAAAACTGGGAGAAAATTAATGGAGAAAGATTTATTATCACTTATTTTGAAGTGACATAAGAGTTATCTGCAGAGAAACAAGCACAGACGTGCAAAAGCATTGGACAGCTTGTGGTGGGAATAACTGAGGGCTCTGGCATGGTTGGGACCTCCACCAACAGAACTGAGGTCCTTGTCCTCTCAGCTATCTAGGGCTGCCATCCCTTCCACGGAGGACCACAAGAGGACACCAGCCCAGGGCTTTATTGCCTCCTCACCCCTGCACAGAACTTGTGAGGCGTCCAACCACTGTTCTGCACTTGTGTGCTGCTCACCTGGGATCCCCACTAAAAGTCTTTTATTTCCTTTCTCATACCCCTTGGGATCTGGGACCCATCAATTTCAGGGTCATGACAGCCACGGCTGACACAGATCATCACATCCCTGACCAGCTTTTTCTGGCACGCAGATATCAGATCCAGGCTTGTATTATCTCTGTTGGAATATCTGCCAGCTGGACAAGGAAGCTATCCCAAGACACTCCAGAAACCATCTGGACTGTTTGCACACAGCTCTGATCCCCCTTCTGGAAAATGGCAGGGACAAGAAGAAATCCTCAGGGAGACCCAGACTCTTCCTCTAAGAGACTTCTTCAGGGTGCTTAACAATGACTATGTCCACTTCCTTGCCCTGGCTGCAGGTTATTTTCTCCCACCATGATAGCACCCTTAGTGACCCCTTCTCTGATTGGCACCCACAAGTGCTCAGAGAACTTTTCACAGGTCACATAGAGGAGCTTCATATATCCAAGCAGCTTCCATGAGGAAATCTAACTCTGGATCATTCCAGTCTGTCTGTCCTAAAGTCTGTATCCACCCATTGCAGCATTCCAAGCTGCATGACTTGTCCCACCATGCCTTGGCAGTGACTTCACGAATGTCAAAAAGCACAGACTGCAGCTTGTTCTAGTCTGTGCTCCTGGTTGAGGGCATCGATACATTTTTGGGTTGTCACACCTCAGTTGTGGGACCATGTCAAACTATGCCTGCTGTCTCCAATGAAAATGAGAAACAAAATAAATAACAAGCTCGCAGCCCTGGTCTTTGGCATCTTCAGCCATCTGCTTGGAAGGGTCCTATGGGATAAGGCCCTGGAGAGAAGAGCAGTCCAAGAAAGGTGGTTAATATTCCAGGATCAGCTCCTCCAACATCAAGAGCAGTCCATTCTAAGAGTAAGGAAGTCAGGTAAAAATTACAAGAGGCCTGCATGGATGAACCAGGAGGTCCTGGCAAAACTCCAACACAGAAAAGAAGCTCAGCAACGGTGGAAACAAGAACAGATAAGCTCAGAGGAATACAGAGGCTTTGCCCAAGCACGTAGGGATGAATATCGGAAAGCTAAAGCCCAACTCTGATGGAATTTGACCAAGGATGTCAAAGGCAGTAAGAAGGGCTTCTAGAAGTCTATAGGTGGCAAAAGGAACACTTGGGAATATGTAGACCTACTGCTGAATGAGGCCCAGGATCTGCTGACACAGGACAGGGAAAAGGCTGAAGTGCTGAATTCCTTCTTCACCTCAGTCAGTACAGGCAAGAATGGCCTTTGGGAAAACCAGGCCACAGAGAATGGGGGAAGGACAGGGGCAAGGAAGATGTACACTGGGTGGGAGTGGGTCAGGTCAGGGCATACTTGACTTAATGGGATACACAAGCCTATTGGACATGATGAGATTTACCTGGGAGAGCAGAGGGAGCTGGCTGATGTCCTTGCAAGGCCACTCCTAGCTGCAAGAAGCATTACTTGCAAAGGCAAATGTCATATTTCCTAACATTCTGCACACCATCAATAAAAGAAAAAACTTTTTTTTTTTTTTTTTTTTCAGTGTTGCTTAATTAACTCGATAAACACATATTTTTTACTTAGTTCTCAGCTTGGCCTCAACTTTGTCTTCCAAACAAAGACTTCTGTAACATCTGCTGTTTTCCAAGACTTGGTCACATGTTAAAGGAAAGATGAAAACAAAACAAACACTCTTCAAGACAGCTGTTGCACAGGGTTCTCCAGGGATGAGGTGTTTTAGTGCAGGGGGTAACTGTCTTTGAGAAGGTTTAGAAACAGGCATGGAGTGTGTCTACACAGCATCAAGGGTTTCTGATTCTAATACTGCCCCTCATGCCATGTAGGTTGGAGGTGTGCAGGACATTGCGATGGGACACAGCCAGGAGAGCTAACTCAGAGTGATCAAATGGATGTTCCTCATCATCCAGCACCCCCTGCAGCCTACCACCTGACTACCAAAAGCATGCCATGCACACCAAATACATGTCCTGTGAAGAGCAGCTGAGAGAGTTGGGATTAGCCTGAAGAAAAGAAGACTCCAGGAAGCATTATTGTGGTCTTCCAATACACAAATGGGGCCTACCCACATGTGTAGTGACTAGACTAGACAAGACTAGACTAGAACAGAATAGTTCAGTTGGAAGAGACCTTCAAAGGTTGTGGTCCAACTACCTGATCTCTCCAGGGCTAAACAAAAGTTACAGCATATCAATGAGGGCAATGTCCAAATGCTTCTTGAACACTGACAGGCTGGGAACAAAAACCAGGTCTCAAGGAAGCCTGTTCCAGTGTCTGACCACCCTCACAGTACAGACAACTTTCCCACTCTCCAGTCTGGACCTCCCTGGTGCATCTGTGTGCCACTGCACACTTTCTCTGATCATTTACCAGTGAGAAGAGGTCATCACCTCCCTCTCCACTTGCCCTCCTAAGACAGTGGCTGAGAAAAATGAGGTTGCTCCTCAGCTTTCTTTTCTCCAGACTAGACAACCCAAGTTTCTTCAGCCTCTCGTCATAGGACATCCCCTTTTACCAGTATTCCCTGTTTTCCCTTGGTTTCCCAACTGACAAGATTCCTGGTCAGATAAACTCGCTGGAAGAAACATCATCTCTCATACTCTCACCAGTCAGTATGACTGACCAAGTCTGGCTCTCTCACTGCCTCCTTTATCACTTGTTTGTCAGGTTTGTGTCCCCAGATGTGTTGTGCTTTATCCCCAGGAGGTAGCCAAGCACCGCACAGCCACTCTCTCCCTCCCTACTCTTAAGAGAACAGGGGGAGACACATAGGATAAATCATAGAATCATAGAATCATAGAATCATAGAATATCCTGAGTTGGAAGGGACCCTTAAGGATCATCAAGTCCAACTCTTGACACCGCACAGGTCTACCCAAAAGTTCAGACCATGTCACCAAGTGCACAGTCCAATCTCTTCTTAAATTCAGACAGGCTCGGTGCAGTGACCACTTCCCTTGGGAGCCTGTTCCAGTGTGCAACCACCCTCTCTGTGAAGAGCCCCCTCCTGATGTCAAGCCTAAATTTCCCCTGCCTCAGCTTAACCCCGTTCCCGCGGGTCCTGTCACTGGTGTTAATGGAGAAAAGGTCTCCTGCCTCTCGACACCCCCTTACGAGGAAGTTTTAGACTGTGATGAGGTCTCCCCTCAGCCTCCTTTTCTCCAGGCTGAACAGGCCCAGTGACCTCAGCCGTTCCTCGTACGTCTTCCCCTCCAGGCCTTTCACCATCTTCGTAGCCCTCCTCTGGACACTCTCCAACAGTTTCATGTCCTTTTTATACTGTGGTGCCCAGAACTGCACACAGTACTCGAGGTGAGGCCACACCAGCTGTCGTGGTTTAACCCGGCCGGCAGCTAAACACCACACAGCCGTTCGCTCAACCTCCCCCCTCCCTCTCTGGGACGGGGGAGAGAAAGGGAAAGTGAAGCCCGTGAGTTGAGATAAAGACAGTTTAATAAGACAGGAAAATAATAATAATACTAATATTAATAATAATAATAATACAATGATGATAATAGTACTACTAATAATAACATGTACAAACAAGTGATGCACAATGCAATTGCTCACCACCCGCTGACCGATGCCCAGCCTAACCCCGAGCAGTCCGGCCTCCCTCCCCTGGCTAGCCACCCCTATATATTGTTTAGCATGACGTCAGATGGTATGGAATACCCCTTTGGCTAGTTTGGGTCACCTGTCCTGGGTCTGTCCCCTCCCAGCTCTTGCTGCACCCCCAGCCTGCCTGTTGACAGGACAGAGCAAGCAGCTGAGACGTCCTTGGTTTAGTATAAGCACTGCTCTGCAACAATTAAAACATCGGGGTGTTATCAGCACTCTTTTCATGCTAAGCCAAAACATAGCATTCTACCAGCTACTAGGAAGAAAATTAACTCTGTTCTAACTGAAACCAGGACACCAGCGCAGAGTAGAGCGGGACAATCACCTCCCTTGACCTACTAGCGATGCCGTGCTTGATGCACCCCAGGACACGGTTGGCCCTCCTGGCTGCCAGGGCACACTGCTGGCTCATATTCAACTTGCTGTCTACCACGACCCCCAGATCCCTCTCTTCTAGGCTGCTCTCCAGCATCTCATCGCCCAGTCTGTACGTGCAGCCAGGGTTTCCCTGTCCCAGGTGCAGGAACCGGCACTTGCTCTTATTGATCTTCATGCGGTTGGTGATCGCCCAGCTCTCCAACCTATCCAAATCCCTCTGCAAGGCCTTTCCACCCTCATTCGAGTCCACAACTCCTCCAAGTTTGGTGTCATCAGCAAACTTGCTCAAAATACCTTCTATTCCTACATCCAGATCGTTTATAAAAATATTGAAAAGTACCAACCCTAAAATGGAGCCTTGAGGGACCCCACTGGTGACCGCCCACCAGCCTGACGCAGCCCCATTTACCATAACCCTTTGAGCCCTGCCCGTTAGCCAATTGCTCACCCATCGTATGATGTTTTTATTTAGCTGTATGGTGGACATTTTGTCCAGTAGGATCCTATGGGAAACCATGTCAAAAGCCTTGCTGAAGTCCAAAAAAATCACATCAGCTGGTTTCCCTTGGTCCACCATAAGGGTGATCTTATCATAAAAGGAAATCAGGTTAGTTAGGCAGGACCTACCCTTCACAAACCCATGCTGGCTGGGCCCAATGACTGCTTTGTCCCCCAGGTGCGCCTCAGTAAGTTCGAGAACCATCTTCTCCATGATTTTACCTGGCACTGACGTGAGACTGACAGGCCTGTAATTGCTAGATATCTGGAGAGACTGTATCAGGGAGTGTAGTGATAGGACAAGGGGCAGTGCTTTTAAGCTAAAAGAGAGCAGATTTAGATCAGCAGATTTAGATCTAAAGAAGAAATTCTTCATGCAGTGGGTGGTGAGGCTCTGGAACAGGTTCCCCAGAGAAGTGGTGGGTGCCTCATCGCTGGTAATGTCTAAGGTCAGGTTGCATGGGACCTTGAGCACTACTGGTCTAGTGGGAGGTGACTCTGCCTATTTCACGGGGACTGGAACTAGACCTTAAGGACTTTTCCAACCACAAACATTCTATGACTCTATGAGCTTGCTGGGTTGTGTAGTCTGTGTAGACAGAGGGATTTCATTTGCAGTGAAAAAGATTCGTTCTCTGCAATATTAACAGGTGCTTGAAAGAAATGGAATAAAATTTGTGGGTGTCCTAACTAATAAAAGGACAAGAAAAGATGATTCCCATATCAAACATTTATTTTGATTTAAGAGAAAAGATAGCACTGGAAATAGGTGTCTCTCCCTAGCTGACAGCAGGAAGAACAGTGATTGCATTGGTTTGATTCCGAGTTGATTCCCCTGGAGGCCCAGGGACTTGTCAAGAACTCCCTGCGCTGTTCACAGTAGAGGCAGTGAATGGTCACTGCGTAACATAGCCAGGGCAGTTTCCAAATGTGAGGCATGGGAGAGAGCAGAGACCCCTTCTAGCCTCTGGACAGCAAACAAAGAAGGAGGTGCCTTGGTTGGCTCAGCTGAAACCTTTCCCTCAGCAGGGAGAAGGAAGATCCATCCCTGTCCTTGCAGGAGTGTCCTGCCTAAAAACAGGGCATGGAAAGGTGATCCTTGGACCTCATCCATTTTCTGAATAAGGAAGGACAGTGCTGGAAATGAGATTCCTTCTGTAGTTGAGGGAAGGAACATCAGTGATTACTTCAGTGTGTTTCAAAGCTGATTCCCCTGGAGGCCCAGGGACATCTCAAGGGACATGAGAGAGGGGAGAGACAGAGAGGCTTAGGCTGGAGCTGTGCTGCTGAACTGGGTCGGGCTTCTCGGCCCAAGGGGAGCTCCTGGCAAGCAGGCAGCACTGCAGAGAGACGGCTCTGCCCAGGAGCAGCTCCTCTGCACAGCGCAGCAGGGCTGGGGGCACTGCCTGCAGGGGACAAGGGCACCTGAGAGAAGGGAGGGAGATGTTAAAAGCAGTGTGGAGGGGGGATGCTGAGAGCTCACCGTAGGAGAAATCTTCACAGCCCTGAACAGGGTAAGTCTGTGGCTGCAGGGCAACGCAGCTGTTGTTCCTGGTGCCATCTCCAGATTTGCTGGCAAATCCCACAGCCTATGGGATCTTTCAGGAGAACTCTTTGGATATTTATCTTTGGAAAATTCTCTTTGGATAACAGAAGAATGACAAGCTCCAGAGCAGGGATTACCTACCAAAGCTGTCAGAGGGACAGGACATGAGGGTTCCTTCTCACAGGACCGGCTGCAGGCTGTGCAAGCAGGGTGCAGGCAAGGGTGGCCAGGGCTGTGGTGCAGAGCAGGGTCCCTGCTGTGCCTCAGGGGCTGTGTTCCGGGGCAGAGCCTCTCCCACCTGCGAGGCTCTGCACTCAGCCTGCCTGGGGAGCTGCCCAGGGTGCTGTGGGGAGAAGCTGCGGGTGGAAGGACCAGAAGGCCAGGGCCGGACAGGGTCCTGCTGCTGGCAGGGGGCTGCTACATGGGCCAGGCTCCTCATATCTCCCCAGCATGCCCAGGGCATTTCTGGGGGAGATTCTTGAAAGGGAAGAACAACACCTGCCATAACTGAAGGGATGGCACTCTCTGAGGTCTCATTTTTCAACCTCCTGCTTTGGACGGCAGTCAGGGAGATGATAATGGTGTTGTTAGGATTGTAGAAGGGACCTGAACTCATAGAGCATTACAGTTAAAAGAGGTTTGTAGGTATTTGAGGAAACTCATATATTCACTCCACACCATTTAACCTACAGGCAGCAACAACACAACCTTCTTTGTTTCTTGTGGGATTGTTGGATGTCCCTCTCAGCACTTGTAATTAGGGAGATGCCTCTGGCCACTGGATACCTGAGATGCACCCCGGTGTTCTTTACCAGCAGCACTGATTACTGCTGAGATTACAGAGGATATTTATGGTCTCTGTGGCATCCTTAGGCAGAGAGATGCAGAGCTCCAGGCAGGAGCAAGTCTTCTTGAGATGAAGATGCAGTGAGGATACAGCATGGTGAGGATGTTTTCTATGAAATAAGGTTTCGTTTTGGCTCAGAAAAGTCTCTCTAACGTGTCACTGTCTATTCCTCCATGGACAGGCAACCATGCCCTGAGGCAGCAAATGTCCAACAGCAGCTTCCCCACAGAGTTCCTCCTCCTGCCATTCGCAGACACACGTGAGCTGCAGCTCCTGCACTTTGGGCTCTTCCTGGGCATCTACCTGGCTGCCCTCCTGGGCAACAGCCTCATCCTCACAGCCGTAGCATTCGACCACCACCTCCACACCCCCATGTACTTCTTCCTCCTCAACCTCGCCCTCATCGACCTGGGCTCCATCTCCACCACTGTTCCCAAAGCCATGGCCAATTCCCTGTGGGACACCAGGGCCATTTCCTATGCAGGCTGTGCTACCCAGGTCTTTATGTTTGTTGTCTTTGTCGCAGCAGAGTTTTCTCTTCTCACCATCATGGCCTATGATCGCTACGTTGCCATCTGCAAACCCCTGCACTACGGGACAATAATGGACAGCAGAACTTGTGTCAACATGGCAGCAGCTGCCTGGGGCAGTACTTTTCTCTATGCTGTGCTGCACACTGCCAATACCTTTTCCCTCCCCCTCTGCCAAGGCAATGCCCTGGACCAGTTCTTCTGTGAAGTTCCCCAGATCCTCAAGCTCTCCTGCTCAGATGCCTACCTCAGAGAAGTTGGGCTTCTTGTGGTTAGTGCCTGCTTAGCATTTGGATGTTTTGTTTTCCTTGTGCTGTCCTATGTGCAGATCTTCAGAGCTGTGTTGAGGATCCCCTCACAGCAGGGACGGCACAAAGCCTTTTCCACATGCCTCCCTCACCTGGCTGTTGTCTCCCTGTTTCTCAGCACTGCCACATTTGCCTATCTGAAGCCCCCCTCTGTATCCTCCTCCTTCCTGAATCTTTTGCTGGCAGTTTTGTATTCAGTGGTGCCTCCAGCAGTGAACCCCCTCATCTACAGCATGAGGAACAAGGAGCTCAAGGATGCAGTGTGCGAATTGGTAACTGGATATTTTCAGAACCAATAAACTGCTGTTCTTCCTCTGCATATCACTTATAATGTAGCTCATTACAGGCTCAGAAGCTGGAAATTTGTGTGTGGTTGTGTTGCATTATCTTATCTTTGATTTATTTGTGATAGTGTTGAACACAAAAAATGTCATTATTCATCCCCTTCCATTTCAGTATCTACCTGTCCGTGTGACTCTGAGACATGGAGTAAACGAGAAGCCAGGCTCTCTGTGTATTTCAATAAAAGAAAGATCCCTGCTGTGATTTGCTTGCCTGAGATCCTTCCTGAGAGACCTGTGGTGGAGCTGCAGGGGCACTTGGATGTGTCAAAAGGTGGAGGGAAAAAGAGCCCTGGCACAGCAGCACTGCCAGGGAGCCCCAGGATTTATGTTATGTTATGTTATGTTATGTTATGTTATGTTATGTTATGTTATGTTATGTTATGTTATGTTATGTTATGTTATGTTATGTTATGTTATGTTATGTCATGTCATGTCATGTTATGTCATGTTATGTTATGTTATGTTATGTTATTTTTTTTCCAAGCTGCTCTGTTTCACCTCCCACATTCCTCTTCGGAGTCCTTGTGTTACTGTGAGGACTGATTCTTCTTGTTGCTGAGGAGAGTCAGCAGAGCATAGAACATACAGAATGAGTCTGTCCAACGTGGAGGCACCTGGGTGCTAAAGCATTCAAGGTGCTAAATCAGGGCAAGGAGAGCTCTGCAACTCCAGGAAACACAGCAGGCATAGGGAAAACAATCCGTTGGATTAGTTGTTATACCTCTGGTGAAATTTCATAGACTGAATACAGTGAACCACCCTGTTATAAATGAAGTCTCAACTCTGAATTTAGTAACATAAAAGAATATTTATAAAAGGCAAGTAAACAGTGCTGGGTGCGCGGGGAGTCTATGCTCAACCAACACGCACACGTCAAACTTTCCAAATATATATAAGACATTGCTGTTACATATTTACAAGAAACCCGAGTACGCCTATACATATGGATATCCTATCCCCGCTTCATATTATAATTCTCTTTGTGGTGGTCTTTGTGGGTGAAAGGCTCACGGTTTCCCCATCACCATTAGCAACCTTTTGTTCCAGACTGCAGGAGGGGCTTCGACTCTCTCCCTCTTCTTCTGCACATGCTCTGCCCACCACAAGGTTCCCGAAAGCAACAAAACGTGATTGCTTTTCCCGCGTTTCGTTAACCCTTGAAATCACACTAATAATATTATTATCATATAACATTAAACAATAAATGTTAACAGTTCTAACGAGCAACCCCCCCAGCAACTTCCATGCCTTAACAGAGGGGAAAACAAGCAACCCCAGATGGCAGGGCGTCGCCTCAATCACCCTTCTTTTTTTCCTCTAAGCTCTTTACATTCCTGATGACCTCGTCGTTAAGAGTCTGATGTTATCACCAACCACTAGGCTTTCCGACCCCCATTGCTACATTCCCAAATCTCCCCCTTCTTTATTAATATCAACCATTTTTCTGACACGAATGACCACTCCATATATAACAACCCCAAAACATCTAATGACATTGGAAATGAGTTGGACTTGATGATCCTTGTGGGTTCCTCCTTGTCAGGCTATTCCATTAGTCTCTGACTCTGAAGAAGGCGATCTATCTGTGTGCACCCTCCATGGCCAAAACCCACTTGTGTGGGAGGCAGTCAGTGGCAGTGCCCCCCACCAGCTGGCTCTGCCTTCCCTGCCTGACCAGCACAGACCTGCAGAGTGTCCCCATGGCCCTGTGCACCACAGCCCCCTCGCTCTGCAGGGCAGCACCGCCAGCTGGGTGGCTGTGGGCAGCATGGGCAGGGGCTGCAGGAATGGCTGCTCAGGCCAGCCCAGACATGCTGGGCTGGGGCAAGGCTGTGTGGGACATGGGGTGTCCCGGGAGCAGAGCAGGGTGCTGTGTGTGTGCAGTGGTGCTGCCTGAGGAGCCCCATGGCCAGCAGTGTGGTGCTGTGCTGTGCTGGGGAGTGGGGCTGCACTGGGGGGCTGCAGACTGTCTGAGAAGGTGGTGCGGTGGGGTTTACATCCTACAGATGGCAGCAGCAGGGACACTGCTACTGACGTCCTCTTCTCCATTTCCTGTTTGTGTTCCATCCCAGCATGGGCTGTTCTGCTGGGCTGGGCTGGGATGGGCTGGGGAGAGGACAGGGAGGTGTGGAGAGCTTAGGAGGGTTTGGGCTGGGGTGGCCTCCTGAGAGGACAGCAAATCACAGAATCACAGAATCACAGAATTTCTAGGTTGGAAGAGACCTCAAGATCATCGAGTCCAACCTTTGACCTAACGCTAACAGTCCCCACTAAACCATATCCCTAAGCTCTACATCTAAACGTCTTTTAAAGACTTCCAGGGATGGTGACTCCACCACCTCCCTGGGCAGCCTGTTCCAGTACCTAACAACCCTTTCAGTAAAGAAGTTTTTCCTAACATCTAACCTAAAACTCCCCTGGCGCAACTTTAGCCCATTCCCCCTCGTTCTGTCACCGGGCACGTGGGAGAACAGGCCAACCCCCACCTCACTACAGCCACCTTTAAGGTACCTGTAAAGAGCGATAAGGTCGCCCCTGAGCCTCCTCTTCTCCAGGCTGAACAAGCCCAGCTCCCTCAGCCGCTCCTCGTAGGACTTGTTCTCCAGGCCCCTCACCAGCTTCGTCGCCCTCCTCTGGACCCGCTCAAGCACCTCGATGTCCTTCTTGTAGCGAGGGGCCCAAAACTGAACACAGTACTCGAGGTGCGGCCTCACCAGAGCCGAGTACAGGGGGACGATCACCTCCCTAGCCCTGCTGGCCACACTGTTTCTGATACAAGCCAGGATGCCATTGGCCTTCTTGGCCACCTGAGCACACTGCTGGCTCATATCCAGCCGACTGTCCACCATCACTCCCAGGTCCTTCTCTGCCTGGCAGCTCTCCAACCACTCATCTCCCAGCCTGTAGCTCTGCTTGGGGTTGTTGCGCCCCAGGTGCAGGACCCGGCACTTGGCCTTGTTGAACTTCATACAGTTGACCTCAGCCCATCGGTGCAGCCTATCCAGATCCTCCTGCAGAGCTTTCCTACCCTCGAGCAGATCGACACACGTACCTAACTTGGTGTCATCTGCAAACTTACTGAGGGTGCACTCAATGCCCTCGTCCAGATCATTGATGAAGATATTAAAGAGGACCGGCCCCAGCACCGAGCCCTGGGGGACGCCACTAGTGACTGGCCTCCAACTGGACTTGACTCCATTTACCACGACTCTTTGGGCCCGGCTATCCAGCCAGTTTCTAACCCAACGAAGCGTGCGCCAGTCCAAGTCAAGAGCAGACAGTTTCTTGAGGAGAATGCTGTGGGAGACGGTGTCAAATGCCTTGCTGAAGTCAAGGTAGACCACATCCACAGCCTTTCCCTCATCCACCCAGCGCGTCACTTTGTCATAGAAGGAGATCAGGTTCGTCAAGCAGGATCTGCCTTCCATAAACCCATGCTGGCTGGGCCTGATCGCCTGCTTGCCCTGCAAGTGCTGCATGATGACTCTCAAGAGGATCTGCTCCATGAGCTTCCCCGGTACTGAGGTCAAACTGACAGGCCTGTAGTTTCCCGGGTCTGCCCTCCAGCCCTTCTTGTAGATGGGCGTCACATTTGCTAGTCGCCAGTCAGCTGGGACCTCCCCCGATAGCCAGGACTTCTGATAAATGATGGACAGGGGCTTGGCCAGCTCCTCCGCCAGTTCTCTCAGTACCCTTGGGTGGATCCCATCCGGCCCCATCGATTTGTGCACCTCCAAGTGCCGTAGCTGGTCACCAACCAGTTCTTCGTTGATAGTGAGGGCCCCATCCTGCTCCCCATCCCCTTCCACCAGCTCAGGGTACTGGGTATCCAGAGAACAACCGGTACTGCCGCTAAAGACTGAGGCGAAGAAGGCATTGAGCACCTCCGCCTTTTCCTCATCTCTTGTAACTAAGTTTCCCCCCGCATCCAGTAAAGGATGGAGATTCTCCTTAGTCCTCCTTTTTGTGTTAATGTATTTATAAAAACGTTTTTTGTTATCTTTAACGGCAGTAGCCAGATTGAGCTCCAGATGAGCTTTAGCCTTCCTAATTTTGTCCCTACACAGCCTTGCTACATCCTTATAGTCCTCCCTAGTGGCCTGCCCACTTTTCCAAAGATTATAAACCCTCTTTTTTCTCCTAAGCTCAAGCCACAATCCTCTGTTCAGCCAGGCTGGTCTTCTTCCCCGCTGGCTCATCTTTGGGCACATGGGGACAGACCGCTCCTGCGCCATTAAGATTTCCCTCTTAAAGAGCGCCCAGCCTTCCTGGACTCCTCTGCCCTTCAGAACCACCTCCCAAGGAACTCTACTAACTAGTGTCCTGAGCAGCCCAAAGTCAGCCCTCCGAAAGTCCAATACAGCCGTTTTACTGGTCCCCTTCCTGGCCTCGCCAAGAATAGTGAACTCCACCATTTCGTGGTCACTCTGCCCAAGACAGCTCCCGACAACCACATCCTCCACCAGTCCTTCTCTGTTTGTGAAGAGAAGGTCTAGCGGGGCACCACCCCTGGTAGGCTCACTAACCAGCTGCGTCAGGAAGCTATCTTCCACGCTCTCCAGAAACCTCCTAGACTGCTTTCTCTGGGCTATGTTGTGCTTCCAGGATATATCAGGGAAGTTGAAGTCCCCCACGAGTACAAGCGCTGAAGATTTTGCAACTTCTGTCAGCTGCCTGTAGAACTCCTCATCCGTCTCCTCATCCTGGTTCGGCGGTCTATAGCAGACCCCAACCAGGACACTAGCCTTGTTGTCCTTGCCGATCCTAACCCAAAGGGACTCGACCTTGTCATTCCTAGCCTCGAGTTCTAGAACATCAAAAGACTCTCTAATATAGAGAGCCACACCACCTCCCCTTCTGTGCTGCCTGTCCCTTCTGAAGAGCTTATAGCCAGGCATTGCAGCACTCCAGTCATGACTGTGGTCCCACCACGTCTCCGTGATGGCAACCAAGTCGTAGCCTGCCTGCTGCACGATGGCTTCCAGCTCCTCCTGTTTGTTACCCATGCTGCGTGCATTGGTGTACATGCACTTCAGCTGGGCCATTGCCCTATCCTCCGGCCTTGCCATTGTTCCCCCTGGCACAGCCCCAACGATCCTTGCTTCAGCCCCATCCCCCTTCTTACCTAGTTTAAAGCCCTCTCAATGAGCCCTGCCAGCTCCTGGCCCAGGATCCTTTTTCCCCTAAAAGATAGGGACCCGTCTGCGGCCATCAGGCCAGGTGCTGAGTAAAGTGCCCCATGGTCGAAAAACCCAAGATTTCTGCGTTGGCACCAGCCCCGGAGCCACGTGTTTAACAGGTGGGCTTTCCGTGTCCTGTCTGTACCCCTCCCTGCCACCGTAGGGATGGACGAAAACACCACCTGCACTCCCGCTCCATCCACTAACCGTCCCAGCTCCCTAAAGTCTCTTTTGATAGCCTTCAAGCTTCTCTCTTCAATGTTGTCACTGCCCGCCTGGACTATCAAAAGAGGATAATAATCAGAGGGGCGTACCAGGTTGGGAAGCTTCCTGGCAACGTCCCTGACCCTGGCCCCAGGGAGGCAGCAGACTTCCCTACGGGTAGGGTCCGGCCGACAAATAGGGCCCTCTGTTCCCCTAAGACTAGAGTCTCCAACAACAATAACCCTTCTGTCTTTCTTGATGGAGGCAGTCCTGAGGCGTGGAGTCGACTTCCTCACCCTAGGCATCCTCCTGGGAACACTCGGTACCTCTTCCTCAGCTACTGGTCTCTCAGTCTCCAGGGCCTCAAACCTGTTGCTTAGGGGCACCTGGGAAGGTGGGGCCGGAAGGGGAGGACATCGCCTACGATGTCGAGCAGGGACCTGTTTCCACTCCTCCTCAGCTCCCAGGTCCCCTCCCTCTGCCCGAGAGCAGCAGGGCAGGGGGTCCACCCCCATTTGGGGTGTCTCACCCCGGTACCTCTCCTTGAGGCCCTGCAGGGAGTTACTCCACAAGTCTATCTCCCGCTCACACTCCCTGATAACCCTCAGCCTCTCCACCTCCTCCTTGAGCTCCGCCACCATGCGGATCAGGTCATCCACCTGCTCGCACCTCACGCACGCAGCGTCTCTGCCTCCCCCCGATGGCAGCAACAGGCTCAGACACTCCTTACATCCGGTGACCTGAACTGCTGCATTCTGTAACGGGCGGTCGGTCTGGGTGTGTACCGACTTCCTGGAGAGCGCACCGTGCCTGGTGGAGACCATTATCACCTAGCTAACGGCTGTCGTTAAGAGGTGTGCTGTTATATATGGAGTGGTAATTCGTGTCGAGAAAATGGTTAATATTAATAAAGAAGGGGGAGATTTGGGAATGTGGCCATGGGGGTTGGAAAGCCCCATGGTTGAGATAACATTAGACTCTTAATGATGAGGCCATCAAGAATATAAGAGTTTAGAGGGAACAGAGAAGGGTGATTCAGGAGACTCCATGCAGTCTGGGGTTTCTTGTTCTCCAGCTGGTTCTCTTGTTCTCCAGCCCTTAAGGCATGGATGTTTCTGGGTGTTTGCTGTTGTTGTTACATTCAAAGTTGTTTGACCAATGAAAAGTTGTTTTGAAAAGAACTGCTGTGGAGAGAAGGGTATAAGAGGGGAGCCTGCCCTCAAGAAAAAAAAAGGCAGCACGATGAAGTTACATCAGTAAAGAAGCAGGAAAAAGAAGTGAATAGGAACAGGCTGGCAGAACGGAGACCAGGACGGGAACAGGCACTTTGATCGCCTCATGAAGATAGGTTCGGCCAAACTCAGCAAACCGCTCAGAGAAGCTCGTCACTGGAAATAGGCGGCACTGGAGCTGGAGAGAAGCTCGAGCTGAGAGAAGCGGACCTGCACACACAACTGCCTCTCGCTGGTAAGCAGTTGCGCATTATGGGGAATCATACGTCCTTAGGAACAAAGACTGTCCTGGTAACCTTACAGCTTATTCTCCTTCTTAACAATTGGACAGTTTATGAGCCTGAAATATGGGACCAAACTGAGGTCAAGGTGCGGGACTCTGCAACTAAAAATGACAAGGTTGCAGTGGGATTGCTCGGCACCCAGCGAGCAATCTCTGAGGCCTTAAAGAGCCCTGTGGAGCCACAATCACAAAGGTGTGGCTTGCCAGATAGTGAGGGAGCTGCGGGCTCCTGTACTGATCCATCTGCTACACCATGGGCCCCTCTGCTGCTACAGCCATCGAAGGCCTTTGCTGTTACGCCCCCTGTTGACCTGGACGTGCATTTTGACCCAGGCCTCATTGGCCTTGAAAAGGAGATGGATATGTTTTTCTTCGATCCGGGAAGAACAGGATACATAAGGCCTGAAGACCGAGTTGCTTGACAACTTAACGCGAGACATATTGTTCAGAAGCAATGGAAAATGGAGACTTGTTAGTAATCAAGTAAAGGAATGGAAAATGGAGACTGTTAAGTCATGGAACTTAAAGCATTGTTTGTTACCTTTCCTGAGTGTACGTATGTATAGGCATACTCAGGTTTAGTATGTAAAGCAATGTTCTGTATATTTAGAATGTTTGATGTTCATGTGTGAATGTTGGTGGAGCGTAGACTCCCCGCACACCCAGCGCTGTTTACTTGCCTTCTATACCTTTTAGAAATATTTGTTTTATAAATATTACAAAATTTAGATTGAGTTGAGACCTCATTTATAACACTGCCATTCGCAGACACATGTGAGCTGCAGCTCCTGCACTTTGGGCTCTTCATGGACATCTACGTGGCTGCCCTCCTGGGCAATGGCCTCATCCTCACAGTTGTAGCCTGCAACCACCGCCTCCACACCCCCATGTACTTCTTCCTCCTCAACCTCGCCCTCCTCAACCTGGGCTCCATCTCCACCACTGTTCCCAAAGCCATGGCCAATTCCCTCTGGGACACCAGGATCATTTCCTATGCAGGTTGTGCTACCCAGGTCTTTTACTTTGTTATGTTTGTAGCAGCAGAGTTTTCTCTTCTCACCATCATGGCCCATGACTGCTACATTGCCATCTGCAAACCCCTGCACTATGGGACAATAATGGACAGCAGAGCTTGTGTCAACATGGCAGAAGCTGCCTGGGGCAGTGCTTTTCTCTATGCTGTGCTGCACACTGCCAATACCTTTTCCCTCCCCCTCTGCCAAGGCAATGCCCTGGACCAGTTCTGTGAAATTCCTCAGATCCTCAATTCTCTTGCTCAGATGCCTTGATCCGGGAAACTGAGCTTGTTGTTTTTACTGCTTGTTCACTTTTTGGGTGTTTCTTTTTCATTTTTTGCTCCTATATGCAGATCTTCAGAGCTGTACTGAGGATGCCCTCTGAGCAGGGTGGACACAAAGCCTTTTCCACGTGCCTCCCTCACCTGGCTGTGGTTTCCCTGTTCATCTGTACTGGATTATTTGCCTACCTAAAACCTCCATCCATGTCCTCCTCCTCCCTGAATCTTTTACTGGTAGTTCAGTACTTAGTTGTACCTCCAGCAGTGAACCCCCTCATCTACAGCATGAGGAACCAGGAGCTGAAGGATGCCCTGTGGAAAGTGATGACTGGACATTTTTCTGTAGCAATAAACCGCCCATCTTCTACATATAGCTAAGGTAACTTCTTACAGCTGCAGACCCAATATATATATATATATATATATTTTTTTTTAATGTTTAAATGTTTTAAAATTAATTTCCTTTATTCACGATAGAATAAGAAATGCATTTTTTCATCCTCTTCCATTTCAGTATCTACCTGTCTCCTGTGACATCGAAACTTGGTGTGAAGGAGCCAGGCTGTCTGTGTATTTGCATGATAGAAAGGACGTGGCAACAAACTGTTGCCTGAGATCCTCCCTCAGAGACCTGTGGTGGAGTTGCAGGGGCACTTGGCTGTGTGCAGAGGTGCAGGGAAACAGAATCCAGGCACAGCAGCAATGCCTGGGAGCCAAACAGCTTGGTCTGCCCAGAAGTGCTTTCCTTCACCACCCACGTTCTCCTACGGAGCCCTTGTGTTGCTGTGAGGACTGATTGCTCTTGTCATTGCTCACCGTGCTGCTGTGTGGCAGTCCTGTGTCCACAGGCAGGGAGAGGCCAGGGGCACTTCTCTAACACAAACGGCTCCGTACCAGCATCTCCAGCATAAAAGGGGATCTGCTGAGGGCAGTATCTTAAGGCTCAGATCTTCTCCTGGAGCTACTGTCATGGATATTGCAAAGGAGTAGACTTGAAGGAGGCTCCTTCCTTAGCTTATTTCTCTTCTATGAGTCTCTGACTCTGAAGAAGGCCGGATATCTGTGAGCACCCTCCATGGCCAAGGAATCACTTGTGTGGGAGGCAGTCAGTGGCAGTGCCCCCCACCAGCTGGCTCTGCCTTCCCAGCCTGACCAGCACAGCCCTGCAGAGTGTCCCCATGGCCCTGTGCACCACAGCCCCCTCGCTCTGCAAAGCAGTACCACCAGCTCGGGGGCTGTGGGCAGCATGGGCAGGGGCTGCAGGAATGGCTGCTCAGGCCAGCCCAGATGTGCTGGGCTGGGGCAAGGCTGTGCGGGACATGGGGTGTCCTGGGAGCAGAGCAGGGTGCTGTGTGTGTGCAGTGGTGCTGCCTGAGGAGCCCCATGGCCAGCAGTGTGGTGCTGTGTTGTGCTGGGGAGTGGGGCTAGCCTACAGGGTTGCAGGATGCCTGTGGGAAGGGAATTTCCTGCAGATGGCAGCAGCAGGGACACTGCCACTGACCTCCACTCCTCCATTTGCTGCTTTGGGGCCTTCCCAGCCTGGGCTGCTGGGCTGGGCTGGGCTGGGGAAAGGAGAAGGAGGTGTGGAGAGCTGGGGATTGGCTGAGCTGGGCTGGCCTCCTGGGAGAGACAGGGAGGACCAGCAGAGCAGGGGCTGGGCTGGGCTCTTCTTCTCTGGCAGATGCTGCCCCAGGGGGTCCTAGATCAGCCCCGTGCACCCACCGTTCACAGCACTGGGCTCCAACCCCAGCTCACACAGGCGGTTTCTTTCTTTCTGTGAGAAGAATCCAGTTGTCCCATCGTATATAAGGGGCCTGCCTCTGGTCAGAGCTGAGCCAATAAGCAATGTTGTCTGTGCTTCTCTGAAAGAATATTTAAGGAAAGGGAAAATAAATAAATAAATAAATAAATAAATAAATAAATAAATAAATGCTGCTACATGGCAGCTGGGAGAGAGGGGAGTGATAAATAGCCAGGTAGTGGCCAAGTGAAGGAGGGGGAGGAGGTGCTCCAGGTGCCAGAGCAGAAGCTCTCTTGCCGCCTGTGGTGAGGACCGTGGTGGAGCAGGATGTCCCCCTGCAGCCCATGGAGTACCACGGTGGAGCAGATCTCCATGCTGCAGTCCATGGAGGAGACCACAGTGGAGCAGGTGGACCTGCACTGATGGAGGCTGCAGTCTGTGGAGAACCCCCACCAGAGCAGATTCCAGGACGGAGCTGTAGCCCATGGAGAGGAGCCCACACAGGAGCAGGTGACCTGGCAGGAGCTGCTGCCCACGGGTGACCAGGTTGGAGCAGTTTGCTCATGATGAATGGAACCTGTGGTTCGGAGCCATATCTGGAGCAGTTCTTGAAGAGCTACTGCCTGTGGGAAGCCCACTCAGGATCAGTTCAGGAAGGACAGCATCCCATGGAAGGGACCCAACCTTAGAGCATGGGCAGAGAGTGACCAAGAAGGAGCGGTGGAGACGAAGTTCTATAGACCACCCATAAGCCACATTCCCCCATTCCTCTGTGCCGCCTAAGTGGAGGAGATAAAAGAGGGTGGATGGGGGGAAGGTGTTTGGGGTTTCTTTCCTTTGTTTCTCACTTTTCTAGCTTGTTAGTAGTAGACAGTAAATTTTAATATCTTCCTACTCTGAGTCTGTTTTGCCCATGATGATAATTATTAAGCGATCTCCCTGTCCTTATCTCAACCTTTGAGCCGGTTTCATCATATTTTCTCCCCCTTTCCCTTAGAGGAGGGGGAGTGATAGAGCAGCTGTGATGAAGTTCAGATGCCCACCTGAGTAAAACCACCACAGAAGGCTGCAGGAAGTGGAAGCAAGGACAGGTAACCTGAGAGGAATACAGAGACATCGCCTGAGTAGCCAGGGATCAAGTCAGGAAGGCTAAGGTTATGGTTAAAATTGAACCTAGATAGGAAGTTCAAGGGCAACAAGAAGGGCTTCTATAAGTATCTCAGTGATAAAAGGAAGACTAGGGAAAACATGGACCCTCTCCAGAAGGAAACAGGAGACCTGGTTACCCGGGATGTGGAGAAGGCTGAGGTACTCAATGACTTCTTTGCCTCATTCTTCACTGGAATAGCTCCAGCTACACCATCCAAGTCCCAGAAGGCAAAGGCAGGGACTGGGAGAGAGAAGAACCACCTACTGTAGAAGATCAGTTTTGGGAGTATCTGAGGAAACAGAAGGTGCACAAGTCCATGGGACTAGGTGAGATGAATCCCAGAGTCTTGAGGGAACTGGCAGGTGAAGTTGCAAAGCCACTACTCGTCATATTTGAAAAGTGGTGGCTGTGCAGTGAAGTTTCTACTGATTGTAACACAGAGAACATAACCCCCACTTTTTAAAAGGGAATAAAAGTAGGCCCAGGGAAGTCTATCCCAGTCAGACCCACCTCTGAGCCCAACAAGATCATGGAACAGATCTTCCTGGAAACTCGGCTAAGGCACATGACAAATAAAGAGGTGATTGGTGACAGCCAACACGTCTTCACTAAGGGCAGATCGTGCCTGACGTATCTGTAGGCCTACTGCAATGGTGTTACGGTGTTTGCGGGTAAGAGAAAAGTAACTGACATCATCTACCTGATTTGTGCAAAGTATTTGACACATCCCATGTGGCATTCCTGTCTCTAAATTGGAGAGACATGGATCTGACAGATGGACCGCTCAGTGGATATAAGGAATTGTCTGGATGGTCGCACTCAAAGGGTTGTGGTCAACAGATCAATGTCCAAGTGGAGATCTGTTACGAATGGTGTTCTTCAGGGCTTGGTACTGGGACCGGCACTATTTCACATCTTTGTCGGTGACATGGGCAGTGGGATCGAGTGCACCCTCAGCGAGTTTGCTGATGACAGCAAGCAGCGTGGTGAGGTTGACGTGCTGGAGGGAAGGGGTGTCATCTAGTGGGGCCATGACAGGCTTGAGAGGTGGGCCTGTGTGAAACTCATGAACTTCAACAAGGCTGAGTGTAAAGTCCCACACATGGGTTGAAGCAGTCCTATGCATAAATACAAGCTGGGTGGAGAAGGGAGTGAGAGCAGCCTTGTGGAGAGGGTCCTGGGGGTGTTGGTGCTTGAAAAACTCAACTTGTGTAGGCAATATACACTCCTGGGCTGCATCAGGATAAACATAGCCAGCAGGTCAGGGGAGATGATTCTCACTTTCTCTTCTGCTCTTGTGAGACCCCACTTAACATAGTGTGTTCACCTCTGGGATCCCCAACATGAGAAAGACATGGACCTGTGAGGAATGTTTTAACAATTCGTGTCCATAAAGAACAGTCCTGTCTGCTTCTGTCTGCTTCGGGGCCCTGCAATGGCAGTTTGATTCTTGAACCACAGATGCAGTGTGCCCCAGTCTCCCCCTCATTCTAGTCAATTTATCAAGTCTTCAGAAAATACTCCTCAAATTCTTGAGCTCGTTTGCCTTTGTTATTCCGGATTTCTATTTCTAACAGTTACAGCCTTTTTTTCTGTTGTTTTGTCTTCTTCAAAATTTGTCTTCTCCCTGTAAATAGCTGGTAGGGAATGTTCTAATCACTTGTGAAGTGTCAATAAGAAAGCTATTTGTGTTTGTATGACTTCTTTGATGTCTGGGAGCCTCAGAATAGCTGATAACAACTAGTGACTGTTATGGAACACTATGCAGGCCTCTGATATCTGGCCAGGTGTCCAAGAGATTAAGAAGAGGAAAAAAAGGAAGCTGAAGGACGGCTAGGAGACAAGACCTGCAGGGGATGCTGTATAAGCTTGACACGGTGCCAAAGGAGTACAAAGGGGAAGGACAAGAAAAAAACTTGGAGAGGAAGACTACGAGCCTTCAGTATGAAAGACCCCTAGAGACCCCCAGAGGGACCACCGGAGACTGATGCGCATGCTCCAGTAGGAGGGACTGGACCCCGGAAGCTAATTATAATAACCTATTTTTTTAGAAGTAGTAATGAATATGTATTAGTCTAGGAGTATAAAAATCAGCTACTTGATGTGGCTGGTGTGCGTCCTGGTGGAGCGGAGACTCCCGGTGCACCCAGCGCTGTTTGCTTACCTCTATTCTTTTAATAAATCCTATTTTTTATTCAATCCTATTTTGAAAACTGAGCCATTTATAACAGACCCATTGAAGCAAGTCCAGAGGAGGGCCACAAAAATGATAAGAGGGCTGGAGCATCTCTCCTATGAAGAGGGAGAAGAGAGGAATTAAGAACAGAAGGCCCTGGGAAGAACATAGAGGAACCTTCCAGTAGCTCCAGAGGGCATAAAGGAAAGTTGGAGAGAGAGAATTTATTAGAGGATGTAGTAATAGGACAAGGGGAAATAGCTTTAATCTCAAAGAAGGTAGATTGAGATTAGATATTCAGAAGAAATCATTTACTCTGAGAGTGGTAAGGCACTGGAGGATGTTGCCCAGAAAGGTTGTCGGATGGTGTCCCGTCCCTGGAAGCATTCAAGGCCAGGCTGGATGGGGCTTTGAGCAACCTGATTTTGAGGAAGGTGTCCCTGACACAGCCAGGACAGCTGACCCAAACGGATCAAACAGATGTTCCAGACCATCCAACACCCCCTGCAGCCCACCACCCTACTACCAAAAGCATCTCTCAGCCTGCAACAGAGGCGCCTGCTGGGGAAGAGCTGGGGAGAACCTACCAGCAGGATCAGGGAGGGCAGTATGGGTACCAAGTCCTGCCCAGGGGTCCAACACTTCTCGCCACTCTGATCCTGCAGGAGACATTGCTCTGTGTGAGAGTGCTGGGCAGGCATCCTTGGGTTCCACAGGGGCCCAAGGCTGTAGAAGATGGGTGCTACCAGCGAGTGCATCATGGGGCGTCACACAGAGCCACTTTTGCTGGAAACTGCCTGTGGCTGGCAGCACGGAAATGTCTCTGTCAGTAGGAATAGTGTCTAGGGCCTGGGGGTTCTGGCAGCCCCCCAGCTTGATCCCAACCCTGTTGGTCCCAAGAAATGACCATTCCCCACTATTACATCTTTGAGCTCTACTCCAATTGGTTAGCCTCAGAGAGACACCCCGACATCTGGGCAGGGAAGACTGGATCTGGGACAAAGCCCCCCCGAGGGTTTTAATATAAACATTTGCCAACACAAAGCACAAAAACAGGGGAATACCAAGACAGGAAATACCCATGTGCATCTGCTGCCTGCTGGAAAAGGGAGACCGTTCCCTGATGCTCACGGCTCTCCCAGTGGCACTGAGCTCTCCTCCCTCCTGGATGCACCAAGCTGCTCGGCAGGGCTGGGCTCTGCTGGCCTGGGGCTCTGGGACCCTTGTGCACTGGGCTTCAGTGACGCATCCTGGGTGTCCTCATGGAGACATGCCAGAGACATCTCTTCAGCATCGTCATAGCCCATGTGTACCAGAAAAGGGGACAAGGTGTCTCCCTCGGCTCCAGGATCCCCAGCACTTCTCCGGGAGTGCAGGCTTCCCCCTGTGAGCATCAAGGCAGGCTGTTGTGGTTGGGCATGTGGGGTGCTCCTCAGGGCTGTAGAACACCTTCCCCCTCCTCACCAGCTGGAGACATTCAGCAAATCCTCCAGCCTCCTGGAAATATCTCAGGCCAGGTTCCCCATGTCAGGAGATCAGGCTCTAAATACTTCATGGATTCTCCTGGCCCTGGGATTGGCACCTAGGAAGTGCAGTGCTGCATTGCCCTCTCACCTGTGACTGCATCCCTGGGCCCAGCTCCTTCCTCTGGTGTCCTGGACACTTCCCAGTCCCCCTGCCCAGGGACAGGATCCTCCCCAGGGTCAGAAACCTCCCGGGCATCGTCGTAGCCATCCGCTGGGTCACCTCCAGGCAGGACAGGGACATCTGAAAGGAGAGGAGAGGTGGTGGCAGTGAGAAGAGATGTTCTGCAGAGCAGAGGATGGGAGGGTGTATGGGGACACAAGGCTGACATGCTGCTGGTGTCAGGGCCAAAGCAGAGCCCTCGTCCTTCCAGCTCTGATGGTGGCACTCAGTGGCACTGCTGTCTGTCTGCAAGAAGGAGAGATGGAGCCCTTCCTCTCCCTCCCCCTCCAATCCCTGGGGCTGGCCCCAGACCATCCTCCTCCTCTCTGTGCCTGGGGTAGGGCTGCAGCTGGGTCAGGGACCCCTCTGAAAAGGAGCTTGCAGAGAGCTGCAGTGGGTGCTGTGGGATGAGCCCTGCTGTCCTGACTGGTGGTCATCACTGCTGGGGATGGGCACCCACAGAGCTGGGACAGAGTTTGGAGGAGACCACCTCTGCTACCCTAGGATGAGCCCATCTCATAGGGGCTCCCAGAGCTGCCCTGGGAAAGCCCTTCACTCAGCCCTTGGATGTCCCCAGGGTGCAGGGCCAGGCAGAGAGGGGCTGTCCCCTCTGGGATGGACAGAGCTGGTGCAGAGGAAGCTCCTCTGTGGGGGCCAGCACCTGGATGCTCTCCCACAGACCCCATGGCCCAACCATTTCAGGGCCCATGGGCAGGAGCTGCAGGACACAGCCCTGGTCTGGGGCAGAGAGAAAGGGCCCCTTCAGGGACATACACCCACCTGAGAGACTGAACCTCGCCTGCTTCTCCCATGCCAGGCTGTAAGCGATCTCCTCGTACACGGCCTCAGGGAAGGGCTCCCCAGCTCTCCCGGAGCCTGGGGACAGAGGCAGGGCAGGTCTGGGGATGGGCAGAGAGGGACAGGACCCCAATGGGCTCCCCCAGCCCCATTCCCTAGGCCAGCACAGGGCTGTCCCCACAGCACAGTCCCACTGTGTTGTGTTGGCACTGCAGCCACATCCCCAGGGAGGGCAGCATCCCCATCGAGATGGTCTGGGGCAGCGTCAGCCTCGAATCATCCCTTTGGAGACAGCCCTTGTGCCCCTTGGGTCCCTGGCTCACGTCCCAGTGCAGACCCTGCACCAGTTCCCTCATTTCCCCTTCCCATGGAGCTGTTCCATCTCTGCCCCACATGTCAATAGCACAGCCCGTGCCCTGCTGGGGGGTGGCTGACATCACGGTGATGGATCCTGTGGCCCCATGCTCCTTCTGCCAGAGCTGCCCAGAGCACTGCCAGCAGTGCATCTTCCCCTTCTCACCCAGCCCAGCTCTCACATTTCTCTTCTCACCCCAGAAATGATGCCTCAGGGTCTGGGCTCCCTCTACGCCTTGATGTTGGTGCCCCATGGTCTGTCAGTCAGTGGGGCAGCACATGGGGCAGGAGGCAGCACACAGCTCTGTTTCTGTGCCCTAGGACACCAACACCCCCAGCACCCCCAGCCCTGTCAGGAGGCATCTCCCCCCCAGGACCACTGGGGAAGGACCCACCTCTGCGCCGAGCCCTGGCGCTTCGCACCTGCCCAGCCAGGAGGGCCAGGAGCAGGCAGAGGAGGGCCCCCAGGATGATGCAGATGACGACAGGCACCGAGAGTCTCTCGCTGCTGGTGGTCGGACGGCCCCGTGGGGCATCTGCATGGGCAGGGACATGGCAGGGGCAGCGTCAGACAAGGGAGAGGCTGGGGGCAGGACATGGCACTCCTGACCACACAAGGCAGCAGGGGCTGGGAGGGACAGGGCTGGGTGATGGGGCAGCTCCCACCCTGCTGGGTCCATCACGGACTTCTCCCAGCTCCCTCGATTTCCTGGGAGTCTCACAGCCCAGCAAGGAGCCCCTTCCCCTGGCTGTGGGTCACAGCGTGGCCATGTTCAGACCCAGCCCTGGGGAAGGACAGCTTACCTGCTGGTGGGGGGGGTGTTGCTGTCCTGGCTGCAGCTGCAGGGGAGCAGAAGGAGAGCTGGGCTGAGAGGCTGGGGCTGTGGCACCAGGCAGCCTCCCTGGCAGATGACCCCAGCATGTGCCAACTGAATTGTCCCTACTGCGGGGCTGAGCAGGGTGGTGAGGACAGGGCCCAGCACCACTGCTCTGGGCTGCTCACAGGACAGTGCAGGCAGCCCAGGGGATGTGCTGGCACATCCAGCCCCACAGAGGCTGCTCCCCACCTACCACCAGCCCCCCACTCTGCAGGGACACCCTTGCTTGGGCCTGAACTGAGGCCATGGCAGGATCCAGCAGGGCAGACGTCCAAGCCAGCTCCTTGCCAAGGCCCCAGTGATGTCTCCCAGCCCCACTGCTCACCTGAGCAATGCACAGCCGCATCTGCCTTATGCTGGCAGGCACCGCTGTCCCCTGGCTGGGCCCAGCAGTCCTGCAGAGACAGCTCCGTCCCTCTGCACTCCATCAGCCACATGGGGCCCGTCCCCTCTCCAGCAGCAGCCTTGCCCAGGGCATAGACCGCGGGGCCACAGCCCAGCTGCCTGCACGCCACCTCGGCATCCCGCATGTCCCAGGCATTGTCACACAGCGTCCCCCAGGTGCCACGGTGCCAGATCTCCACTCTGCCCGAGCAGCCGTCCTTGCCTCCCACGGCGCGGATCTTCTCCCTGTCTGAGGAGGCAGTGACCTTCCATGGCACCAGGACAGCGGGGACAGCCCTGCCAGGTGAGGGGGGACGTGCAGGGGCAGCTCCCTACCTGTGCACCTGGTGGAGTTGGGGCATGCAGCCACCTGCGGCCTTTCTGTCCATGTCCCAAAGGAAAGAGAAGTTGGGCTGAAAAGGGCTGCTCTAGGGGTCGTGCAGAAGAGAGCAGGGCTGACCTCTGCTCACATGTGCCCCATGCTGCCTGGGTCAGGGCAGCAGCAGAACCGCGTTCATTCAGGGGACATGCACGGATGGAACTGAGTGCGCATCCCCACAGGGTGGCTGGTTCACAGAGCAGCAGGAGGCTGTACATAGAGGGGAAACTCCTGCCCATGCCCACATAGTCTCCTCTGAGACCTTGCCTGGAGATGCCTCTGCCTCTCCCAGAGGAAGATGGCAGCCCAGCTGTTGACTGCTGCTGGTATGCATGGGTGGCTCTGAGAGGTGAAGTCACCTTTGTGCCACCAGCAGCAACAGGGCCTAATGCAGGAAGTCAAAGCCCCTCTGGGTTCCTTCTCTGCATTTCACCATACCCAGTGGGGAGCAGGACCTGGTGCCTTGATGGCTCAGATTTACCATTGCAGGTGATGTGGGTCTCTTCTCGGAGGTCATCACACGACTGCGGATTCCAGGGATGAGAGGGACACTGCCAGAAGGAGCTGTTCCTCTTCCCACACTCCACGCGATCCAGCCATGCGGTGCCAGACAGCTTGGCATAGTTAGAATCTGTTTTCAGGTCCCCTTCATTCCCGCAGCCCAGCTCCTTGCACACCAGTGACACCGTCTCCGTGGTCATGGAGTTGGAGCAAACGCTGCCCCACGTCCCGTTGTAGAAAACCTGCAGGCGCCCGGAGCAGCCGTCGCTGTTCTCCAGCCTCAGGGCCATGAACTCTGGAAAGAGGAAAGGCCCCAGGGACGTCCTTGGATGTCAGCCACTGATGGCCTTGGCCCCACCTGGCTCTGCCCTCACCACAGCCTCACTGGCCCCAGTTCCCAGCCCCACTCCCAGCACAGACCTGAGCAGACGACTCCCGCGTCCTCCTTGTGCCCGCAGTTGTGCTGCCCCCAGGTCTTGGCAGGGCAGTCCCAGAGAGCAGCTTCGGCCCCGGAGCAGTTGACGCCATCCAGCCAGATCTGCCCAGAGCCCTCCCCAAACCGAGCAGAGCTGGCTGCCTCCAGGGCCCCTCCGCAGCCCAGCTGGCGGCAAACGACGGCGGCATCGGCCAGGTCCCAGGCGTCGTCGCAGACGGTGCCCCAGCGCCCCTGGTAGTAGATCTCCACTCTCCCGGCACAGCGCCCGGCTCCGTCCGCCAGCCGGACCCGCCGGCTCCCTGCAGCGGGGAGAACCCCGGCCATCAGGGGCTGGCTGCCCTCCCAGCCCCACACCTGGGGGACGTGCAGCACCACTCACCCCGGCACACGGCCCCCACGTCCTCCATGATCCCTGCTGCCAGTGTGCTCTCGGGCAGGGAGGTGTTGCAGAGGCTCAGGTCAGCCTCGTGCCCTGCACACCGCACCCCACGCAGCCCCACGGGTCCTGGTCCTCGCTTGGCCCTCACGGGGGTGTAGGCTGCCTCTGCCTCTCCGCACTGCAGCTGCCGGCACACCACACTGGCCTCCTGCATGTCCCACTGCTCATCCAGGACTCTGCCCCACGTCCCGTGCTGGAAGACCTCCATGCGCCCGTCGCACCGGCTCCCTCCACCCACCAACCGCAGGTGCATGGGGTGAGTTAGGCCTGGTGAGAGGAGAAATTCAGCCTGGTGCTGCCGTGGGGTCCCCAGCTTTGGGTGGCCGTGTCACACACCAGGGGCAAATGGACTTTGCAGCACTGCCCAGCACTCACCTGAGCAAATGACAGCAGCAGCGTTCTCCTGGGAGCAAAGCGAGGCCCCCAGGGCAGTCACCAGGCACTGCCCCAGGTGGGCTTCAGTCCCGTCACAGTGGAACGAGTCTCTCCAGACGGGGCCGGTTCCTCTCCCAAAATGCGCTCCTCCAGGAATGGACTCAGCAAAGCCACAGCCGAGGTGCTGACAGAGAACGTGGGCGTCCGAGAGGTCCCAGCGGGAGGCACAGAGGGTCCCCCACGTCCCCAGCACCTCCACCTCCACCCTGCTCTCACACGCTGTGCTGCCATTCACCAGCCTGAACCCTGTGTACTCAAGGACAAAGGAGGGTGAGAGAGGCCACATTTGTGATCTTGCTCTCACAGGAGCTGCAGGAGAGGCCAAAGGGACAGCGTGCCTTTCTCCTCCTGCAGCACTCTAATTTTAGGGCTGCAGACCACCACCTCATCCCGCCTCTCCTCCCAGCCAGCACAGCCCAGTGCCCACCCTGCTCTCCTGCCCCCACCACAACCCCAGTGGCCATCATCCCACCCCGAGTCCTTACGTGTGCAGGTGACATGAGTGCCATTGCTGTGGGTGCAGGCCTTGTCCTTGGAGGTCCCCCAGGGGCAGAAGAGGATGGTGGATTCATTCCCCACACACTGCAGCTCTCTGTCCCAGACAGGACCAGCCCCTTCTCCCAGGTGAGCTGCCCCATGGACAGGCAGGGCTGTGCCACACTGCAGCTCCCTGCAGACCACCTCGGCAGCTTTGGCACCAAAGTGGGAGTGACAGACAGCTTTCCACTGGTCCCTGTCGTAGACCTCCACACTTCCTGAGCAGGGGCTGTCCCCTCCGACCAGCCGCACAAATCCCGGAGCAACCAAGGAGACCTGTGAGTTCCCAGAGCCCTCTGGCACTTCCATGCCCACCTCCCACCTCATCCCTGAGGTGGCCACACACAGAGCCCCACGGCCAGCCCAGCAGCTCTCACTGGGTGCTGATGGCACAAAGAGGTCAGGGCCCCCCTGCTGCTCCTCAGAATCCTGCCCAGCACCCATGGGCTGCCCTCTCTCCCAGCCCCCATCTCAGACAAACTGCTGCTGCCCGGAGCCCCTGGGCTGCCCGGCCACAGACCCAGCACTGCAGCACCCGCAGCACGTGGGCCCAGGGAAATGGATCCAGGCACTGGGAGCTGCTGCAGCTGTCTCTGCCCCACGGGTCTCAGGCCAAGCTGAGGAACCCCTTGGAGCTGCCAGAAAAGCCACCTATTCCCAGGTGACCTGCTGTTACATGGGGCACATCTGGGGAGCAGGTAAAAGGGTGTCCTCGGGCAGGGACAGAGTGTGGTGCCAGGAATGCACGTCCCAGCCACCAGCTGGGCAGAGGGCAGGAGAGGAGGCAGAGAGCAGCCCTAGGCTGACATGAGGTCCCGGTGCAAGGACAGGCACTGAGGAGAGCCAGGAGGTGCTGCCACAGGCCCTGGGGCACAGGGCAGGCAGGAGAGGCTGGGCAGCAGGTCAGCATGGCCTGGAGGGGCCGTGTCCCTGTGGGCTGGCTCTCATGGGGTGACCCTGGGACATGAACAGGGTGCTCCTTGCCACCCTGCTCCTCTGCACAAGCCCAGTGCTCCTGCCCTCTGAACCTCCTTGCTTTGGCTGAGGTTCTCTTGTCTGCTGGGGGTACAACCCAAAAGTCCTGGGCCATTGCACGCCCTTCCCTGAGGCTGCTGGTGGCTGGGGGAGCTGCTCTAGATTCCCCTGGCATAGGGACCAGCCTGCCAGACAGGGCCTGGGTGAATGGAGGAGAAAGATGGGAACCAGGCAGCACAATGGGGAAGGGTGAGGGCTTTCCTCTCCCAGCCCCAGGCACCTCCCCAGGCTTGGCTGCTCCAGCTTCAGGGCCTGGCTGGGTGTGCTCCCACTGGGCTTTCCCCAGGGACAAGGGACACCAGCAGTGACAGACCCAGCTCAGAGTGCAACTTGACACACAGAGCCATGTTCTGGTGTCCACTTGTTGCTTCCTGAGGTCACAGGCAGGTCCCTTAGGAGTCTCTTCATCCCAGATGTAGGGAACAAGTTCAGTCCTTACCTGAACATGTCGCTCCAGCATCCCAGCTGTGAATGCAGTCTGTTTGACCCCAGCCATTGTGTGTGCAGTCAGACAGGGCAGACTCAATGCCATTACAGTGAACATCATCCATCCAAATGGAACCAGATCCTGGTCCAAAGTGTGCGTACAGAGGAGCTTCGAGAGCAACCTCACAGCCCAGCTGCCTACAAACCACTGCAGCATCGGACTTGTCCCAGTAGTCACTGCACACGGTCCCCCACTGGTCCTGGTGTTTCACCTCCACTCTCCCAGCACAGCGACTGCCACCATCCGCCAGCCTCACCTCCGCAGCCCCTTCAAAGAGCAACACAGGAAGGGTCAGGAGAGCTTCAAGCCCCATACTGGGGGTCTGTGAGAGCCCCCTGCCCAGGAAGAGTCACAGTCCCCAGGGTGTGAGCCCTGCCCCACAGGTGGTCCCTGGGGCAGTGTGTGAGGGTGTCTCTCTACTCCCCATGGGCTATGCTGGTCTGGGGGTACCCAGCTCTAGACCCCTGGGACATTCGCTGCCCCACAGCCCTCAACAGCTCCACCCACCCCAGTGGCCCCCTGCCCCCGCCCACCCCCACACAGCCCCCAGCCCTGCACAGGGCTCCCACTCCTCCCCAGTCCAGTGTCCCACAAACAGCCCCATGCCCCTGAGCAGCTTCCATTGCCCATTGCCTGCCACAGGCACCTCCCAAAAACACTGTCCTACCCAGGACCTCTAGGGTGCCCACAGGGCACTGAGTTGATCACAAGGATACCAACAAACTGCGTCCCTTCTCCGTCCCTGCTGTCAGACCAGTCCCTGTGCTTAGCCAGGGCCCCAGGAAGGACACCTCTCTACCACTTCTGGGTGCAGATGCCCCAGTCCCCTTCTGTTACTGGGACACAAACTGCGTTCCTGGAGTCCGTATTTCCCCAGATCCCAGGGGCAGGGAAAAGCACACAGCCCCTCTGGGGCATCCCAGACATTGGCTGTGCCCTGGAGATCACTGAGGGCCACCCTTACTGTCTGGGACTCCTCCAGACCTAGGGTGACAGTGCTGGGAAAAAAGGGGTCCCAAAAGGGTACCCAAGGTCAAGGTGTTTGGAAATGAAGCCAGGTGTGGTCTGCCAAATACATGGGAGCTGTGGAAATGGATTACCCTCTCCCAGTCAGACAGGCACAGATTAAAACACAGGGATGAGGGAACGAGAACCTTCTGCCTCTCATTTCAGTGGTGCCTGGAAAACAATCCTACTCCCAGAGGGATCCCAATGACCCTGTTGCTGCCTGCTGGTCCCAGGCTGTTGAAGAAAGCAGCTGCCACTTACCTCTGCAAGGCTGCACCCAGAGGAGCAGCCACAGCACCCGAGGGGACAGGAGTCCCTCTGTCCCCATCCTGAGGCTCCTGTCCTGACAGCAAGGCCCTGCTGCTGGAGTTCCTGGGGACCCACGGGGCAATGGAGATGATGGGAGGGCAATATATCTGTGCAGATGCTGTCCCAGCTGCAGGAGGAGCCAATCGAAGCAGCAGGCACCTTTTTAGAAGTTATCGGCACTTAGCTCCCCTCCGACGCAGCCCAGCTCTCCAATGAACTTCTCCAGCGCTCTTCATGACCATATATGAGGGACGGCTCCGCTGCGGCTCTCACGTCACTGCGGTGGGACATCATCGTGGGGTAGGGCTGGGTGTGGGGGCAGATGGCTCTGACACCCCTTGCAGCCTGCTGTGGGAGCACGGAGCATCTCCTAAGCTGTAGCATCCAAGAGCCCAAGGTGCGATTGTCCGGCCGTCCCTGTGCCATGGGATCCTTAGGTCTGGTCCTGCAGCGGGGCTGTGTCAGGCTGTGAAGGGACCAGCCCCTGCCCCTGCTACAGCCCCCGCTGTGCTGGCAGCAGCAGCTGGGAAAGGCCCTTGGGCAGGGCCAGAGCCCCATTATGGGGGTGCTGCCTGTCCCGTCCCTCCCCAGGGAGCCTCCTGTGGGGTCCCAGCAGCAGCCAGAGCTGGTCCAGGGCCTGCCCTGGCAGCAGAGCTGCAGCCCAGAGCCTCAGGCGTCTCCCTGGCTCTCAGCGTGTCACCCAGGGGCCGTTATTCCCCGCGGCGGGTCGGGAGCTGGAGCCTGCCTGCCACTGCAGGTGCACAAACCGCAGCCCACGTGACATGGCGCCCGGGCAGGAAGACGGTGGTTTCCTCCTGGCCCCGTGCCCAGGCATGGCCCTGCGGTGCCTCCCAGCCTCCTCACAGCTCCAAGCCTGGCAGAGTCCAAGAAGTGTTGGGACAATGCTCTCAGAAGTATAGTTTCATATATATATATATATATATATATAAAATTTTAAATAAATAAATATATATTATAAATACATATAATATATATATATATATTATTAATATATTATATTGTATCATATCATATATTATATTATATTTAATATATTGTTATATATTATAATATAATATTATATATAGTATTATATATAGTATGATATATAATATAATAATATATAATATATAATACAATATTATATTAATATTAACAATATTAATATTAATATTAACAATATTATATTATATAATTGTATAATATATTATATAATTGTATAATATATAATACATTATATATTATATATATATATAATATATATAATAGAATATATATAATAGAATATAATATATATTATATAATATATACTATAATATATAATAATATATAATATATAATATTTATTTTTTGTTTTTATTTTTATTTTATTTAAATAATATATATTATATTGCATTAAATATTATGTTATTAGTCTTTATACATATACATATAATGTTTAATATATGTATATTTATAAATATATACATAAATCATATTTTAATATTTTTATATACATATTTTATAGTTTTTTAGATACATATAATTTATTTTTATTCTGAAGGCTGAAGTTGGGCTCACTGATCTTCAGTTATTTCCAGAGCAGGATATCTCAAAATTCGGTTCAACCCAGCTCCAGGTGATGCCATAGCATCTTCACTTGCCATGGGCCTGTTCCTGGCCTGTATTCAGACAGCAATGACCTCACAAACACCTACACAATTCTTGGTCTGCCAGCTCCTCAGGCACCAGTGACCTCACAGGTACAATGCATGGGCCTTGCCCTGACCTATCAGCTACTTGATCACCAAAGACCTCCCCACAGACCCACACAAGCCATGTGCTTATGCCTGGCCTACTGGCTTCTCAGGCACCAGGGTCCTCCCAGCATCTAGCACAGGCCATGTTTGCTCTCGGCCTGTCAGCTACTCAGGCACCACTGGCATCGCAGGAACATTCACCTGCCATGGGCCTGCTCGTGGCCTATCAGATCTTCAGCTGACAGTGACCTCATGAGCACAGATGATCTATTGGAAGATGTCAGAGTCCCTGCCCATGACAGGGGGTGGGTGCTCATGCTCTGCTGGCTGTTGACCAACATCCCCAGGTGCTTTTCTGCTGGACGGCTTTCCAGCCACTCTTCCCCAAGCCTATGCTACTGCATGGGGTTGTTATGACCCAAGTGCAGAAGCATTGTTGAGTGTCATGTGATTGGACTCAGTCCATCAATCTAGCCTTTCCAGATCCCTCTGCAAAGCTTTCCTACCTCAAGATCAACTGTCCCAACTAACTTGTTATCATCTGCAAATGTACTAAGGGTGTACTTGATCCTCTCAGTCAGATCATCCATCAAAATAGTAAACAAAGCTGGACCCAGTACAGAGGCCTGGGGAATGCCACCCACTACCATCCACCAACTGGATTGATCTCTCTTCACTCAGACTCTTTGAGCATGGCCATCCAGACAGTTCTTCAGCCAGCAAACTGTACACCTGTCCAAGCCATGAGCAGACGGATGGGTTGTCATTCTGCAGGGCTGCTGCTGCTGCACCACAGGTCTCATGGAGAACTTCTCCAGCACCTGGAGCACCACCTCACCCTCTTTCTTCACTGACCTTGGTGTCTGCAGGGTTGTTTTCTCTCACAGTTTCTCAATCTTCTCTCCCAGCTATTCCCTCATGTCATTTTCAACCCCTTTCTTTAAAAAGCTCTCACAGGTGTACAAACAGCATTACTTATTGGCTGAGTTTGGCCAGCAGCATGTCCCTTTTGGAGCCAGCTGGAAGTGGCTCTTCTCTACGAAGGGGCAGCTTCTGGACTCTCCTCACAGACACCAGCCCTGCAGCTAACCCCTGCTACAAAACCCTTTCCATGTAAGTCCAATACAACCTCCCAACCGCAAAGTAAAAACAAAGCCCATACAAGCAGCAGCAGACCCATGAGCTGACAATGGCAAGGCACATAAAGGCCTTCTAGCAGAGGCAAACCCTGGGAGAACTGCTCAGAGCTTTTTTGGCTCTGCCTTCCATGGATGACATAAAACAAGGAGGGTTTTGGCAGGGGTTGAGCTATTCCTCACTTGTGCTTAGGTGGGAGGTTAGAAACCAGCCCAGGTGTTTGTAGCAAACCCAACACACCCACACACATCCCAGAGCAACAGGGACTGCACTACCACAGGCCACCTCTGCACACCTGTGCATTTCCCTACAGGACACATTGGGTGACACACACCTTGGACATTCCAGGACCAAGGGGCCTCTGCAGAGATACTGGAGCTTGGCTCAGGGCATGTGCTAACTCTGCTCTGGGCTGGAAAGATCCCCAAAGTGCTCAGTGCAGTATTTCCAGCCTGTGGAGTTCAAGTAATAGTCAAACAAGCTTTGAGGATGTGCCCCAACACACACCTGTACAGCCATGGGCCTCCTGCTGCCTCCTCACACCCTGAATCACAGCTGATCTCAGCAGAACATCCCCACCCATCGCCTCCTTGAGTCCTGTGACCTGCCCACATCCATGTCACCTCCCCTGTCTTCTCCAAGACCAAGTGATTGCTGTAGGACCTCTCATGCCCTGCTCAGTTTCATGAGGCCAAACTGCTTCAGTTAGGTGTCTAGACCACAGGAATGCAGGATTTGGGGCTTAGGTGTTCAGGTTAGGGTTTAGGGATTAGATTTTGCCTTCCAGGGTTAGTGGTTGGGCAGAGTATTAGAGGGAGGCCTGTGTTTACTGCTTTGGGTTCCAGTGTGTGTGTAGTGTAGAGACTATGTTATTTGTTGGGATTTTCTTCAGGGCTCTGTTGAGGAATCATGTCATGGAATTCAGTGCTAAGGATGAAAGGCTGAGGAATAGGGTGAGAAATGAGCTAAGAGTGTATGGTAAGGCCTTATGGGTTTGGGACTTGGCTAACCCATGCCAGGTGAGGTTTGAGGTTAGGGGTAAGAGTAGTGGATTCCTTGCAGAGAGAGGGATAGCATTTAGATGTCAGGTTAGGGCTTATGGTTACTGCTTAGAAATATTGCCAGGGCTTGAGGTGGATGTTTTCCTAGTAAGTGTTGCAGCTCACAGCCTTACCTGAACCCCTCTCACCTCTTCCAGATCTTTCCTTTCTGTTAGCCAAGCCCCTCTTGTCTCCACCAGATTTCCCACCTTCATTCTCCCAGCTTTCCCCTGTCCTCACAAAATACTTCACCCTGTTGGGGGCAGCTTTCTGATGGCCTTTATGACCTCAGAGGCTCTGCCTCCCTGCTGTTGGCCAGCCAGGTGCTGGGACAGAAGTGACCTCGCAGCCAGCATCCACAGGGCTACAAGGAGATGTTGTGCTCAGGAGGCCTCCTCCCAGCCCACTCCCCCCAGGAGCAGTGGGTGCAGGGGATGCCCTGAACAATCCCGCAGGTACTCTGCCTGCCAACCAGTTCCTGCTTCAGAAGGCCTGCCACACATCCAGACTCACGTTTCTCCCTTTGGACCTTCAGCTCCTCCAGGATTGCTTTAGAGGAAATTGCCACCTTTGTATGGACAAGTGAATCAAGCACTGAATGTGTGTTTAAGAGAAACATCAAGAACTTGTCAGAAAAATTTTGTAAGAGCTGAAAAATTCCTTCAGGTCGATTCTCAAGGGACAATATCCTCTAAGGGAAATGAAACCAAGAAACCGTTTGTCCCAGAGGAAATGATGGCACCCATAGTTTATAGTCTATGGAACTTGTGCTCACATAGGTCCATCTCACTGCACCAATACTATTGTCATTCTCATACGGACAAGGGAAACAAAGATTCCTGATGTAGTCATTTGGTGTCCTTTAATGTAGAAACAAACCGCTTGTGTGAGCTGGAAGGAGAGCCCAGTGCTGGGAAAGGTGTTTGTGAGGGGCTGCTCTGGGACCATTGTCCTAGGGCAGCATCTGCCAGGGTGTCAAGAGAACAAGGGCCCAGCCCAGCCCTTTCTCTGCTCTCTACACTTCCCTGTCCTCTCCCCAGCCCAGCCCAGCAGAGCAGCCCAGGCTGGGCTGGCCCCAAAGCTGCAAATGAAGCAGGTGAGGTCAGTGGCAGTGTCCTTGCTGCAGAAGATGCCCTGACACTCACCCCCTCCCCCTGGGGCTCCTCAGGCATCACCACTGCACACACTCAGCACCCTGCTCTGCTCCCGGGACACCCCATGTCCCACACAGCCTTGCCCCAGCCCAGCACATCTGGGCTGGCCTGAGCAGCCATTCCTGCAGCCCCTGCCCATGCTGCCCACAGCCGCTGAGCTGGCGGTGCTGCTCTGCAAAGCAAGGGGGCTGTGGTGCGCGGGGCCTTGCATTGAACTTATGTGATTACATTTTATTACACAGATGCTATGAAAAAGTCTTCACTGACTCAAAGTGTTGTAGCACATTTATACAGCCTCCATATGAGACAGGACAGTTTCATTCATTCATAGTAGTGGGGGGAATTAAAATATTTATGTAGGAATGTAATGAACACAAGCAGTCATAATGACAATAAAAAAGGAAAGGAAAAGGGAAGGGAAGGGAAGGGAAGGGAAGGGAAGGGAAGGGAAGGGAAGGGAAGGGAAGGGAAGGGAAGGGAAGGGAAGGGAAGGGAAGGGAAGGGAAGGGAAGGGAAGGGAAGGGAAGGGAAGGGAAGGGAAGGGAAGGGAAGGGAAGGGAAGGGAAGGGAAGGGAAGGGAAGGGAAGGGATAAACATAAGCCTGGAAGGGGATGTACTAGGATTCATTATTGGAGAGTGAAGGGATCTTTATAAGTATTGAAAAATATACCACATATTTGTTTCCTAACTGCAGCCTTGAGCTCCTTGTTCCTCATGCTGTAGATGAGGGGGTTCACTGCTGGAGGCACCACCGAGTACAGAACTGACAGCAAAAGATTCAGAGATGGCAAAGAGATGGAGGGGGGCTTCAGGTAGGTAAATACAGCTGTGCTGAAAAACAGGCAGACAACAGCCAGGTGAGGGAGGCACGTGGAAAAGGCTTTGTGCCGGCCCTGCTCCGAGGGGATCCTCAGCACTGCCCTGAAGATCTGCACATAGGACAGCACAAGGAAAACAAAACAGCCAGATGCTAAACCAGCACTAACCACAAGAAGCCCAGTTTCCTTGAGGTAGGCATCAGAGCAGGAGAGCTTGAGGATCTGGGGAATTTCACAGAAGAACTGGTCCAAGGCATTGCCTTGGCAGAGGGGGAGGGAAAAGGTATTGGCAGTGTGCAGCACAGCATAGAGAAAAGTACTGCCATAGGCAGCTGCTGCCATGTTCACACAAGCTCTGCTCTTCATTACTGTTCTGTAGTGAAGGGGTTTGCAGATGGCAATGTAGCGGTCATAGGCCATGATGGTGAGAATAGAAAACTCTGCTGAAAGGAAAAAGAAAAAGAAAAAAACCTGAGCAGCACAACCTGCGTAGGAAATGGCCGTGGTGTCCCAGAGGGAGTTGGCCATGGCTTTGGGGACAGTGGTGGAGATGCAGCCCAGGTCGAGGAGGGCGAGGTTGAGGAGGAAGAAGTACATGGGGGTGTGGAGGTGGTGGTCGCAGGCTACGGCAGTGAGGATGAGGCCGTTGCCCAGGAGGGCAGCCAGGTAGATGCCCAGGAAGAGCCCGAAGTGCAGGAGCTGCAGCTCGCGTGTGTCTGCAAATGGCAGGAGGAGGAACTCTGTGGGGAAGGTGCTGTTGGACATTTGCTGCCTCAGAGCATGGATGGCTGTCAATGGTGGAAAAGACACAGAACAAGTTAGAGAAATTTCTCTGTGCAATACCTATAGCTATATATTATGTTTCATCAAAAGCTCCTCAGCAAGACAGACTACTACTTCCCTTTGAGGAAGATGTGCTCTTTCCTCTAGCACTCAGTTTTACTTCCTAAGGGTGTAGAAGGAGTAGACAGCCTCTGTGGGCTCAGCCAGAGTCAGTACTGCCCTACAGCATCTGCTGAAAACCAGTGGGGATGGATCTCAGGTGCCCACTGGACACAGGTGTCTTAGTATTTTAGGTGCTGAGAAGGACATCCAAAAATCTGTCAGAAAACAATGAAGTATATAGGTTATAGAGTGTGGAGGAAAACTGTGAGATTCCTCACAGAACTACAGATCTCTTTCAGTGGAATAATCTAACAGCCTCAGTGACTGACACAACCAGACAACTCCATTAGCGTTCTCCTGACTGCTCTTCAGGGCAGGAAAATGAGAGCAGAGACTCTAGAGAGTGCCTTCCATGCAGGTAGGGCAGGAGTTGGTCCATCTTGTCAAGAATCACCCCCAGAGATGCCCTGGGGGTGCTGTAGAGCTGAGAGCTGCCTACCCCAGGCAGCAGCCTCTGGGCAACAGCAGCAGGACCCTGCCCTGCCCTGTCAGGGGAGGGGGTGCTCCTTCCACCCGCAGCTTCTCCCTGCAGTGCCCTGGGCAGCTCCCCCGGCAGGCTGAGTGCTGAGCCTGGCAGGCAGCACAGGCCCTGCCCCAGCACACAGCCCCTGGGGCACAGCAGGGACCCTGCTCTGCACCACAGCCCTGGCCACCCCTGACTGCAACCTGGCTGCAGCCAGACCTGAGAGAAAGAAACATCATGTCCTGTCCTTCAGTTATTTATGGCAGATAATCACTGTTCCGGAGCTTGTTTTTCTCATCTTATCCAAACACTGAGAGTCCTCCTGAACGATCCCATAGGTTGAGGGATTTGCCAGCAAATCTGGAGATGGCACCAGGAACAACAGCTGTGCTGCCCTGCAGCCAGAGACTTACCCTGTTCAGGGCTGTGAAGATTTCTCCCGCAGTGAGCTCTCAGCATCCCCCCTCCACACTGCCTTTAACATCTCCCTCCCTTCTCTCACTGCCCTTGTCCCCTGCAGGCAGTGCCCCCAGCCCTGCTGTGCTGTGCAGAGGAGCTGCTCCTGGGCAGAGCTGTCTCTCTGCAGTGCTGCCCGCTTGCCAGGAGCTCCCCTTGGTCCCAGGAGCCCGTCCCAGCTCAGCAGCACAGGGAGCTCTTGCCAAGTCCATGGGCCTCCAGGGGAATCAACTTTGAAACAGACTGAAGTAATCACTGATGTTCCCTCCCACTACTTTGGAAGGAAACTTTTCCAGCACTGTTATTCCTTATACGGAAAAACTCTGAGGTCCAAGAATCACTTTTCCATGTCCTGGTTTTAGGCAGAACACCCAGGCAAGGACAGGGAGGGACCTTCCTTTCCCCTGCTGAGAGAAGTGTTTCAGCTGAGTAAAACAAGGCATCTACTTCTTTATTTGCTGTCCAGAGGCTACAAGGGGGCTCAGCTTCCTCTCCCCTGCCTCACACAACCCACACGAGTTGGGATTCCTCTTGACCTGGTTCAGGTGGGCACAAACCAGGCAGCTGCATGTCAGCTGCCTGTCTCAGCTCCCAGCATATTGAATGGAGACAGAGACCAGAAGGGAGCTGTTCAGATGCAGACACCGGGTGACATTGGAGGTTCCAGGGTGACATTTGAGTAATGTTTCAAGTTCCAAATTCCTCTGGGCCATAAGCAGAGATTTAATTGATGCATGTCCATTATAATACAGCTATAGCCATTGTTCAATAGCAAAGAAACAAAAGGCAAGTGATGACTTGGTTGCCATCACTGAAAGGTGGTGGGACCACTCCCATGACTGGAGTACTGCGATGTCTGGTTATAGGCTCTTCAGAAGGGACAGGCAGCACAGGAGTGGTGGCGTGGCTCTCTATATTAGAAGGTGTTTTGATGTTGTGAAACTCGAGGCTTGGAATGATAATGTTGAGTCCCTGTGGGATAGGGTCAGCAGGAAGGCCAACAAGGCAGGCATCCTGGTGCGGATATTTCATAGACTGTCAAACCATGATGAGGTGACGGATGAGGTATTCTACAGGCAGCTGGCAAAAGTTGCAAAATCATCAGCACTTGTTCTCATGAGGGACTTCAACTTCACAGACATATCCTGGAAATGCAATACAGCTCAGAGGAAGCAGTCCAGGAGGTTTCTGGAGAGTGTGGAAGATAGCTTCCTGATGCAGCTGGTTACTGAGCCTACCAGGGGAGATGCCCTGCTAGACCTTCTCTTCACAAACAGAGAAGGACTGGTGGGAGATATTGTGGTTAGGAGCTGGCTTGGGCAGAGTGACCATGAAATGTTAGAGTTCTCCATTCTTGGTGAAGTCAGGAGAGGGATCAGCAAAACCAGTCTTAGACTTCCAGAGGGCAGAACTTGAGCTGTTCAGGACACTGGTTATCAGAGTCTCTTGGGAAGCAGTTCTGAAGGGCAGAGGAGTCCAGGAAAGCTGGGCACTCTTGAAGAAGTAAATCTTAAAGGCTCAGGAGCAGTCTGTCCTTATGTGCCCAAAGACGAGCCAGTGTGGAAGAAGACTGGCTTGGATGAACAAAGTTGTGTCTAGAGCTTAGGAAGAAAAAGAGGGTTTAGGACATTTGAAAAGAGGGCAGGCCTCTCAGGAGGGCTATCAGGATGTCATGAGGCTGTGCAGGGACAAAATTAGAAAGGCCAAAGCTCATCTGGAGCTCACTCTGGCTACTGCTGTTAAAGATAACAGAAAATGTTTTTATAAATACAGAAACACAAAAAGGAGGACTAAGGAGAATCTCCATCCTTTATCAGATTCGGGAGGAAACTTAGTGACAAGAGATGAGAAAAAGGCTGAGGTGCTTAATGCCTTCTTTGCCTCAGTCTTTAGCAGCAAGACCAGTTGTTCTCTGGGTACTCATCCCCCTGATCTGGTGGAAGGGGGATGATCTGGTGGAACTAGCTGCTGTGCGTCAGAGAGGCTGGGAGTCCAGCAGCAGTGCCATGGGCTTGAAGGATCACAACCAGCTCACTTCAACCTGGGCATATTCTGGCCCAAGAAGGGAGTGTTTTGTAAGTATGGTATTACAAGGGCAGTGGTGCCTCAGAAATTTCAGTAAGTCCAGAAAGTCCAGTAGGAAGCAAATGGCTGTTAAACAGCCTGTGAGTTGACTTCTTTCTGAAGTAGCTGACAGGTCATCCCTTGACTCCTGGCTGGGATCTGTGCCTTTAGGCTCACATTTGCTGGTCTCCATAATAAGCCAGCAGATGCACCTGCTTTACAAATAGTCTGTGAGATCCTTTCTTCATAAGTACCTGATAGGCCCCATAGAGGAAGGGGTCTTGAAGAGGTGTTGTCATATCAGAGGTTTCAGCTTTTGCCTAATTCATCCTTCAGGGCTGCTTTCAGTTTTTGACACAGAGGGGGCCACTGCCTCCGAGATGTCTGGGGGAGCACAAAGCCTTCATGAGGGCAGGGAAAAAGTTACCCTGGGTCCATAGGAACCATTCTAGATCCAAAACATGTAGGCAGGAAGCAGACGTTTGTGGTGTTGCAGAGCTGCTGGGCACATTGCGCAGGGTGCTCTGACAGCCTTTGTGTCCTTCTCCATGCTGGCTTAGGAGCTGCTTCTTTCTCAGGAACAGAGTAGCCAAGAGAGGTAAGACAGATACTCCGAGTTCATGAAAACCATCAGAAAGCTGATTCTAAGAAGATGACTGATATGGGGAAGGCAGGGGGAACCTGAGCAGGAGAGATGTGAGATTTGGGGGAGGAAAGAAGAGCTTGGATAGCAGAAGGTAATGATTTTGGAGAGGTAAGAACATTCAGGTAATGTTGATTCCACCATAAAGCTGACTTAAAGCAGTCATGTGAGTCCCTTACCCTTTTTTAACCTGTTACATTAATACCTAAATCTAAATGCCACTCTACACGTTGACAGGAATCCACTGCTCTAATTTTGACCACAATATCCCTTGAAGCCGAAATTAGTCCATAACCCCTTTCCATTAGCTTTCCTCTCTTGCTCACCCTGATTCCTTTCCTTAACACAAAGCATGTTCCACACTAGCACTGTGTTGAACTTCAAGCTGGTGATGGCAAAGTTGAGAGCCTTTGAGTAAGGATTAAGGGATGTACAAATAAAGGGATGTCATTGTGGGAGTCCAGCTGGAGGAATGTGACTGTGGAAGTGACTGTGAGGTCACTTCTGTCTCTGCAGTTGATAGGGCAGCAGCAGGCACATGTCACGGAAAGGGACTGTGAGGTCACCTCTGTCTGAAGCAGCTGACAGGTCACACTTCTACCTGGGATCTGTACTTTTCAGCTGATAACTGCCAGTGGTCCTGCTAGGCCAGCAGAAGGCACCTGGTTGGCATGCTGACTGTGGGATCCACTCTGCCTGCATACCCAGGAGGACCCAGACAGAAAGAAGGCCCACATATGGGTTGTCCTGTCCCTTCTGTTTGAGTCCATGACTGGACAGCAGCAGGCACAAGGCTTGGGTGTGTCTACAGAAAAAGCTGTAAGGTCAGCAGCTGGACCATGGCTTAGAAGATGCTGGTGAAGTGACTGCTGTCTGGTTGGCTGACTGGCCACAAGAAGGCCAATGGGTTGGAATGCCTACTTTAGGAGTGGTTTCCACCCTGATGGAGCTTTCTTTGGTAGTAAGAAAGAGCAGGAGAGGAAAACCTGCCAGAAAGTGCACCTTGGAAGGTTAGCACTGGCCATGAAGAGGAAGAAATGTCCCTCAAAGAGTTGTGCTGTGGTGCTAGAGGTCACCCAAAGAGTGTCTTTGATCAGACCATGGCTTTGTGTTTGAAGGAACAGCTGATGAGGGTTGACAAGACATCAGCGAAACCAGAGAAATGCCAGGATGAGAGCAAGGTGAAGAACAGAGATGGGTGTCTACAGCCTTCAAGGAAATAGGGCAAAGTGTGGGGCAGCATAGGAAAGTCTGGAGAGGACAAAGAGGTGGGTGCTGGCAAGAAGAGAAGGCCCCAACAGCCCTGACATTTTTGTCACCTTGGATAGAGCTTCTGAGGAGATGAGATATAGTCATTGCAAGGGGGCTCATTGCTTTCTTGAGACCCTGTGCAGAGGCAGGGAGGTGTCATACCATTGTTCTTCTTGAGGCATCACACTGCCCACCACATCCAACAGACCCCCAGAAAGAGCACAGAGCCAGACATGGGGGTGCAGGACATTCCCTTCCAGTGGCTGGAGTCAGGACCTGGCCCTTTTACTTCAGCACAACAAACCCAGGCTTTTCTCAGCACAGTGCTTTGCCTATCTGTAATCAAGACCTCTAATTACCTGCCCTAACAAGTCCCTGAGGAGAATCTCTTGGTAACAGCCCTCAGTGCGGCCCATTAATACTCCAAGTCACTTCAACTTTTCCTTCTGACTTGACTTTCTCAAGCAGTTGCATCATTCTCCTCTCAGTACCTGACGTTCACAGACTAAGAACCAAAATCCACCATGGAACTCATTAAAATGCAGAAACACCTAAGGAACCATATGTCTTCCATAGTTTTATTCAAGTCTTCAAGACTTGGAGACTTTTCCATAGGGAGGAAAAGCAGACTCTTGAGGTCTGACAGTGCATGGACAGCCTAGCTCCTCACCGCCCCAACCCTGACGTTTCTCTCATTGGCCACCTGGCGCTTGCATCACTTTTTTTTACTCCACACTTCTGCAAGTATGCAGCTGGATGTTACAGCCCCCTTGCACCAGCTCCCACCTGCTTAGAGACCTGGCTGCACACAGGCACACAAGGGTTTTTCCTTATTTTAAAACAAACAACAAGAAAACATGCAGCAATTTCCAAATAGCACAGTAAGCTCCTCATCTTGTATGTCTCCAGTAGGTTTACCTCACTGGTTTATCCTCACAAAAGGATGACTATAAATTAAGTATTTTATACTGATTAATAGGAAATTATAGGTATTAAGAATAGTATTATTCCATATGATCTTAATTCAATGATAAATGATGAGGAGCTTGCTACAGAAACAATTAGGCAGACTGCTAATCGGTGGGCAAGCTTGAACTCAATGAATCTCAAAGCAGAAACTGGGTCAGCGAGAGCAGTCTAAATGATCAAAGAGTAAGGGGAGGGCAAAGCAGGAGAACCATGGGAACTGCATGGGTCCAGACAGGCATCTGGAAAGGGGACATTCAACAGGGATTGTTTATTCAAGATGGGTACCTGGAAGATGAGGGAGTACACCATGATGGAGAAAGCGATGACAATGCAAGTAGAGGTGACCATCAGTATTTCTTCTCCTGTGATGAATGTAGATCCTGAAAATTCACCTGAAGGATGTAGATCACTGTAGATCACTGGTGAAGGACCTGTCTTTTTGTGCCATCACCAATGCAGATTACAAAAATACTTCCACACGTCATGGTAATATGTCCCACCGCATCTTTACCATCCTGTGGGTCAAGGCAGAGGGAGCTGACAGCCAAGGGACACATTTGGGTGACAAAGAGGGGACCCAGCAGAGACAAGGAGTCAAGGCAGTGGGGTGGGGGAGGCCAGGAGAAGCAGCCCAAGGGGTGGTGCTGCTTGTGAGGACACGTTTGTGCCAGCAGCCAGAGAGGGCAGCAGCTGTCTGGAGGAGAGGGGAGGCCAGGGAGCACATGCCCAGAGCCCTCCTGCCAGCAGAGACAAGGCCGGGGCCGAGGCCAAGGGGAGAGGCAGGCCCAGGGCAGGGGGCTGCAAGGGCCATGCTGAGCTCCCTGCCCCTGCAGCAGCCGCGCTGGCCCTCAGCAGATGTGCTGGCTGGCCTGCACTGGGAGGTCCTGGTGTGCATCAGAGAGCAGAAAGGAGGGCGCTTGAGAGGGCTGGGGTGACGTGGTTGGCAGTGTCCCATGAAAGGGCTGTCTGGGGTCCCCTCTGCTGCAGCCACCACATGGAGCATGGCAGGAGGAGGGCACACAGTGCTTGTGACCACAGTGAAAGCCTGACCCTGGACTCTCCATGGCCGCCTTGCAGGTTCTGGCAGGCTGCTGGCAGGGGTCGAATGCTCTGGGCCCCCTTCCTGCTCTGCCCAGGCCAGCAAGGGCCCAGAGCGGCCTCCTCTCCCTTGGCCCTGCAGCTCTGGGCTCCCTTTGCGCAGCCCTGGCTCTGCAGCACCAAGCCCTGCTGGGAGCCCTCCCCTGCATGCTGCCACTGCTCCCTGACTCTGCTGTTGCCCTGTACTGGGCACTGCCCAGCCCAGTCCAGCCCCTGCCCACCTCTCCCCAGCCCAGCCAAGCCTAGCCCAGCCCAGCAGCCCAGTCTGGGCTGGCCCCAGGGCAGTGCCCACCACAGGCTGCTGCAGGGCTCTGGGCATGGCCACCACAACCCCAACGCCCTCCAAGGCAGCACAGATGCTGGGAGAAAGGTGGCTCTGGGCCTCCCCAGCAACTCCCAGATTTGGAACAGCGATCGCTGAGGAGGCCCTGAGTGGTGCTGCTGTGCAGAGCCAGGGGGCTGTGGTGCCTGGGGACCTCTGGAGGACTCCGCCCTGCCTGTTCTGCTCCGGGTGGTCATCAGACCCAACTCCATGGGGATCGCTGCTGCTGAGCCCCTTTCCATCTGCCCTAGTGTCTCAGCAGCACAGGGCAGTACTTGCAGCATGATGGGTTGTCTCTAAGGTCACAAAGGGCAGGCGAGTGCTGCACCAGACCTGGCCCATGAGACTCCAAAGAGGGTGTGCGGAATTACTCTGCAGTCTAATGGGCCTTTGCCTGCTGGCTGTTCTTCTCATGGCATTGCAGAGTCCCCTTTAGCCCATGGACTCCTCAGATTCGACTTTACCAGACCGTTCTTTTGATCGTCACTCATATGCGGTTCTCATCACTACACACAGAGCACGTTGTTCCTGAGTTCCCCTGACATCTCCTGGCAGCTCCAGATTCCTCTTTGGGCAGACATCATCCATCAGCCCCACTGCAGGGGGCACAGTGCCATGTAGATGAGTCCAAAAATGGTTGTTGTCTAATTGCGCAAATGCCTCCAAAAAGGGTCCAGGCCTTGGTTACTGTCATACCACCCTGGGACTTTAAGCCTGTGTCCTTCATTCCTTGAACTTGCCCAGAAAACAAAGAGCAGGGAGCAACCCCTAGGCTCTGTTCCTGACAGCAGCACTGGAAGAGGCGTCTAGCCTTTTGGGTTTGCCTTGTGAAGCCCCTTTTTGTACTGTCATGCTAGCAGGGAGGCCAGCTCTGTCACTGGCACATTCGCTTCTGCTGCCTACAGTCACAGGACTGCCACAGGCAAAGGACTGTCACCAAGGTACATGAGATCTGTGGGCTAACAAAATTGGCAAGGAAAAAGTGGAGACTGTGGAAGTGAAATGAAAGCAGCAGTGAAAAGGCCTCGTTCTGCTGCAGTCATGGCTCCAGGGAAGCAGCAGCCCTGACCCAAAGGAAGCAGAGAGGCAGAGCCCAGGGGGAAGTGAGGGGCAGCCCAAGGGCCACCAGGGCTTGCTCCTTGTCCTAGTTTCAGTTAGGACAGAGTTAATTTTCCTCCTAGTAGCTGGTAGGGTGCTATGTTTTGGCTTAGGATGAGAAGAGTGCTGATAACATGCTGACGTTTTAATTGTTGCAGAGCAGTGCTTATACTAAGCCAAGGACGTCTCAGCTTCTTGCTCTGTCCTGTCAACAGGCAGGCTGGGGGTGCAGCAAGAGCTGGGAGGGGACAGACCCAGGACAGCTGACCCAAAGTGGCCAAAGGGGTATTCCATCCCATCTGACGTCATGCTGAACAATATATAGGAGTGGCTAGCCGGGGAGGAGGGCCAGACTGCTCGGGGTTAGGCTGGGCATCAATCAGCAGGTGGTGAGCAATTGCATTATGCATCACTTGTTTCGTACACATTACTGGTAGTAGCACTATTATTATTACTATTATAATTATTATTTTCCTGTCTTAATAACCTGTCATTATCTCAACCCACAGGCTTCACTTTCCCGTTTCTCCCCTCCTTCACAGAGAGGGAGGGGGAAGGGTGAGCGAAAGGCTGTGTGGTGTTTAGCTGCTGACCGGGTTAAACCACAACACTCCTCCATGTGGCAGCTGGGCTCTGGGCCCTGAGCCCCTCCTGCATGCTGGGGCTGATCCCCAGCTCCAGAGCAGGTGGAAACAAATGGGAGCTGAGACCAATGAAGTTCTCGTGGCTTCTTTTTTATCTGTATCGATAGAAGAGACCTGATCATAGCTCCAGATGATGATTGTCTCAAAGTAAAGAACAAAATAACAGGTAGGAGGCTAAGAATAAGCTCATGTAGATCAAAGCAAGAAATGGAAGAAAAACACAATAAGAGAAAATAAAGGAGTAATAGAGAAAACAAAAGATTTTCCTCAGTTTCTGAAATAAAGTAGGAACTTTAAGGCACATTATTGATTTGAAGAAGCATGTGTTCCAAGAATTTCCAGACTGCATCCTTGAGCACCTTATTCCTCATGCTGTAGATGAGGGGGTTCACTGCTGGAGGCACCACCGAGTACAGAAATGACACCACGAGATTTAGAGTTGGGGAGGAGAGAGAGAGGGGCTTCAGGTAGGCAAACATGACAGTGCTGAGAAACAGGGAGACCACGGCCAGGTGAGGGAGGCACGTGGAAAAGGCTTTGTGCCGGCCCTGCTCAGAGGGCATCCTCAGCACAGCCCTGAAGATCTGCACATAGGACACCACAGTGAAAACAAAGCAAACTAATGCTAAGGAAATACTAAAAAGAAGTGTCCAGACTTCCCTGAGGTAGGCATCTGAGCAGGAGAGCTTGAGGATCTGGGGGATTTCACAGAAGAACTGGTCCAGGGCATTGCCATGGCAGAGTGGTAGTGAAAATGTATTGGCCGTGTGCAGGACAGCATTGAGAAAGCCACTGCCCCAGGCAGCTGCTGCCATCTGGGCACAAGCTCTGCTGCCCAGGAGGCTCCCGTAGTGCAGGGGCTTGCAGATGGCAATGTAGTGGTCATAGGCCATGACAGTAAGAATGGAATACTCTGCTGGGAGAAAGAAGGCAAACAGTAAGACCTGTGCAGCACATCCTTGAGAAGAGATGGCCCTGGTGTCCCAGAGGGAATCAGCCATGGCTTTGGGGACACTAGTAGAGATGGAGCCCAGGTCGAGGAGGGCGAGGTTGAGGAGGAAGAAGTACATGGGGGTGTGGAGGCGGTGGTCGCAGGCTACAGCGGTGAGGATGAGGCCATTGCCCAGGAGGGCAGCCAGGTAGATGCCCAGGAAGAGCCCGAAGTGCAGGAGCTGCAGCTCGCGTGTGTCTGCGAACGGCAGGAGGAGGAACTCGCTCACAGAGCTGCTGTTGGTCATTCTCTGACTTTGACAAGGCTGTCTGCTGAAGAAGAGAAAGCAAAACAAAGAACAGAATTCTCTGAGGAAAACCTAATGCAAGTCATATAGCACCCCCAAACAGAGCCTCTCTCTTAGCACGAGAACTGTTCTGCAGCTCTCTTGCTTGAGCTGCAGCTGGTGTTGGCTGAGGGAGGCACTGGGAGCAGGGGCTGCTTTGGGCTCTAGAGGAGTCCTTTCTACTGTGCAGCACGAGGGAAAAAGGAACATAGGGGAAACTCAGGTTCAGTCCACCTCTCAGATCATTGAGCTTTGCAGTGCTTTTGCAAACATCTCCAACCACAGTACAGAGCAAAGTAGGATTTTCTTTGCTTTATTTTCCAGTAGTTACCCCTGTAATGATTAGGACGACCATCATGCTCAGGTGTTTCCCTGAGAAGAAACTGGAGGCAGCTGAGAGCAGAGAAGTCCCAGTCCAAATGCAGCTTGGCAGAATCCTCACCTTGTCTCTGGGTGCCGGACCACGAACTCAGCCCTTCCCTTCTAGCTAGGGGTGCAGAGGCCTCACTCCAGGTGCCCACAGACAGCCATCCAGCAGAACAGACATGACCTTAGCATGGAGGTGTCTTCTCCTTGGGGCACTTTGGTACAGAGTCAGAAGGAGCTTGGGAGTTTCTCCTCATCTGGGCTCTGCCTGCTGTGCTGGCCCTGCGTGTCCCACAGCCCATGGGCTGCAGGGGGGAGAGGAGGCCAGGGAGGGGCTGCTCCAGGGGAAGGCGTCTGCACTGCAGGGCATGGCCGCGTGGTTCCCGAATCCCCCCTGCCACGGCATTTCTGGCAACAGCTCCTTCTGGCCGCCTGCCCCTCTCTCTGCTGCCTGCAGCTGTCCCTGCTGGGAGCTGTTGCACTGTGCCCACCTCTTCTTTCCCCCTGCCCATGCTCACAGACCCCATCCCACACGGCTGTGCTCAGCGCTGCCCTGCAGCACCCTGCCACCAACAGGGCCCTGCCAAGGGGCACCTCCATGGCTGCAGGAGCTACGGGGCAGCTGACAGAGAGCCCAGCATGGCCAGCCAGGGCAGGGTGTTCTGGACTGACTGGGGGCACCTGATTTAGGGCACTCCAAGGGGCTTCTGCCAGACTTCCTCACCTCGCAGTGCAACCCAGCAGGACTCTCAAAGCCTACTGCATTGCCCACTGCCCTCCCAGAAACAAGACCCAGCAGGAGACCCTTCCAGGACCTGCAGCTGCATGGCCCTGCAGCCAGAGATTTACCTTGTAAAGGGCTGTGCAGATTTTTCCTGCAGGCAGCTCTCAGCATCTTCCCACTCCCAACTGCCTTCATCCCCTCTCTCCTTCTGTCCTCTCAGTGCGTCAGCTGCAGTGAGAGCCCCCAGCCCTGCTGCACTGTGCAGAGGAGCTGCTCCTGGGCAGAGCTGTCTTTCTGTCCTCTACCAGGAGCTCTCTCTGCCCCAGGAGCCCGACCCAGCTCAGCAGCAGAGGCCCAGCCCAAGGCAGTGGAATCACCCCTCTGGTGTCTTTGGTGATGAGCTCATGAACCTCAGACACTGAGTGGAAAGTGAAGAACTCTCTCAAGAAGTCCAAGTCAGGTGCAAGTTTTCTGGAGTTTCCCCCCGAGGGCCAGGACTGACATAGCCTCCCTTGGAGCTCATTAGAGCCAAACATTGGAGGCAGTGAGGCCAAGGAGACAAAGGCAATGTGAAATTGACACTGATCTTTGGAAAAAAAAAACTGGATATGTTTCACCAAGCACAAAGGCTGAGCCTTGATCCCTGGCCTCTGGGAAGGGAGATCCTTTCTCTTTACACGTTGCTCAGGGCTCTTTCTGGGACAGTAGGAGATGGGGATGTGCATTGCCAAGTGCAGGACAGTGGTATGACCTCTGCCTGGTTCATGGCTGGGTGCGAGGAGGCAATGAGGCCCTGGCACTTTAGCGATAAGCTGTCTCCTCATAGGCCTCAGTGACACTGACAACAGCCATAGCCATGGACACAGAGAACTTGGTCCTGTTTGGACTTTCAGCCTTGCCACAGCCCTTGTTCCTCTGCACCCCATGCAGTCCTTGGGACTCTCATACCTCCACCTCTTTCCCTGCTGGCTGTAGACCCTCTTCCATGCGATGTCTCACCGGATCTGAGCTGAGTCTGGTAATTGAGATTTTCTTGGTGGCCATGCTCCTCGTAAGGCAGCTCTGTAGGAATCTGGCCTGGTTCGTGGTGAGCAGGCACCACTGCTCGTATGGCATCCATGGTGGTGCCCAGGCCCTCCTCTTCCTCCTGGGCACTGCTCACTCAGCAGGGTCCCAGGCTGCCCTGATGTGTGGGGCTCCTCTTCCACTGGTGCAGGACTAGACTCTTCTCCTTGTAAATGTCAAGAGGTTTCTGTAGGCAAATCCATGCAGTTTCTCAAGGCTCCCCCACACTGACGCTCCATTCTGTCAGCTGTTAATATCTGCAGGCAGATGGTTCAACCTTCGTGTGATTGTGCTATCTCTGACAAGAGAGCAGCATCAGGAGTTGCAGGCAAGTTTGGATAATACAGGAGTAACCAGCTGAGTGGAATTGCAACACAGAGTCTCAGAAGGGTAAGGGATTGCAGGCTGCCACGTTCCACCTTTTCTGTGCTTCCTTGTCATGCATGTTGTCATTTTGTTCAGAGCTGTGTCCTAAATGTTATGATACAGTGCAGGGACGAAAATTAGAAGTGTCAAAGCCCAGCTGGAGCTCAATCCATCTATTACTGTCAAAGACAATCAAAACTCTTTATAGAAATACTTTAAAGGAGGATTAAGGAAAATCTTCATCCTTTATTGTAGGTGGGGTAGACATAGTGACAAGAGATGAGGCAAAGGCTGAGGTATTTAATGCTTTCTTTCCCTCAGTCTTTAGCAGCAGCACCAGTTGTTCTGATACTCAGCCCCCAGAACCGGTAGACTGGGACATGGAGAGGACAAGAGGGGGACACTTCCCCCACTTGTTAACTCTCCCTTTCTCCTTCATCTCCCCCTTCTCCTCCAGGATACTCACAGTAGCTCCGCAAAGCTTTGACTATCCTTGGGATGGTCAAAACAGCATGTTCATATTGTTATGTCTCATGAATGTGTTTCAGCATTTTTTTAACGTCAGACAATTATTTAAGAATGCCATCCAGAGATCTGTCTAGAGGCAGGAGAGTTAGGAGTGGCAGGGATTGAGGGAGGATATGGGCAGGTACCTATCGCAGTGAACACCTCCAATGCTTTGGAAATTGTTGTTGACGGAAGGAAGACACAGACACTCAATATGAGTGTGCAGTGAACTCCATTTTATTGCCCGAATAGCCTAACTTATATAGTGAACTTAACAGGGGCGGACAGTGTTTCACACGAGATTATTGGTTAAAAGCATTCAGATAACAACTGCAAGAAAACAACCCCACCTGCAAGATAACAACCCCCTTGTGATTAGCAGTCACATAGACCTTGTCCTTGAAGCCAGCTACTGGTAATAATATTTTTCTACATTCCTCAGTGTTTTTCACATCCCCAGTCATGGGAACTGAGGCCTACTCTCAGAACAGACTCTGATCAAATAGTTGCTCAACATTCACATGGCCTACTTCAGCTAACCAGTCATCCACAATTCCCCCGTTTTTTTCTTTTATGACCACGCCACACCCAATATAACATTTTTGCAAGTAGCCCTTTAACCACATTTATCATAATACCACATGCAATGATGATTGACACCACAGCAAACAGAATCCTTAATCCCTCTTTGACTAATCCCAGTAACCATCTATGCATTGTTTCAAACAAATCAGTGAACCATTGATTGAAAGGATTGATACCATATTGAATCTTTCTCATGTGTCCTTTCAGGAAAGTAATGGATTTGTGAATTGACTCATTATGATCAAAAAGGTTTAAACAGTACATTCCCTTAAAGTCCTCACACCCATTCCTTTGAGCCAAAAGCAAGTAGTCAGTAGCAGCTTGATCCTGTAAAAGCACATGTCGCAGACTATTTTGATCTGGTAACATCTCCACAAGTATCTCTGTCGTGGCATAGGCTTGCTTCTCGGCCCAGCATACCAATTTTTCTAAGTTGTTACGTGCGGCCGCAGATGCCACTCCAGGCACTAAAATTGCCAATGCCGCTCTAGCTGCAACCCCACACAATTCAACATTATCATTGCAATCCGGTGCAAGCAATGCCCATTTATGTCTGGTGATCTCACGCAACTGTAACAAGCTAGGAGCAAATACAATGAGTTTATCTAAGTCACATGGACATCTGATAGCATTTGCAGGGATACCTTGCCAGGCCCTATCCCCACAAATCAGAGAAACATCAGGAGGTAAGGCCAAAGCTGTACAATTGTTCCAAACACTGTAGTTGTTACCCCTTGTCTCCATGCCATAAGCCCCTAAACCCTGCTTAGCAGTGTCATTGTAATCACAGGTGTTATTTGTATTTCTGTACCTGTATGGCCCTTTCCAGGTTCCTGTAGCAGGATTCATCTGATAGCCACGGCTACATTCACATTTATAGCCACCTTTTAGGTTGATACAGATTTGACTACAGATACCAGGGTTTTGGCATTCATCAATATCTCCACAGGTTCTCTTGTCTACAAACTTAAACCCAGCTGGACAGTCACATTCATTTATGTTGCATTCCTTCAGGGGCTCATCACCCCAGTCCTTGCAGTCTCTCTGCTGGTTACACACTTTATTGATATCTATGCATTCTCCACTTCTGCACTTGAATTTGCCAGGTCCAGAGCACTGAATAACATTGTTACAGTTTGCTTCATCAGTGCCATCCAGACAGTCTCTCACACCACTGCACTGCCTACTCCCATGGACACAGCTCCCATCTTTACATCTGCAGGTCCAAGAAGGGCAGTTAATTTCATCACTTCCATCCTTGCAATCAGGATCTCTGTCACAGTCTTTTTCACCATCACATTTCCAGGGTAAAGGAATACAGCGTCCATTACTACACAGGAACTGGGATTCTTCACATTTTGCTCTAGCACTGTCGGCAGCAGTGCACAGGCAGGCAAGGGCGAGCAGCAGGTAGAGTGCCCCGCAGCACAGCAGGGCCTGCCGCCGCCCCACTCCGTCACCTGTGTCACTTATACTACTCCTATTACCCATGCTGTTAGTGTCAGTGGCATCCTCCTGGTACCATTTCTGTCTTTGTCGCCCCTTACTCTCCCCCGTTTCTTTTTGCCACTGACCATTCACCACAAATGGATGAGACACATGATTACTAGTTAGGAAAGAGAGTGTAACGTCTGCTATACAGCTGCAGGCAGTGCCAGCTGCAACCTTAGAAGCTATTTGTGAAAGAGCCTGCCGGTGGTCATTTGGCAGTGTAATCTGCGTCTCTGCACTCCTGCCCCGCAATAGAGCTAAATCGTCATTAGTAATCCGTAGAATGTGGTAACCCCACGGAATGTTATCCAGAAACATAGTTATAACACCGATCTGGGGGCGAATAGTCTTTTTTGCATTGCAAGATAAACCTCTTATAAAAAGAATGCTAGAGAGAAGCAGCACAGCCGCTGCTGCCTCCATGGTTACGCCAGACAGGCTGCAGGGTCCTGATCTCCGCCCCTCTGCTATGTGCCGACTCGCCACACGGTGAGGGTCGGCTGCCGTTGTCCACTGACGCCTCTGGTCTCCCGTAGCAACTCGATCTCGGATGTCCCGCATCCCCCCCGCGCGGTTCCTGTTCCCGCGTCCCCGCGCGGTTCCTTTTCCCACGTTTCTTAATGCATTAGTTACTGCTCTCCACTGCTTCATTAATTATTCTCATTAATCACCTCATCAATTAATTTGTCCCCGAACTGCCTCCATTCTGCTTGTTTGAACACCGTGTCAGGATTTATATAGCAGCCCTTAGCTACCCCATAGGCTAGTAACTCTGGCAGTTCCTTTTTGCAATCTATACCCTGTGTGCTCCGCTTTTCTAAAAAACATTTGAGCAAATCATATGCCACCTGTCTCTCCATACCTGTAATACCGTTGCAGCCTTTGCGAAAACCTCGATGGCGTTTATCCGGCAGGTGCTCCCGAGTGCGACGATTCAGCAGTCGCCCGTCCTTTTCACCGGGTGCTTTTCACCAGTCGCCCGTCCTTTTCACCGGGTGCTTTTCACCAGTCGCCTGTCTGTTTCACCAGGTGCTTTTCATCAGTCGCCCGTCCTTTTCACCGGGTGCGAGGATTTGGCAGTCGCCCGTCCTTTTCACCCGTCCTTTTCACCAGGTGCGAGGATTTGGCAGTCGCCCGTCCTTTTCACCCGTCCTTTTCGCCGCCTGAGCTGCATTGCAGGACCGGTTCCCGTATTCCGTCGACCCGTGGCCCGCAGGTTCAGTCTGTTCGGCCGGCAGGTTCGGACCGTTCGGGCGCCATTTGTTGTCGACGGAAGGAAGACACAGACACTCAATATGAGTGTTCAGTGAACTCCATTTTATTGCCCGAATAGCCTAACTTTTATAGTGAACTTAACAGGGGTGGATAGTGTTTCACACAAGATTATTGGTCAAAAGCACTCAGACAAACAACTACAAGAAAACAACCCCACCTGCAAGAAAACAACCCCCTTGTGATTACCAGTCACACAGACCTTGTCCTTGAAGCCAGCTACTGGTAATAATATTTTTCTACATTCCTCAGTGTTTTTCACATCCCCAGTCATGGGAACTGAGGCCTACTCTCAGAACAGACTCTGATCAAATAGTTGCTCAACATTCACATGGCCTACTTCAGCTAACCATTCCTCCACACCATACAGTCACAGCATCCTGCTGGCTGGTAGGGACCTCTGAAAGTCAACAAATCCAATGCTTTGCTCAGAGTGCCCACAGAACTGTTGAGCTCTCGAGAATGACCTCTTTTCAAAACTATTTCTCAGAGCAGTGCAAAGTCCTACATCATGGGAGGAAAAAATACATGAACTAGTATTTGCCGGGGCCACCCAGCTAAAAGAGGTCTTTGCAGAAAAGGATGCAGGTATCCTGCTGGATAAGAAGTTGTACATGATCCAGCAAGGTGACCTTGCTCTAATGAAGTCTGGTGGTATTCTGGGCTGCACTAGTAAGCATGTTGCCAGCAGGTTGAAGGAGGTGATCCTTCCCCTCTCCTCAGCACTGCTGAAGCCATACCTGGAGTACTGTGCCCAGTTCTGGAGTGCCCAGTACAAGAGAGACCTACACATCCTGGAGAGAGTCCAATGTGGAGTCATCAAGATGGTCAAGGGACTGGAGCACCTTTTCTGTGAGGAGAGGCTGAGAGCTGGGACTGTTCAGCCCAGAGGAGGCTCAAGGGGCATCATATCAATGGCAATAAATGCCACGGAAGGTGAGGAGGTGAAACTGGTGCTGCTGTCCAGGGAACCTGAAGCATGGGCACTGCTCAGCCTGGGGTCTGTATTTCTGTGGGCTGACACAGTTGGAGGAATTGGGCAGTAGGGTGCATCCTCTTTCCTGTCCCAAAAAGGCACTGCCGTGGTCTCCCAAACCAAACAGTCTGGACAGGGAAAAGGCTCCACCTTCTTCCCAAGTGCTGCTCTGATTGCTGAGGGCAGGCGGAGACCCTGGGGCTGAGCAGCACTGTGTGACCCCATCACCCTGCAGACACTGACCAGGGGATGCTGAGCCCCACGCAGCCCCACCACTGAGCTGGGACCCAAGCACTACATCCATCCCAGTCCAAGGGGCCACAGGACCTGAACCAAAAAGCTCCCAGGAAAAGTGACTGTGTCCGGTGGTGTCTCCATGGTGGCATCTGGGTGCAACCCCTTTCACCAAATGGAGACGCAAAGCTTGGGGCTGGAAGCAGCCAGATTCTGCACCTGGGAAGGGGCAACCCTGCCTATACGTACAGACTGGGGGACGAGATGCTGGAGAGCAGCCCCAAAGAGAGGAATCTGCGGGTTTTGATGGACAGCAAGCTCTTAACCCAGGACAGTGGTCACAGCACCAAGCCTGACGGTGTTCAAGAAGTGTTAGGACAATGCTCTCAGACACACAGTCTGATTTTATTTTATCTTTTTCTGTGCCAAATCTTTTTTGTGCCATATTTTTTTTTCCATATTTTTTTTTATCTTTTTTTTTTTCGGTGCCATATTTGCAAGCAGCACAAAGCGTATTTCCTCCTGGTCTGGACGGAATCACACAAGAGGCCTAAGCTTTGGAGGTCTCTTCAGATCTCCTGGATTGGCCTTAGGTGGAAGACTCTGAGCTGGTTGACAGATGTGCCTTTTGTACAGTTGACAACCTGCCTGTGGCTGTGGTCATCAGACAATATTTCTGTGGTGCTGGAGCATGGGGAGGACTGGAGGGACTGCGTGGGACTGAGTAGAAGCAACAAGAGGGAGGAGTAGCAATGCAGAACAAGCTCCCTCCCTTTATTTCCTTCCTTGTTAGCAGCTTGTGAGCAGGGAACCCCTTATCCAGGCCCTGCTCTGATGAGCAAGCCCCATGTGAGGAATGAGCCCAGCCAGGAACCAGACTCTGTCTAAGAGGGGAAATAAGACACCTGCACCTTGTAGCACCAGTGCCCTGCCTGGGTTTTAAAAGAGAAAGCAGGGTTGTGGTTGATCCTTAGTCCCTGGGGGCCTGGCCTGCCAGGATCCCTGTGCTGAAGCTGGTCGTCACTGCCCACAGCTTGACTTGGTGGCATCAGGCCTGGTCACCAGATTGCCTCTCCCCACACACATGATACAAAATCCCTCATACATACCTGTCCACCATTGCCTCCCAGGACCAGGAACTGAAACTGTGATTTTCAGTATGGCTTCTAGCTCCAGGTGTGTATTTGGTAACAAGACAATACTCACTTCTGCCACCTGATAGTCACAGACTCCTAGGACCATAGAGCTGTTTTGGTCTGGAGGGGATCTTAAAGATCACCTGTTTCCAATCCCCTGCCATGGGCAGGGACACCTCCCACCAGACCAGGTTGCCCAAAGCCCCATCCAGCCTGGCCTTGAACACCTCCAGGGATGGGGCATCCACAGCTTCTCTGGGCAGCCTGTGCCAGTGCCTCACTGCCCCCTGAATAAAGAATTTCTAACATCTAATCCAAATCTCCCTTCTTTGAGTTTAAAACCATTCCCCCTTAGAATCATAGAAGGGACCCACAAGGATCATCAAGTCCATCTGCCTTTGTCCAGTCACTGCCTGCCTGAGCATAAAGTTGCTCTCAATCTTTTTTCAAAGCCCCCTTTAAGAACTGAAAAGCTGCAATAAGGTCACCCCTGAGCCTTCTCTTCTCCAGGCTCAACATCGCCAGCTCCCTCAGCCTTTCTTTACAATAGAAAGAAATACGCTGCTTTTGATGTAGCCCAGGACGCAGTTGGTCTTCTGGGCTGCAAGCACGCACTGCTGGCTCATGTCGAGCTGCTCATCCAACAGAACCCCCAAGTCCCTCTCCACAGGGCTGCTGTCAGGGAGTTCTTTATGTGTCTGGTATTGCTCTGACACAGGTGCAGCCCCTTTTGTTTGCACTTGTTGAACCCAGGCACCCCCTGGCACCAAACCTCCCGCTGGGAGCAGCTGCAGAGCTGCAGGCCTGCGGCTGGGCAGCACGCGCTGTCAGGGGGAGTGCAGCAGTGGGGCCGGGCACCTGGGGAGGAGAGCGCCGAGAAGAACACCCCAGCCCTCCTGGCGAAGGGCGGCATCGCCGTGCCCCAACCCCACCAGACCTCAGAGCGGGCACGTGAGGAGGCGGTGGGCACAGCAGCAGGAAGAGGGGGAGATGGCAGCAGGGGTGTGGATGGCAACACCAAATAAATTGTTAGCTACACTGAGACTTTATATATATATGATTTATTTTCTACATTGTATAGATGTATTTCCTGAGGGCCTTCTGTGTGCCCCGTCTGCTGGCAAGGCGCTGTTGTGGCCAGCTCCTGGGGCGCTGCCCTAGAGTTGCCGGTGGGGTGGCCTCTTCTTGGCTGCTGGAGAAGAGGCCTGGGAGGTGGGGGCCCTCCTCTTCGGGGCTCGCCGGGGCCCCCTTTGTGCATGGTCCCTGCCCTGGTCTGCTGTGGAGGGTCCAGGCACAGCCTCCGGTGTCTCCTCCTGGGGCGCTTCTTGGTTCCCTGGGTCCTGAACCAGGCTGGAGGGGGGGAGGCCGCGACCCCCTTGAAGGGCAGCACTGGAGCTGCCCGCAAGTTCGTCTGTGCTGGTTCGAGCAGCGTTGTTGGAAGGCTCTGGACCAGGACCAGCAGTCCCCTCTCGGGAGGCAGAAGGCCTGGGGGCAGCTGCGGGGCTGCCTGCCTGTCCCATGGCAGCACGGGAGCCCTCCAGGCCCAGCAGGCGGTGGGCCACCCAGCTGCACCACTGCACGGTGATGCTGATGAGCTGGTGCACAAAGGTGGCTGCGTGGTCCGGCATGGAAAGCTGCAGCAGCTGGACCAGGCCATCTTCATCCAGCCCCAGGAGGCCCAGGGCGGAGGTGAGGAGGTCTTCCACCATTTGCGCCTCCACGTAATCAGCCCCATGGATGCGCCCCAGCTCCTGGCGCAGCCAGGGCAGCACGGGACGGATCAGAGTTGGGTGGTCTCACAAAAGGGAGGCCCAGACTTCAGGCTGGAGGCCTCCCACAAGAGCCGGCCCTGCAGCTGATGGCGGAGATGCTGCAGGGTGGTGACGGGGGTTGGTGGTGGCTGCGTGGCCACGAGCTCTCCCAGCCGGCTGGGCCACGAGGGATGCCTCTGCCGGCAGTGGGATGACGACCTCCTCAAATTGGTTGTCTGCCCGCACCGAGTGTATGATGGAGCTGACCCTCCTCTTGCAGAGGGGGCACTCGGGCTTGCTCTCCATCCACTGCTGGATGCACTGGAAGCAAAACTGGTGGAGACATGGCATCACGTAGCCCGCGTTGTCCCAGCTGTCAAGACAAATGGGGCAGTGGCTCTCCAGCGCCGTGGCCATGCTCTCCAGCTGCTGCAGTGGGCTGCGTGGAGCAGGGGATGAGGGGCTGCTCCTCCTCACTGCTGCTGCAGCAGCAGCAGCAGCTGTCACGCTGCAAAAGGCAGAGAAGAGGCCACGGTCATCGGCTGGTGTGGGGGCAGCTGGAAGAGCTGTGCAGGTCCCTCAGGGAGGAAACCCTTCCAGCTGCCCAGGGGGAGGTGTCCCTGCAGTGCTCACCTCTGCTGCTGCGAGCGCTCCTCCTGGGTCTCCCGACGGCCCGAACGACGCAGGACCGTGGAAGAAGCTCTGATGGCTCTGGGAAGGGCACTGAGAGCTGCTGCAGCAACTCCCAGGGCACGACACCAGCACCAAGGCCAACCTCGCTCCTCACTCCAGACCTCACGTCAACGCTCAGCCGGAGTGCGGGCACTAGCCGGCGGGGTGGGACTCTGCGCCCACATATAAGCAGTGAGGGCCACGCAGTCACAATCCATTGCTCACAGACATCACAGGCCATCGCTTGGAGACGCCGCCAGCCACCCGTAGGAGATAGCCCAATGGCCCATCCTCACCTCGGCAGCTCTCTGGCCCCAGATTCTGAGGCCTCCCGCAATGCTCGTGTCCACTCCATGCCCCCCAACTTTTGTCTTGTCCTTGGCACTGGTGTTTCCCAGCAGTCCGGGGTCCCTGGCTGTGCCTTCCCAGGGCCCCGTCCAGGTCCCCTTGGCTACGTCATGTGCCTTCAAGCACATACATGCTGGCCTTCAACACATGTGCTGGCAGGCACGCACGGGGAGGTCCTGGCATGCATCAGAGAGCTGCAAGGAAGGCGCTGGAGAGGGCTGGGGTGAGGCAGGTGGCAGACCTTCATGAAGGGGCTGGCTGGGGGTCCCCTCTGCTGCAGCCACCGCATGGAGCATGGCAGGAAGAGGGCACGCAGGGCTTGTGGCCACAGTGCAGAGCCTGGCCCTGGACTCTCCATGACCGCCTTACAGGTTCTGGCAGGCTGCGGTGAGGGGACGAATGCCCTGGGACCTCTTCCTGCTCTGCCCAGGCCAGCAGGGGCACAGAGCGGCCTCCTCTCCCCTGCACCTCTGGGCTCCCTTCGTGCAGCCCTAACTCTGCAGCACCAAGCCTGCTGGGAGCCCTCCCCTGCATGCTGCCACCGCTCCCTGATGCTGCTGTTGCCCTCTGCCAGGCACTGCCCAGCCCAGCCCCTGCCCACCTCTCCCCACCTCGATGCCCTCTCCCCAGTCCAGCCCATCCCAGCCCAACAGCCCAGGCTGGGTTGGCCCCAGGGCAGTGCCCACCGCAGGCTGCTGCAGGGCTCTGGGCATGGCCACCACAGCTGCAGCCTCTCGCAAGGCACCACAGCTGCTGGGACAAAGGTGGCTCTGGGCCTCCCCAGCAACCCCAGGGCTGGGGCCAGCCATGGCTCGCGAAATGGAGGTCCGTGAAGCTGTAGGAGTCCTGGTCTCTTGCCTGGGAGATCCCCAGCACAGAGTGCCTGTGTCCCACAGGGCCAGCCCCACTCCCCAGGCCAGCACAAGAGGCCTGGCCCAGGCACAGGGCAGCTCCACATTCCCCTCCAGGATGACATTTGCCATCAGTCCCAGCACCTTTGAGACACTGCCAGGCCAGTAAAAGGACAGCTACTATTTGCTGGCTCCACAGCTGCTGGGACAAATGCAACTCTGGGCTTCCTCAGCAGCCCCCATGCTGGGGCCAGCCATGGCTCAGGAAATGGACGTACATTAGGCTGCATTCTTCTTCACCAATGTTATAAGTTGCCCCCTGAATTAATTTTCAGAGAGCATTGTATTAATCATGTAAAGGAATTTATTGAGTAAGCAAGCAGCAAGCAAGCAGCGCTGCGCGGCCGGGGAGTCTCTGCTCCGCCAACGGCGCGCACCTCACCCCCGCCAGGGTCCCTTTTTATATCTTGGTAATTCCGGGATTACGCAGCACATCCTGGTATGTTCTGCGACTGCGTGCACTGTTGCTAGGAGGTCATCTCTGTTCCTCTGGTCGTCGTGAAGATGAAGGCCATAGTCTTCCTTGGCATTGTGGTTCAACTTCTTTTTTTTTTTTTTTTTTCTTTGGTCATGTTGGCCCAGCATGAGACAGGAAGGCAGGATGTTGATACACTAGTTTAACAACTTATCAGGAGGTGGTTACATGAGCTTTGCAACAGTGTCTTTGAACAAAAGAGGCAACTGAGATGCAGAAAGAGAGAAGGGGAAGGGGTTCTCTTTTTTTATTCCATTAAGCAAAAGAATTTTCATAGTGTCTAGCCAAGCATTATACAGCTCCTTACTTCAGCAGGGAGTTTTCGCAACTCCCGCTCCTCAAACAGAACTCTTTGTTTTTTATAATACAAAAGACAATGAACAAACATTTACGGTTTGTTCATAAACCCTCTTCCTCCCTGCTCAAGCGTATCTAGCGACTCACCAAGGCTGTCTTTGTTCCGTTGTCCTCATCGAGCGGTCACTGCCATCCTAGCCTGATCGTGTCACCTTCCTGCTTACTGTGGACAGTGGTGGGTATGGGTTGTGGCAATCGTACCTCTCCTGGAGAGCATTGGCAGCTCTTCCTCCCAGCTGACTTCTCAAGGGGAGGGCGGCCAAGGTTGTGCCGTGGTCTGGTCCAATCGCCGTGTGATTCTGGCTGAAAGAGAAGAAGCACCAAACGGAGCAGCATCCCTCTGTGAACATGGGCAGCCCCTGCCTCTGTGATCAACGGTCTCTAGCGACTCACCTAGTCTGTCCGTGTCCCATCGTCCTCATGGAGCAGTCACTGTCCTCCTGGCCCGATTATGTCACCATCCTGCTTGCTGTTAGAGCCTGGTGGGTGTGGGTTGGGGCAATCTTACCTGTCCTGGAGAGCGTTGGCAGCTCTTCCTCCCAGATGAGTGGACGAGGGCAGAGAGGCCAGAAGTTTGCTGTGGTCTTGTCTCATCGCTGTGTGTGTCTGGCTGAAAGAGAAGAAGCACCAAACGGAGCAGCAACCCCCTGTGGCCATGGGCAGACCCTGCCTCTGTGCCCGAGGGTCTGCAGCGACTCACCGAGGCTGTCCCTGTCCCATCGTCCTCATGGAGCGGTCACTGCCATCCTGGCCCGAGCGTGTCACCATGCTGCTTGCTGTTACTGCCTGCAGGGCGTAGTTTGGGGCGATCTTATCTGTCCTGGAGAGCTCTGGAAGTTCCTTCCAGCTGCCTTCTCAGGGGGAGAGAGGCCAGGACTGTGCCGTGGTCTCGTCCCATTGCTGTGTGTGTCTGGCTTTGATTACAGACAGAAGAAACGGAGCAGCACCCCAGTGTGACCACAGGATGAACCTGCCTCTGTGCCCGAGGTTCTCGAGCATCTCACTAACTCTGACCGCCTCCCATCATCCTGTTGGAGTGCTCACTGCCGTCCTGGACCAATCAAATCACCTTCCTGCTTGCTGTGGACCTTGGTGAGTGTTGTTTGGGGTGATCTTACCTCTCCTGAAGAGCATGGCAAGTTCTTCCTTCCAGCTGCGTTCTCAATAACAAAGAAGCCGGGACTGTGCCGTGGTCTGGAGTCAATTCTGTGTGTGTCTGGCTTTAATAAGAGAAGGAAACAGAGGAGCAGCATCCCTCCATGACCACGGGCAGCCCCTGCCTCTCTGCCCGAGGCTCTACCGCGACTCACCGAGACTGTCTGTGTTCCGTCATCCTGATCCAGGGGTCACTCCCATACTACCCCGATCGTGTCACCTTCCTGCTTGCTGTTAGAGCCTGGTGGGTGTGCGCTGGGGCAACCTTACCTGTCCTGGAGAGCGTTGGCAGATTTTCCTTCCAGCTGAGCGGTCGAGGCCAGAGAGGCTAGGAGTTTTCCGTGGTCTGGTCTCATCGCTGTGTTTGTCTGGCTGAAAGAGAAGAAGCACAAAACAAAGCAGCACCTCCCTGTGACCATGGGCAGCCCTTGCCTCTAAGCTCAAGAGCATCTAGCGACTCACCGAGACTGTCTGTGGCCCGTCTTCCTGATGCAGCATTTGCTGCCTTCCTGACCCCATTCTGTCAGCTTCCTGCTTGCTGTGGACTTTCGGGGGTATAGCTTGGGGCGATCTTTCCTGTCCTGGAGAGGGTTGGCAGCTCTTATTCCAGCTGAATTCTCAACGGGAGAGCAGCCAGGATTGTGCCTTGGTCTGGTCCTATTGCCGTTGGATTCTGGCTGAAAGAGAAGATGCACCGAACGGAACAGCATTCCTCTGTGACCACAGGCAACCCCTGCGTCTGTGCCCGAGGGTCTCCAGCGACTCACTGAGGCTGTCGTGTCCCATCGTCCTCATGGAGCGGTCACTCCCATCCTGACCCGATCATGTCACCTTCCAGCTTGCTGTTCGAGACTGTTGGGTATGGGTTGGGGTGATCTTACTTGTCCTGGAGAGCACTGGATGTTCCTTCCAGATGACTTCTCAAAGGGAGAGTCGCCACGATTGTGCCGTCGTCTGCTTCCCATCGCTGTGTATGTCTGGCTTTAGTAAGAGAAAGAACAAACGGAGCAGCATCCCCGTGTGACCAGGGGCTGACCCTGCCTCTGTGCCCGAGGGTCTCCAGCGACTCACCGAGGCTGTCATTGTTCTGTCATCCTGATGCAGCGACCACTCCCGTCCTACGCCGATCATGTCACTGTCCTCCTTGCTGTTAGAACATTATAGGGTGTGGTTTGGAGCAATCTTACCTGTCCTGGAGAGCATCGGCAGCTCTTCCTTACAGCTGATTTCTCAAGGGGAGCGTGGCCAGGAGTGTGCTGTATTTTGGTGCCATTGATGTGTTATTCTGGCTGGAAAAGAGAAGCATCAACCGGAGAAGCATCCCCCTGAGACCACAGGCTGCCCCTACTTCTGTGCCCGAGGGTCTCCAGCGACTCACCGAGGCTGTCATTATCCCGTCGTCCTCATACAGTGGCCACTCCCATCCTACCACGATCATGTCACCATCCTCCTTGCTGTTAGAGCCTGGTGGGTGTGGGTTGGGGCAATCTTACCTGTCCTGGAGAGCATTGGCAGCTCTTATTCCAGCTGACTTCTCAAGGGGAGCGCAGCCAAGCTTTTGCCATGGTCTCATCCAATCGCCATGCGATTCTGGCTGAAAGAGAAGAAGCACCAAATGGAGCAGCATCCCTCTGTCAACACTGGCAGCCCCTGCCTCTGTGCCCGAGGGTCTGCAGCGACTCACCGAGGCTGTCCCTGTCCCATCGTCCTCATGGGGCGGTCACTGCCATCTTGGCCCGAGCTTGTCACCATTCTGCTTGCTGTTACAGACTGCTGGGCGTACGATGGGGAGATCTTACCTGTCCTGGAGAGCTCTGGAAGTTCCTTCCAGCTGACTTCTGAAGGGGAGAGAGGCCAAGATTGTGCCATGGTCTCGTCCCATCAGTGTGTGTCTAGCTATAATAACAGACAGAAGAAACGGAGCAGTACGCCCGTGTGGCCACAGGCTGAGCCTGCAACTGTGCCCGAGGTTCTCGAGCATCTCACCAATTCTGGCCGCCTCCCATCATCCTGTTGGAGTTCTCACTGCCGTCCTGGACCAATCAAATCACCTTCCTGCCTGCTGTGGACCTTGGTGAGTGTTGCTTGGGGTGATCTTACCTCTCCTGAAGAGCATGGCAAGTTCTTCCTTCCAGCTGAGTTCTCAAAGGCAGAGAATCCAGGACTCTGCCGTGGTCTGGAATCAATTCTGCGTGTGTCTGACTTTAATAAGAAAAAGAAAAAGAGGAGCAGCATCCCTCCATGACCACGGGCAGACCCTGCCTCTCTGCTCAAGAGTATCTAGCAGCTCACCGAGGCTGTCCGTGTCCCGTCATCCTGATGGAACGGTCACTCCCGTCCTGGCCCAAGCGTGTCACTGTCCTGCTTGCTATGACACCATGCTGGGGTGTGGGTTGGGGCAACATTACCTGTCCTGGAGAGTGTTGACACCTTTTCCAGCTGACTTCTCAATGCGAGACAGTCCAGGAGTGTGCGATGGCTTCATTCCATCACTGTCAGTGCCTCCAGCTGTAATATAGGAGGCAACAAACCGAGCAGCCACCCCCTCTCAGCACTGGAAGCCATTCCTTCCTCCTTGCACGAGGCTCTCCCAGCCTCACACCAAGGCTGCCCATCTCCCATCTTCCTGATGTCCACGAGATGTTTGTTTGTTGTAGTTTAAATGTGCCATATTCCCACTTAGCGTGGTGACACCGTGGTAGGGAATGGCTTGGGGCTGTCTTATCTGTCCTGTAGAGCCTTGGCATTTTTTCTGGCTGAGTTCTCAAAGCGAGAGAGGCCAGCAGTGTGTCATGGTCCAGTCTCATCGCTAGGTATATTTCTGTCTGAAAGAGGAAAAGCACCGAACGGAGCAGCATCCCCCTGTAACCATGGGCAGCGCTTGCCTGAGTGCCCAAGGCTCTCCAGCGACTCACCGAGGATGTCCATGTCCCGTCGTCCCGATAGAGTGGTCACTCCCATCCTAGCCTGAGCGTGTCACCTTCCTGCTTTCTGTGGACAGTGGTGGGTGTGGGTTGGGGCGATCTTACCTCTCCTGGAGAGCGTTGGCAGCTCTTCCTTCCAGATGAGTGGGCGAGGCCAGAGAGGCCAGAAGTTTGCCGTGGTCTGGACTCGTCGCTGTGTGTGTCTGGCTGAAAGAGAAGAAGCACCTAACGGAGCAGCACCTCCCTGTGAACACGGGCAGCCACTGTATCTCGGCCCGAGGGTCTCCAGCAACTCACCGAGGCCGTCCCTGTCCCATCGTCCTCATGGAGCGGTCACTGCCCTCCGGGTCCGAGAGTGTGTACTGGGTCTGGCTGGAATGTTAACTTTCCCTGCAGCAGCCCATACAGTGCTGTACTCTGCACTTGTAGCTGGAACAGCAGTGTTATCACACCTGTGTTGTGTCTACTGCTGAGCAGTGCTGGCACAGCATCGGGACTCTCTCTAACCCTCCTAGGAGGTGGGCAAAAAGTGAGAAGAGAAACATCACCAGGGCAGCTCACCTAAACCAACCAAAGGGATATTCCATATCATATGATGTCACACTCAGCATTAAAAGGTGGAAACAGGAAGAAGAGGGGAGGGGTGGGCTCTCGTTGTGAAAACGTCAGTCCTCCTCCCGAACAACGGCTACGTGCGTTGAGGCTCTCCCTCAAGGACGTGGTCAATCATCGCTCATTTGTGGGAAGTAGAGAGTAATTTCTTTCCTCTGCACTTCCACATAGACTTCATTTGTTTTATTTGCTTGTATTACTTCCTTTTTCTTTTTTTATTTTTTTTTTTACCCCTCCCTTTTCCCCTTTCCCTTTTTATTTCATTTGAGTTAAATTGTTTAGTTCATAATAATCTTTCTTTAATTATTATTATTATTTCCCTTAAATTAAATTATCCTTATCTCAACCCGTGAGTTGTTCTTTGCTTTACTATTCCCTCTCCTCATATAAAGAGGGGGAGTGAGAGAGCGGTTGTGGTGTTTAGCTGCCCAGCACCGTAAAACCACCACAGAGTGTCACCTTCCTGCTTGCTGTTAGAGGCTGGTGGGTGTAGGTTGGGGCGATCTTACCTGTCCTGGAGAGCGTTGGAGGCTCTTCCTTACAGTTGACTTCTCAAGGGGAGAGCAGCCAAGCTTTTTCCATGATCTGGTGCATTCGCCGTGTGATTCTGGCTGAAAGAGATGAAGCACCAAACGGAGCAGCATCCTGCTGTGAACACGGGCAGCCCCTGCCTCTGTGCCCAAGCGTCTCCAGCGACTCACCGAGGCTGTCCCTGTTCCATGGTCCTCACGGAGTGGTCACTGCCCTCCTGGCCCGAGGGTGTCACCATCCTGCTTGCTGTTAGAGCCTGGTGGGTGTGGGTTGTGGCAATCTTACCTGTCCTGGAGTGCATTGACAGCTCTTCCTCCCAGCTGACTTTTCAAGGGGAGAGCGGCCAAGGTTGTGCCGTGGTCTGGTCCAATTGCCATGTGATTCTGGCTGAAAGAGATGAAGCACCAAATGGAGCAGCATCCCTCTGTGAGCACAGGCAGCCCCTGCCTCTGTGCCCGAGGGTCTACGGCGACTCACCGAGGCTGTCCGTGTTCCGTCTTCCTCATGGAGCGGTCACTGCCCTCCTGGCCCGATCCTGTCTCCATCCTTCTTGCGGTTAGAGGCTGGTGGGTGTGGGTTTGGGTGATCTTACCTGTCCTGGAGAGCGTTGGCAGCTCTTCCGTCCAGCTGAGCGCTCGAGGGCAGAGAGGCCAGGAGTGTGCCTTTTCTGGCTGAAAGAGGAAAAGCACCAAAGGGAGCAGCAACCCCCTGTGACCGTGGGCAGCCCCTGCCTCTCTGCTTAAGAGTATCTAGCAACTCACCGACGCTGTCTGTGTCCCGTTTTCCTGATGCAGCATTCACTGCCGTCCTGCCCCAGTTCCGTCAGCTTCCTGCGTGGACCATCTGGGGTGTGGGTTTGGGGCGATCTTACCTGTCCTGTAGAGTGCTTGGAGCTCTTCATTAAAGCAGATTTCTCAAGGGGAGTGTAGCCTGAAGCGTGCTGTGGTTTGGTGCCATCGCTGTGTGAATCTGGCTGCAAAAGGAGAAGCACCAAACAGAGCAGCATCCCCCTGAGACCACAGGCTGCCCCTGCCTCTCTGCCCGAGGGTCTCCATTGACTCACCGAGTCTGTCTGTGTTCTGTCATCCTCATGGAGCGGTCACTGCCCTCCTGGCCTGAGAGTGTCACCTTCCTGCTTTCTGTGGACAGTGGTGGATGTGGGTTGAGGCGATCTTACTCTTCCTGGAGAGCGATGGAAGTTCCTTCCAGATGACTTCTGAAAGGGAGAGGGGGCATTATTCTGCCGTGGTCTGCTTCCCATCGCTGTGTGTGTCTGGCTTTAATAAGAGAAAGAACAAACGGAGCAGCATCCCCGTGTGACCAGGGGCTGATCCTGCCTCTGTGCCCAACTACCTCGACCGTCTCACCACGTCAATCTGTCTCCCGTCATCCTGATTGAGCGGTCACTCCCGTCCTGGCCCAAGCGTGTCACTGTCCTGCTTGCTAAGAGACCGTTGTTGGGTACTTTTTGGGGTGAAATTACCTGTCCTGGAGAGCGTTGACACCTTTTCCAGCTGACTTCTCAATGCGAGAGAGTCCAGGAGTGTGCCATGGCTTCATTCCATCACTGTCAGTGTCTCCAGCTGTAACAGAGGAGGCGACAAACCGAGCAGCCACCCCCTCTCAGCACTGGAAGCCATTCCTTCCTCTTTGCATGAGGCTCTCCCAGCCTCACACCAAGGCTGTCCATCTCCCATCGTCCTGATGTTCAGGAGATGTTTGATTGTCGTAGCTTAAATGTGTCATATTCCCACTTAGCGTGGTGACACCGTGGTGGGGAATGGCTTGGGGCTGTCTTAACCATCCTGTAGAGCGTTGGCATCTTTTCTGGCTGACTTCTCAAAGCGAGAGAGGCCAGCAGTGTGCCATGGTCCGGTCTCATCGCTAGGGATGTTTCTGTCTGAAAGAGGAAAAGCACCAAACAGAGCAGCATCCCCCTGTAACTTAGGCAGCGCTTGCCTGAGTGCCCAAGGCTCTCCAGCGACTCACCGACGCTGTCATTGTTCCATCATCCTCATGCAGCGGTCACTCCCGTCCTGGCCCGATAGTGTCACCATCCTGCTTGAAGAGAGAGGAAAAAGAAGCTGACTCCCTCTGGTTGAGGTTGTGTCTGGAGCGGACACTTGAGCGGGAGGAGCAGGCAGCCGAGCAGCCTCCCCGTCAGCACGGGCAGCCGTTACAGGCCTGCCCAACGGCCCAACCGCCGGTGGGGCCAGCATTCCGGAGCCATGGCCGTCCCCAACGCTTTGTGTTGTGCCAGCCTGGGCTTTGCTCTGCCCTTGCCCCTCAGGGTGCAGCAGGCTGTGGTTTGCCACGTTCTTCAGCTTTCTCTCTGGAAAAAGGCATGTGTGGCTAGAAGCATGCCTGCTGTTGTAATCCAACTAAATTTAACTGGAGTTTAAGCCAGTTGGAGGCCGGTCACTAGTGGAGTCCCCCAGGGCTCACTACTAGGGCCAGTCCTCTTTAATATCTTCATCGATGATCTGAATGAGGGGATCGAGTGCACCCTCAGTAAGTCTGCAGATGACACCAAGTTAGGGGTGTGTGTCAATCTGCTCGAGGGTAGGAAGGCTCTGCAGGAGGATCTGGATAGGCTGGACGCATGGGCTGAGCCCAACTGGATGAAGTTCAACAAGGCCAAGTGCCGGGTCCTGCACCTGGGGCACAACAACCCCAAGCAGAGCTACAGGCTGGGAGATGAGTGGTTGGAAAGCTGCCAGGCGGAGAAGGACCTGGGAGTATTGGAGGATAGTCGGCTGAATATGAGCCAGCAGTGTGCTCAGGTGGCCAAGAAGGCCAACAGCATCCTGGCTTGTATCAGAAGCAGTGTGGCCAGCAGGGCTAGGGAACTGATTGTCCCCCTGTACTCGGCTCTCGAGATTCTTTTCTGAAGGGTAAGCCACAGTATCTCTTTTCAAGTGTTCAGAAATTGTACTGATACAGAACGGATCATTTCCATATCAACTCTTAGAAATATGAAAAATCATGCAAATAAGCAATTGACATGATTATGCTTCTAGTGCTGCACAAGCTAACAGTAGTCAAGTAATCTTTGGCACTGATGCCATGTTATTTTGCAGGTTAAAGTACTAAGTTAGGTAAATGCATGTTTTTAAACACAGTTTTCTTGGTGTAAGCATGTTTTCACTCTCTATTTCACTCTTATCTTTTACGTCTATATTCTTCATCTCTTTCTACAATAGTTTTGTGTAATTTGGTTTAGTTTCTTCTCCTACATGCATTCACTTGCATTCTGAATCACCTTTTTCCTCTCTTATGCTGTCATACACTTTTTCCTCTCTTGGACTTTTTCTTCATTGCTCTGCTGATCTAGACATAGTTCTTTCCATATTTCAATTTGTTCTTATTTCAGCCCACAAATAATTAGATTCCATTTAGTTCTGGGCAAGATACATCTCACTGCAGAAAGAAAGGAGTTCTCCAAGCAGCAAACAGATTACACAAGAGCTAGCAAGGTCCGCCCTATCTATCAGTCCCTTCTGAACTAACTAGTGATGCACTGCTTCCCATGCTCTCTATCCCATGATACAGCAAAATAGAACCACTTCCACTCATCAAAGGCTCATCTCCTACAAACAGGGATCAGTGTTATTTATGGTTCATGTGTTCATTCATGTGTCAAACACAAACATCTAGATTCCAAGATCTGTGTCCACGCTGATGGGTTCACACGGCACTCTCAGACTGTTCCATAAATCCTTAGATCTCTTTGAAGTATGAGGCCCTCACCCTCAGACTTCGAAGTATATTCCAATCAGGATAAACACATATTGCCTAAATCAATCTCTCTGCACTGTTTTACTGTAATATAATATGGTGGATTTTTTTATTATTATTTTTCTTAATGGAAGGCTTAGAAGCAGGTGTTTTACTGACAGGAAGAATGAAAAGACGTCCCAGTTTTTCATTCCCTCTACAGCAGGTCAATCTTCACCAGTGGGCAGAATCATAAAAGCTAATGCAGCTCACACAACTGCAGTGAAATATGTCTCAGGTTAGCTAGACAAGAGAAGGTTGGTGTGCAGATGTAGACATGGGTTATAGGTAAATATATCAAAAGAAGTGGGAAGCAATAGCTGTAAAATAAGGCAACTGGAGAGGAACAGCTGACAATAGCACATAGTGAAAGTGAGAAAGGAGGAAAGGAAGAGCGAAGCTAGAAATCTGAGTTACGGAAGAATCACTTTTTCTTCAGGCTTTATTCAACTAAGAAACACATATTTTTGAACTGCGCTTTTCACAGATTAGGAAAAGTGGTAAATCTACAATTTAATCCGCCATTTGGATAGTTAAGGTGCTGCCCTGTGTTTAGGCAGAAGCAGCTGGAGTGAAGAATAGACTGGTTCAAAACAGAACAGGGTGTAATTATTTCAGCCCTCTGAGCCCAGATTTGTACTTCCCATGGGCAGCTGCAAGATAGCTAGAGAGCAGCTCTCTGCCATTTACAGGTAGATAAGGGATTTTTTTCCATTTCCAAAATTCGATTTAGTTTTGATTAATAAGCATCCAAACTCTTCTGTATCACCCTATCTCTGTCAGAAAAGGAGAACAATGAAGAAAAAAAAGGGGAGGGGGGGGACGACGACACGTGGTATAAGCAACCCAGACAAGTAAATCAATATTCCAATTCTCAACCAGACAAAAGTTCAAAATATGGAAAAGGTGTCAGAAAGCTTCCAGGAATTTTAGGCCACACTGAAGGTATTGGCACCCAGAGAGGACTGACAGCATGAGTGTCTGCTTGACAAAGAAAGAACTAATCACGTGCGTCTACCATTTAAGTAACTTTCAAAGGGCAATCTGAATAAAGGAGGCAAAGGATTGATCTTATAGGCTAACTACTGGTATACTGGTTCAAAATCCTCTGTGAAGAGAAGTTTGAGGTCTCTTCCCTAAAGAGAAGGCTTAACCACCCTTCAAAATCAAAAGAGATTGACTTTGCAGAAATACTTTCAGACTGAGATGAGAAAAGTAATTTAAAGAGTCTTAATTTTCTTTTATTGCTCAGAAGCCAGAGTTCATATAGACAAAAAAGAGAAGGACTTGAACTCTTAGAGAAAGGGGCACTGAATTTGTAAATTAAGTCAATGTGGAAACCCTTTCTTTCTACACATTCAAAAAAAAAAAAAAAAAAGTGACCATGAAGGACAAAGAACAGGATGAATGTGTTTTACAAATGCTAGAAACATATGTAACAAACCCTTTCTTTCTACACATTCAAAAAAAAAAAGTGACCATAAAGGACAAAGAACCGGATGGATGTGTTTTACAAATGCTAGAAACATATGTAACAAGATTGATGTATTAGAAACAGATGTTGAGGGAAAATTATGATTACATTGGAATGACAGAGACTTGGTTAAATCAAGCTATCAACTGGGAGATAAAATTACCAAGGAATAAAGTTTGCGGATGGGTGAGGTAAAACAAAAGTAATGAGGGAGGGAGTAATTTGCGTACAGGGAGAATACTGAATAAACAGAAATAAATGACACTAGGATTGTGGCTGACACAACAGGGACTATTGGAAGTAAACTGAAGAATGAGATATGGAAAAAGTTAGTCCTTGGACCTTGCCAGAGACTTTCAGGAGAGGATGAGAAAGCATATCAGGAAATGTTTTTACAGATGAAGGAAGTCGGTATTGAATCCAGCGTCATGATCCAGTGGAGGAGTTCAATTACCTAGACATTTCCTAGGAAAATGTCAGTGGGAAAAACTATCAAGCAAGCATGATTACAAGAGTAATACAGGATTGCTTCCTTACGGCATATGCTCAAAAGCCACTCAGGCCACAGGAAAAGGGTAATGTGGATATACTGACTAGAAATAAACTAGACACGATGAATACAATGAAAGCTGGGAGGAGTATTACAATAAATATATAGTGCAGTACATGTGGTTGCAATGCCATTAAGACTGGAGGGGTAAGTGGCACTTGCATGTTAAATAAAATCTGACCCTTACTGAACATTAAATAAATTAAAAGTAGCCCAAAAGAATCAAGCTTCACCAAGGGAAATGCAGGGAAAAATATATCTGAGATATATTTAAGAACATATTTTCAAAATACAAGTAATTCATCAGGGATGAAGCCAGAAAAAAAACAAAAAACAAAAAACCTGCAATTGTATCAGGGAAGTGTAGTGCTTTATCTAGTCCCATTCACTGAACAAGAGGAAAAGAAGGATCTTGTGGCCAGTAACACACGTTTGAAACAGCATAAATTGCCCATGACCTGTGAGCCCATCTCTTTTACTACTGGTGCTGGAAGAAAAATGTGAGTAGATGAGAAGGGACTGCAGATGAAAAGTAGAGACTAGGTGTGAAGAGAGAAACGATAGATGTTTAAATAGTTTCTCTGACATTTCCCTGTTCCCAGTGAATGAGGTTCACAAATGACCTTGCTGCCACGCACAAAGCCTAATAGCGAACCTCCACAGCACATTACAGGCAGACACTCACGCCAATGTGGGGAACCTAGATTCAAGACCATATTTTGGCTAACAGAGATTGGACTCAGTTCTCTGAGGAAGCTATTTCTTAAAAAATAAATATATAAATAAATAAATAAAAAATAGAAGTTCATTTTATAAAAAGTAATTGCATTTATTATTTGGAAGTTTAGCCACACAAAAATATTCACACATGCAGTAGTTGCAGTAGTCAAGTCTAGTTAAACATTAATTAAGTAGCAATCTTAGTCATCATTCTGGGAACTAAGACCGTGTATCTCAAAACTCTTCATCATACATTGAGTTAATTTACTCTTATTAACTTCCTTGTATGGCTCAGTTTTAGCTGCTCTCCAGTTTTCTACAATTGACAGCTGACAATTTGTACAATTGGCCATTGCATGGACTTTTAATAATAACAACAACAAAGCATGTGTGAGTTTTATTGATCTCAAAGTCAGTTTCCATACAGTTTTATCCCTGCATCTACCTTTGGATCTGTAGATTTTGCATGTCCAACTTTTAAGTCAAAGTTTGGTATAAAATTTTGGTTCTCTAAGTAGCTTCTAAAGGTCTCAAGCTCATCACCAAGTTGATGATTAAAGAGAAAAAGCAGTATGTAATCCTTTCCCTGAAAGGAACAGTATTTTAGGGGAAAAATAGCAAGGAGTAGATACATGCATAAACAACACGGGTCACACGATGGCCACCTGGATTGCTATGTGACCTGAAGCGTGGGTATGTGTACTCTGCCTTGCTTTTCTCCTTACACAGTGTGGTGGTTTTACTTGGGTGGGCAGCCGAGCTCCACCACAACCGCTCTCTCACTCCCCCTCCTCAAAGACGAACAGGGAGAAAATACAATCAAAAGGGCTCAAGGGTTGAGATAAGGACAGGGAGGACGCGCAGTAATTATTGTGACTGGCAAAGCAGACTCAGCATAGGGAGACAGTCAGATTGATTGCCTATTCCTAAGCAGCTAGAAAAGCGAGAAACAAAGGAAAGAAACCAAAAGCACCTATCCCCCCCATCCACCCTCTTCCACCTCCTCCCCCCGAGTAGCGCAGTGGGGGAATGGGGGTTAAGGTCAGTCTATAGCGCTTCTCCACCGCTCCTTCTCAATCACTCTTGTCCCCTGTGCTGTGGGCTCCCTCCCACAGGATGCAGGCCTTGCTGAACTGACCTGGCGTGGGCTTCCCACAGGCAGCAGCTCTTCCAGAACTGCTCCCACATGGCTTCATACCATGGGGTCCATCCCTCAGGAGCAGACTGCTCCAGCACAGGTCCCCCACGGGCAGCAGCTCCTACCAGGTCACCTGCTCCTGCGTGGGCTCCTCTCCACGGGCTGCAGCGTGGAACCCTGCTCCACCGTGGGACTCCATGGGCTGCAGGGGGACAGCCTGCTTCACCATGGGCCTCATCACAGGACGCAGGGGACTTCTGCTCCATGCCTGGAGCACCTCTCCCCCTCCTTCCTCACTGACCTTGGCGCCTGCAAGGCTGTTCCTCACCCCTCTCCCTCCCCCAGCTGCTGTGTGGCGCAGCGTTTTTTCCCTGTCTTAAATCTGCTCTCACAGAGGCGCAAAACAACATCACTTACTGGCTCAGCTCTGTCCAGCAGTGGGGCCCTTGCCAAACATGGGGCAGCTTCTAGATCCTTCTCACAGAAGCCACGCCTGTGGGCCCCTGCTACCAAAACCTTGCCACGTAAACCCATGACACAGCAAGAGGCTCAGACTTTCTCTTCCTGGAACTACTCCAGAAATGAGAGTATCAGTAGCTTTCTCACACCAAGACAATTCGAACAAACGTTGAGGTTGAAAAGCCTATGGCTCTAAGGACTGAAGCCTATTTTTAACATTTGATATGTTGCTTGGCATTCATAGAGCAGTGTTCAATGGTAGGCCTCACAGCTGGTTTCCTCTGGATTGCCGATAATCCAACAAATTTCTCCTTCTGTTGATAGTAGTCTCACCCAAGTATACAACAGTCTTGTAGTAGCAAGTCCTGGGCCCTGCCAAATAATTACCAGTACAGGAAAGATCTGAGAAACGTTCTAATTGGATACTGTCAGTAGATGTTTACAATGATTTGAAAAAATCTGAACAGAAACATTGAAGATCATACCCATGCAGGGAATGTGATTAGACCCTGTTTCAAGCATCTTAGCACTGAGACAAAACATCAGGGGAAAAAAACAAACAAACAAACAAAAACAAACAAACAAACAAAAAAAAACTTTCAGATTTGTTTTTGAGAGTCTGAATAACACATTATCTCTTCTCATTTTATTGCTTATTAGACAGTATTGCCATTCACACATTTTTCTCCAACAATGAGAAAGTCAAATGGCAAAAAGGTTGGAAAATAGTTCTGAAAAACACTAGTTTAATCAGGGATAGTTCGCCAGTCTTGAGCCTGAAAAATGCCACGTCTCCAAATCCAGTCTTTTTTTAAACTCTGTTCCTTATCCCCAAAGAATTATGAAATAGTGACAAAGGCAGTCCTAAAGGTCTGAACACCAGTGCATTTGAAAGCCTGAGACATGAGCACTACAGTCTGCCTGGGCAGACCTATTCTCCCATGTTGAGTCTATGGTTCAGTTAACAGGACTCCAACCATCTGCAAGAAAGTACACGAGAACATCAAGACCTCAATTATTCTCCACTACCGCAGTATATTTGTATTCTGAAATCAAACTTAGACCTTCATTTTCTGCTTACATTTAAGTGTGGAAATTAATCACTTGGGATTGTAATTATACATATGATGCTAGGGGAAATTATAATAACATCCAAAGTACTACATCTTTAGTCTGCATTTTGCTTTAGACATGTTAGATAATGCTTAATGAAGCATTTTACATCCTATTAAAGCTTTACAGCACACACTCTTCCTACTAAAATATTCTTAGAGTGAGTACCTAAGTGCCGCTTAAAATCAGATACACTTCTAAAATAGAAAACATAATATATAATTTTCCTGTATGATAGAGTTCATGCAACTCTTTTGTATATTTGGTGCAGTATTCATGGCAATAACTGCTGGTGGTAAAATATAGTAGGTGGAGATCAAGTAGCATGTGTGCATTGTAACATTATAGGTTCCAGAATTTTGATGTATGACTCAAATAAACACCATAAACACAATATTTATTTAATATAATGCACCTGGATGCTATTTCCATTAATGAATGATAATGTGCTATAGAGCTTTCTAATAGTCTAAAATAAAAACATTATTCAAGACACATAGGCTGAAGCATTCTGGAAGTCCTTAGACACAGAGGAGTACCATTTGTCAATAAATAAGTCTTGTGTGTTTGAGGGAGTGTAATGTAATCAATCTGCCAGGCCTCTCCATATTTATATTTTAGCCATCATCCTCCATACCAAAGAGGCTTTGACTGTTTGGCTTGCTCGATTGCAGCGCATGTTTCAAAGTCCTGAATAACCTCTGCTATATTGTCCATATAGCTATATGGTCAGGTCCACCCCTTGATCACAAGCCCACCTGTATGTTGTATCTCTACCTTGATGGCCTGAGGTGCCATGGGCCCATCAGGCTATAAATAATTCGCCTTTATGTTGCCAGTCCAGGTCCACCTGAACCACTTCAGTCTTAGCAGCCTGATCCACCTGCTGGTTGTTTTGTTGTTCTTCAGTAGCCTGATTCTTGGGCACACGAGCATCTACGTGGCGTACCTTTACAACCTGGTTCTCTACACGGGCAGCAATATCTTGCCACAGTGCAGCAGCCCACATGGATTTGCCCCTGTGCTGCCAGTTTTTCTGCTTCCATTGCTGTAACCACCCCCACAGGGCATTTGCTACCATCCATGAATCAGTGTAGAGATAGAGAACTGACCACTTTTCTCTTTCAGCAATATCTAAAGCCAGCTGAATGGCCTTCACTTCTGCAAACTGACTCGATTCACCTTCTCCCTATTTTGCTGTATCATGGGATAGAGAGCATGGGAAGCAGTGCGTCACTAGATAGTTCAGAAGTGACTGATAGATAGGGTGGACCTTGCTAGCTCTTGTTTAATCTATTTGATACTTGGAGAACTCCTTTCTTTCTGCAGTGAGATGTATCTTGCTCAGAACTAAATGGAATCTAATTATTTGTGGGCTGAAATAAGAACAAATTGAAATATAGAAAGAACTATGTCTAGATCAGCAGAGCAATGAAGAAAAAGTCCAAGAGAGGAAAAAGTGTATGACAGCATAAGAGAGGAAAAAGGTGATTCAGAATGCAAGTGAATGCACGTAGGAGAAGATGCTAAACAAAATTACACAAAACTATTGTAGAAAGAGATGAAGAATATAGACGTAAAAGATAAGTAATAGAGAGTGAAAACATGCTTACACCAAGAAAACTGTGTTTAAAAACATGCATTTACCTAAGTTAGTACTTTAACTTGCAAAATAACATGGCATCAGTGCCAAAGATTACTTGACTACTGTTAGCTTGTGCAGCACTAAAAGCATAATCATGTCAATTGCTTATTTGCATGATTTTTCATATTTCTAAGAGTTGATATGGAAATGATCCGTTCTGTATCAGTACAATTTCTGAACACTTGAAAAGAGATACTGTGGCTTACCCTTCAGAAAAGAATCTCGAGAGCCGAGTACAGGGGGACAATCAGTTCCCTAGCCCTGCTGGCCACACTGCTTCTTATACAAGTCAGGATGCTGCTGGCCTTCTTGGCCACCTGAGCACACTGCTGGCTCATATTCAGCCGACTATCCACCAATACTTCCAGGTCCTTCTCCGCCTGGCAGCTCTCCAACCACTCATCTCCCAGCCTGTAGCTCTGCTTGGGGTTGTTGTGCCCCAGGTGCAGGACCCGGCACTTGGCCTTGTTGAACTTCATCCAGTTGGGCTCAGCCCATGCGTCCAGCCTATCCAGATCCTCCTGCAGAGCCTTCCTACCCTCGAGCAGATTGACACACACCCCTAACTTGGTGTCATCTGCAGACTTACTGAGGGTGCACTCGATCCCCTCATTCAGATCATTGATAAAGATATTAAAGAGGACTGGCCCTAGTAGTGAGCCCTGGGGGACTCCACTAGTGACCGGCCTCCAACTGGCTTAAACTCCAGTTAAATTTAGTTGGATTACAACAGCAGGCATGCTTCTAGCCACACATGCCTTTTTCCAGAGAGAAAGCTGAAGAACATGGCAAACCACAGCCTGCTGCACCCTGAGGGGCAAGGGCAGAGCAAAGCCCAGGCTGGCACAACACAAAGCGTTGGGGACGGCCATGGCTCCGGAATGCTGGCCCCACCGGCGGTTGGGCCGTTGGGCAGGCCTGTAACGGCTGCCCGTGCTGACGGGGAGGCTGCTCGGCTGCCTGCTCCTCCCGCTCAAGTGTCCGCTCCAGACACAACCTCAACCAGAGAGAGTCAGCTTCTTTCTCCTCTCTCTTCAAGCAGGATGGTGACACGATCGGGCCAGGACGGGAGTGACCGCTGCATGAGGATGATGGAACAATGACAGCGTCGGTGAGTCGCTGGAGAGCCTTGGGCACTCAGGCAAGCGCTGCCTAAGTTACAGGGGGATGCTGCTCCGTTTGGTGCTTTTCCTCTTTCAGACAGAAACATCCCTAGCGATGAGACCGGACCATGGCACACTGCTGGCCTCTCTCGCTTTGAGAAGTCAGCCAGAAAAGATGCCAACGCTCTACAGGACGGTTAAGACAGTCCCAAGCCATTCCCCACCACGGTGTCACCACGCTAAGTGGGAATAGGACACATTTAAGTTACAAGAAACAAACATCTCGTGGACATCAGGAAGATGGGAGATGGACAGCCTTGGTGTGAGGCTGGGAGAGCCTCATGCAAGGAGGAAGGAATGGCTTCCAGTGCTGAGAGGGGGTGGCTGCTCGGTTTGTTGCCTCCTCTATTAGAGCTGGAGACACTGACAGTGATGGAATGAAGCCATGGCACACTCCTGGACTCTCTCGCATTGAGAAGTCAGCTGGAAAAAGTGTCAACGCTCTCCAGGACAGGTAAGATCACCCCAACCCACACCCACCACTGTCCACAGAAAGCAGGAAGGTGACACTCTCAGGCCAGGAGGGCAGTGACCACTCCATGAGGATGACAGAACACAGACAGCCTCAGTGAGTCACGGTAGACCCTCGGGCACAGAGACAGGGGCTGCCTGTGCTCACAGAGGGATGCTACTCCGTTTGGTGCTTCTCTTTTGCAGCCAGAATCACTCAGCGATTGGACCAGACCACGGCACAACCTTGGCCGCTCTCCCCTTGAGAAGTCAGCTGGGAGGAAGAGCTGCCAACACTCTCCAGGACAGGTAAGATCGCCCCAACCCACACCCACCAGGTTCTGTTAGCAAGCAGGACGGTGACATGATCGGGGTAGGACAGGAGTGACCACTCCATCAGGACGACGGGACCCGGACAGCCTTGGTGAGTCGGTAGATACTCTTGAGCAGAGACGCAGGGGCTGCCTGTGGTCACAGAGAGTTGCTGCTCCGTTTGGTGCTTCTTCCTTTTCAGCCAGACACACACAGCGACGAGACCAGACCACGGCAAACTTCTGGCCTCTCTGGCCTCGACCACTCATCTGGGAGGAAGAGCTGTCAACGCTCTCCAGGAGAGGTAAAATCGCCCCAACCCACACACACCAGGCACTAATTGCAAGCAGGATGGTGACATAATTGGGCCAGGAGGGCAGTGACCGCTGCATGATGATGACGGGACACGGACAGCCTTGGTGAGTTGCTGGAGATCCTCGGGCACAGAGGCAGGGGCTGCCCGTGTTCACAGAGGGATGCTGCTCTGTCTCATGGTGCTTCTCTTTCAGCCAGAAACGCACAGCGATGGAACCAGACCACGGCTTAACCTTGCTGCTCTCCCCTTGAGAAGTCATCTGGGAGGAAGAGCTGCCAACACTCTCCAGGACAGGTAAGATTGCCCCAACCCACACCCACCAGGTTCTAGCAGCAAGGAGGACAGTGACAGGATCGGGGTAGGATGGGAGTGGCCGCTGTATCAGGATGACGGAACAATGACAGCCTCAGTGAGTCGCTGGAGACCGTCGGGCACAGAAGTAGGGGCAGCCTGTGGTCTCAGGGGTATGCTGCTCCGTTTGGTGCTTCTCCTTTTGCAGCCAGATTCACACAGCCATGGGAGCAAACCACAGCACCCTCCTGGCCACTCTCCCCTTGAGAAATCAGCTGGAAGGAAGAGCTGCCAACCCTCTCCAGGACAGGTAAGATCGCCCCAACCCACACCCATCAGGTTCTAACAGCAAGCAGGACGGTGACAGGATCGGGCCAGGAGGGCAGTGACTGCTCCATGAGGACGACGGGACAGTGACAGCCTCGGTGAGTCGCAAGAGAACCTTGGGCACAGAGGCAGGGGCTGCCCGTGTTGACACAGGGATGCTGCTCTGTCTCGTGGTGACTCTCTCATCCAGAAACGCACAGCCATGGAACCAGACCACGGCACAACCTTGCTGCTCTCCCCTTGAGCAGTCAGCTGTAAGGAAGATCTGCCAATGCTCTCCAGGACAGGTAAGATTGCCCCAACCCACACCCACCAGGTTCTAACAGCAAGGAGGACGGTGACATGATCGGGGTAGGACGGGAGTGGTCGCTGTGTCAGGATGACGGAACAATGACAGCCTCGGTGAGTCGCTGGAGACCCTCGGGCAGAGAGGCAGGGGCTGCCCGTGTTCACAGAGGGATGCTGCTCTGTTTGGTGCTTCTTCTCTTTCAGCCAAAATCACACGGAGTGTGGACCAGACGACGGCACAATCCTGGCCGCTCTCTCCTTGAGATGTCAGTTGTAAGGAAGAGCTGCCAACGCTCGTCAGGACATGTAAGATTGCCCCAACCCACACCCACCAGGCTCTAACTGCAAGCAGGACAGTGACACGCTTGGGCCAGGACGGGAGTGACCGCTCAGTCAGGATGACGGGAGATGGATTGACGTGGTGAGATACTCGAGGTTGTTGGGCACAGAGGCAGGGTCAGCCCCTGGTCACACGGGGATGCTGCTCCGTTTGTTCTTTCTCTTATTAAAGCCAGACACACACAGTGATGGGAAGCAGACGACGGCACAATCGTGGCCACTCTCCCTTTGAGGAGTCATCTGGAAGGAACATCCAGTGCTATCCAGGACAAGTAAGATCACCCCAACCCACACCCACCAGCCTCGAACAGCAAGCAGGAAGGTGACATGATCGGGTGAGGATGGGAGTGACCGCTCCATGAGGACGATGGGACATGACAGCCTCAGTGAGTCGCTGGAGACCCTCGGGCACGGAGGCAGGGGCTGCCCGTGGTCACAGAGGAATGCTGCTCCGTTTGGTGCTTCTTCTCTTTCAGCCAGAATCCAATGGCAATTACACCAGAGCAAGGCACAATCCTGGCCACTCTGCCGTTGAGAAGTCAGCTGGAATAAGAGCTGCCAACCCTCTCCAGGACAGGTAAGATATCCCCAAGCTACACCCCTGAAAGTCCACAGCAAGCAGGAAGCTGACAGAATGGGGGCAGGACGGCAGTGAATGCTGCATCAGGAAGACGGGACACAGGTAGCCTCGGTGAGTTGCTAGATACTCTTAAGCAGAGAGGCAGGGGTTGCCCACGGTCACAGGGGGTTGCTGCTCCCTTTGGTGCTTTTCCTCTTTCAGCCAGAAACGGCACAATCCTGGCCTCTCTGCCCTTGACCACTCAGCTGGACGGAAGAGCTGCCAACGCTCTCCAGGACAGGTAAGATCGCCCCAACCCACACCCACCAGCCTCTAACCGCAAGGAGGATGGAGACAGGATCGGGCCAGGAGGGCAGTGACCGCTCCATGAGGATGACGGAACACGGACAGCCTCGGTGAGTCGCCGTAGACCCTCGGGTACAGAGGCAGGTGCTGCCTGTGTTCACAGAGGGATGCGGCTCCGTTTGGTGCTTCTCTTTTGCAGCCAGAATCACATGGCAATTGGACCAGACCACGGCACAATCCTGGCCGCTCTCCCCTTGAGAAGACATCTGGAAGGAACTTCCAGTGCTCTCCAGTAAGAGTAAGATCTCCCCAACCCACATCCCTCATCGTCCACAGAAAGCAGGAAGGTGACACAATCAGGCTAGGAGGGCAGTGACTGCTCCATGAGGACGATGGGACAGGGTCAGCCTCGGTGAGTCGTTGCAGACCCTCGGGCACAGAGGCAGGGGCTGCCCGTGTTGACAGAGGGATGCTGTTCCGTTTGGTGCTTCTTCTCTTTCTCCCAGAATCACACGGCGATTGGACCAGACCACGGCACAACCTTGGCCGCTCTCCCCTTGAGAAGTCAGCTGGGAGGAAGAGCTGTCAATGCACTCCAGGACAGGTAAGATTGCCACAACCCACACCCACCAGGCTCTAACAGCAAGCAGGAAGGTGACACGCTCTGGCCAGGAGGGCAGTGACCACTCCATGAGGACCATGGAACAGGGACAGCCTCGGTGAGTCGCTGGAGACGCTTGGGCACAGAGGCAGGGGATTACCGTGTTCACAGAGTAGTGCTGCTCCGTTTGGTGCTTCATCTCTTTCAGCCAGAATCAGACGGCGAATGCACCAGATCACGGAAAAAGCTTGGCTGCTCTCCCCTTGAGAAGTCAACTGTAAGGAAGAGCCTCCAACGCTCTCCAGGACAGGTAAGATCACCCCAACCTACACCCACCAGGCTGTAACTGCAAGCAGCATGGTAACAGGATCGGGTCAGGATATGAGAGACCGCTGGATCAGGATGACGGGACATGGACAGCCTCGGTGAGTCGCTGGAGACCCTTGGGCACTCAGGCAAGTGCTGCCCATGGTTACAGGGGGATGCTGCTCCGTTTGGTGCTTTTCCTCTTTTAGACAGAAACAAACCTAGCGATGAGACCAGACCATGGCACACTGCTGGCCTCTCTCGCTTTGAGAACTCAGCCAGAAAAGATGCCAAGGCTCTACATAACAGATAAGACAGCCCCAAGCCATTCCCCACCACGATGTCACCACGCTAAGTGGGAATATGACACATTTAAGCTACAAGGAACCTCTCCTGGACATCAGGAAGATGGGAGATGGACAGCCTTGGTGTGAGGCTGGGAGAGCCTCGTGCAAAGAGGAAGGAACGGCTTCCAGTGCTGAGAGGGGGTGGCTGCTCGGTTTGTCGCCTCCTCTGTTACAGCTGGAGACACTGACAGTGATGGAATGAAGCCATGGCACACTCCTGGACACTCTCACATTGAGAAGTCATCTGGAAAAGGTGTCAATGCAATCCAGGACAGGTAATTTCGCCCCAACCCACACCCCAGCATGGTCTCATAGCAAGCAGGACAGTGACACGCTTGGGCCAGGACGGGAGTGACCGTTCCATCAGGATGACGGGACACAGACAACCTAGGTGAGCTGCTAGATAATCTTGAGCAGAGAGGCAGGGGCTGCCCGTGGTCACAGAGGAATGCTGCTCCGTTTGGTGCTTCTTCTCTTTCAGCCAGAATCACACGGCGATTGGACCAGACCACGGCACAACCTTGGCCACTCTCCCCTTGAGAAGTCAGCTGTAAGGAAGATCTGCCAACACTCTCCAGGACAGGTAAGATTGCCCCATCCCACACCCACCACTGTCCACAGTAAGAAGGAAGGTGACACGATCAGGCTAGGACAGCAGTGACCGCTCCATGGAGATGACGGAACACGACAGCCTCGGTGAGTCGCTGGAGACCCTCTGGTAGAGAGGCAGGGGCTTCCCATGCTCACAGAGGGATGCTGCTCCATTTGGTGCTTCTCTTTTGCAGCCAGAATCACACAGCTGTGGCACCAAAAACAGCACACTCCTGGCCACTCTCCTCTTGAGAAATCAGCTGGAATAAGAGCTGCCAACGCTCTCCAGGACAGGTAAGATTGCCCCAACCCACACCCACCAGGTTCTAACAGCAAGGAGGACAGTGACATGATCGGGGTAGGACGGGAGTGGCCGCTGTATGAGGACGACGGGATAATGATAGCCTTGGTGAGTTGCTGGAGACCGTCGGGCACAGAAGTAGGGGCAGTGTGTGGTCTCAGGGGGATGCTGCTCCGTTTGGTTCTTCTGTTTTGCAGCCAGAATCACACAGTGATGGGACCAAACCACAGCACACTCCTGGCCACTCTCACCATGAAAACTCAACAGGAATGGAGAGCTCCCAACACTCTACCTGACAGGTAAGATCGCCCCAAGCTACACCCCCGATGGTCCACGCAGGAAGCTGACAGAATGGGGGCAGGATGGCAGTGAATGCTGCATGAGGAAGACGGGACACAGACAGCCTCGGTGAGTCACTTGGTACTCTTGCGCAGAGATGCAGTGGCTGCCCGTGGTCACAGGGAGGTGCTGCTTTGTTTTGTGCTTCTTCTCTTTCAGGCAGACACACACAGCGATGAGACCAGACCACAGCAAACTCCTAAACTCTCTGGCCTCGACCGCTCAGCTGGAAGGAAGAGCTGCCAACGCTCTCCAGGACAGGTAAGATTGCCCCAACCCACACCCACCAGGCTCTAACAGCAAGCATGAATGTGACACGATCGGGGTAGGATGGGAGTGACCGCTGGATCAGGATGACGGAAGACGGACAGCCTTGCTGAGTCGCAGTAGACCCTTGGGCAGAGAGGTCGGGGCTGCCCCTGGTCATGGAGTGATGGTGCTCCTCTTTTTCCTTCTCTTATTAAATCCATACAAACAGAGAATTGACTCCAGACCACAGCACAATCCTGGCCTTTCTCCCCTTGAGAAGTCAGCTGGAAGGAACTTCCAGAGCTCTCCAGGACAGGTAAGATCTCCCCAGCCTACGCCCAGCAGGCTGTAACAGCAAGCAGGATGGTGACATGCTCGGGCCAGAATGGCAGTGACAGCTCCATGAGGACAACAGGACACGGACAGCCTCGGTGAGTCACTAGATACTCTTGCGCAGAGAGTCAGGGGCTGCCCATGGTCACAGGGAGGTGCTGCTCCGTTAGGTGCTTCTTCTCTTTCAGCCAGACACACACAGCGATGAGACAACACCACGACAAACTCCTGGCGTCTCTGCCCTCGAGCACTCAGCTGGATGGAAGAGCTGCCAGTGCTCTCCAGGACAGGTAAGATTGCCCCAACCCACACCCACCAGCCTCTAACAGCAAGTAGGATGGTGACATGATCGGGCCAGGAGGGCAGTGACCACTCCATGAGGACGATGAGACAGGGACAGCTTTGGTGAGTCGCTTGAGACCCTCAGGCAGAGAGGCAGGGGCTGCCTGTGGTCATGGAGGGATGTTATTCCTCTTTTTCCTTCTCTTAGTAAAGCCAGACACAGAATTGACTCCAGGCCATGGCACAATGCTGGACTCTTTCCCCTTGAGAAGTCAGCTGGAAGGAACTTCCAGAGCCCTTCAGGAGTGGTAAAATCGCCAAACCTACGCCCAGGAGGATTTAACAGCAAGCAGGATGGTGACACGCTCTGGCCAGGATGGCAGTGAGCGCTCCTTGAGGACGATGGGACAGGGACGAGCTCGGTGAGTCGCTGGAGACCCTCGGGAATAGAGGCAGGGTCTGCCTGTGTTCACAGAGGGATGCTGCTCCGTTTGGTGCTTCTTCTCTTTAAACCAGAATCACACGGCGAATGGACCAGACCACAGCACAACCTTGGCCAGTCTCCCCTTGAGAAGTCAGCTGGAATAAGAGCTGTCAATGCTCTCCAGGACAGGTAAGATTGCCCCAACCCACACCCACCAGGTTCTAGAAGCAAGGAGGATGGTGACATGATCGGGGTAGGACGGCAATGGCCGCTGTATCAGGATGACGGAACAATGACAGCCTCGGTGAGTCACTGGAGACCCTCGGGCACAGAAGTAGGGGCAGCCTGTGGTCTCAGGGGAATGCTGCTCCGTTTGGTGCTTCTCTTTTGCAGCCAGAATCACACGGCGATTGGACCAGACCACAGCACAACCTTGGCCGCTCTCCCCTTGAGAAGTCAGCTGGAATAAGGAAGAGCTTCCAATGCTCTCCAGGACAGGTAATATTGCCCCAACCCACACCCACCAGGTTCTAGAAGCAAGGAGGATGGTGACATGATCGGGGTAGGACGGCAATGGCCGCTGTATCAGGATGACGGAACAATGACAGCCTTGATGAGTCGCTGGAGACCCTCGGGCACAAAAGTAGGGGCAGCCTCTGGTTTTAGGGGGATGCTGTTTGTTGCTTTTCCTCTTTCAGCCAGAAAAGGCACAATTCTTGGCCTCTCTGTGCTCGAGCACTCATCTGGACGGAAGAGCTGCCAACGCTCTCCAGGATAGGTAAGATCGCCCCAACCCACACCCACCAGGCTCTAACTACAAGCAGGATGGTGACACGATTGGGTCAGGACGGGAGTGACCGCTACATGAGGATGACAGAACACGGACAGCCTCGGTGAGTCACTGGAGACCCTCGGGCACAGAGGCAGGGGCTGCCCATGGTTACAGGGGAATGCTGCTCCGTTTGGTGCTTTTCCTCTTTCAGACAGAAACATCCCTAGCGATGAGACCGGACCATGGCACACTGCTGGCTTCTCTCGCTTTGAGAACTCAGCCAGAAAAGATGCCAGAGCTCTACAGGACGGTTAAGACAGTCCCAAGCCATTCCCCACCACGGTGTCACCACGCTAAGTGGGAATATGACACATTTAAGCTACAAGGAACCTCTCCTGGACATCAGGAAGATGCGAGATGGACAGCCTTGGTGTGAGGCTGGGAGAGCCTCATGCAAAGAGGAAGGAATGGCTTCCAGTGCTGAGAGGGGGTGGCTGCTCGGTTTGTCACCTCCTCTGTTACAGCTGGAGACACTGACAGTGATGGAATGAAGCCATGGCACACTCCTGGACTGTCTCGCATTGAGAAGTCATCTGGAAAAGGTGTCAGCGCTCTCCAGGACAGGTAATGTTGCCCCAACCCACACCCCAGCATGGTCTCATAGCAAGCAGGACAGTGACACGCTTGGGCCAGGACGAGAGTGACCGCTCAATCAGGATGATGGGAGACAAACTGACGTGGTGAGACACTCAAGGTTGTTGGGCACAGAGGCAGGGTCAGCCCCTGGTCACACGGGGATGCTGCTCCGTTTGTTCTTTCTCTTATTAAAGCCAGACACACATGGCAATTGGACCAGACAAAATCACAATCCTGGCCACTCTCCCCTTGAGAAGTCATCTGGAAGGAACATCCAGCGCTATCCGGGACAAGTAAATGACCTCAACCCACACCCACCAGCCTCGAACAGCAAGCAGGAAGGTGACATGATCAGGTAAGGATGGGAGTTACCGCTGTATGAGGATGATGGGACAGGGACGGCCTCAGTGAGTCACTGGAGACCCTCGGGCACAGAGGCAGGGGTTTCCCATAGTCACAGAGGGATGTTACTCCGTTTGGTGCTTCTCTTTTGCAGCCAGAATCACACAACGATGGCACCAAACCACAGCACACTCCTGGCCACTCTCCCCTTGAGAAATCACCTGGAATGAGCGCTGCCAACCCTCTCCAGGACAGGTAAGATCGCCCCAATCCACACCCCCGATGGTCCACAGCACGCAGCAAGCTGACAGAATGGGGGCAGGACGGCAGTGAATGCTGCATCAGGAAGACAGGCCACAGACAGCCTCGGTGAGTCGCTAGATACTCTTGAGCTGAGAGGCAGTGGCTGCCCATGGTCACAGGGAGGTGCTGCTTTGTTTTGTGTTTCTTCTCTTTCAGCCAGACATACACAGCGATGAGACAAGAGCATGACAAACTTCTGGCCTCTCTGGCCTCGACCACTCCTCTGGGAGGAAGAACTTCCAACGCTCTCCAGGACAGGTAAGATTGCCCCAACCCACACCCACCAGGTTCTAACAAGAAGCAGGACGGTGACACGATTGGGTCAGGACGGGAGTGACCGCTGCATGAGGATGACGGGACACGGACAGCCTCAGTGAGTCGCTGGAGACCCTTGGGCACTCAGGGAAGCGCTGCCCATGGTTACAGGGGGATGCTGCTCCGTTTGGTGCTTTTCCTTTCAGACAGAAACATCCCTAGCGATGAGACCGGACCATGGCACACTGCTGGCCTCTCTCGCTTTGAGAACTCAGCCAGAAAAGATGCCAAGTCTCTACAAAACAGATAAGACAGCCCCAAGCCATTCCCCACCACGATGTCACCACGCTAAGTGGGAATATGACACATTTAAGCTACAAGGAACCTCTCCTGGACATCAGGAAGATGCGAGATGGACAGCCTTGGTGTGAGGCTGGGAGAGCCTGGTGCAAGGAGGAAGGAATGGCTTCCAGTGCTGAGAGGGGGTGGCTGCTCGGTTTGTCGCCTCCTCTGTTACAGCTGGAGACACTGACAGTGATGGAATGAAGCCATGGCACACTCCTGGACTGTCTCGCATTGAGAAGTCATCTGGAAAAGGTGTCAACGCTCTCCAGGACAGGTAATTTCACCCCAAAAAATACCCAACAACGGTCTCATAGCAAGCAGGACAGTGACACGCTTGGGCCAGGATGGGAGTGACCTCTCCATCAGGATGACGGGACACGGACAGCCTACGTGAGCTGCTAGATACTCTTGAGCAGAGAGGCAGGGGCTGCCCGTGGTCACAGAGGGATGCTGTTCTATTTGGAGCTTCTTCTCTTTCAGCCAGAATCACACGGCGATTGGACCAGACCACGGCACAACCTTGGCGTTCTCCCCTTGAGAAGTCAGCTGTAAGGAAGAGGTCCCAACACTCTCCAGGACAGGTAAGATTGCCCCATCCCACACCCACCACTATCCACAGTAAGAAGGAAGGTGACACGATCAGGCTAGGACAGCAGTGACCGCTCCATGGAGATGACGGAACACGACAGCCTCGGTGAGTCGCAGTTGAGCCTCGGGCAGAGAGGCAGGGGCTGCCTGTGGTCATGGAGGGATGCTGCTCCTCTTTTTCCTTTTCTTATTAAAGTCAGACACATGCAGAATTGATTCCAGACCACGGCAGAGTACTGGCTTCTCTGCCTTTGAGAACGCAGCTGGAAGGAAGAACTTACCATGCTCTTCAGGAGAGGTAAGATCACCCCAAACCACACTCACCAAGGTCCACAGCAAACAGGAAGGTTTTTTTTTTTTTTTTTCTGCACCCTCGGGCACAGAAGTAGGGGCAGCCTGTGGTCTCAGGGGAATGCCGCTCCGTTTGGTTCTTCTGTTTTGCAGCCAGAATCACACAGTGATGGGACCAAACCACAGCACACTCCTGGCCACTCTTCCCTTGAGAAATCTGCTGGAGGGAAGAGCTCCCATCACTCTACCTGACAGGTAAGATCGCCCCAACCTACACCCCCGATGGTCCACAGCAAGCAGGAAGCTGACAGAATGGGGGCAGGACGGCAGTGAATGCTGCATCAGGAAGACGGAACACAGACAGGCTCGGTGAGTCGCTAGATACTCTTGAGCTGAGAGGCAGTGGCTGCCCATGGTCACAGGGAGGTGCTGCTTTGTTTTGTGCTTCTTCTCTTTTAGCCAGACACACACAGAGATGAGACCACACCACGACAAACTTCTGGCCTCTCTGCCGTCAACCACTCCTCTGGGAGGAAGAGCTGCCAACGCTCTCCAGGACAGGTAAGATTGCCCCAACCCACACCCACCAGGTTCTAGCAGCAAGCAGAACAGTGACATGATCGGGGTAGGACGGGAGTGACCGCTGGATCAGGATGACGGAAGACAGACAGCCTCTGTGAGTCTCAGTAGTCCCTCGGGCAGAGAGGCGGGGGCTGCCTGTAGTGTACTGGGTCTGGCTGGAATGTTAACTTTCCCTGCAGCAGCCCATACAGTGCTGTACTCTGCACTTGTAGCTGGAACAGCAGTGTTATCACACCTGTGTTGTGTCTACTGCTGAGCAGTGCTGGCACAGCATCGGGACTCTCTCTAACCCTCCTAGGGGGTGGGCAAAAAGTGAGAAGAGAAACATCACCAGGGCAGCTCACCTAAACCAACCAAAGGGATATTCCATACCATGTGATGTCACACAGCAATAAAAGGTGGAAACAGGAAGAAGAGGGGAGGGGTGGGCTCTCGTTGTGAAAACGTCGGTCCTCCTCCCGAACACCGGCTACGTGCGTTGAGGCCCTGCTTCAAGGACGTGGTCAATCATCGCTCATTTGTGGGAAGTAAAGAGTAATTTCTTTCCTCTGCACTTCCACATAGCCTTCATTTATTTTGTTTGTTTTCCTCCCTTCTTTTTATTTTCCCTTTCCCCCTCCCTTTTCCCCTTTCCCTTTTATTTCCCTTTAGTTAAATTGTTTAGTTCATAATAATCTTTATTTAATTATTATTATTATTTCCCTTTAATTAAATTATCCTTATCTCAACCCGTGAGTTGTTCTTTGCTTTACTTCTCCCCCTCCTCATCTAAAAAGAGGGGGAGTGAGAGAGCGGTTGTGGGGTTTAGCTGCCCAGCACGGTAAAACCACCACATGTGGTCATGAAGGGATGCTGCTCCTATTATTCCTTCCCTTATTAAAGCCAGACACACAGAGAACTGACTCCAGACCATGGCACAATCCTGGCCTCTCTTCCCTTGAGAAGTCAGCTGGAAGGAACTACCAGCATTCTTCATGAGAGGGAAGATCTCCCCAACCTACGCCCAGCATGCTGTAACAGCAAGGAGGATGGTGACACGCTCGGGCCAGGAGGGCAGTGACTGCTCCATGAGGACGATGGAACACGGACAGCCTCGGTGAGTCGCGTTAGACCCTGGGGCACAGAGGCAGGGGCTGCCTGTGCTCACAGAGGGATGCTGCTCCGTTTGGTGCTTCTTCTCTTTCAGCCAGAATCACACGGCGATTGGACCAGACCAAGGCACAACCTTGGCCACTCTCCCCTTGAGAAGTCAGCTGGGAGGAAGAGCTGTCAATGCACTCCAGGACAGGTAAGATCGCCCCAACCCACAACCACCAGGTTCTATTAGCAAGCAGGACGGTGACATGATTGGGGTAGGACAGGAGTGACCGCTCCATCAGGACGACGGGACAAGGACAGCCTTGGTGAGTCGCTAGATACTCTTGAGCAGAGACGCAGGGGCTGCCCGTGGTCACAGAGAGTTGCTGCTCCGTTTGGTGCTTCTTCCTTTTCAGCCAGACACACACAGCGACGAGAGCAGACCACGGCAGACTTCTGGCCTCTCTGGCCTCGACCACTCCTCTGGGAGGAAGAGCTGCCAGCGCTCTCCAGGACAGGTAAGATCGCCCCAACCCACACCCACCACTGTCCATAAAAAGCAGGAAGGTGACACTCTCAGGCCAGGAGGGCAGTGACCGCTCCATGAGGATGACAGGACACGGACAGACTCGGTGAGTCACTGGAGACCCTCGGGTACAGAGGCAGGGGCTGCCTGTGTTCACAGAGGAATGCTGCTCCGTATGGTGCTTCTTCTCTTTCAGCCAGATTCACACGGCGATTGGATGAGGCCATTGCAAAACCTTGGCTGCGCTCCTCTTGAGAAATCAGCTGGAATAAGAGCTGCCAACGCTCTCCAGGACAGGTAAGATTGCCCCAACCCACACCCACCAGCCTCTAACAGCAAGCAGGATGGTGACACGATTAGGTCAGGACAGGAGTGACCGCTGCATGAGGATGACAGGACACGGACAGTCTCAGTGAGTCGCTGGAGACGCTTGGGCACTCAGGGAAGCGCTGCCCATGGTTACAGGGGGATGCTGCTCCGTTTGGTGCTTTTTCTCTTTCAGACAGAAACATCCCTAGTGATGAGACCGGACCATGGCACACTGCTGGCCTCTCTTGCTTTGAGAACTCAGCCAGAAAAGATGCCAATGCTCTACAGGACAGATAAGACAGTCCCAAGCCATTCTCCACCACGGTGTCACCACGCTAAGTGGGAATATGACACATTTAATCTACAACAAACAAACATCTCCTGGACATCAGGACGATGGGAGATGGACAGCCTTGGTGTGAGGCTGGGAGAGCCTCGTGCAAGGAGGAAGGAATGGCTTCCAGTGCTGAGAGGGGGTGGCTGCTCGGTTTGTCGCCTCCTCTGTTACAGCTAGAGACACCGACAGTGATGGAATGAAGCCATGGCACACTCCTGGACTCTCTCACATTGAGAAGTCATCTGGAAAAGGTGTCAACGATCTCCAGGACAGGTAATTTCGCCCCAACCCACACCCCAGCATGGTGTCATAGCAAGCAGGACAGTGACACGCTTGGGCCAGGACGGGAGTGACTGCTCAGTCAGGATGACGGGAGACGGATTGACGTGGTGAGACGCTCAAGTCCGTTGGGCACAGAGGCAGGGTCAGCCCCTGGTCACACGGGGATGCTGCTCCGTTTGTTCTTTCTCTTATTAAAGCCAGACACACACAGCGATGGGAAGCAGACGATGGCAAAATCCTGGCAACTTTCCCTTTGAGAAGTCATCTGGAAGGAAATTCCAGCACTCTCCAGGAGAGGTAAGATTGCCCCAACCCAAACCCACCAGGTTCTAACAGCAAGGAGGACGGTGACATGATCGGGGTAGGACGGGAGTGGCTGCTGTATCAGGATGACGGAACAATGACAGCCTTGGTGAGTTGCTGGAGTCCGTCGGGCACAGAAGTAGGGGCAGCCTGTGGTCTCAGGGGTATGCTGCTCTGTTTGGTGCTTCTCCTTTTGCAGCTAGATTCACACAGCCATGGGAGCAAACCACAGCACACTCCTGGCCACTCTCCCCTTGAGAACTCAGCTGGAAGGAAGACCTCCCAACACTCTACCTGACAGGTAAGATCGCCCCAAGCTACACCCCCGATGGTCCACAGCAAGCAGGAAGCTGACAGAATGGGGTCAGGACGGCAGCGAATGCTGCATCAGGAAGGCGGGACACGGACAGCCTGGGTGAGTCGCTAGATACTCTTGAGCAGAGAGGCAGGGGCTGCCCATGGTCACAGGGAGGTGCGGCTTTTTTTTGTGCTTCTTCTCTTTCAGCCAGACACACACAAGGATTGACTCGAGACCACGGCACAATCCTGGCCTCTCTGCCCTTGAGAAGTCAGCTGGAAGGAACTTCCAGCGCTCTCTAGGACAGTTAAGATCTCCCCAACCAACGCCCAGCAGGCTCGGCTTTGCTGCTCCGTTTGGTGCTTTTCCTCTTTTAGCCAGAAACAGCACAATCCTGGCGTCTCTGCCCTCAAGCACTCAGCTGGATGGAAGAGCGGCCAACGCTCTCCAGAACAGGTAAGATCACCCCAACCCATGCCCACCAAACTCTAACTGCAAGCAGGACGGTGACACGATCCGGTCAGGACTGGAGTGACCGCTGCATGAGGATGACGGGACACGGACAGCCTCGGTGAGTCGCTAGATACACTTGAGCAGAGAGGAAGAGGGTTTATGAACAAACCATAAATGTTTGTTCATTGTCTTTTTTATTATAAAAAACAAGGAGTTCTGTTTTAGGAGCGGGAGTTACGAAAACTCCCTGCTGAAGTAAGGAGCTGTATAATGCTTGGCTAGACACTATGAAAATTCTTTTGCTTAATGGAACAAAAAAAGAGAACCCCCTCCCCTTCTCTCTTTCTGCATCTCAGTTGCCTCTTTTGTTCAAAGACACTGTTGCAAAGCTCATGTAACCACCTCCTGATAAGTTGCTAAACTAGTGTATCAACATCCTGCCTTCCTGTCTCATGCTGGGCCAACATGACTAATTAAAAAAAAAAAAAGAAGTTGAACCACAATGCCAAGGAAGACTATGGCCTTCATCTTCACGACCACCAGAGGGACACAGACGACCCCCTAGCAACAGAGCACGCAGTCGCAGAACATACCAGGATGTGCTGCGTAATCCCGGAATTACCAAGCTATAAAAAGGGACCCTGGCGGGGGTGAGGTGCGCGCCGTTGGCGGACCAGAGACTCCCCGGCCGTCCAGTGCTGTTTTGCTTGCTGCTTGCTTACTCAATAAATTCCTTTATATGGTTAATACAATGCTCTCTGAAAATAAATTCAGGGGGCAACTTATAACATTGGAGAAGAAGAATGCAGCCTAATGTACGTCCATTTCCCGAGCCATGGCTGGCCCCAGCCCTGGGGTTGCTGGGGAGGCCCAGAGCCACCTTTGTCCCAGCAGCTGTGGTGTCTTGCGAGAGGCTGCAGCTGTGGTGGCCATGCCCAGAGCCCTGCAGCAGCCTGTGGTGGGCACTGCCCTGGGGCCAGCCCAGCCTGGGCTGTTGGGCTGGGATGGGCTGGACTGGGGAGAGGGCATCGAAGTGGGGAGAGGGGGGCAGGGGCTGGACTGGGCTGGGCAGTGCTCGGCACAGGGCAACAGCAGCATCAGGGAGCGGTGGCAGCATGCAGGGGAGGGCTCCCAGCAGGGCTTGGTGCTGCAGAGCCAGGGCTGCGCAAAGGGAGCCCAGAGCTGCAGGGCCAGGGGAGAGGAGGCAGCTCTGGGCCCTTGCTGGCCTGGGCAGAGCAGGAGGGGGGCCCAGGGCATTTGTCCCCTCACCAGGTCCTGCCAGGACCTGCAAGGCAGTCATGGAGCATCCAGGACCAGACTCTGCACTGTGGCCACAAGCCCTGCGTGCCCTCCTCCTGCCATGCTCCATGCAGTGGCTGCAGCAGAGGGGACCCTCAGCCAGCCCCTGCATGGGGCTCTGCCACCTGCCTCACCCCAGCCCTCTCCAGCGCCTTCCTTGCTGCTCTCTGATGCATGCCAGGACCTCCCCATGCGTGCCGGCCAGCACATCTGCTGAGGGCCAGTGCAGCTGCTGCAGGGGCAGGGAATTCAGCATGGCCCTTGCAGCCCCCTGCCCTGGGCCTGCCTCTCCCCTTGGCCTCAGCCCCGGCCTTGTCTCTGCTGGCAGGAGGGCTCTTGGCATGTGCTCCCTGGCCTCCCCTCTCCTCCAGACATCTGCTGCCCACTCAGGCTGCTGGCAGGCACAAACGTGTCCTCACAAGCAGCACCACCCCTTGGGCTGCTTCTCCAGGCCTCCCCCACCCCACTGCCTTGACTCCTTGTCTCTGCTGGGTCCCCTCTTTTACACCCAAATGTGTCCCTTGGCTGTCAGCTCCCTCTCCCCTGCCCCACAGGATGGTAAAGATGGGGTGGGACATATTACCATGATGTGTGGAAGGATTTTTGTAATCTGCATTGGTGATTGCACAAAAAGACAGTTCCTTCACCAGTGACCTACATCCTTCAGGTGAATCGCTTTGATCATTCAGACTTCTCTCATTGACCTAGTTGCTGAGATTGATATTCATTGAGTTCAAGCTTGCCCATCAATTAGCAGTCTGCCTAATTGTTTCTGTAGCAAGCTCCTCATCATTTATCATTAAATTAAGATCATATGGAATAATACTAATCTTAATACCTATAATTTCCTATTAATCAGTACAAAATACTTAATTTATAGTCATCCTTTTGTGAGGATAAACCAGTGAGGTAAACCTACTGGAGACATACAAGATGAGGAGCTTGTTTTGCTGTTTGGAAAATTGCTGCGTGTTTTCTTGTTGATTGTTTTAAAATAAGGAAAAACCCTTCTGTGTGTAGCCAGGTCCCTAAGGAAAGCAGGTGGGAGCTGGTGCAAGGGGGCTGTAACATCCAGCTGCAGACTTCAGTGCAGAAGTGTGGTGTAAGGAAAAGTGATGCAAGCGCTAGGTGGCCAATGAGAGAAATGTCAGGGTTGGGGTGGTGAGGAGCAAGGTTGTCCATGCACTGTCAGACCTCAAGACTCTGCTTTAACCTCCCTATGGACGTCTCCTAAGGAGAAGCCCTGGATTAATATCAATTGAAGAAAGATGCTCAAAACTGAAATGCAACAAAAATTATCCTTTAAAAATAGAAGAGATTTGTATTAGGTGCTTTTTGAAATCTTCCTCCTTAACTACACCATGAAGGCTCTCCAATTAATTCTCCAAGTCTTGAAGACTTGAATAAAACTATGGAAGACATATGATTCCTTAGGTGTTTCTGCCTTTTAATGAGTTCCATGGTGGATTCTGGTGCTCAGTCTGTGAACGTCAGGTACTGAGAGGAGAATGATGCAATTGTTTGAGAAAGTAAAGTCAGAAAGAAAAGTTGAAGTGACTTGGAGTATTAATGGGCCCCACTGAGGGCCGTTACCAAGAGATTCTCCTCAGGGACTTGTTAGGGCAGATAATTGGAGACCATGATTACAGATAAGAAAAGCACTGTGCTGAGAAAAGTTTGGGTTTGTTGTGCTGAAGTAAAAGGGCCAGGTCCTGACTCCAGCCATGAGAATGGAATGTTCTGTGCTCCCATGTCTGGCTAAGGGCTCTTGCTGGCGGTCTGTGGGATGTGGTGGGCAGTGTGATGCCACGAGAAGAACAATGGTATGACACCTCCCTGCGTCTGCACAGGGTCTCAAGAAAGCAATAAGCCCCCTTACAATGACTATATTTCATCTCCTCAGAAGCTCTATCCAAGGGGACAAAAAAGTCAGGGCTGCTGGGGCCTTTTGTTCTTGACAGCACCCACCTCTTTGGCCTCTCCAGACTTTCCTATGCTGCCTCACACTTTGCCCTATTTCCTTGAAATCTGCAGACACCCATCTCTGTTCACCACCTTGCTCTCATCCCAGCATTTCTGTGGTTTCACCAATGTCTCGTCAACCCTCAACAGCTGTTCGTTCAAACACAAACCACAGCACAACTCTCTGAGGGACATTTCTTCCTCCTCATGGCAAGTGCCAACCTTCCAAGGTGCATTTTCTGGCAGGTTTTCCTCTCCTGCTCTTTCCTACTAACAAAGAAAGTTCCACCTGGGTGGAAACCACTCCTAAAGTAGGCATCCCAACCCATTGGCCTTCTTGTGGCCTGTCAGCCAGCCAGATAGAAGTCATCTCACCAGCATCTTCCAAACCACGGTCCTGCTGCTGGCCTTGCAGCTTCTTGTTTAGACACACCCAAGCCTTGTGCCTGCTGCTGTCCAGTTGTGTACTCAAACAGAAGGGACAGGACAACCCACATTCAGGCCTTCTTTCTGTCTGGATCCTCCTGGGTATGGAGGCAGAGGGGATCCCACAGTAATATGCCAACCTTGTGCCTTCTGCTGGCCTACCAGGACCACTGGCATATGTCAGCTGAAAAGTACAGATCCAGGGTATAAGTGTGACCTGTCAGCTACTTCAGACAGAAGTGACCTCACAGTCCCTTTCTGTGACACGTTCCTGCTGCTGCCCTATCAACTGCAGAGACAGAACTGACCTCACAGTCCCTTCCACAGGCCAATTCCTCCTGCTGGTTCGGGAGATCCTGAGGCAGAACTGAGCTCATCAGAGCATTCCCACCCATCTCCTCCTTCTGGCCTAGAAGCTGATCAAATCCATGGCCCATCACATTCATTTTGAATGCCATGTGACTGCACAGCAATCTCACGGTTCCTGCCCTGCCACAAGGGAACGAGAACCTAAACTAAAGGGTTAGGAAAAGGGTTAAAGGTGAGAAGGTTAATGCACAGGAAGACAGGCTTTGGAAGTTAGTTGTTCATGTATGGCATTAGGGACTGTGGTAAACCTTTCTGGGTGAGAGATTAAGCAGACATTTAGTGGGAGGGTTTGGTGTTCTGCTTGTGGTATCAGGTCTGTGGTTAGGGTATGGGCAAGCTCTTTGCTTGAGGGTTTTGTTTAGGTCTGCAGGAAGACTAGGGATAAATAGAGCATTTCAATGCTATTGTTAAGGGCAGGGATGAGGGTGAGCAAGAGAGGAAAGGTAATGGAAAGGGGTTATGGACTAAATCTGGCTAACTTTGGAAAAATTAGAGCAGTGGTTTCCTGTCAGGGTGTAGAGTGGCACTGAGATCCAGATATTGATATAACAGATAAAAAAAAGTGTAAGGGACTCACATGACTGCTTTAAGTCAGCTTTATGGTGGGATCAGCATTACCTGAATATTCTTACCTCTCCAAAATCATTACCTTCTGCTATCCAAGCTCTTCTTTCCTCCCCCAAATCTCACATCTCTCCTGCTCAGGTTCCCCCTGCCTTCCCCATATCAGTCATCTTCTTAGTGGCAGCTTTCTGATGGCTTTCATGAACTCAAGAGTATCTGTCTTACCTCTGTTGGCTACTCTGTTCCTGAGAAAGAAGCAGCTCCTAAGCCAGCATGGAGAAGGACACAAAGGCTGTCAGAGCACCCTGCGCAATGTGCCCAGCAGCTCTGCAACACCACAAAAGTGCGCTTCCTGCCTACATGTTTTGGTTCTAGAATGTCTCCTATGGACCCAGGGTAACTTCTTCCCTGCCCTCATGAAGGCTTTGTGTTCCCCCAGACATCTCGGAGGCAGTGGCCCCCTCTGTGTCAAAAACTGAAAGCAGCCCTGAAGGATGAATTAGGCAAAAGCTGAAACTTCTGACATGACAACACCTCTTCAAGACCTCTTCCTCTATGGAGCCTGCCAGGGACTTAGGAAGAGAGGATCTCACCAACTATGTGCAAAGCAGGTGCATCTGCTGGCTTGTCATGGAGACCAGCAAATGTGAGCCTAAAGGCACAGATCCCAGCCAGAAGTCAAGGGATGACCTGTCAGCTGCTTCAGAAAGAAGTCAACTCACAGGCCGTTTAAGAGCCATTTGCCTCCTACTGAACTTAGAGCTTCTGAGGTACCACTTCCCTCGTAATGCCATACGTACAAAACAGCCTGTTCTTGGACTAGAATCTGCCCAAGCTGAAGTGAGTTGGTTGTGATCCTTCCAGCCCATGGCATTGCTGCTGGACTCCCAGCCTCTCTGACGCACAGGAGCCAGTTCCATGCCAGTCCTGTGTGGTGCTAGGGCAGGAGGGACCTTGCAGGCAATGTTCCAGCCCCCTGCCTGTTGGTGGTCTCTCAGCTCCTTGTGCACAGTGAAGATCACATTATTATTCAGAAGCCATGTGCCTGAAGCTGGCCTAGAAGACACTCAGGGGAAGTGCCCTCCCATCCCCAGCCCCAGCTCCAGCCACAGCTGGGGGTGCTGCTCTGCAGAGCAAGGGGCCTGTAGTGCCCAGAGTATGGGGGCACTATGCAAGGTCATGCTGGGCAGTCTGGGAGGCAGACCCAGCTCAGGGGGTCACTGCCATTGCCCCAGGGCTGCAACAAATCACTCGCCAGACTCCTTTGGTGGGGCTGCTGTGTGCCGTGGGGCTGCAGAGCTCTCCTCTGCCTGCTCACACCAGATTGAGCACTTGAGCCCTAGTCCGTCCACCTTGGACAGGCTCACGCTCTGCGGTTGTCTCCCAGGCTCATATTGTCCGTGCAGATCACCTTGGCTGTCCTGGAAGCTCCTGGCTCCCTCCAGGAAAAAAAAAAAAAATAATAATAAATAAGTAAATAAATAAACAAACAAACAAACAAACAAAAAAAAAAAAAAAAAAAACAGAAAAAAAAAACAACTCATGTACCATCGGCACCATCATGTTCTGTGGAGCCTGAGTGTCCAGGAATTAGAAATATTCATCAGCTGCATGGCCACTAGCAACTAACAGGGAACATGTGAACCAGCAACAGATCCCTAAAAGTCCATGCTGGGACTCTGCTCTCACCACACCGAGTCCTTGTGGAAAACAACAAAGCATGGAGCCTCTTTGGAGTCTCTTCCTTGGGCTTGTTCTTGACAGCAACTTTGCAGGAAGGCCTCAGCCTTCAGGCAGTGCCCGGAGGAGATCCCCTCTTAGGAGGGAAGTGCTGCAGTAGAGGCCAGCTGTGCCACTGCCGTGCCCACTGCCTGTCCCTGCCTGTCCCTGCCTGCAGTCCCAGCACAGCCCCACAGCAGCACTGGCACCAAGCTCCAGGAGCAGCCGGGCCTGACCCCGCCAGCAGGGCTCAGCAGGAGAGGGCGGCAGTGGCAAGAGAACAGCTCTGCATGCACCAAACGCTGGTGCTCCCTGGCCGTGCTGCTGGCATGGGACTCTTTTCCTCAGCACCCCTGCACACAGGCACTGCCCCTGCAGATCCAGAACAGGTCTCAGAGGAAGGACGTCAAAGAAGGCAGTGCAGGCTCCTTTCTTTTGTTTATATTCACAGAGAGCCTGGGTCGTTGTGTGCAGCGTTTTTGAACTATGCTCAACAAGTAGATACTGAAATGGAAATGGGATGAATAATACAATTTTAATGTGCAAAATTAGCTGAATTAAAAATAAGAAAAAGTTGTAATAAACATACACACACACAGAGAATACTGACCATTCCTGTAATAACTGACATTCTCACAGAACCATAGAATCACAGAATCATCATCAACACATGCACCTAATTTGGTGTCACCTGCAAACTTACTGAGGGTGCACTCGATCCCCTCATTCAGAGCTTTGATAAAGATATTAAAGAGAACTGGCCCTAATACTGAGCCCTGGGGGATGGCACTAGTGACCAGCTTCCAACTGGCTTTAACTCCATTCATCACAAGTTTTTGGGCCTGGCTACCCAGCCAGTTTTTAACCCACTGAAGAGTACACCAGTCCAAGCCATAAGCAGCAAGTTTCTTGAGGAGAATTTTGCAGGAAACAGTGTGGAAAGCCTTACTGAAGTCAAGGTAGACCACATCCACGGCCTTTCCCTCATCCACTAGGCATGTCACATTGTCATAGAAAGTGACCTTTCTATTAGTGACCTAAAGAACCCTGCCATTCTCAAACCTTTAACTAAGTCACTGTTTCTATTGTTGCAGATTCTGTTGGAATCATTCTGTTACATTTGTTGATGATTACATGTTGATTCAGTGCACTTAAAAACCTTACCATCTGTCATGGTTTAACCCGGCTGGCAGCTAAACACCACACAGCCGTTCACTCACTCTCCCCCCTCCCTCTCTGGGACGAGGGAGAGAAATGGAAAGTGAAGCCCGTGAGTTGAGATAAAGACAGTTTAATAAGACAGGAAAATACTACTACTACTACTACTACTACTACTACTAATAATAATACAATGATGATAATAGTACTACTAATAATAACATGTACAAACAAGTGATGCACAATGCAATTGCTCACCACCCGCTGACCGATGCCCAGCCTAACCCCGAGCAGTCCAGCCTCCCTCCCCTGGCTAGCCACCCCTATATATTGTTTAGCATGACGTCAGAAGGGATGGAATACCCCTTTGGCCAATTTGGGTCAGCTGTCCTGGGTCTGTCCCAGCTCTTGCTGCACCCCCAGCCTGCCCGTTGACAGGACAGAGCAAGAAGCTGAGACGTCCTTGGCTTAGTATAAGCACTGCTCTGCAACAATTAAAACATCGGGGTGTTATCAGCACTCTTCTCATGCTAAGCCAAAACATAGCATTCTACCAGCTACTAGGAAGAAAATTAACTCTGTTCTAACTGAAACCAGGACACCATCTAACCTTGCTATTTACCCTCAAAGTATAAAAGAAATCATAGATGTCTGCTGTATTCAAGTTGTGTAAAGTCTGATTTGTGACACCTGCTCAGGAGCTAGAGAAAGCCCCTTGGGCACAGGCCTGGAGTGCTCCTTCTGCAAGCAGCACTCCATCCCCTGGGAGTTTGCCTGAGCAGAGGAAGTCACCCAAAGACTTGCCTTCAGGAGGCCTTGCAGTCCTCTCCTGCTCTGCACATCCCTTTCCAACAGGTTAGCAGCTGGTCCCAAGACAGCAGGAAACAGCCCTTCCTGCCTTGGTCATTTGCAAAGCCAGCTTCCCCAGCAATGGAAATTTAGCAAGTCTGTTGACTACACCAAGCTGTGTGGTGCCGTTGACATGCTGGAGGGAAGGGATGCCATCCAGAGGGAACTTAACAGGCTTGAGAGGTGGGCCAGTGCAAATGTCATGAAGTTCATCAAGGCCAAGTGCAAGGTCCTGCTCCTGGCTCAGGGCAATCCCAAACATCAGTACTGAGCGGACAATGAGCAGATTGAGAGCAGCCCTGCAGAGAAGGATTTGAGAGTACTGGTGGATGAAAAGCTTGACATGAGCCATCAGTGTGTACTTACAGCCCAGAAAGCCAACCAAATCCTGGGATGCATCAAAAGCAATGTGACCAGCAGGCTGAGGGGGTGATTCTCTCCCTCTACTCTGCTCTCAAGAGACTCCACCTGGAGTACTGCATCCAGCTCTGTGTCTCAAGCACAACAGATGCGTTAGACTTAGGACAGGACTTCTGGTGTGAGTCCAGAGAATGGCCCCAGAAATGATCAGAGGGCTGAAACACCTCTCCCATGAAGACAAGCTGAGAGGGTCATTCTGGAATGAATTTCAATGTTTCTGAAAACTTTTCTGTAGTTTTCTTGCACCCATTTTACTCCAGGTTCCCACGGGGCAGAGATTCATTTTGGAAATTACCCCACTCACCAGGTAACCTTGAGGACCATGGATTACAAACACCAGCTTCAAAGGCCTCAAAACATAGGATTTTCATGCACTCTGACTGCGCTGTCCAGCGCCTACTTCCCTGAATCAGAACGGAACTCTGGAGTAGTCCACTACCATCATCTTCTCTAAGCACTGATAGTTTTACAGGCAGATGATGTTAGTCAGTGCTTTCTGCAGCTGGGTTTTGAAAATCTCTGGGCCCATGACCCAGTGCTGATCCACTGTCTTGGTGTCTGTTCCCCCAGTATAGACACTGATGCCAGAAGGAGGATGGAGCTGGTCAAATTTCAAAGATCAGCTCCCCTTGGACAGTGGGGAATGGCAGTCCCTGTGCTCCCCACGTGTGATCCGCAAGCTTTGGTACTGATTTGCAAAGCAAATGGTCTGTGTTCTGTGGGATAAATCTGCATGGCCGTGCTAGTCAGAGTGGAAAGCAGACTCATCCAGGTCCGGATCACTGGGCTGGACCAGACAGAGGTACTTCATGAAGGGGAAAATGATTAACTCCCTAGCTCCCCTTCCCTCTGCCTTGCAAGTGCCCACTCTCTTCTCTGAGACTGCAGAGTCACAGGATCCCTGTGAACATCTGGCTTTAGTTCTTTCCCTGTGACTGAGTGCACAGTGGGAGATCTCTCACTTTTTGAAGGGCTGCAGTCACTGCCCACACCAGGCTTCGCTGTCCCTGGAGGTACCCTGGGCTCTGCAGGCAGCTCCAGATTCCCCTCCTGACATCATCATCCACATGTGGGAACAGCCCTGCCTACAAAATACAGTGACCATTCGCTGCCTCTGCTGTCAGCAGACACCCGTGGGTGAGTGTTGAATCTAGCCCTTGGTGTCTGACAGGTCACAATGCAACAATGAGCCATTCCCTCCATAACCAAAGCAGGAACAGACTCTTGTAGGGAGCAATTCTTTTGGCCTTTTCTTGGCACTGATTTGGGAAGGAAAGCCCAGCATTCAGGCATGGCATTGGGGTAATTCTGGTAATTACAGAGATGTCCTGAGAGAGTCTTCACTGACTCACGGTGTTAGACGCACATTTATACAGCCTCCATATTGGACAGAACAGGTTAATTCATTCATATTCGTAGGGGGGTGGGGAATCCAAACTCTTCTGTAGGAATGCAAGAAACACAAGCACACAAAATGACCAAAAAAAAAAATAATTTAATATTCATTTTAATATTAATATTAATTTCAACTTTAATTTTAATTTTAACAATTTGAACAACCAAGACACGAGCCGGGAAGGGGATGTACTGGGGTTTGTTATTGGTACTGGATACTGAAGGGATTTTTGTGAGTACTGAAAAACATCCCCCAAATCAGTTTCCTAACTGCAACCTTCAGCTCCTGGTTCCTCATGCTGTAGATGAGGGGGTTCACTGCTGGAGGCACCACCGAGTACAGAACTGCCAGCAACAGATTCAAGGAGGAGGAGGACATGGAGGGGGGTTTCAGGTAGGCAAATGTGACAGTACTAAGAAACAAGGAGACCACGGCCAGGTGAGGGAAGCACGTGGAAAAGGCTTTGTGCCGTCCCTGCTCTGAGGGGATCCTCAGCACAGTCTTGAAGATCTGCACATAGGACAGCACAAGGAAAACAAAACACCCAAATAATAAACAGACACTAACCACAAGAAGCCCAACTTCTCTGAGGTAGGCATCAGAGCAGGAGAGCTTGAGGATCTGGGGGATTTCACAGAACAACTGGTCCAAGACATTGCCTTGGCAGAGGGGGACAGAAAAGGTATTGGCAGTGTGCAGCACAGCATAAATAAAAGTACTTCCCCAGGCAGCTGCTGCCATGTAGACACAAGTTCTGCTGGTCATTATTGTCCCGTAGTGCAGGGGTTTGCAGATGGCAATGTAGCGGTCATAGGCCATGATGATGAGAAGAGAAAACTCTGCTGCGACAAAGACAACGAAGAAGAAGACCTGGGCAGCACAACCTGCATAGGAAATGACCCTGGTGTCCCACAGGGAGTTGGCTATTGCTTTGGGAACAGTGGTGGAGATGCAGCCCATGTCGATAAGGGCGAGGTTGAGGAGGAAGAAGTACATGGGGGTGTGGAGGTGGTGCTCGCAGACTATGGCTGTGAGGATGAGGCCGTTGCCCAGGAGGGCAGCCAGGTAGATGCCCAGGAAGAGCCCGAAGTGCAGGAGCTGCAGCTCGCGTGTGTCTGCAAATGGCAGGAGGAGGAACTCTGTGGGGAAGCTGCTGTTGGACATTTGCTGCCTCAGGGAATGGTTGGCTGTCCATGGAGGAAAAGAAAGAGATGCATTACAGAGACTTCTCTGAGCAAGAAGTAAACCATATTTCATAGAAAACATCCTCACCAAGACTGCATCCTCACTGCATCTTCTTCTGAAGAAGACTTTCTCCTGCTCAGAGCTCCAAGTTTCTCTGCCAAAGAGTGCCTCAGGGACTAGGCAGATACTCTGTAGGCTCAGAAGGAGTCAGTACTGCCCTACAGTATATGGTAAAGAGCACCAGGGACAGATCTCAGGCATCCAGTGGCCAGAGGCATCTTCCTGTTTACAAGTGCTGAGAAGGATATCCAACAATCCTACAAGATACAATGAAGGTTATGTTGGTGCTCTCTGTAGGCTAAAGGGTGCAGAGTGAAGTTGTGAGGTTCCTCAAAGACCTACACATCTCTTTCAGTGTAATGCTCTGTGAGTTTCAGACCCTTCTACAGTCCTGACAACACCATTATCATCCCCCTGACTGCCCTCCAAAGCAGGAAGTTGAAAGCAGAGATCTCAAAGAGCGCCTTCCCTTCAGGTACTACAGGTGTTCCCTTTCAAGAATCTCCCCTAGAGATGCATTGGGGGTGCTTTGGAGCTCTGAGCAGCCTGCCCCAGGCAGCAGCCCCCTGCCAGCAGCAGGACCCTGCCCGGCCCTGCCCGGCTGGTGGAGCTCCTTCCATTGACAATTTCTCCCCGCAGTGCCCTGGGCAGCTCCCCGGGCAGGCTGAGTGCTGAGCCTCGCAGGCAGCAGAGGCCCTGCCCCGACACACAGCCCCTGGGGCACAGCAGGGACCCTGCTCTGCACCACAGCCCTGGCCACCCCTACCTGCACGGCCCCTCTAGAAAGACCCATCATGTCCTGTCCCTCTGACAGCTTTGGTAGGAAATCCCTGCTCTGGAACTTGTCATTCTCCTCTTATTCAAAAAAACTCTGAGAGTTCTTCTGAAAGCTCCCATAGGCTATGGGATTTGACAACAAATCTGGAGATAGCACCAGGAACAACAGCTGCATTGCCCTGCAGCCAGAGACTTACCCTGTTCAGGGCTGTGAAGATTTCTCCCACAGTGAGCTCTCAGCATCCCCCCTCCACTCTGCCTTTAACATCTCCCTCCCTTCTCTCAGCCACCCTTGTCCCCTGCAGGCAGTGCCCCCAGCCCTGCTGCTGTGCTGTGCAGAGGAGCTGCTCCTGGGCAGAGCTGTCTCTCTGCAGTGCTGCCCGCTTGCCAGGAGCTCCCCTTGGTCCCAGGAGCCCAGCCCAGCTCAGCAGCACAAGGAGCTCTTGACAAGTCCCTGGGCCTCCAGGGGAATTGACTCTGAAACTGATGCAATCACTGATGGTGACTTCTATCAGCTAGAGAGAGACACCTGCTTCCAGTGCTATCTTTTCTCCTAGTTCAAAGGAAGAGTCCATTATGGGAATCCTCTTTTCCTGTCCTGTTAGAGAGGATCCCCACAAATTGCCAGGCAGATGCATTCCATCTCTTCCAAGTACTTGTTGTTATGTAGGGGGAAGAAAGATTTTCACAGCAACTGAAATCCTTCTGTCTACAGCAGCTGCAACACCAATTGTTGGCCTGCAGGCTCATACAATCATAGATTCTTCTCATCTTTCTGCTTTTGTTCTGTTAAGAAGACGAGGTGTGGGGTGATGGGAGTGTGTGTGTGTGTTGGGGGAGGGGGTTAGGGTAGGGGGAACCAGACCTCGCCAGTCACACTGATGTTTCTTCCAGTGAGGTTATCTGATCAGGGACAGTGTCAGCTGTGAAACCAAGGGAAGGGGGCAATGCCACTGGTATATGGGGATGTCCTGTGACAACAGACTGTGGACCCTTTGGCCATCTAGTCTGGAGAAAAGAAGGCTGAGGTGTGACCTCATTGCTCTCAACAGGTTCCTGAGGAAGGGAAGAGGAGAGGTAGGTTCCGGTCTCTTCTGCCTGGTAACTGATGACAGGACTTGTGAGAATGGCACATAGATGCACCGGGGAAAGTCCAGATGGGGCATTACGTAATAAATCTGTACCTTGTTAGTGGTCAAACACTGGAACAGGATTCCTAGAGACTTGGTTGATGCCCCAGGCCTGTCAGTGTTCAAGATACCTTTGGAAATTGCCTTTATTAATATGCTGTACATTTTGTTTAGCCCTGAAGAAGTCAGGCAGTTGGACTAGATGATCTTTGAAGGTCCCTTCCAACTGAACTATTCCAGTCTAGTCTAGTCTAGTCTAGTCACTACAGACATGGGTAGGCCCATGTATTGGAAGGCCACAACAAGGCCTCCTAGAGACTTCTCTTCTTCAGGCTAAGCAATCCCAACTCTCTCAGATGGAGATGGTGGGCTGCAGGGATTGATGGTGGGTGTGGAACATCTATTTGATCATTTTGGGTCTCCAGTCCTGGCTCTGCCCATCACAATGTCTTGTTCATCCCCAATATAAATGTTTGGGGTGGGGAGGGGTGAGGGGGGGACGACACACGACACAGTATGAGAAACAGAAACCCTTGATCTGGTTCAGAAATAACCGAAACACTGGTCTGTTATCAACACTGTTTTTGTCTTAAATTAAAAACACAGCTCCATATGAGCTGCTCTGAAGTAGAAGTATAGAATCGTGAAACGTTTTGAGCTGGAAAGGACTATTAAAGTTCAACTCCCCTACCATCCATGGGATTCCACTAAACCAGGGTGCTCAAAGCCCCATCCAACCTGGTTTTGAACACTTCCAGAGATGGGGCACCAACCCACAAGTTCTCTGGGCAACCTGTTCCAGGGTCTCAACACCCTCAGAGTAAACAATTTATTCCTTATATCTAAACTAAATCTACCCTCTTCCAGTTTAAAGCAATTACCCCTTGTCCTGTCACTACATTCCCTGATAAAGTGTCTCACCTCAGCTTTCCTGTAGCCCCCCTGTAGGTACTGGAAGGTTGCTGTAAGGTATCCCCAAAGCCTTCCCTTTTCCAGACTGATTACAAATAAATAAATAAACAAATAAATAAATAAATAAATGAATTCTCCCAGACTCTCTCTTCATAGCAGACATGCCCCAGTCCTCTAACCATTTTTGTGGCCCTCCTGTAAATGTGCTCGTCTATGTCCATATGCCTATTGTGCACAATCACTTCCTTCATCCTGCTGGCAGTACTGTTGGTACTGCTACTCCCATTAGGATGCTGGGGGCAAGAGGTGGTGGGGGAACCAGAAATGAATGCACATATAGATGCAGGCTGCGACTGCTCTTGTGGCACCAGGAAGGGAGGGTGGGAGCTGACTGGGGTTTGTCAAGGCCAACATTGTGGAAAAATCAAGACCAAGAGAGAAGTGAAGATCCCCTCTCAAACCTCAAGAAAGCTGGACACACTGTGACTGTTCCTAAACCCTCTCAAAGCTGGTTTCCCTCTACATTAAAACACCTCTGTCCTGGGAAACCCCTGTGCAACAGCTGTCTACAAGAGTGTTTGGTTTGTTTTAATCTTTCCTTTAACATAGGACAAAGTCTTGGAAGACAGAATAGGCTACAAAAGACTTTGTTTGGAAGACAAAGTTGAGTCTGAGCTGAGACATAAATAAAAAATGCACATTTATTGAACTATTTAGACAACACTAAAACTAGTTTGTTTTGTTTTGTTTTGTTTTTCTCACTGCTCTAGCTTGTTAGTAATAGGCAATAAATTTTATTGATCTTCATATACTGAGTCTGTCACAATGATGATTTTTGAGCGATCTCCTTCTTCTTATCTCAACCCTTGAGCTAATTTCATTGTATTTTCTCCCCCTTCCCCTTTGAGGACTGGGGGTCAAAGAGCCGTTGTGGTGGACCTCAGATGTCCAGTTGGGTAAAACTGCCACATTTATTTATTCATTAATTTTCTTTCCCACTTCCTTTCTTACTACATTTTCCTTATCCCAACTCACAAGTCCTCGCGTATATATATGCATATATACATATATTTATATTTACAGTTGTCTCCCCTGTCCCACAGGAGGTGAGGAGGTTAATGAACAGCTGCGTGGTGCTTGTCTGCCTGCCAGGTCCAGCCACACCACAGGGAAGCTTGAGAAGCAGAAAACACCTAGACTAAATGCAAGAACCACTTAGCAATAACAAAAATGCTGGTGTGTTATCACTATTATTTCCATCACAAATCCAAAACATAGCATCATGGGAACCTCTGTGAAGTAAATTAACTCTACCACAGCCAAAACACACACACACCAACAACCAAAAACAAAGGTAGGCATAATTCAATATAAAATACGTGACATTCCTCTGCAGAGCATGACGGTAATTCTGCTACATGCTACTGACTTCCTGGAGGGTTGAGAGGCCTTGCAGAGAGGTCTAGATAGATTGGAGCATTAAGTGATCAGCAATGACGTGAATCACAGAATGGTTTAGGTTGGAAGGGACCACTAAAGATAATCCAGTCCAATCCCTCTGCCAAGCAGGATCACCTGGACAATGCCAGGTGCTGCACCTCAGATGAACTAATGCTGGACACAGGTCCAGCACAGACTGGGAGACAAGTGGCTAGAGAGAAGCTCAGCAGAAACGGCTCTGGGGGTGCTGGTTGACAGCAGGCTCAACATCAGCCAGCAGGGTGCCCTGGCAGACAAGAGGGCAAAAACCATCTTGGGATGCATTAAGCACAGCACAGACAGATGGTCAAAAGAGGTGAGTTTTCAGCTATATTGAGCATTGGTGCAGCCTCCCCTTAAATCATGTATGCATTTCTGGTCTGCACAATAGAAGAAAGATGTGGATTTGAAAGCATCCAGAGGAGGACAGCAAAGCTGGTCAGTGGGCTGGAAGGCATGTCCTGTGAGGACAGCCTGAGGACACTTGGGTTGTCTAGTCTGGAGAAAAGAAGGCTGAGGGGTGACCTCATTGGTCCTGACAACTTCCTGAGAAGTGGAAGTGGAGAGGGAGGTGACGATCTTTTTTCTCCCTGGTAACTGACAGGATGTGTGGGAATGGCACATAGGGGAGGGTCAGACTGGACATTGGGAAAGATTTCTGTACTGTGAGGGTGGTCAGCTACTGGAGGAGGCTTCCCAAAGACCTGGTTGATGCCCCAGGCCTGTCAGTGTTCAACAGGCATTTGGACATTGTCCTCATACATAGTCTCTAACTTTTGGTTAGCCCTCAGGAGGTCTGGCAGCTGAACTCGATGACTTTTGAAGGTCCCTTCCAACTGAACTATTCTGTTCCATTTAATTGAATTTGTTGCTATCCATTTAGATTCTATTTTATAAAGCTCTACTGTCCCTAACCTGTGTCATGGTACGGCATTTGTCCACTTCAGAGGCACAAGTTGGGATCTGTCCTTGCTGAATATCAGGTAGTTTCAATTGGTCTCTCCTGCCTAAAAGTGGAAGAGGACAAGGTGATTCTTTGATGACTTCTCCCAGTAGGAGAAATGACACTGCTGGAAGTAAGTGTCTCTCCCCAGCTCAGAGAGGGAACATAAGGGATTGCTTCAGCCTGATTCAAAATCAGTTCCCCTGGAGTTCCCTTGTGTCAAGAGCTCCTTGTGCTGATGAGATGGGCTGGGCTCCTGGGCCCAAGGGGAGCTCCTGGCAAGCAGGCAGCACTGCAGAGAGACAGCTCTGCCCAGGAGCAGCTCCTCTGCACAGCACAGCAGCAGGGCTGGGGGCACTGCCTGCAGGGGACAAGGGACAAGGGCAGCTAGGAGAAGGGAGGGAGATGTTAAAAGCTGTGTGGAGGGGGGATGCTGAGAGCTCCCAGTGGGAGAAATCTTCACAGCTCTAACATAGAGCTCTAACATGGTAAGTGTCTGTGAGAGAGCAGGCAGATGCAGAATCCTAGAGGGTTCTTCTGTAGCTGCCACTTCCCACAGCTGATAGGACATGTCACAGGGGCTGTGCTGGCTTCTCTCCTGTGGAGGACAGAGATGTTCCCTGGATCAATGATTACCTACATAAGCTGTCAGAGGGACAGAACATGAGGGTTCCTTCTCACAGGGCTGGCTGCAGGCTGTGCAGCGGTGGTGCCCAGGGCTGTGGTGCAGAGCAGGGTCCCTGCTGTGCCGCAGGGGCTGTGTGCTGGGGCAGGGCCTCTGCCGCCTGCCAGGCTCAGCACTCAGCCTGCCCAGGGTGCTGCCTGGGGTACTGCGGGGAGAAGCTGTGGGTGGAAGAGGTCCCTCCAGCAGGGCAGGGCAGGGTCCTGCTGGTGGGAGTCTGCTTCCTGGGTGTCCTGGTTTCAATTAGGATAGAGTTAATTTTCCTCCTAGTAGCTGGTAGAGTGTTATGTTTTGGCTTAGGATGAGAAGAGTGCTGATAACATGCTGATGTTTTAATTGTTGCAGAGCAGTGCTTACACTAAGCCAAGGACTTTTTAGCTTCTCACTCTGTCCTGCCAGCGGGCAGGCTGGGCATGCATCAGGAGCTGGGAGGGGACAGACCCAGGACAGCTGACCCAAACTAGTCAAAGGGGTATTCCATACCATCTGACATCATGCTGAACAATATATAGGGGTGGCTAGCGGGGGTGGGAGGGCCGGCTGCTCGGGGGCAGGCTGAGCATCGGTCAACGGGTGGTGAGCAATTGCATTGTACATCACTTGTTTAACTATTATTATTATTATTAATTATTATTTTCCATCTTAATAAACTGTCTTTATCTCAACCCACAGGCTTCATTTTCCTGTTTCTCTCCCCCATCCCAGAGAGGGAGGGGGGAGGATGAGCGAACGGTGGTGCTTAGCTGCCACCTCGGTTAAACTATAACACTGGAGCAGGCTGCTCACAGCTCCACAGAACCCCCAGGACATCTCTGGGGTAGGTTATTGATAGGGAAGACCAAGGCAGGGAATACCTGAAGGGAAGGCACTCTCAGAACTCTGCTTTCACTTTCCTGCCATGAGGGACAATTATGGGGATTATAGGGGACTTACCAGGTTTTTAGAAGGGACTGAAGATCCTAGAACATTACAGTGAAATAGATTTGTATGTCTGTGAAGAACCTCCTAATTTCCCCTAACACCTGTACAGATTGCACAGGCTATGTCGGCAAAATGGGCACCTGAAATCCATCTCTGGTGCTCTTTACCAGACACTATGAAGTAGTACTGACTGCTACTGAGTCCACCAAGGATTTGACTGGTCCCTATTGAACTCTTAGACAGCAAAACCCAGAGTTCCAGGAAGGAGCACATCCTCCTCACAAGGAAGTGACACTGTGTCTTCCTGAGGAGCTTTCTTTGAAATACACTCAGAGAAGTCTAACTTGTTTCTCTCTTTTCTTCCGTGGACAGCTAACCATTCCCTGAGGCAGCAAATGTCCAACAGCAGCTTCCCCAATGAGTTCCTCCTCCTGCCATTCGCAGACACACGCGAGCTGCAGCTCCTGCACTTCGTGCTCTTCCTGGGCATCTACCTGGCTGCCCTTCTGGGCAACGGCCTCATCCTCACAGCCATAGTCTACAACCACCGCCTCCACACCCCCATGTACTTCTTCCTCCTCAACCTCGCCCTCCTCGACCTGGGCACTATTACCACCACTGTCCCCAAAGCCATGGCCAATTCCCTGTGGGACACCAGGACCATTTCCTATGCAGGTTGTGCTGCCCAGCTCTTTATGTTTGTCGCATTTATCACAGCAGAGTTTTATCTTCTCACCGTCATGGCCTATGATCGCTATGTTGCAATCTGTAAACCTCTGCACTACGGGACAAGAATGGACAGCAGATCTTGTGTTTACATGGCAGCAGCTGCCTGGGGCAGCACTTTTCTCTATGCTGTGCTGCACACTGCCAATACCTTTTCCCTACCCCTCTGCAAAGGGAATGCCCTAGACCAGTTCTTTTGTGAAATTCCACAGATCCTCAAACTCTCCTGCTCTGATGCCTACCTCAGAGAAGTTGCGTTCATTATCTTTTGCTTTTGTTCAGGTGTTGCGTGTTTTGTTTTCCTTGTGCTGTCCTATGTGCAGATCTTCAGGGCAGTGCTGAGGATGCCCTCAGAGCAGGGATGGCACAAAGCCTTTTCCACGTGCCTCCCTCACCTCGCCGTGGTCTCCCTGTTCACCAGCAATATCATGTTTGCCTATTTGAAGCCCCTCTCCATCTCTTCTTCCTCCCTCAATCTTTTGCTGGCAGTTCTGTACTCGGTGGTGCCTCCAGCAGTGAACCCCCTCATCTACAGCATGAGGAACAAGGAGCTCAAGGATGCTGTTAGGAAACTGATTTGGGGGATGTTTTTCAGTACTTAGAAAGTTTCTTTCACTCTCCATAAATGAAAATTGTGTATCCCATTCCAGCCTGTTTTTTTTTTTTTTTCTTGTTTGTTTTCTTGTTTGTTTTTATCATTATTTTTTTTTCTCTCCTTATTTCCATTGTGACATCTTTGGCTTCTTGCATTCCCACATAAGTGTTGGGATTCCTCCCACTGCAAGTAATGAGTGAAACTGCACTGTTTTATATGGATGCTTTATACATATTCATGTAACAGTAAGTGAAGACTCTCTCATAGCACCTTTGTAATAAAATAACACAGGATATCATGGGATATCACACCTCTGGGGTGTGATTCTTTGTTGTTTTTACCTAGCTATGCAGTTGAACTCCACCACAACCTCTCTCTCACTCGCCCTCCTCAGAAGGGGAGGGGAAGAAGAAAGTATGCTGGGAAAAAGAAAAAAAAGAAAAAAGAAAAGAGAAGAAAAGAGAAGAAAAGAAAAAAAAAAAAGAGAAGAGAAGAGAAGAGAAGAGAAGAGAAAGAGAAGAGAAGAGAAGAGAAGAGAAGAGAAGAGAAGAGAAGAGAAGAGAAGAGAAGAGAAGAGAAGAGAAGAGAAGAGAAGAGAAGAGAAGAGAAGAGAAAAGAGAAGAGAAGAGAAGAGAAGAGAAGAGAAGAGAAGAGAAGAGAAGAGAAGAGAAGAGAAGAGAAGAGAAGAGAAGAGAAGAGAAGAGAGAGAAGAGAAGAGAAGAGAAGAGAAGAGAAGAAAAGAAAAGAGAAGAGAAGAAAAGAGAAGAGAAGAAAAGAGAAGAGAAGAAAAGAAAAGAGAAGAAAAGAAAAGAGAAGAGAAGAAAAGAGAAGAAAAGAGAAGAGAAGAAAAGAGAAGAAAAGAAAAGAGAAGAAAAGAAAAGAGAAGAAAAGAGAAGAAAAGAGAAAAGAAAAGAAAAGAAAAGAAAAGAAAAGAAAAGAAAAGAAAAGAAAAGAAAAGAAAAGAAAAGAAAAGAAAAGAAAAGAAAAGAAAAGAAAAGAAAAGGAAAGAAAAGAAAAGAAAAAAGAAAAAAGAAGAAAAGAAAAGAAAAGAAAAGAAAACATGGGTTGAGATAAGCGTAATTTAATTGATGGGAAAAGGAAGAGGGAAAAATAAAACAAACCAACAACAACAAGCAAACAAGCAAAGGCCGTATGGAAGCATAGAACGAGACGAAAGAAATTACTCTCTACTTCCCATCAACAAGTGATGCTTGACCATGTCCTTGAAGCAGGGCCTCAACACGCATAGCCATTGTTTGGGAGGACAGACGTTTTGACAACAACAGCCCACCCCTCCCCTCTTCTTCCTTTTTCTACCTCTTATTGCTGACTGTGACATCATATGGTATGGAATATCCCTTTGGTCGTTTTAGGTCAGCTGCCCTGGTGATGTCCCCTCCCCACTTTTTGCCCACCCCCAGACTGCTGGCTTTTGGGGGGGTTGGAGGGAGTCTTAATGCTGTTCAGTATTGCTCAGCAGTAGAAAAAGCACTGGTGTGATATCAGTGCCATTCTATCTAGTGCCCTATATGGGCTGCTGCAGGGAAAGTTAACTCCATCCCAGCCAGACCCAGCACAGATTCATTTCCACCTTCATGAAGTACTTCTGCCTGGTCCAGCCCAGTGATCCGGACCTGGATGAGTCTGCTTCCCACCCTGACCAGCACGGCCATGCAGATTTATCCCACAGCACCACAGCCCATTTCCTCTGCACAGCAACACTGCCAGCTTGGGGACCATTTGTGGAGAGCACAGGGACGGCCATTCCCCACTGCCCAAGGGGAGCTGATCTTTGAAATTTGACCAGCTCCATCCTTCTGTTGGCATCAGTGTCTATACTGGGGGAATGGCCACCAAAACAGTGGGTCATCACTGAGTCATGGGCTCAGAGATTTTCAAAACCCCGCTGCAGAAAACATTGACTAACACAATCTACCTGTAAAGCTATTACTGCTCAGAGAAGATGATGGTAGTGGACACCTCCAGAGGTCCCTTCTGACTCAGGGGAGAAGGGGCTGGACTGTGCAGTCAGAGTGTATGACAATCCTGTGTTTTGAGGCCTTTCTGGTGTTTGTAATCCCTGCTCCTCAAGGTTACCCGGTGAGTGGGGTAATTCCCAAAATAAGGTTCTTCCCCAAGGGAACCTGGAGTACAGCAGGTACAAGGATACTACTGAAAACTTTTCAGAAACTCTATCAGGCATTCCAGAATAAAGAAATCACAAACTTGTGATCACAAACGAGGAGCTCGCCTCCAGGGCAGACGTGTTCTGTAGCGGAGAGGGTATCGAGGCAGGCAAAGCTCTTTCCTGCATTGAGGCCACTTGGGAGCCACCAGGACCCAGCATCCCTCATGAAAGAGGCTGATGAGGTATTGGCAGAGCCCACAGCAAACATCCCTCCCCCACCCCCAGTCAAAGCAAAGGCAGCCCCTAGGGAGCACGAGTGACCGGGAGTGTGCCGAGTAGGAAAGGCAAACAGTGTGGCATGGCAGTTTGCAGGGCAGTTCACACAGGCAGGGTGAGCAGCGAGGGCATCCTCACTGCTCTTTCCCAACGGTGGTTGTAAACTGCTCGTGAAGAACAGAACCATGGTATCCACCCAGCAGAAAGTCATGGCCTCTGCATCTCTGGCAGCCTCTCCAGCCACAATTACCGATGTGGCTACCTGGATGGAGGTCTGGGGGAAACACGCAACCATACAGGTCTTTGGCTGCAGGGTGTGCCTGAATCTTCTGTTGGTCTCTGACAGCAGCAGTGGTGGGTATGCCTGTGGGAGCTGTGCACAGGCTGAAGAATTGCTCAGCCCGGTGGCGAAGCTTTGGGAGGAGGTGAACAGGCTGAGGAGCATCAGGCAGGTGGAGAGGGAAGCTGACTGGTGGAAGCATACTCTACCCTCCCTGAGGCAGACTCTTGAGCCAGCCACAAGACAAGTAACAAAGGTTCCTCAATCCCACCAGGCAGCCACTACACAAAAGACAAAAGTTCCCCCATCTCGCCAAGCAGGAGGAGGGGACGTAGGCCAAGGGAGGGAATGGAAGCAGGTTCCTGCTCGGGGTGGTAGGCGAGCCCTCTCCCTGCCCACCTCGCCCTCCTGACTACCCATCTGTAACAACTATGAGGCTCTAGAACGTGGCAATCAAAACAATGATGTAGACAAAAGCCCATCCCAGTTGGAAGGGGTGCCTAAGGCAAGGCAACCTACCCCTTGCAGGACTACATCTTCTGTCAAGAAAGAAAGAAGGGTTATCATCATGGGGACTCCCTTCTGAAAGGGACAGAGGGCCTGATATGCCATCCAGACCCAACCCACAGGGAAGTCTGCTGCCTCCCCATGGCTGAGGTAAAAGGCATTGCCAGGAAAGTCACTCGCCTGGTATAGCTGTCTGACTACTACCCACTACTGTTTTTTTCAGGCTGGTAATGATGATGTAGCAAGGAGAAGTCTGAGATCAATCCAAAGGGACGTTAGAGCTTTGGGGAGACTGGTTAAAGGATATGGGGCACAGGTCATGTTTGCCTCTGTCCTTCTGATAGGAGGAAAAAATGTTGACAGGCAGTCTCGGCTCATCAATACGTGGCTCCGAGACTGGTGCCACCAGCAGAACTTTGGGTTTGTTCATCACGGGAAGGTCTATGCAACACCAAGTCTCCTGGCATGAAACTGGATGCACCTCTCTCAGAGGGGGAAAAGGATTTTTGCCCAAGGAATTATTAGGGCTGATAGACAGGGCTTTCAACTAGAGTCAAAAGGGGAAAGGGATAAAACCAGGCATGTCAGTGATAAGCTAAGGGATGGAGTGCCAGAATTAGAGGGACTGTGTGCTAGTGAGGTCTTTCGGGCTTCTCCACTAAGTGCTGCGTGCAATGAGGTGCATTTGAAGTGCTTCTACACAAATGCACACAGTATGAGGAATAAACTGGATGAGGTAGAATTCTTGACCCAGTCCCAGAGCAATGATATCATCAGCATAAGCGAAACCTGGTGGTATGAGTCCTGTGAATGGTGTGTTGCAACAGATGGTTACAGACTCCTCAGTAGGGACAGGCAGGGCAGGCAAGGCAGTGGGGTGGTGCTGTATGTAAAGGAAAGGCTGGACTGCATGGAGCTTGCAGTTGGTGGTGGCAATGTTGAGATCCTCTGGATTAGGATTAAGGGAAAAACAAATAAAGGGGATGTCGTTGTGGGAGTCTATGAAAGACAACCCAGCCAGGATGACAACACTGATTAATTATTCTTTGAGGAACTAAGAAATACATCAAAATTGACAGACCTTGTCCTTATAGGAGACTTCAACTTGCTTTGTTTTCTCCCTTTTTTCATAAGGAAGATGCTCTAGGCCCCTTATCATTGTCATGGCCCTCTGCTGGATTCTTTCCAGGAGATCCCTGTCTTTTTTGTACCGTGGAACCCAGAACTGGACACACGATATCAGAAGTCAAGAAGGTGGGACACAAGGCCAGCTTGGCTGACCAGGGATCTTCCTCTGGAGCTTAGGCATAAAAAGAAATTGTATGGGTGCTGGAAGCATGGTCAGGCAATGTGGAAGGAATACAGGGACGCTGTTCATGTTTGTAGGGAGAAAATACATGCAGCCAAAGCCCAATTAGAGTTGAAGCTGGCCAGGTCTGTGGGTGACAATAAAAAGTTTTATTTTAAATATGTGAACAGAAAATGAGGACCAGAGAAAACATATATCCATTACTTGATGGGGAAGGTCACCTCACAGACAAGGACATAGGCAAAGCAGAGATGTTTAATGCCTTCTTTGCCTCCGTCTTTAATGCCGAGGGTGGGTTTCAGGACCCCTGGGTGCTGTGAGGACCATAACAGTAGGAATGATAAACTCCCAACTGACCTTGAATGTGTGTGTGATTTGCTGCACCACATGGATCCATACAAGTCCATGGGTCCGGACAGTGCTCAGAGAGCTGGCTGACATTATCACAGGACCTCTCTCAATTAATTTTCAACAGTCTTGGGAATATGGAGAGGTCCCAGTTGGCAAATGTTGTGCCAGTTTCAAGAAGAACAAGAAAGAAGACCCCGCTAACTACGGGCCTGTCAGTTTCACATCAGGGCCTGGTAAAATTATGGAGAAGATTGTCCTTGTAGCACACTTGGGGGACAATGCAGTCATTGGTCCCAGTCAACATGGGTTCACGAGAGGTAGGTCCTCTTTGACAAATTTGATTTCCTCTTATGATAAGATCACCCATTTAGTCGATCAAGGGAAACCAGCTGATGTGATCTTTTTGGATTTCAGTAAAGCTTTTGACACAGTTTCACAGAGGATACTACTGGACAAAATGCCCAGCATATAGCTGGACAAAAATATCATACATGTTGCAGGAAGAACGGCTGAAAACACGACAGACACTAGTATGGTCAGATCATGCAGCCCTTTATTACCCGAATAGCCTGACTTTTATAGTAAACTTAACAGGGATGGATAGTGTTTCACACAAGATTATTGGTCAAAAGCACTCAGACAAACGACTGTACGAAAACAGCCCCACCTGCAAGAAAACAACCCCCTTGTGAATAGCAGTCACGTAGATCCTGTCCTTGAAGCCAGCTGCTGGCAACAATACTTTTCTAAATTCCTCAATTGGGCGATGTGGGAACTTCTCATAGTCGTCCTGGTAGCTTGGTTTGCTCAGCTGCAGCAAGCCATGGGATCTTTGCTGTTTCAAAAATCCCTCAACACATACATTGGGTGAATATCCAGTTGATGGGTAGGACTCAAAGGGTTGTGGTAATTGGGTCTGCATCAAGCTGGTGGATGGTCACTAGCGGGGTCCCTCAAGGCTCCATTTTAGGGCCAGTCCTCTTCAATGCCTTTATAAATGATTTGGAGGTAAGACTAGGTGTTTTGAGCAAATTTGCTGACGACACCAAACTTGGAGTAGCTGTGGAGTCAGCTGAGGGTGGAAAGTCCTTGCAGAGAGATCTGGACAGATTGGAGAGCTGGGCAATCACCAACCGCATGAAGTGTAACAGCAAGTACCAGGTCCTGCATCTGGGATGGGGCAACCCTGGCTCTACATATAGACTGGGGGACGAGAAGCTGGAGAGCATCCCCACAGAGGGATCTGGGGGTTGTGGTTGAGAGCAAGCTGAATATGAACCAGCAGTGTGCCCTGGCAGCCATAAGGGCCAACCATATCCGGGGGTGAATCAAGCACGATATCGCTAGTCAGTCGAGGGAATAGATTGTTCCGCTCTACTCTGTGCTACTCCAGCCTCACCTCGAGTACTGTGTGCAGTTCTGGGAACCACAGTAAAAAAAGGACGTAAAACTATTGGAGAGTGTCCAGAGGAGGGCAATGAAGATGGTGAAGGTCCTAGAGGGGAAGACATATGAGGAGCGGCTGAGGTCACTTGGCCTGTTCAGCCTGGAGAAGAGGAGGCTGAGGGGGGACCTCATCACAGTCAACAACTTCCTCACAAGGGGGAGTGGAGGGGCAGGTGCTGACCTATTCTCCTTAATCACCAGTGACAGGACTCACGGGAATGGTGTTAAGCTGAGACATGGGAGGTTTAAGCTAGACATCAGGAAGAGGTTCTTCACCGAGTGGGTGGTTGCACACTGGAACAGGCTCCCCAGGGAAGTAGTCACTGCACCAAGCCTGTCTGAATTTAAGAAGTGATTGCACTGTGCATTTGGTCACATGGTCTAAAATTTTGGGTAAACGTGTGTTGTGCCAGGAGTTGGACTCAATGATCCTTATGTGTCCCTTCTAACTTGAGATGTTCTATGATTCTCTGATTCTACGATCCCTCTTTGCGAGACTGCTCTTCAGCCTCTCATCCCGCAGTCTGTACGCATAGCCAGGGTTGCCCCATCCCAGGTGCAGGACTCAGCACTTGCTCTTGTTAAACTTCAGGAAATGTTTACAATACTAATGCAGGAGAGATGGGATCACTTTTCTTAAGAGCTCTGAAAGTTATAGTCAGGTCTTAATTAAGTGTGAACTGTCTCTCTTTCCCTTCAGTTTTCCATCTTAATTTGAGGTTTTGACCACCTCATTGAATATCTCAACCTTTTGGAAGAGCTTTGATGCTTGAAGACAAGGTGTCTTTATAGTTTTTAATCCCCTTCTATCTTTTTCATAACTATGCTCTCAGGGCTCCTATCTGTTTCTCAGCACCGTGGGTTTGACCTGTACAGCAGGACAGTTGGCATTAGTAACAAGGAAGAAGTGATTTGAGGATCAGGTGTTCAGGTTAGGGTTTAGGGATTAGATCTGGCCTCCAGGGTTAGGGATTGAGCAGGGTCTTACAGGGAGGCTTTCGTGTTCTGCTTTGAGCTGACAAATTATTGTCAGGGATTAAGGACCAGGGATTAGCAAAAGGAATAGGTTAAGACTAATAGTAACAGGTAATGTGTCTGGGGTTTGACTTCCAGGTAGTATAGGAGGCTGGGGATTAGAGCAGTGGGTTCCTTTCTGGGTGAGAGGGGCCATTTAGGATAGCACCAGGATCTAAGGTTCCTGGTTAGAAATATTACCAGTGGTCTAACATGAATGTTTTCCCAGTGAGTGTTGCAGCAGCAGCAGCCTTACCTGAACCTCTCTCACCTCTTCTGAACCTTTCCTTTCTGTTATCAAGACCCTCTTCTCTCCCCCAAATCTCCCACCTTTATTCTCCCAGCATTCCCCTGGCCTCCCCAGAGGAGTCACCCTGTTGGGGGCAGCCTTCTGATGGCCTTTATGACCTCAGAGGCTCTGCCTCCCTGCTGTTGGCCAGCGAGGGGCTGGGACACAAGTGACCTCACAGCCAGCATCCACAGGGCTGCAAGGAGCTGTTGTGCTCAGGAGGCCTCTTCCCAGGTCCTACAGGAGCAGTGGGTGCAGGGGATGCCCTGCACAATCCCTCAGGTTCTCTGCCTGTCAACCAGCTCATGCTTCAGAAGGCCTCCCAGACATCTAGACTCACATTGTTCCTGACAATTCTTCAGAAACCTCGGGGCATCCTGAAGGGAATGACCACCTCTATGTGGACAAGTGAATCAAGACCTGAATGTATATTTTAGGAAAATGTTGAGAAAACTGAAGAGAAGGTTGGTGTAGTTTGTGTGATAGTCCTGACATCTATCCTTCCTTTATTCAGGTGTTTTCCCACAGTTTATAGCACATGCTCTCTCAGGATCATTTACCACAGCAATACTGTGGGGAATCTCATATGGACAAGAGAATCACGGCCTTCTGATGTCATCCTTTGGTGTCCATCGCTGAAGAAACAAACCACCTGTGTGATCGGGGGTGAGAGCCCAGTGCTGGGAATGGTCATTGCAAGGGGTGGCTCTGGGACAAATGCCCTTGGAAAGCATCTGCCTGGGTGTCCGGACAAGAAGGACCCAAACCAGCCCCTTCTGTGCTGGTCCTCCCTGTCTCTTTCAGGAGGCCACCCCAGCCCAAACCCTCTCCAGCTCTCCACACCTCCATCTCCTGTCCCCAGCCCAGCCCAGCAGAACAGCCCGTGCTGGGATGGCACACAAACAGGAAATGGAGAAGGGGAGGTCAGTAGCAGTGTCCCTGCTGCTGCCATCTGCAGGATCTAAACCCCACCACTCCACCTTCTCATCCTGCAGCCCCCAATGTCGAGCCCTACTCCCCAGCACAGCACAGCACCACACTGCTGCCCCTGGGGCTCCTCAGGCAGCACCACTGCACACACTCAGTGCCCTGCTCTGCTCCCAGGACACCCCATGTCCCACACAGCCATGCCCCAGCCCAGCACGTCTGGGCTGGCCTGAGAAGCCATTCCTGCAGCCTCTGCCCAAGCTGCCCACATTCCCTGA